>CM042696.1:226988522-227613522 GCA_023614405.1 Avena insularis | reverse complement strand
ATCCTATAGTAACATGGTGAAATATGAGTCCCTCATTCATGAACTTTGTGTGGCCAAGGATATTGGCATTAAGCGCATAGTTTGTTGTGGAGGTTCTGACTTTGTTGCCCTGCAGGTGGCTGGCACCTGGAACACACGGAACCCTATGATGGCGGCATATCGAGACCAAGTAGACGAGATATCCAAGTGCTTCGACGGATATGAAGTCAAATACGTCAAAAGGGAGGACAATGAGGCGGCAAATCTGCTTTATAAGGTAGGATTGGCTCGTCGACCAATTCCGCCCGGTGTTTTCCTGGAGCATCTACAGACACCATCCGTGAAAGGAGTGGACCCTGACAAACCGGATAGGGTGGACTCATATGTTAATGCAACAATAGTGACCTGTCCGGGTTGGACAAAACCGTTCATGGATTACCTTAAAGACATAAAACTGCCTGCCGACAAAGTCTAAAGGCGGCAGATAGTACATAGAGAAAAAGGCTACATCATACTAGATGACCAACTATACAAAAGAAGTACCATAGGAGTATTCCTACGGTGCGTCTCCCAGCAGCAATGTATGGATATCCTTACAGAAGTACATATTGGAGATTGCGGGCATCACGCCGCTCCTCGATCGCTAGTCACTAAAACCTTCCGGCAAGGATTCTACTGGCTGACGGCCAAGGTGAATACCGACAAGATGGTGCAGACTTGTGTTGGGTGTCAGTTTTATGCAAGGCAGCCACATGTTCTAGCTGAAGAGTTGTGAACAATAAAAATTACATGGCCATCTGCAGTCTAGGGGCTTGACATGGTTGGGCATTTTGCAAACAACCCCTTGTGGATTTACGCATTTGTTAGTACAAGTTGATAAATTCACTAAATGGATTGAAGCTAAACCCATTAGAAAGCTCAATGGGTCAACAACCCTAAAATTTCTCCGGGATCTAGTGGTGAGATTTGGTCTCCCATATAGCATCATCACCGACAACATAAGCAACTTGTCACTTGGAGAAGTTGAGGATTATTTTCATGAAAAAGGCATCCGCCTTGACCTAGCATCTGTGGGACATCCACAGTCAAATGGGCAAGTAGAGCGAGCCAATGGTCTAATTCTGCAAGGAATCAAGCCACACTTAGAGGCACCGCTGCATAGAGCAGCTGGAGCCTAGGCAGAGGAGTTGCCATCTATCTTCTAGACATTGCGAACAACAGCCAATAGATCTACCGGCTTGACCCCTTTATTCATGGTCTATGGAGCAGAAGTAGTCCTACCATCCGACATCCTCCACAATGCACCAAGAGTCGCTGCCTATGACAAAGATGACACTGAAGAATCTAAATGCCTCTCTATGGACCTGCTGGAGGAAGAACATGTCTTGGCATGCTAGAGATCCGCCATCTACCAGCAAAAGCTATTGAGCTACCATAGTGGCCGCATTATGCATCGCTCATTTAAAGAGGGAGATCTAATGCTTTGACTCAAGCAGCAAAAGTCACACAAACTATTCCCACCTAGGGAAGGACCGTTCATCATAAGAAAAGCATTGCTCAATGGTTCCTATTACCTTGTAGATATTCATGAGATGAAAGACATGCCAAAAGAATGCAAGCACAAGCAATGTGACCCTGCTGATAATTTCCCGAAGACTGATCGACCATGGAACATAGCACAGCTATGTCCCTTTTACACTTAGCATATTTTATATTATGTAATAAGTACCTTATATGATCAATGAAATAAAGCATTTGGTTCACTCATATTTTCTGAGTCTTTTATCACCTTTAGTGTTCATTTTTGGATCATGTAAACCCTTTATGAGCAAGTTTGCATTTGCACTTGTCAAAATTCCGCCTACGGGCGTTAGGTTATGTTTTCTAGTCTACACGTTCCTTGATGTTTTTATGTGGATTCCAGAGTAGTGACTTTTCGGCACTCAAAGCTGGCGATTTTGTTCTTAGGATCTTGACGGTGCAATTAAGCATCATCACCTGAGAACATAGTTCTATGTTGCGAGTCTTCCATCTCACGAAAGGTCAAGCATATGAACCAGAATAATGGATAAGCCAGCACTTGCTTAAAACATATATATACATGATAGATATCGATAAGTAGCAGGAGGCTTGCAGCCAAGTTTTCCGCCTTACTTTACAAAGTTTTCCACATACATACAAAATATTGCAGAGAAACATTTAATACAAAGTGTTTTATGTCTCTGCTATAGGGGACTTCGAGGCTACATCATTAGCCACAGGAGAATCAAACTTGGCAAGATCATCTAACTCGGAGGATCGAAGGCCAAAGTATGAAGCCACTGGTTCATCATCCAGAAATTCGGTAGGCACGAAGACGTCCGCCTTGACCATCTTGGCAACCTGCTTGTTGGCTCAAGATATGTAGAGCTTGTTGGGAACCCCAAGAGGAAGGTATGATGAGTACAGCAGCAAGTTTCCCTCAGTCATGAAACCAAGGTTATCGAACTAGTAGGAGCAAGGAAACAACCCCAAGGTGTTGCTAGCAACTTGGAATCCTGCACAACACAACCACAGAACTTTTCCCCAACTACAGTGAGGTTGTCAATCTCACTAGCTTTGCTGAAAACAAAGGATGAAACATATAGTGTGGAAGATAGTAATTGCTTGCAGAAAGTAAACAGTAAATGGTAAATAGTAGATGGTATATTAATGGTAAAAGAATGGACTGGGGTCCATAGTTCACAAGAGGTGTTTCTCCTTAAGATAAATAGCATGTTGGGTGAACAAATTACAGCGGGGCAATTGACAGATTTGAGAAAGCACAACAATGCATATACTAGACATCTTGACTCCTATGAGATTTGATTGGGCATTACAACATAATACATAGACCATAATCCAACTACATCTATGACTAATAATCCACCTTCAGGTTATCGTCCGAACCCCTTCTAGTATTAAGTTGCAAGCAACAGATAATTGCATTAAGCAAAGTGTGTAAAGTAAACAATACAATTGTCCCATGGACAAAGGATTGTTGTTTTCTCCCTAGTAGCAACAACACATCTACAACCTTAGAGATTTTTGTCACTTCCCTAGATTACTAGAGGCATGAACCTACTATCGAGCATAAATACTCCCTCTTGGAGTTGCAAGAATCTACTTGGCCAAGATAGCTACTATCAACGGAAAACATGCAAGATCACAAATAACATAGACATGATAGAATCAATAATCAATCTGAAATAGCATCTCAATATCCATCGGATCCCCGCAAACACAACATATAGGATTACAAATAGATGATCTTGATCATGAATGGAGCTCACAAGATCTAAACATGACAGCACAAAGGAGGAGAACCAACCATCAAGCTACTACATGGACCCATAGTCCAAGGGTGGTCTAGCCGACCCCAGCACCCCCTCGGCCTCTCCTTCCGCATATAAGATGCCCTCGGGTCGAAAACCCTAGGTACCCGATAAAAAATCCACGAACGAGTATGTAGCCGCTGTCATCTCCATCCCTAGATCAGGAGGGATCTGAAGCTCTTCCCGGCACTCTGCCGGAGAGGGGAATTCACCCTGGAGGCCTTCTTCATCATCATGCAAGCCTCTAGTGTGATGCGTGAGTAGTTCATCCTTTCACTACAGGTCCATGTAGTAGCTAGATGGCTGGTTCTTCTCCTCTGTGCTTTCATGTCTAGATCTTGTGAGCTTCGTTCATGATTAAGATCATCTATTTGTAATTCTGCATGTTGTGTTTGCGGGGATCCGATGGATATTGAGATGCTATTTCAGATTGATTATTGATTTTATCATCTCTTTGTTATTTGTGATCTTGCATGCTTTGCGTTGTTAGTAGCTATCTTGGTCAAGTAGATGCTAGCAACTCCAAGAGTTAGTATTTATGCTCGATAGTGGGTTCATGCCCGTAACTGGGAAGTGACAGAAATCTCTAAGGTACTAGATGTGCTGTTGCTACAAGGGAGAAAACAACAATCCTTTGTTCATAGAACAATCGTATTGTTTACATTACACGCAATTCGTAAAGCAATAATCTGTTGCTTGCAACTTAATACTAGAGGGGGTTCGAATGATAACCTGAAGGTAGATTATTAGTCATAGATGTAGTTGGATGGCGGTCTATGTATAATGTTGTAATGCCCAATCAAGTTCCAAAGGAGTCAAGATGATTAGTATATGCATGTATTGCTTTCTTGATGTTTGTCAATTTCCCCGCTGTAATTTGTTCACCCAGCATGTTTTCTATCTTAAGGAGAGCCACCTCTAGTAAACTATGGATCCCGGTCCTTCCTTTTACATACAATCTATAAACTGTTTACTGCTTTGTCTTTACTTTCTGGAAACTATTACTTCCTTCCATTTGATACGTTTAATCCTTTGTTTTCAGCAAAACCGGTGAGATTGACAACCTCATCGCAAGTTGGGGACAGAGTTCTGTGGTTGTGTTGTGCAGGTCTCCACGTTGTTGCTGGCATCGGTAGTGCGTCCTGCCAATATTCAGCTAGCTACACTTTTGGGGTGTTTCCTTGCTCCTACTGGATTGATAACCTTGGTTTCGTATTGAGGAAAACTTGCCGTTGTGCTCATCATACCTTCCTCTTGGGGTTCCCCAACGAGCTCTATATATTTTGGGCCATCAAGCATATTTTCTGACGCCGTTGCCGGGGAGTCAATGGCATCTTCACAAGGGGAGTCCCTCATAACCAATCTCTTTACTTTGTTATTTTTGTTTTGCTTAGTTTCTTTTTGTTTTGTTTGCTTGTTCTTTATCAAAAACATAAAAAATTAGTTTTACTAGTTTGCTTTCTTATTTGAAAACACAAAAAAATGACTACTCTTGAAAATACTAAGTTGTGTGACTTCACTAGCACCAACAATAATGATTTTATGAGCACACCTATTGCTCCACCGGTTCCTGAAGCTACTTTCTTTGAGATAAAACCTGCTTTACTCAATCTTGTTATGAGAGAACAATTTTCTGGTATTGGTAATGAAGATGTTGCTTCCCATCTAAATAACTTTGTTGAACTTTGTGAGATGCAAAAGCGTAGGGATGTAGATGGTGATATTATTAAGCTAAAATTGTTTCCTTTCTCTTTGAGAGGAAAAGCTAAAGAATGGTTGAATTCCTTAACTAAGAATAGTATTGATTCTTGGACTAAGTGCAAAGATGCTTTCATTGGAAAATACTATCCTCCTGCTAAGATTATATCTATGAGAAGTGAAATAATGAAGTTTAAACAATCTGATAATGAGCATGTTGCTCAAGCTTGGGAAAGAATGAAATCTTTGGTAAAGAATTGTCCCACTCATGGACTGACTGCTTGGATGATCATCAAAACTTTTTATGCAGGATTGAACTATTCTTCAAGGAACCTATTGGACTCTGCTGCTAGAGGTACCTTTATGACCATCACTTTGGGTGCTGCAATAAAACTTCTGGACAATATGATGGTTAATTATTCTGAATGGCATACTGAGAGAGCTCCACAAGGTAGGAAGGTAAATTCTGTTGAGGAAACTTCCTCCTTGAGTGATAAGATTGATATTATTATGTCTATGCTTGTTAATGGGAAATCCCATATTGATCCAAATAATGTTCCTTTAGCCTCTTTGGTTGCTCAAGAAGAGCAAGTTGATATGAACTTCATAAGAAATAACAATTTTGGCAATTATGCTTATAGGAACAATTTTGGCAACAACAATTATAAGTCATATCCTCCCAACAATGGTAATGCTTATGGAAATTCCTACAACAATAATAGTAGTGCTCCCTCTGAACTTGAAGTTATGCTTAAAGACTTTATTAGTAAGCAAACTCCTTTCAATAAAACAATTGAGGAAAAACTCTATAATGCTGAAAGAAATATATCATCTTTGTCTGAAGCTCTATCCTCTTTGATCAATAAAATCGCTGCTAAACCTGAAACTAATGATAATCCCTTTGCAGCTACTAATGCCATACAAGTAAGAATTGATGAAAATGTTAGACTATTAGCTGAATTACATGCTAAGTGGGAAAGAGAAGATAAAATTGCTAGAAACATTAGTGTTTCTACTATTACCACCACTAGTGTTGAGGCTAGTAATAGTTCTACTACTTTAGATGATAATTTTGATTCTGATCTTGATGGTTGCAAAATCTCTGAAGTTATTAAGTTCCTACAAAAGCTTGCTAAAAGTCCTCATGCTAGTTCTATGAACATGGCCTTTACAAAACACATTACTGATGCTCTCATAAAGATTAAAGAAGAAAAGATGAAACATAAAGCTTCTATTCCTATAAAACAAGAAGATGGTTGGGAACCCATCATTAATATGAAAGTGAATTACTTTGGTTTCAAAGCTTTATGTGATCTTGATAGTAGTGTTTCTATTATGCCTAGAAGGATTTATGATATGCTTGATTTGCCTCCACTTGAAGATTGTTATTTGAATGTCGCACTTGATGATAATTCTAAAAATAAACTCATGGGGAGTCTTAATGATGTTCTTATTATGGTTAACAATGCCTATGTCTCTGTTGATTTCTATGTTTTGGATGTTGAATGCAATGCTTTTTGTCCTATTGCTTTGGGAAGACCTTTTCTTAGAACTGTTGGTGCCATTATTGATATGAAAGAAGGCACCATTAAATATCAACTCCCACTCAACAAAAGGTATAGAACAGTTTCCTAAGAAGAGAGAGGCCTAGCCCGCGCGGGTAGGCCTAGCCCGCGCCAGGGGGTGGTCTGGCCGACCCCAGCACCCCCTTGGCCTCTCCTTCCGCCTATAAGATGCCCTTGGGACGAAAACCCTAGGTACCCGATCAAAAATCCAGGAAAGAGTCTGTAGCCACGGTCATCTCCATCCCTAGATCGGGAGGGATCTGAAGCACTTCCCGGCACTCTGCCGGAGAGGGGACTTCACCCTGGAGGCCTTCTTCATCATCATGCAAGCCTCCGGTGTGATGCTTTCATGTCTAGATCTTGTGAGCTCCGTTCATGATCAAGATCATCTATTTGTAATTCTGCATGTTGTGTTTGCGGGGATCCGATGGATATTGAGATGCTATTTCAGATTGATTATTGATTTTATCATGTCTTTGTTATTTGTGATCTTGCATGCTTTCCATTGTTAGTAGCTATCTTGGCCAAGTAGATGCTAGCAACTGCAAGAGTTAGTATTTATGCTCGATAGTGGGTTCATGCCTCTAGTAATCTGGGGAAGTGACAGAAATATCTAAGGTACTAGATGTGACGTTGATACTAGGGAGAAAACAACAATCCTTTGTTCATAGAACAATCGTATTGTTTACATTACACGCAATTCGTAAAGCAATAATCTGTTGCTTGCAACTTAATACTGGAGGGGGTTCGGATGATAACCTGAAGGTGGATTATTAGTCATAGATGCAGTTGGATGGCGGTCTATGTATAATGTTGTAATGCCCAATCAAGTTCCAAAGGAGTTAGATTAGTATATGCATGTATTGCTTTCTCGATGTTTGTCAATTGCCCCGCTGTAATTTGTTCACCCATCATGTTATCTATGTTAAGGAGAGCCACCTCTAGTGAACTACTGTAACACCCTCGAATCGGCCCTATACAAGTTTTAGCCCTTTTCGCCAAACCCGCATAGAAACGATTCAAGGACGCCCACCAGGCAGTTTCGTGCGGGTGGAAAACAAAGTAATAACATTACACAACAGTCCTCGATGGGACCCACAGAACAGATATATATAGAACAGCGACTCAATGAGTCAGGAATACAGATATAATATACAAAGATCCAAATCACCTTGAAAACGATAGAGCGTCTGACTACGGACAAGATGCAAATGGGGCTAAGAGCCCTGAAGAATAACCAATGGTGTCCATAACCCTGCCCAGGCCAAGCTGGAAGGGTAACCCTGCTAACGACGTCGAAACCTGCTAAAACAAAAGGGGTGCCGACAAAGGGCAAGGAAAAAGAGGAGCGTCAGTACTGAGGCCAGTACATGGCGAGGCTAGAATTCGGCGGCTCTCGCCTACATAGGTATGGTGGGCTGAAGCGGCAGCGCATCGGCACTAAACAACCTATAGAGACTCGATACAACTGGCGGTTATCAGAGAGGGATAAGAAAGACCTATTAGGATCCAACCTGAATCTAACACCAAACAAACCCATCCTAGTATTTCCCCCCTCGAGACCAAACGAGGAAGTCGGACCAAGGAACTCACACAGTTGGCAATTTTACTCATTCTGTTATAGTTGCAGCAATTACTAATCAGATATAGATAGCATGATTCATCCTGATAGCATAAGTAGTGGGCAGTTTTAATCACCATTCCGTTGTAGTTGGAACATTTACTAGTTAGATATAATTGTCCTGAGGAATCCCAAAACCCATGAGTGGTTGGCCCTTTTATCACATTCCATTGGAGTTGCAATACTTACTAGGCATATATAGCAAACAAACCCAGATCCACCAGTTGTTGGCATTTTAATGTCCATTCCGTTATAGTTGCATCTGCTTACTAGTCATATATTAAGTCAAATTTATAGCACTACTTTAGTTATGCTTGTCTATGATCGAGATACTGTGCTCCAAGTCGTCCATAACCACGGACACGGCTTTCAAAAAGTTTTACCCTGTAGGGGTGCACAAATAGCAACACACACTCGATCAACCTCGGAAAAAGCAACTCAAAACCCAACGAGGCTTTCACGACAAAGCAATCACAGGATTTATAAATATTTCAGGGAGCCACCCCATTAAGCTACCCAAGAACGGTTGGCTCGCTTCCGAGACGGACCCAAGGTTTTGCGCCAATGGCTGTAAACGATCGGGAACCCGAAAGTGTGACTGGCTTGTCGATACCACGAAAACACTCCAATCCTAAATAAAGACAAGTGCTCCACGCACAATCGTAAATAAAGCAGTAAAACATGGCATAAGTACAGGATAGTAATAAAGCCCCAAACTACTTTGTGGCCCCAAGAAATAGAAATGAATCAAGCTCTAGCTCAGGGGGGTCCATAAGGCCTCCCGGATGTGGATAGTGCGAAAAATCAAGGAACGGGTATCAAGTACTCGGGGTCCTACGGGACACAAGTGAGCGTGGAAGAACCAAATAACATCTATTGCCCACCGATGCCTCTGCATTAGTTATAGCTAGCATTTTTAATAGTTGTATTTAAAGTCATGATCATCTCCACCATTAAGCATCTCCCCCATTAAGCATCTGCCAGCATTCCAATAACTGTGGTACTTGTTAACATGAGATCGCACCTGAGCAAGCAACTACGACTCGCAAGTCCAGCTATCTACCAAACACAGGTAATAGGAGGTGTCCAAGGCAATATAGAGGCTGCACGGGATATAACTGGGGTACGGAAACTAAAGCATCACGACACGGATAGTAATAGATCAACAGGAGGAAATAAAGACTATAAATGCAAAATGGGTAGAAGGGGAAGAGATGCTCGCCTGGGAAACACCGCCGAAGGATCATATCCGGAGAACTTGTCGATACTCGCATCCACTCATCGGCCTAATCCGCGAAGAAGCAAACACTAGAAGAAACCGGGGTCCCGGGGTGATGATCCGGCATCACGACAGAAGATCCGGCATGATTATGATATGATGCATGGCATGGCACGGATGCGGTGCAATTAGGCAATATTAGGCGGAACCGGGGTCCCGACAATTAATTAAGCGGTTCAAGTTATTTAGAACCCCCACAATTTAAATGTTGTATCAACAGGCGAAACATGGCATCGGTTCGCTACACCAATTTAAATGGAGTCTGGAATAAGACAAAGGTATTCCGCATATCGACTCCATATTTAATTATAGGTGAATCGACATAATGTCCCCAAACCACATGATGAGATGCAAGCATGAATAAATTAATATGCGACAGTTTTATATATAGCGTTTATAAAATAGGCGCTCAGGAAAAAAGGTGCACACATCTGGGTTCGGACGATCTTGGGGTTCGATGTGGTTCGGGGTCCGGTCTCAGGGTTCCACGGGGAAAACGACGAAGTTCGGACTCGCGATGGCGAAATTGAGTAGATCGGGTACCGGGGTCTTCGGATCCGAGAAGTAGATCTTGTCGCACGGGCGTTAATGCTTCCGGGAAGGAGAACTTGTCGTTCAGGGTCTCGGCGTCCGGGGTGAAGTACTTGTCGTATCCGTGTTGGCACTCTTGGTGTGCTTGTCGAAGTACTCGGGTGACGGTGTCGGTCTCGGGTCTCGGTGCCGGGAGATCTTGGCGTCCGGGAAGGAGAACTCGTCGATCCAGCGCATCTGATCTAGGATGGAGAACTTGGCGTCTGGAAATCTTCTGGTAGGAGATCTTGCCGAGGTCCTCAGCTCCGGGTGTCCGAGATCGTCCCTCAGGTCCGTGAGGAAGCTCTTGGTGTTCCCTTGCTTGCATCTCCACATAACAGTTGGTCTTCAGGTTGGTGTGGTCACTATGCATCCAACATCGCTCCACAAGCATCCTCACCGAAGTAGCACAAACACCAAGGCTTCAGACCCCAAAGTACCTCATCGGGAGCCCATCTCAAACTGAAAGAAAACAAGAATCTATGCCCTGTTGGCCTTGGCGTGCAAGCAGCAGAGCGCAGCCAGAAAAAGGGCGCGAGGAAAAACAGGGGCGGGCGTGATCTCGAGGCAGCGTCCAACAACAGGGGAGGAGGCGCAGGGGCTCGCGAACTCCGGCGGCGCGGGAGGCGCGGCGGTGCACGTCGGCGAGGGGCACACGACGGTCGCGGACGGGGGGAGGTCGGGCTTGCACACGGCCGGGCCAGAGGCGGTGGGACCACGCGGCGGCGCGAGGAGGAAGGCAGATGCGGCGGCACGAGGATTCATGCTCGAGGGCCGCCGACGGGGTCGGGGTGGACCGGAAGAAGGGGCCGCTGCGGAGGGGCTCCTGGCGAGCCCGCGGCATGAAGCCAGAGGATGGGAGGCGAAGCAAGGAGAGAGGGGCGGGGTGGAGTTGGCGGCGGCGACCTGAGCGGGAGGAGGCTGGGCGGAGGGGCGCCTGCGGTGGCGATTGCTGGCGGCGGGGATCGAGGCGGGGACGCGATGGTGGGGAGGTGGTTCTCGCGCGGGGAGAGAGGAGTGGGAGGAGGCGGGGGTAGGTGGGCCATGGAGAGACGAGAGGGAAACGCGGGGAAGACCGCGTCGGGGCGATATGAATGAGGCGACCGCGTCCACGCGGGACAGAGCGGCTTCGGTCGTGAGGTGGGCCAGGCGGGGCGGTGGCGTACGCGGGGTGGGGTTGGGAATCGTGGCCAGGTGTGGGGTGGTCGGGGCGGTTGGTCACAGACGACGCGTCTTGTGACGCGTCAGTGAGGAGTGGTGGGGCCGGGCTGGGATGTGCGATGCAGGCAGGAGCGGGGGTGCATGTGGTGGCGTGCGGTGCGGGGCTGGGGTCGGTGGGGCTTCTAGCTGGCGGCAGCGACTAGGTGGATTAGGGGTAGGTGGGGTGGGGGAAACTAGGGTTTGGGTAGGTGTGGTTAGGGTTTGATCTGGAGGTGGCCGGCTGGGCTTTTGGGCCTAGCTGGCTGCCTCCCAAAAATAATATAAGTTTTTATTTTAATTTAAAATAGATTTATGTAAATAGTTTTTAGACAAATAAAAGACCCGGAAAAGACCGGAGTTTTGATTTGAATAAAGACGGGGAATATTTTAGAAAACAAATCTAGGCTTTGCGAAAATAGTTTTAGACAAACATATGCATGATGATGACGATGCTCAAATGCAATGTGGCATGATGACATGAGCATGCGGTCATGATGATGCAATGCACAAAAACAACGCGATTTTCTAGTAGTGGTTTTTGCAGTGCGCCACAACTATGGATCCCGGTCCTTCCTTTTACATACAATCTATAAATTGTTTACTACTTTGTGTTTACTTTCTTCAAACTATTACTTCCTTCCATTCGATACGTTTAATCCTTTGTTTTCAGGAAAACCGGTGAGATTGTCAGCCTCATCACAAGTTGGGGACAGAGTTCTGTGGTCGTGTTGTGCAGGTCTCCACGTTGCTGCTGGCACCGGTTGTGCGCCCTGCCAACGTTCAGCTAGCTACACCTTTGGGGTGTTTCCTTGCTCCTACTAGATTGACAACCTTGGTTTCGTACTGAGGAAAACTTGCTGTTGTGCTCATCATACCTTCCTTTTGGGGTTCCCCAACGAGCTCGATATATTTTGGGCCATCAGTGATCGTGCGCCTCCGGGAGGGGGGCGCGGCGGTGGAGGCGGCTGACGCCGTACCTCTCCCTGGGTTGACATCAGTT
Organism: Avena insularis; assembly: GCA_023614405.1. NCBI lineage: Eukaryota > Viridiplantae > Streptophyta > Magnoliopsida > Poales > Poaceae > Avena > Avena insularis. The sequence continues at coordinate 227,601,257 of CM042696.1, read as the reverse complement.
GTCAAATTTGTAACAAAGAAGGCCATCTAGCTAAAGATTGTTGGTCACAATACAATGGGGAGGAGGACTATGGTGACAAAGAGGTACAAGCCTCCTATGGCGTCGACAGTAATTGGTACCTATGAGTTCCTGCACCTACTTCCGTTGGCTGTCATGACTATTATATAAGCTTTATTGATGATTATAGCAAGTTTACTTGAATCTATTTGCTTAAGAAAAAAATCCGATGTCTTAGCTGCCTTCGTTAACTTTGAAACTCTTGTTGAACGTAAGTTTGATAGAAAAATCCTTGCGGTTCATTCTAATGGGGGGGGGGAGAATATGTTAAACTCAACTATCACCTCCAAACACAAGGAATCTCTCATCATGTTTCTTGTCCTCATGCCCACCAACAGAGCGACTCTGCTGAAAGAAAGCATCGCCACATTGTTGAGGTTGGACTTGCTCTTCTTGCTAATGCCGTTATGCGTCTTAAATTTTGGGATGAAGCTTTTCTCAATGCCACATATCTCAGAAACATGCTTCCTAGCAAAGTCACCAACAATGACACACCTGTGGTTCGCCTTCTTGGTACACGTCCAAATTATTCCTCTCTTCGTGTTTTTGGTTCTGCATGCTAGCCCAATCGTCGTCCCTATAACAAGCATAAACTAGCCTTTCGATCCACACAATCGTCCTCGCCATAAAGGAGTCAAGTGTTTCGAAGTTTCCATGGATCGAGTTTATATCTCTCGTGATGTTGTCTTTGATGAGGATGTTTTTCCTTTCAAAAATCTCATCCTAACGCTGGTGCTCTTTTTAGACAACAAATTATTTTACTCGATCCTTCTCTTCGAAATTTTGAGCAAGGGGCTGTTACTTTTGATGATTCACACGTGGGAAATAATCATACTACTAATTCTACGTCTAGTGCTGTTTTTACTGTTCCACGGGACACAGCTCGGAGAAATCTGGCACCTGGCGAAAATTTGGGTCAAATCTAGCAGCTCAAACGGTTCAGTTGAAACCTCAGGTGAAAAAACCAATGTCACGTATGACAATACATGCGAATACTCCTCGCGAGCGTTAGCTGACATGACCATGTCTGTCACGCGAACTACCGGTGGATTTTTTCCCGCACGTTCTTCTCAGGACCGGTCCACACCACGATCTTCTGCGGCTGGATCTCCCGAGATTACGTCCAGCTCCAGTAAAACGGCCACACTAATAGCCACAAGATCGGATGAGGCCTCAGCTGGATCACTGACACAGACCGAACATACGATCAGCGCATCTGATTCTGCCTCCAGCGGATCTTCTGTACTTCTCCCGCCTGCGCAAGAACCTGTGTTGCCCCCAGGACGTCCTACTACAAGAGGTATTGTTAACCCGAAACAGTATACAGAGGTACAATCCGCTAATGTCTATCCGATGCTACAGAAGAACCAGCCACTCTTGAATCTGCTTTGGCTGATCCGCATTGGAAAGGAACAATGGATAAGAAGTTTGATGCACTTCTCAAAAATAAAACGTAGAGATTGGTTCCACCACATGCAGGAAAAATATTATCGATTATCGTTGGATCTATAAAGTCAAGCGCAAGGCAAATGGCTCTATTGGTAGGTACAAGGCTAGACTAGTAGCCAAGAGTTTTAAACAACGGTATGGTATTGACTATGATGATATTTTTAATTCAGTTATCAAAATTGCAACTGTTCATCTTGTTTTGTTTGTTTTTGTTTCAGGGAATGGAGCTTGCGACAGTTAGATGTCAAGAATACATTTCTTTATGGTGTTCTGGAAGAGGAGGTCTACATGAGACAACCACCATGGTATGAAAACAAAAGAAAACCAAACTACATTTGCAAACTTGACAAGGCACTTTATGGTCTAAAACAATCCCCTCGAGCATGATACTCTCTGCTAAGTTCAAAATTGGTTGATATTGGTTTTGTTGCTTCCAAGTCCGATACATCTTTGTTTATATATCACAAGTCCAATATCATCATCTATATGCTTATCTATGTTGATGATATCATAGTTGCTAACTCTTCCCAGGCTGTAACTGATGCCTTGTCAAGAGATCTAAGAAAAGATTTTGCCTTGAAGGATCTTGGTGATCTTAGTTTCTTCTTGGGTATTGAGGTACAAAAAATAGATAATGGAATCGTCTTGAGTCAGGCAAAATATGCACAAGATATTTTGGCCAGAGTTGGCATGACAAATTGTATAGGCATGCCCACTCGTTTATGTTCCTCAGAGAAGGTTATTGCACAAGCTGGAGACTTATTGGGTCCTGAAGATAGCACCAACTATAGAAATATGGTAGGTGCTCTACAATAACTCACATTAACAAGGCCAGATATCTCCTTTGCAGTTAATAATGTTTGCCAGTATCTACATGCTCCTACTACTGTTCATTGGGCTGCTGCCAAACGAATTCTTAGGTATGTCAAGCATACCATGACTCTCGGCTTGACGTTTATGCGATCTACCTCTACACTATTGAGTTCCTTCTCTGATGTAGACTAGGCTGGTTGCATAGATGATCGTCGATCCACTGGAGGGTTTGCTGTCTTTTTTGGACCGAACATAATTCCTTGGAGCGCTAAAAAGAAGGCTACTGTTTCTAGATCTAGTACAGAAGCAGAATACAAATCAGTGGCTAATGCCACAACAGAAGTCATATGGATGCAGTCCTTGCTAGCGGAACTGGGAATTCATTTGGCTCAGACACTGTGCCTATGGTGTGACAATCTTGGAGCAACGTACTTGTGAGAAAATCATGTGTTTCATGCACGAGCCAAACATATTAAGACTGATTTTTACTTTGTCAGAGAACGAGTGTTAAAGAAGCACCTGAAGATTCGGTTTATTCCCTCCAAAGACCAAGTTGCCGATGGTTTTACAAAACAACTTCCAGATCGAGCATTTGAAAAGTTCAAGCATAATCTTAACTTGTCTAAGTTGTGATCAAGGGAGGGTGTTAGAGTTAGTAGTTATTATGTGACTCAATATTCCGTATGTAAATATAACCTGGCATATTGTCCGTGTCATGTACGATAGGTACTAGGTACCGAGTCTAACTACCTCTCCCTGTAATATATTCTCACGAGTCTAACTACCTCTCCCTGTAATATATTCTCACGCTCGGGATTATCCCAGTAGTTGCAATCTACCTGATTGTAAAGTTTACACTCAGTTCCGGTGTGAAGCTACTCGATGGTCCACTGCCCATGACCTACGCACGTGACACATAAAGCCAGTCTCAGGCCCACATGACAGGGAAACATGAACAGCCAGCAGCAGCGACTGCATAGACGTTCATCGAGGGGCAGATGGCCTAAGATCATGCTCTGCTCACGACACTTAAGCAATTAGTATATGACCCGATCATCTAGGCATCGCGCATTCCTTCACACGACGCCCAAACTGCCGCCGTGCCCCGCCCCTATCTCTACCACATCGCCGCTTCCCGCACATCGCCGCATGCCCATGCCCCATGGTACGCCCCCAGGATCCACACAAGCACTACGATGCACATCCAACCTCCACTCCTCTGCTTCGGTTTGGACAACGCACACTGCATCTGGGCACTACACCACCTAACGGTAAGCATCTGACTTGGCCATCGCCTGCCCCAATCCAGCAAGTATGGACCTTGCCCGTCTGCTCCTCTCCTCAACTAACTCAATTTCGGCTGGCGCCGGTCGATGCACGTGATTGCTGTCACCAGAGACCTAGGACAGCACCAATGGTCATTGGCGTTGTGGTATCCAAGCCCACGAGGGGTTCATCCGAGCGATCCTTCATAAGTGGGTTCTATATTGCATTTCATTAATTTTACTTTGTGGTCATTTGATTTGTGTTAGGAGCACTAGCCGAACTGAAGAACGGAAGTTCACCTTTGTGGCTGTCTGAACTGTTTCTGGTGGTATGGAGAGAAACACAAGAGGCTCTTCAATTGTGTCCTGCTAGAATTTACCACCGTTGGTGTTTTGTTTTGGACATTAGATGATTGTTTACCCTTGCAGGTAAATTTACCACTGTTGGTGTTTTCTTTTTACTGTTTAAGTATTTTGCCTATTCCTTGCAGGTTAGTTTACTTAAGTTCATCGGATTACCTGCTGAAACTTCTATATATTTTATTTAAAAATATACTGGAGACCCTTCTACCTATCTAGAGATCTCTAAAATTTTATAGGCATATGGTATTCTGTGAATAATTGCTGCTAAGAGAGAGAAATATGATTGTACCGGGAATTGTTAGCACTAAGTGCTGAGGATATTGCTATTTGTTCTCTTGTAGCTTATTCTTCATATTTGGTTGAGGGTTTCTTGCAGGGTTTTTGAGTCGCTGACTCAAAAGTGAGTCGCCGACCCTGTGACTCATTGATTAGTCGACTAAAGGCGCTATTTAGTCGCGAGGCACCGTGCTTTGAATAAACGACCCGTTGATTAACCGTCGACTATGCATCGACTAAAAAACCATGCTCACAACTATACCTAGACCAAACATGTTGAACTTTGATGTATGTAGACAAAACATGTTTAATGTAACAACGTCGGCATTGACCTATTTTTCTCACATTGCTCATCGCATATGCATATGTTACGTTTATTCAAGGCAGGTCCGCCATGTGATCTGCTTGCTATCAAAGTTAAGTGTACATCAATATGTTTCTCTTTTGCATTCTGAACTTTCGAACCTTGAAAATCTGGTTTTCGCCTCACGGTAAAATAGATGTAGGTTGACTTCTATAGCCATAGCAACTCAATTTTTGTTTGATATAGATATTGGAATTGGCGTGCCCCAAATTGCGATTTGAAAACATTATTGAACCGTTGAGCATTCGTTTAATGTCAGCGGTTTCCACTGTTGTATAAGGGATATCACAATTTTCTCACGATTAATTGAACTATCCTGAAAGCTTGTTGATTTTTTTTTTACACAATCGCGCAACAAAAAGTAGATCAAACCAAGAACAAGAACACAAATTTTTACGCGGAAACCCTTGCGGGAAAAAACCACGGAACGCACGACGACGTATCACTATAAGTGGGAGGAGTATTACAATACACGAGAGGACAAATGTCAATACCCGGATTTTTAATCCCAGATGTCTGTTATGACATACCTCGCAATCCCAGAATTACCATTTTTGCGAGACATAACATATAGGATATCACAGTACATCATTCATTACAAACCATAATAAGATTTTACACAAATAAACGATCTCATGATCCAATCTTAATACAAACAAGCAGCGGAATAGTAAAGCATAGTAGTGGGCTCCATCTTCAGTATCGCATGCAATGCTGACGATGGGAGATGATCCTAGTTGTCGTAGCCGTCCTGTTGTCCATCTTCCAGATAGTCCTCCTCATAGTCTGGCCACGGGAATAGCTAGAGACAAAGCCATGAGTACCCTTTAAGTACTCGCAAACTATCACTAACAAGTAAGGTAGCTCTATTAGGAATACTATACTCTAGGTTTATTTGCAAAAGCTAGATTTATCTTAAGCTGAGTTCAGAAGTAAAGAAAGCTAATTTAAAGTTCTAAATCATCTAAGTAGGAACTTAGTTTTCATAGTCACAACCCTGTTGTGGTCAAGTCAAAGTCACAATTCATTCCACAAGTCATTTTGAAAAAATCTCACGACGGAACAGTATGGCCACTCCAACTGTCTATGACCGCGGACGCGGCTATTCGAATAGTTTGACACTCTGCAGAGGTGGTACACTTTCACCACAAAATTTGATACATCCGTCAGGGATAACCCTGAATCATCATACTTAGTATGCGGATAATCAATCATAACCTTTTAATTACACACTCTAGTATAGGCACCTCCCCTATGAGCTTGGCCTCCCATCCATGGCCATCTTCCATCCCGGGCACTGCATAGGTGGACATCATCAAGAGGTAGCATCAGCTCAAACCTCTCCCGCGAGGGAACCCATACTAATGCATATAAACTTTCGGCTAATGTAACTACCTCAGTGAATTACGCTCTTAGTTACAAGCCTGGATGAGCGGAAATGGTTAAAATAGTACGGTGGGGCCAAATGCCACTCACAGGTAGACCTTTCGGCCGTCCTAACCATTTCCAAACATCGGGACAAGAACGAGCGGCGTAATCGGCAGGCGAAGGGATCAACTACATACACAAATAAGTATGTATGCAATCCACCATACAATAGTCCTCAGAGCCATTCCATCTAAAAGAAATAGAAATATTGCAACGCCATACGGCAAGATCCAAATATCCTAGATAGATATAATAGTTTAGGATATCTCCTCATACATCAAACATCAGAGTATCAGGCGGAAGCGGAAAACAAGATCCGAGTACGGATAAGAAGAAAATCGGCATAAGATGCCCCATAAATAAACACATCCCACCCACAGATCTCACGGATACCCGTTCCCGGAATCTCTACACCGAGTGATCGTTGCCAACATCGTCCGTCCCCTCCACCCAGTATCCATCTTGCGAGTTTACCTGTTCATCTGAATCAAATAATTTATCGTGTGAGACTCTAGGGGTACTCAGCAAGTCTTTATGCCTCTAAAGGGGACACAACCTGGGGTGACGCAATTGCAGCAAAAGATAATACCTAACAATTCTATAGATACTCGCTAACCATCCGCCTAACCAAAGATAGACGGATGTCCGTGAATTAATACCAACAGTTATAATAGTAATATTAACAGATCCATCCTCCTCCTCGCTTACCGACGAGGAAGCGGACGAACAACCCCCCCATCCGTTGGCAGTTTTATTATCCATTCCATGAGAGTTGCAATATTTACTAGTCAGGTACTTAGTCAAATTAAACGCGGTACTTTAGTTATACTTGTCTATGATCGAGAAACTGTGCTCCAAGTCGTCCATAACCGCGGACACGGCTTTCAGAAAGATTACCCTGCAGGGGTGCACAAATAGCAACACACACTCGATCAACCTCGGAAAAACCAAATCAAAACCCAACGAGGTAGTCACGACAAAGCGATCACAGGATTCAGAAATATTTCAGGGGGCCACCCCATTAAGCTACCCGCGACGAAGTTGGCCGGCTCCGAGACGGACTCAAGGTTTGTGTGGACGGCTGTAAACGACTGGGAACCCGAAAGTGTGACTGGGCTTGTCGATACGGCGAAAACGTGTCACGGACCTAAACAGTACAGGTGCTCCACGCATAATATTAAATAAAGCAGCAAAGCATGGCATAAGTACAGGATAGTAATAAAGCCCCAAACTAATTGTGGCCCCAAGAAATAAGAATGAATCAAGATCTGGCTCAGGGGGGTTCATAAGCCTCCCGGATGTGGATAGCGCGAATATTCAAGGAACAGGAATCAAGTACTCGGGGTCCTACGGGACACAAGTGAGCATGAAACCAAATAGCAGATATTTCTCACCGGTGCCACTTTCATTAGTTATCCCATTACTACTCAGGTTAAGTTGTATAGGTACCTCGTTATCCATCAGACACTCACATACCCTACACATGCTGTTCTACGACCCGCATGGCTCAAACAACTCCTATAGTAATGGCTTATGGGATGGAGGAACAAGCTTCGGTGGGGTTTAAAAGTAAAGGCTATGCAGTGCTTGGGATTCAGTTTAATGCAATCGTGACTCAATGATGCAAGAATAAGATAGAGGCAATAGGTACTATATGTATGCAAGCATGTGGTAGTGCTTGCCTGGCAGCTCAGTTGAAGCGAGAGAAGGATCTGGGTAGTGCTCCTGGGTTTCTTGATAGATCCCCTGCTCAGCGTCTATTCGAAGAAGAACCAAACAAACAAGGGCCAACATAAATAAAATGCACAAGCGTATGGATAAAATGCGACAAGCAAACAATCATACCATGATGAATGATGCACAATTTGCATGGCAATAAAGTAGCATGGCATGGGTGAGGTGTGGAATACAAGAATAACGCCTTTTATTGAGTTTTAATCACCTTTTATACTCAAGTAAGTTGATGTATTCTTTATATTTATATGATGCATGCTGCAAATCAGAACATGGAATGCATAAACGGAAAGGTCTCGTCGCGCTGATCGATTTAGACATATTATTTGTCAAATTTGGAGTTATAAAACAAAAGTTAATAATTAATTAAGATAAAGGGCATTTTACTGTAATTTTAATCAACTTGAACTTTAAAGTGTTCAAAATATATTTTGAAGGGCATAATTGAATTCCTCACATTTTTCTGATTTCAAAACATATATTATTTGTTTTATTTGGAATAATATTTGAAAAGTTAGTTAAAACAGATTTTCATTTGAATTTAAAACAAATTGAAAAGATTTAAATTAAAACAGAAAAGAACAGAAACTTTGGTTACTCAGCCCAGACCTAGCCGCAGTCATTGACAAGTGGGGCCAGGGATGACTGGGACTCACGCGTACAGAAAAGGCTTTCTCACCGCGGCTTTACCTAGCCTCTTCGAATGACAGGTGGGGCCAGCGGCCACGGGGGTCCACGTGATGCTGGATGATCTGACGTGGCAGGAGGGGTACTGCACCCATGGGTTAAGGCTAAGATACTACGGGGTGCTCTTTGTAAAAAGGACAGGGAGGCTGACTGGTGGGGCTCTCGTACCACGGGTTGAGGCGAGAGAACACAGAAGGGGTTTTCAGCAAAAAGGAGCCGCGACACTGTTTCTCTTCTCTGAATTTCTCTGTCGATGAGTCTGTACTCGGCGGGGCCTGCAGTGGGGATCGAACCCGCGACCCAGCGTCTTGTGGCGGCATTACTTCTTGATGGCCTGGCGTTGTTGTAGGGAGGGGGATAGGCGGCTAAGAAAGATGCTGCGCGGCGCGGGGCGTGCAGACGCCAGCACACACCGGCGCGCGGAGACCGTTCGGCAAAAGGACCGGCGGGGCTAGGGAGGTACGGCGAGGCGGACCATGTCAGGGGGAAAGGGAGGCTCACCGCGAGGCTGCTGGCGGTGTTGGTTCGAGCAGGAGGTGGCGATCGTCGAAGCGGTAGCGGGCGGCTAGGGTTTAATGGCGTCTCGGCGTCTGTGATGTCTGAGCCTTCTCCTCCTCGTTGGCGGATTTGGCGCTGGTAGCACCCATGGTTCTTCCTCGATGACCCTACAACACGCCGCCGTCTTGTAAGGGTAGGTGGGGTATAGGCCTACGTTGAGTTCGTAGGGGTGCTAGAGAGAGGAGAAGCAGGGGTGGGTGGGTAGGAGTAGGCGAGGCCTGTAGATCTGGCGTCATTGCAGAGATGAGGGAGTGGGTAAAGTAGAGAGGGAGAGGGGCATATGGCGTGGTGGAGGGGAAAGGTGGCGTCGGCCACTTTTTCATCTCCTCCTTCACGTGCTAGGCAGGCTCGGCCTGGGGTGTGGCTGCAGGAGGGTCCAGGCTTGGGGTGGGGTAGGCCTGGCAGGTAGAGAGAGAGAGAGAGGGAGGGGGTGGCATGGAGCTAGGGTTTGATGGAGGGGGTAGATAGCTAGGGTAGGATGGTGTGGCTCGGGTTAGGGTTTTAGGGTTGGGGTAGGGGTAGCTAGGGTGGGCCAGCATGGGGAGGCTCGGCATGGTGAGAGGAGAGGGGTGTGGGTGTAACTAGGGTTAGATGGAAAAAGAGAGAGGGGGGTTTAGGGTTTTAGATGAGGTGTGAGGTGATGGAGAGAGGATTAGAGAGGGAGAGATAGAGATGTGGTGGCTTTCTAGCAAGACCAAACTAGATCAAGCCAAAGGAGTGGTAGAGAGGGAGATAGATGATTCACTCAAAAGATCAAATAAAAACACAAAAGACTAGAATGTGGTGGTACTTGCATGGCCCATGCAAAATAATTAATGCCATGTGTATTCTTGTGAAAACAATAATATTAACATGGCATTATTCTTATGCATTTCCAAAAGTGGAATAAAGCCAAGCAAAAGAATTTATAGAAGTAGATCCATCCTATCTCCCATGAGCTAGATTAAATACCAAAAGAAAATAAAATACAAGCTCATGGATAATGGAATGGTGGAGTGGAATAAAAGATATGCCCCCAACTCAACTTGGGCATTTAAGTAATATATCAATAACCAAATACAATATCAAGAGGCAAATACAATTGATGATGCATATGAGAGAAGAACCAAAACAAAAAGGGTTTTTATATGATGCTCAAATGCAAGGTGGCATGATGGCATGAGCATGATATAATTATGATGCAACAATTATATATAGGAAGTAGCATTTATATAGACTAGGTAGTAGCATTGCAATTGTTAGACAATTGGGATGCTACAGCTAAGCCCTACCCAATTCAAGTATTGTGGTTGTATGGTAAAATTGGAATAGTATCACATCCGAACCCAACCATTAGTTTTTATAAAGGGCTAAGGCTCATGCCTCAACATTTTCATCATCAAATCCTTTGGTGTTTCTCAACACATGTCAAAACATCTCAATAGAATGAAGCATCATTCCAAGGTTTTCATAATCATTTTCACCAAGTATTCCCATCTAAAGTGATCAAGTTTTATGCTTAGCACTAGCCACTAAGGTTAAGAGTGTTCACTAATGAGGGGTGCTAATCTTCAATATCATGCCACAAAATGACATCTAAGTATAACTAGATAGGCCTAGTTTTATACTCTTCATGCTATCTATCTTAAAAGTAAATAACTTTGGTAAAGTAAAGAAAATAAAGCTTGCAAGTAAAACTTGGGATGGGTATAATTCAAAATATATAACCAAAGCATGCCTAAGGCCTCTTTCTTAGGTTAAAGCTTGCATAGATATATCTTTCCTTGGTTGGTGTAGTGATTGGAATTTTTCTCGTCTTCTTCTGGGTAGAACTCCTCCTCCTCGTAGACTTGGTCGGTACTATTGTCTATAAATGAATACGGGGTACATAATCACCAAACAATACTTATCTATTGCTATTTAGCACACTAAGGCTCACACTGGATGATCTAGCATCATCACAAGCATCACATGAAATAAAGAACTAGTTTCATTTCTCTTATTTGGGAAAAGTAATTTCTAGTCATTGAAATTAATTAAGATTTAATATTCTCCAAATAGAATATGGGATCATGTGGACACATGTCATCACCATATATTCTAATACATGGGAATGTGGTTTAAAGGGTTGGTCACATTTTATAAAGTTTGAGATTACTATTTAATCAATTTAAAGTTACCAGAAAAGCCCTAATAGCGTTATTTGGTACTAGTCCAATGTCACTACATGCAAACCTAAGTGTTTTTACATATTCAGATATATATTGTCAAATTTGATATTTGAGAGTTCGAATTAACTCAAAAGTATTACGGTTGTTTTTAGAAAAAATGTTTCAAGTTGCAAAAGTCTTTGTCTTGTTATTTTTTCTATATGTAATTTCTAACTCCTATTGATTTATATCCAATGGGCTTGGATAGATATTTTAATTATCTTTCTAACAAAATTTGGATCATACAATTTAGTTAAGTCAAACTCTCTGAATTGATTTTTTAATAAGTGGACATAATAGGATTTTAAATCAATTGGAAAATCAATTATTTGAATTTTCGAGCCAACGCGGGAAAGCTAATGGGCCGGACCAGCTGCACAGCACAGCGCAGCACGCGGCTGACAGAGGGGTTTCACTGGTCAGTGACTCATCTAACGCGAAGCTGTATCGTTTAACCTGAGCCCTACGATTAGAAGCAAGATCGACGACTGAGGGTCGTCGTCAACGACGAACAGCTCCGGCGACGAGTTAAACCTAACGCGGCGGTGGGGGTCTCACGGGGCTCACCTGGGATCCAGCTAGGCTCTGCGACGGGGGCAAACAACATGGTAGACAACGGTGAGGCAAGGCACGGTCACGGCAGGGCTTGGGGTGGTCGGAATCGAGGGTGCCCTTCTCCTCCAGCAGCGACGGGCTCCAGTGCAATTTCGGCACTGTGGTGCTCGCCTTGCTCCGGGAAGAAGTGGGGGAGTGGCTGTGAGGAGTGGGGAGTGGCTTGGTGTGAGGAATGGAAGCTGGGGTGGTCTCCTTTTATAGCCCGGCGAGAGGACCGAGCGGTGCGGCGGTGAGCTCGACGGTGGCGTCGCTACAGGAAGCTATCGGCGTGGGCGAGGGCATAGGATAGTGCGGTTCTCCCTGGCGGTTCTCACGGACTTAAAGGCGCGGCGTGGGGTGGCTTGGTTTGGTCTGGCATGTGCGGTGCTCTGAGCGGAGCCAGTGGTGTTTGCGGCAGCATGCGGCAGTTGCGGGTCGTGCGGCGACGAACGGGGGTGTCTCCGGGGTTGGGGTGATCATGGCGAGGTTGCGCGTGCGCGGTGAGGTCAAGGCGCGAGCTGGCGGGGCTGGTCGTGCACGGCACATTGGCGCTCTCTAGACATGGCGCAGAGAGGCGGTGCGCGGCAGTGCTATTGTGGTCCAGGGCTGGGCTTCGACCGTGGGGTGGACAGGGGGTTAAGAGGGAGATCAATTGGTCGATGATCATTGTACAAAATAGTGAAGTTAGGCTAGAGATGATTCTATGCCTGCCAAGTGTTTGATGAATTGGCCGCATGAAATTTATTTTTGAATATTTGATTCAATTTTTTTGAATGATCTTAGATTAAGCTTGAGAGAATAGGTTTGCTTGGATAAGTCAAGGTGAATTCATTTGATGGGTTTTTGGAAAAGTGTGATCTTAGCACATACACTTGGTTCAATTTTCAAATGTCCATGAAATTGATTTGCTAGATGTTTTTGTAAGTTTGTAAGTGGGCCTTGATACACTTTTACTTGGTCTAGCAAGGGGTGAAAAGAAATAGAATTGTTTCTGTTAAGAATTGTCTTCTAGGAACACACCAAGTGACCTAGTGGTTTAAAATGGTCAAAATGACCATTTGGTTTATTTATTCTTATGTGATTTCTTTCTCTTTTGATTTTGTTTGTAAATGGTCTAGATGATGTGGCATTCACCTTTAAACCATTTCATAACCTTTAGAACAATCAAGCATGGCATATACACTCAATTCTATACTAATGCAAACACACATGCATTCATATTCATTTTCTTAATAAAAGTTTTTGTGAACCCTAAATTGGGTGATTAGGATTTAATAACCTTGATTAATGTTTTGGGGTGTTACAAACCTTCCCTCCTTAAAAAAATCTCGTCCCGAGATTTAATAAAAACTAGGAACTAAACAGATCTGGAAACTTAGTCCTAGTATAATCTTCCCGCTCCCATGTAGCTTCTTCTTTAGTATGGTAGCTTTATTAAATCTTGAGAAACTTGATACTCCGGGTCCTGGTGGTTCTGAAGGCTTCTTCCAAGATACGGATGGGCACTTCGTGATACGTTAAATCCTTGTTGATATCTATGGCTCGGTGATCGATGTTCTTGAAAACTTCGGTCTTCTCTAGAACTTCTAGGCATTTGCGAAGTAATGAGATATGGAACACATTATGGATGGTTGACATCTCCTCCGGTAGTTCTAGTTGATAAGATACCTCTCCTCGGCAATTCAGAATCTTGAAGGGTCCAATGTATCTGGGGGCTAACTTTCCTTTCAGCTGAAAACGCTGCATTCCCTTCAAAGGCGACACTTTGACATACACGAAATCTCCGGCATTGAAGGTCAGGTCTCGACGTCTCTTGTCAGCATAACTCTTCTGCCTGGATTGGTCGGTCTTGAGGTGCTCACGGACTTTGTGAACTTTCTCTTCAACTTCTCGTAGGATGTCGAGTCCGAAAATCTGACTCTCTCCTACTTGCGACCAATTGAAGGGGGTACGACACTTCCTTCCATACAGAAATTCAAATGGGGCCATTTGCAAAATGGCTTGATAACTGTTGTTGTATGAGAATTCTATGAAAGGTAGACAATCTTCCCATTTTGATCCATACTCTAAAACATAAGCTCTCAACATATCTTCTAGGATTTGGTTGACTCTTTCAGTCTGTCCATCGGTCTACGGGTGATAAGTTGTGCTGAAATTCAGCTTGGTTCCTAATCCTTCTTGGACTTTCTGCCAAAATCTTGAGGTAAATTGGATTCCTCGATCCGACACTATGGTCTTGGGGGTTCCATGCAAACTGACGATTCTAGCAATGTATAACTCTGCTAGCTTCGAAATCTGGTAGGTTGTCTCGACGGGTATAAAATAGGCTACCTTGGATAGTCTATCAACTATGACCCAAATAGAGTCATTTCCCCTACTAGATGTAGGCAAACCGGTGATAAAGTCCATTCCGATAGAATCCCATTTCCATTCCGGAATCTGCAATGGTTACAACAGTCCCGCGGGTCTTTGATGTTCCGCCTTGACTCGCTAAAAGATATCACACTTGGCTATGTAGTTTCCGATTTCTCGCTTCATCTTGTGCCACCAAAATTGCTCCTTCAAATCCTGACAGATCTTCGTTCCTCTGGGGTGGATAGAATAAAGAGTATCATGAGCTTTCTGCATGATAACGTGCTTCAGCTCTGAATCTGCTGGCACACAGATTCGTCCTTTGTAGGACAAAACTCCTTCTTCATCCTCGGTGAATCCGGGTACCTTTCTTGTACTGATACGACGCTTGATTATGTCAATACTTGCATTTCCTTTTTGGGCTTCCTTGATCTGGCTGATCAAAGTGGGTTGAAGTTCTATGCTAGCTAAAAATCCTTGGCTAACTAGCTCCGTTCTAAACTGTTCCAACTCTTCATGCAAACTTGGTGTGGCATCCCGCTAAAACCACTACTAGAAAATCACTGTGTTTTTGTGCATTGCATCATCATGACCGCATGCTCATGTCATCATGCCACATTGCATTTGAGCATCGTCATCATCATGCATTTGTTTGTCCAAAACTATTTTCTAAAAGCCTGGTTTTGTTTTCTAAACGCCCCGTCTTTATTTCAAATTAAAACCCAGACCTTCGGATTATTTTGCTTCATCTATAAACAAATTCTGAAAGCCCTGTTGTGTTAAACACAAAATGTTTTATTATTTTAGGGGGCAGCCAAACCGGGCCAGACCGACCCAGCCGGCCACCCCCAAAATTTACCAAAACCAGATCCTGGTCTAACCCTATCCAGCCCTCCACCTAATCACCCCACGCGCACACGCCACCTGGGCGTGCACCCCCAGGCCGCCACCTGATTCCACCCTACCACCTCACTCCCTCCATTCACCGCCTGCCACCTCACCCGCGCGGGCCCCACCTCTCCCGGTGGACAGCCACCCCGACGCCACCTACCCCCTCTTTTCCTGCCTCCCTCCTTTTTCCCGGGCCCCACCCACGGGACAGACCCGCTCCGCCCGCATGCAACCCGACAACCCCGGGATTCCCTCCGGTCCCAACTCCTTTTCCATACGCTTCCCTGCCCGCTTCTCGACCCCATGACGGCCCCCCCACTCCTTGCATCCATCCTCTGACGCCTGCCACCTCACACAACCCAGCCGCACGGATCCCCACCAACCCTCTCTGCACACACGTCTCGTCCTCGCCCCGACCCCACAACCGCCGTCGCCGGCCTTCCTCCCTCCTCGCGCCTCACTCTCGTCGACCCCGGCCGCCTACCACAAGCCGCCATGGCCACCGCCAGGCACAACAACCGCCGCCGCTCGCTCGGTTCCTAGCCGCGCCCTGTCAGAGTCCCGGTGCTCCTCCGCCGCCCTTGCCGGACCTGCCCGGCAACCTCGACCTCCACCGCCACGGGACCCGCCGGCCGAGCCACCTCCTCTTCTCCCCGATGCGCCGCTCCTGCGTCCTCTTCTCCTAGCGCGATAGCCTCCACCTCCCTCCCGTGAGCACTGCCGCCGCGTGGTCCTGGCGTGCCCCCGCTGTCCTCGTCTGCTCCGGCCGCCATACAACGGCCTCGCCATGGCGCCTCCGGTCCTTCCCTGGCCTCGCCCAGTTCGCCAGTCCCCGCCCCCGTCGCCAGCGTCGCTCGACCCGGCCCTCTGCTTTGTCGACCCAGCCACCGATGCCTAGCAAATTCTGTCCGCTGACGTCCTCTGCTCTCCCTGCCGCCAGCACCCCGCGATCCCCTTCTCTGCGGCCGAGCCACCTCCGTCAGGCCGCGACCGAGCTGAGCCACTTGTTTCTCGCCCAGAAGTGCGTATGCCGGCGGTTGCAGACGTTGCGTTGCGTCCAGCCGCCGCCTTGCTCTTTTGCTCCGCTCCCGCGCGTGTGTGCAAGCAATAGAAAGAGCACGAGTACATGTATGCAGGCCCTAGTCCAAGACAAAGCTATGAATCCACAGGTCCCTCTCGACTAATCCTCATGGCCTCTTAGCAAGTGACATTGTTCAGAGCACCAAGATCTAGACGGAGAGATGTACCGAGAAGGCACCCAAGTCCGACACCGACCATCGGCGTCGAACCCGAGTTCGACACTGGAGCCAAGTACTTCGAGAAGGATCGACACGGCCTATGTCATGGGACACCAAGACCTACCTCCTGGAACTTGAAGTCGGAACCGCCAAGTTCTTCATCCCGGACGCCACGACCGTCGACATGACCCGAAGGCCGTGGATGCGACAAGATATACCTCTCGTTGTCCGAAGAACGTTCTGCCAAAACCGATCCTGTTCCCCGTCGGACTCCGAACCTCCGGAACCCAAGATCTTCCGAATCCTGATGTGTGAACCTTTTCCCGAGCCCCTATTTTATAAATGCTATATATAAAATTGTTGCATATAAATTGATCATGCTTGCATACATGTTTGTGGGTTGGGGGCATTATGCCGATTCACCTCATACTTAAATATGGAGTCTATATGCGGGATATCTTTGTCTTATTCCGGACTCCATTTAAATTTGCATAGCAAACCGATGCCATGTTTTTCCTTGTTAATACAACATTTAATTTGTGGGGATTCTAAATAACTTGAACCTATTAATTAATTGTCGGGGCCCCGGTTCCGCTTAATATTGCCTAATTGCATCGCATCTCTGCCATGCCATGCATCATATCATAATCATGTCGGGTCTTCTGCCGTAGTATTAAATATTGCATCCGTTGTTTCTTCTAGTGTTTGCTTCTTCGCGGATTAGGCCGATGAGTTGATGCGAGTGTCGACAAGTTCTCCGGATATGATACTTCGACAGTGTTTCCTAGGCAAGCATCCTCCCTCTTTCTACCTATTTTGCATTTATAGTCTTTACTTCCTCCTGATGATCTATTGCTATCCGTATTGCGATGCTTTAGTTTCCGTGCACCATTTATACTCCTTGCAGCCTCTATATTGCCATGGACACATCCTATTGCCTGTTGTTTGATAGATAGTCAGCCTTGCGAGTCGTAGTTGCTTGTTTATGTGCTGCTTCGCGTGGTTGTCGTTCCACCGTTGACGGCAAGTTGGCACATGATAATTGGTGGAGATGCTTAATGGTGGAGGAGATCAGGACTTTAAATACAACTATTAAATTGCTAGGATAACTAATGAAAGAGGTACCAGTGGCCAATATATGCTATTTGGTTTTTATGTCCACTTGTGCCCCGTAGGCCCCGAGTACTTGATACATGTTCCTTGACTATTCGCACTATCCACATCCGGGAGGCCTTATGGACCCCCTGAGCCAGAGCTTGATTCATTTCTATTTCTTGGGGCCACAAAGTAGTTTGGCGCTTTATTACTATCCTATACTTATGCCATGCTTTACTACTTTATTTAAGATTGGGCGTGGAGCACCTGTACTATTTTGGATCGCGCCATGTTTTCGCGGTATCGACAAGCCCAGTCATATTTTCGGGTTCCCAGTCGTTTACAGCCATCGTCGCAAACCCTGGGTCCGTTTCGGAGCCGTCCAACTTCCTTGCGGGTAGCTTAGTGCGGTGGCCCCCTGAAATATTTTATGAATCCTGTGATCGCTTTGTCGTGAAAGCCTTGTTGGGCTTTGAGTTGGTTTTTCCGAGGTTGATCGAGTGTGTGCTGCTATTTGTGCACCCCTGCAGGGTAAAACTTTCTGAAAGCCATGTCCGCGGTTATGGACGACTTGGAGCACAGTATCTCGATCATAGACAAGCATAACTAAAGTAGTGCTATAAACTTGACTTAATATATGACTTGTAATCAGATTCAACTATAACGGAATGGATATTAAAAATGCCAACAACTGCTGGATCTGGGTTGTTTTGTTGTATATGCCTAGTAAGTATTGCAACTCCAAACGAATGTGATAAAAGTGCCAACAATTGCTGGGTTTTGGGATTCCTCAGGAAAATTATATCTGACTAATAAATGTCTAACTACAACGGAATGTTAACTAAAACTTCCCACTACTTATGCTATAAGGATGACTCATGCTATATACCTGACTAGTAAATGCTACAACTATAATGGAATGAGTAAAACTGCCAACTGTGTGAGTTCCTTGGTCTGACTTCCTCGTTTGGTCTCGTGGGGAAAATACCAGGATGAGTATGTTTGGTGTTAGTATCAGGTAGGATCCAAATAGGTCTTTTTACCCCTCTCTAATAGCCGACAGATGTACCAAGTCTCTATAGGTTGTTTAGTGCCGCTGCGCTGCCGCTTTAGCCCACCACACCTATGTAGGCGAGAGCCGCCGAATTCTAGCCTCGCCGTGTACTGGCCTCAGTACTGACGCTCCTCTTTTTCCTTTGCCCTTTGTCGGCACCCCTTTTGTTTTAGCAGGTTTGAAATCGACGTCGTTAGCAGGGTTACCCTTCCGGCTTGGCCTGGGCAGGGTTATGGACGCCATTGGTTATTCTTTAGGGCTCTTAGCCCCATTTTCATCTTGTCCGTACTCGGACGTTGTATCGATTTCAAGGTGATTTGGATCTTTGTATTGTATATCTGTATTCTTGACTCGTTGAGTCGCTATTGTATATATATCTGTTATGTGGGTTCCATCGAGGACTGTTGTGTAATGGTATTACTTCGTTTTCCACCCGCACGAAAGTGCCTGGTGGGCGTCCTTGAATCGTTTCTATGCGGGTTTGGCGGAAAGGGCTAAAACTTGCATAGGGCCGATTCGAGCGTGTTACAGAGTGGTATCAGAGCCCAGCAGTTGCGATACCCCACTAGTCCAGCCTGTAGGATAACCTAGCTAACAGACGAAGTAGAGTGTCAAAAACTATTTTGCAAAATCGGTTGGATAGATCTGAGTAGGTCTGTTTTTACTCCTTACCTGTATGCTCTTCTCCTCTTACCTTTGCGAGTTTTGAATCTGTTCTCTTACCTTTCTTCCAGTATAGGAATTCTCGTGGTTTGGGTTTCCATCGTACCTTCAGGATTTCGATTCCTTTTGCGATGATGTTTCCACATCTGGTCTTTGTGCTATCTGAGTCTCCTTCATCTGTTGTATCTTTCGGTGGAGCAAAATCCACTGAAATCATTTTTTGTATCTTTCGGTGTTTTTCAACGCTACTACATCATCTACATCGGATCCGATGAAGCGCCTACATCGCTCCTTTGTTTCCGAACCTCGCTTGTCAAGATCTTCAGTCTAATTCCGAGAGTTGGTTGCATAATTCTCCTACTCGTGTGCAGAGTAATGGTTTGGGTGCGCGATGGACTAATCACCATCCGACTACTCTTATCATTCCCTCTCGTACATTGAATCGGTGGATCCAGCAATTTTACTCCATCCACGGAAGCTAGAGGTGGCTTTATTTGTTGATACCTTTACCTTCCTCCGTTGTTTATCCGGAGTGTTCTCTCTACGGACGTGAGCAGCGACCCTTGTTAGTGGTGTCGCGAGGATCTACGCGAAGCGAGAAGATTCAGATCGCCGACCTTCTTCCCGGTACCATGAGGCGGATCTCGAGGGCACGATCCCTTGTTAGTGGTGTCGAATTGTGGCATCCCGCTAAAACCACTACTAGAAAATCGTTGTGTTTTTGTGCATTGCATCATCATGACCGCATGCTCATGTCATCATGCCACATTGCATTTGAGCATCGTCATCATCATGCATTTGTTTGTCCAAAACTATTTTCTAAAAGCCTGGTTTTGTTTTCTAAACGCCCCGTCTTTATTTCAAATTAAAACCCGGACCTCCGGATTATTTTGCTTCGTCTAAAAATAGATTCTAAAAGCCTTGTTGTGTTAAATAAAAATGTTTTTATTATTTTAGGGGGCAGCCGAACCGGGCCGGACCGACCCAGCCGGCCACCCCCAAAATTTACCAAAACCAGATCCTGGTCTAACCCTATCCACCCCTCCACCTAATCACCCCGCGCGCACACGCCACCTGGGCGCGCAGCCCCAGCCCGCCACCTGCTTCCACCCTGCCACCTTACTCCCTCCATTCACCGCCTGCCACCTCACCCGCGCGGGCCCCACCTCTCCCGGTGGACAGCCACCCCGACGCCACATACCCCTTCTTTTCCCGCCTCCCTCCTTTTTCCTGGGCCCCACCCACGGGACAGACCCGCTCCGCCCGCATGCAACCCGACAACCCCGGGATTCCCTCCGGTCCCAACTCCTTTTTCCACCCACGCTTCCCCTGTCGCCTCCCTCGACCCGTGTGACCCAATCCACCTCCTGGCCCCGTCCCGCGTCTCACGCGTCGCCCGACACGGCTACCTCGCTCACACAACCCAGCCGCATGGATCCCCACCAACCCTCTCTCCTCCTACCGGCCCCACGAACCCCACCCTGCACACGCGTCTCGTCCTTGCCCCGATCCCGCAACCGCCATCGCCGGCCTTCCTCCCTCCTCGCACCGCACTCTCGTCGAGCCCGGCAGCCTACCGCAAGCCGCCATGGCCACCGCCAGGCACAACAACCGCCGCCGCTCTCTCGGTTCCTAGTCGCGCCTCGTCGGAGTCCAGGTGCTCCTCCGCCGCCCTTGCCGGACCTTCCCGGTGACCTCGATCTCCACCACCGCGGGACCCACCGGCCGAGCCACCTCCTCTTCTCCCCGAAGCGCCGCCCTTGCGCCTTCTTCTCCTAGCGTGGCAGCCTCCACCTTCCTCCCGTGAGTGCCGTCGCCGCGTCGTCCTGGTGCGCCCCCGCTTTCCTCGTCTACTCCGGCCGCCGTACAGCGGCCTCGCCATGGTGGCTCCGGCCCTTCCCTAGCCTCGCCCATTTCGCCAGTCCCCGCCCCCGTCGCCAGCGCCACTCCACCCGACCCTCTGCTTCATCGACCCGGCCACCGACGCCTAGCGAGTTCCGGCCGCCGACGTCCTCTACTCTCCCTGCCACCAGCGCCCCGTGATCCCCTTCTCTGTGGCTGAGCCACCTCCATCAGGCCGCGACCGAGCTCAGCCACTTGTTCCTCGCCTAGAAGTGCATGTGCTGGCGGTTGCAGATGTTGTGTTGCGTCCGGCCGCCGCTTTGCTCTTTTGCTCCGCTCCCGCGTGTGTGTGCAAGCAATAGCAAGAGCACGATTACATGTATGCAGGCCCTAGTCCAAGACAAAGCTGTGAATCCACAGGTCCCTCTCGACTAATCCTCATGGCCTCCCAGCAAGTGACGTTGTTCAGAGCACCAAGATCTAGATGGAGAGATGTACCGAGAAGGTACCCAAGTCCGACACCAACCATCGGTGTCAAACCCGAGTTCGGCATCGGAGCCAAGTACTTCGAGAAGGATCGACACGGCCTACGTCATGGGACACCAAGACCTACCTCCTGGAACTTGAAGTCGGAACCGCCAAGTTCTTCATCCTGGACGCCATGACCGTCGACATGACCTGAAGGCCGCGGATGCGACAAGATCTACCTCTCGTTGTCCGAAGAACGTTCCGCCAAGACCGATCCCGTTCCCCGTCGGACCCCGAACCTCCGGAACCCAAGATCTTCCGAATCCCGATGTGTGAACCTTTTCCTGAGCCCCTATTTTATAAATGCTATATATAAAACTATTGCATATAAATTGATCATGCTTGCATACATGTTTGTGGGTTGGGGGCATTATGCCGATTCACCTCATAATTAAATATGGAGTCTATATGCGGGATATCTTTGTCTTATTCCGGACTCCATTTAAATTTTCATAGCGAACCGATGCCATGTTTTGCCTTGTTAATACAACATTTAATTTGCAGGGTTTCTAAATAACTTGAACCTATTAATTAATTGTCGGGGCCCCGGTTCCGCTTAATATTGCCTAATTGCATTGCATCTCTGCCATGCCATGCATCATATCATAATCATGCCGGATCTTCTACCGTAGTATTAAATATTGCATCCGTTGTTTCTTCTAGTGTTTGCTTCTTCACGGATTCGGCCGATGAGTTGATGCAAGTGTCGACAAGTTCTCCGGATATGATCCTTCGACAGTGTTTCCCAGGCGAGCATCCTCCCTCTTTCTAACTATCTTGCATTTATAGTCTTTACTTCCTCCCGTTGATCTATTGCTATCCGTATTGTGATGCTTTAGTTTCCATGCACCATTTATACTCCTTGCAGCCTCTATATTGCCATGGACACATCCTATTACCTGTTGTTTGATAGATAGTCAGCCTTGCGAGTCGTAGTTGCTTGTTTATGGGTTGCTTCGCGTGGTTGTCGTTCCACCGTTCACGGCAAGTTGACACATGATAATTGGTGGAGATGCTTAATGGTGGAGGATATCAGGACATTAATTACAACTATTCAATTGCTGGGATAACTAATGAAAGAGGCACCGGTGGGCAATATATGCTATTTGGTTTTTATGTCCACTTGTGTCCCGTAGGCCCTGAGTACTTGATACCTGTTCCTTGACTATTCGCACTATCCACATCTAGGAGGCCTTATGGACCCCCCTGAGCTAGAGCTTGATTCATTTCTATTTCTTGGGGCCACAAAGTAGTTTGGGGCTTTATTACTATCCTATACTTATGCCATGCTTTACTGATTTATTTAAGATTGTGCGTGGATCACCTGTACTGTTTTGGATCGTGCCACGTTTTCGCGGTATCGACAAGCCCAGTCACATTTTCGGGTTCCCAGTCGTTTACAACCGACGTCGCAAACCCTGGGTCCGTTCCGGAGCTAGCCAACTTCGTTGCGAGTAGCTTAGTGGGGTGGCCCCCTGAAATATTTTATGAATCCTATGATCGCTTTGTCGTGAAAGCCTCGTTGGGTTTTGAGTTGGTTTTTCCGAGGTTGATCGAGTGTGTGTTGCTATTTGTGCACCCCTGCAGGGTAAAACTTTCTGAAAGCCGTGTCCGCGGTTATGGACGACTTGGAGCACAGTATCTCGATCATAGGCAAGCATAAGTAAAGTAGTGCTATAAACTTGACTTATTATATGACTAGTAATCAGATTCAACTATTACGGAATGGATATTAAAAATGCCAACAACTACTGGATCTGGGTTGGTTTGTTATATATGCCTAGTAAGTATTGCAACTCCAATGGAATGTGATAAAAGTGCCAACAATTTCTGGGTTTTGGGATTCCTCAGGACAATTATATCGGACTAATGAATGTCCAACTACAACGGAATGTTAACTAAAACTGCCCACTATTTATGCTATCAGGATGACTCATGCTATATACCTGACTAGTAAATGCTGCAACTATAATGGAATGAGTAAAACTGCCAACTGTGTGAGTTCCTTGGTCCGACTTCCTCGTTTGGTCTCGAGGGGAAAATACCAGGATGGGTATGTTTGGTGTTAGTATCAGGTAGGATCCGAATAGTTCTTTCTTACCCCTCTCTAATAGCCGACAGATGTACCTAGTCTCTATAGGTTGTTTAGTGCCGCTGCGCTGCCGCTTCAGCCCACCATACCTATGTAGGCGAGAGCCGCCAAATTCTAGCCTCGCCGTGTACTGGCCTCCGTACTGACGTCCTCTTTTTCCTTTGCCCTTTGTCGGCACCCCTTTTGTTTTAGCAGGTTTGAGATCGATGGCGTTAGCAGGGTTACCCTTCCGGCTTGGCCTGGGCAGGGTTATGGACGCCATTGGTTATTCTTCAGGGCTCTTAGCCCCATTTGCATCTTGTCCATACTCGGACGTTGTATCGATTTCATGGTGATTTGGATCTTTGTATTGTATATCTGTATTCTTGACTCGTTGAGTCGCTGTTGTATATATATATGTTTTGTGGGTTCCATCGAGGACTGTTGTGTAATGGTATTACTTCATTTTCCACCCGCACGAAAGTGCCTGGTGGGCTTCCTTGAATCGTTTCTATGCGGGTTTGGTGGAAAGGGATAAAACTTGCATAGGGCCGATTCGAGGGAGTTACACATGGCTGAGCTTCTTTGATCATGGTGTTTAATCTACACGGCAATCTGCTAAGAGCATCCGCTACCACATTGGCTTTGCCTGGGTGATAGTGAATGTCAACGCCATAAACCTTCATTAACTCTATCCATCTCCTTTGCCTCATATTCAGCTCCTTCTGAGTGAAAATATACTTCAGGCTCTTGTGATTTGAATAAATGTCATAGCGGTTACCCATAAGGTAATGACGCCATGTCTTTAATGCCAAAACTACGGCTGCTAGTTCAAGATCATGGGTAGGGTAGTTTTGCTCATGTTGCTTCAGTTGCCGGGACAAATATGCTATGACTTTGCCTTCTTGCATCAACACACATCCAAGACCAAACTTGGATGCATCACAATACACATCAAAAGGCTTCTTGATATCTGGCATAATCAAAATTGGGGCTGAAATCAATCTCTTCTTGAGCTCTTGAAAACTTGCTTCACATTTGTCGGTCCATTCAAACTTCTTATATTTCTTCAACAATTGGATCATCGGCCTTGCGATGCTCGAAAATCTTTCAACAAACTTGCGGTAATATCCCGCTAATCCGAGGAATGCACGGACTTGAGTTTGAGTTGTTGGGGCTTTCCATGCTTCAACATCTCTGATCTTGGCAGGATCGATAGCGACTCCTCCTGCTGACACAATATGTCAGAGGAATCCTACTTCTTTAAACCAAAACTCACATTTGCTAAACTTGGCATACAACTGATGCTCTCTAAGGGTTTCAAGGATGGTTCTCAGGTGTAGTTCATGGTCTTCTTCTCACTTGGAATAGATAAGAATGTCGTCGATAAAAACAACAACAAACTTATCGAGGAAGTTCTTGAAAATCTTATTCATGAGATTCATGAAATAAGTGAGGGCATTGGTTAATCCAAAATACATGACCGTATACTCATATAATCCATATCTGGTGATAAAGGCGGTCTTTGGAATATCAGTTGCCCGAATCTTGAGTTGGTGATAACTAGTCCTAAGATCAATCTTAGAAAACACTCTGGCACCAGTCAACTGGTCAAACAGATCGTCAATCTTGGGCAGTGGGTACTTTTTCTTAATGGTGACATCATTCAGCTTCCGGTAATCTGTGCACAAATGGTTACCTCCATCTTTCTTATCCACAAACAAAACAGGCGATCTCCATGGCGATGGGCTTGGTTGAATCAAACCTTTCTCCAACATAGCATCAAGTTGTTTCTTCAGCTCCACTAATTCAGAGGGGTTCATACTATAAGTCCTCTGAGCTATGGATCCGGTTCCAGGAATCAGTTCAATAATGAACTCGATACCCTGATCCGGGGGCATACCGGGCAATTCATTTGGGAATACGTCAGGGTATTCACAGACTACTCTGACTTGGTCTAGGGTTGGTTGGGCTAGACTCTTGTTGCACTTGAATTGAAGGGGCAATGTTTTAGATACATTCTCTACTGATACTCCAGAGCTACTGGTCATGGTTATGGATTTCTTGGCACAGTCGATAAATCCTTTATGTTTTTACATCCAATCCATTCCTAGTACTACTTCCAAACCTTTGGTTCCAAGTACTATTAGATTGGCATAAAAATCTATCCCATGGATTCTGATGGGTACAGCCTTGCAAATTTTTATAGCTTTGGTGGCTGAACCAGGTATTTGAACTATCATGACATGCTTCAATTTGGTTGGTTGAATCTTACTAGTGCATGTAAATTCTTCTACAACAAATGAGTGCGATGCTCCAGAATCAAAAAACACTCTTGCTAATATTGAGTTAACAGAAAACATACCCAACACAACATCTGGCGCTTCCTGGGCTTCTTCAGCATTCATGTGGAACAGACGACCGTTGCGGTTGAGCGAGTTCCCTGGGGAAAATTGCCTTCCAGGCTGAGCATGACTCTATTGCTGAGCAGGGGCATTCACATTGGTGGTGGCTACAAGCTTCTTGGGGCACTCATTGGAGTAGTGACCCTTGACTCCACATTCAAAGCAAGTAATCTGTGACTTGTCTTTGGCTGCAACAGGCACACCATTGCTTCCAGTCGTTGGGGGCAGTATTGTTGTTGTTTTGCTGGACTTGGGCGGTGCACGGTTGAAGTTTTTGGAGTTGCCGGGGTTGTTGTTATTGCTTCCTGCGGACTTCATATTTCTTCCGCTACGATTGGGGTAGCTAGGACGGTTCATCGAGGGTCTATTGTTTCTTGGGGCATATCCTGTAGACGGGTTGGGGCGATACTTCTGAGGGTGGTTCGATCCACTCTGGTGCATCATTCTACGCTTGCGGTTGTCATTGGTTTGGTTAATCTTCCCTTCCATCTAGATGGCGGAATCTACAAGTTCTTCGAGATCTTCAAAACGGATGTTGACTAACACCGTTTGCATCTCATCATGCAATCTATTCAGGAATCTTTCCTTCTTCTTGGCTTTAGTGTTGATCTCATCAGCGGCATATCTAGCTAGCGACAAAAAATTGTCATGGTACCCAACTACCGTCATCCTGTCTTGCTTCAGTTCTCTGAACTCATCTCTCATCCGGGTGACTAAACCTTGGGGCACATGGGTGCGGCTGAACTTGATCTTGAAAGCTTCCCACGTCATCACTTGACCGTGGTTCATAGTACAGGTGCTATTCCATCGCGCTCTTGCATCTGCTGGCAGATAGTGGGTGGAAAATAGTACCTTCTTGTTGGCGTCAACTACTGTGACTTCCAGATTGTTCTCCATGGTTTGTAGCCAGTCATCAGCATCTAAGGGATCCTCAGACTTACTAAATAAGGTGGGTTGGTATTCTGAAAGTTCTTGAGCTTGGATCCATGGTTATCCTGGTTTCCGTGACATTGGTTATTGTGGGCCATCTGAGCTATCTGTAACCAACTAGCATTTGCAGAATCTACAACATCGGGTCCTACGATGAGCTGCTTCCTCCAGGGTTTCCACGAGTCATCTAAAGATTGAGATAGATAATGAGATAAGAGGGAAATTTCTAAGGTTCATGGTTTTGTTTCAAAAGCTTTAAACTTTGAGTTTGACTCAGGTTTTGCAAACTAACACTTCTCATTCATTCATTCAAGAACACCATACAACACACACCACAACACAATGGAAAACAGATGGTTTTAAGAACCATTCTGTGAAACTAAAATACAGTTGGACCGATACAACTCCTTCCTACGGTAGTGACCAGGTGCATCTACTCGTCATCAATGAAGTCAGAATCATCATCATCGGTGTAGAAATCCATGGCATCATCCTCCAGGTAGTCATTGTCATCACTGAGGTACGAGTGAAGATCACCCTGAATGTCTTCACCTTCTTCCTCTTCCTTCGCTTCTAGTTGGATTTCCAGCTCACGGATGGTCTTCTTGAGGTCGGCCACCTTCTTGCGAAGATGATCGATGGTGCGATCCTTCTTCTCGCATTGATGTCGAAGTGATTTGCGATCCTTGACGAGCATGGCGAGAGTTTGGTCCTTCTTGGCGGCAATGGAAAGGTTGTGGTTGGCGTAGGCTCGAGCATTGCCAAATTCCTTCTGCCTATCATACAGAAGGAAGTCAAGGTTCTCCACTTGGCGCTTCATCTCTGGGTGACTTGGAATCTCCAATGGCATTCCCATAGAATCACGCCTTGCATAGTGAGCAAAGCGATTTCCCTAGATCAAGTTGATATTTTGCCCACCCAGACGAGCAAGAGCTTCATGCATGGCCCTGGCTAATCCATCTAGCTAGTTATTCTCTCCCACAGTGAATTGAATCTTCTCAGAAAGGGGTGCTTCCATCTTGCCTTGGAGGTCTGCAACTATTAGCCACTGTAGATCTCCTCCTGGGTGATCGTTGAGTTGAGCCCCGAAGAATTCCTGATGCGAGCGCTCAAGATACTCCGACGGTGCATCGAGATCCCTCTCAAAGATTAGTTGGCCTCCGTTCCCCAACTGGTAGAACTTGCAATACTAAACTTCCATCTATAAGAATTTAGGATGAGTAAGTTAGTGAGGTGATCAAGTGTGTCAATTTTTATGTAGAATGTAAGAAGTTTTGAGGGACATGAATTTTTTGAATGAATCTCAAGGATAATAAGGGGAATAGGTTTTCATAAATACTCACTTCCTTTGTTTTGAAATTACATTTTTGTTCGGACGTCCATTCTAAGTAGGGTCTCCTATGGTCAGGATGGCTCTGATACCAACTTGTCAACACCCGGATTTTTAATCGCAGATGCCTGTTATGCCATACCTCGCAATCCCAGGATTACCATTTTTGCGAGACATAACAGATTGGATATCACAGTACATCATCCATTACAAACCATAATAAGGTTTTATCACAAGATCATTCATCCATTACAAATAAAGGATCTCATGATCAAGTCTTAATACAAACAAGCAGCGGAACAGTAAAGCGTAGTAGTGGGCTCCATCTTCAGTGTCACAGTCAATGCTGACGATGGGAGATGATCCTAGTTGTCATAGCCGTCATGTTGTCCATCTTCCGGATAGTCCTCCTCATAGTCTGGCCACAGGAATAACCAGGGAAAAAGCCACGAGTACTCTTTAAGTACTCTTAAACTATCACTAACAAGTAAGGTAGATCTAGTAGGAATACTATGCTCTAGGCTTATTTGCAAAAGCTAGATTTATCTTAAGCTGAGTTCAGAAGTAAAGAAAGCTAATTTAAAGTTCTAAATCACCTAAGTGGGAACTTAGTTTTCATAGTCACAACCCTGTTGTGGTCAAGTCAAAGTCACAATTCATTTCACAAGTAATTTTGAAAACATCTGACGATGGAACAGTATGGCCACTCCAACTTTCCATGACCGCAGAGGTGGCTATTCAAATAGTTTGACACTCTGCAAAGGTGGTACACATTCACCACAAAATTCGATACATCCATTAGGGATAACCCTGAATCCTCATACTTAGTATGCGGATAATCAATCATAACCTTTCAATTACACACTCTAGTATAGGCACCTCCCCTATGAACTTGGCCTCCCAGCCATGGCCATCTGCCATCCTAGGCGAGGGTGTAGGATGGTGTGGTGATCCCTGGCGGATCTCACAGACTTAAAGGCGTGGCGTGGGGTGGCTTGGTTTGGTCTGGCACGTGTGGTGCTCTAAGCGGAGGCAGTGGTGTTTGCGGCGGTGTGCGGCGGCGAACAGGGGTGTCTGCCGGGTAGGGTGATCATGGCGAGGCTACGCATGCGCAGTGAGGGCAAGGCGCGACCTGGCGGGGCTGGTCGGCATGGTGCACTGGCACGCTCTAGACACGGCGCAGAGAGGCGGTGCGCGGCGCTGCTAGTGTGGTCCAGAGCTGGGCTTCGACCGTGGGGTGGACATGGGGTTAAGAGGGAGATCAATTGGTCGATGATCACTGTACAAAATAGTGAAGTTAGGCTAGAGATGATTTTGTGCCTACCAAGTGTTTGATGAAATGGCTGCATGAAATTTATTTTTGAATTTTTGATTCAATTTTTTTGAATGATCTTAGATTAATCTTGAGAGACTAGGTTTGCTTTGATAAGTCAAGGTGAATTCATTTGATGTTTTTTTTCGAAAAGTGTGATCTTAGCACATACACTTGATTCAATTTTTAAATGTCCATGAAATTGATTTGCTAGATGTTTTAGGAAGTTTGTAAAGTGGGACTTGATATACTTTTACTTGGTCTACCAAGGGGTGAAAAGAACTAGAATTGATTTTGTTAAGAATTATCTTCTAGGAACACACCAAGTGACGTAGTGGTTTAAAATGGTCAAAATGACCATTTCGTTTATTTATTCTTATGTGATTTCTTTCTCTTTTGATTTTGTTTGTAAATGGTCAAGATGATGTGGCATTCACCTTTAAACCATTTCATAACCTTTAGAACAATCAAGCATGGCCTATACACTCAATTATCTACTAATGCAAACACACATTCATTCATATTCATTTTCTTAATAAAAGTTTTTGTTAACCCTAAATTGGGTGATTAGGATTTAATAACCTTGATTAAAGTTTTGGGGTGTTACAACAAACCCTCTACGTGCTATCAATATGGTGGAACTCTCTCAATCTAATATATGACTACATGGCACTATATAAAGGGGCAAACAACTCACTTTCTTAGCAGACACAAAATAGAGTTGTATATGTGCTACGTCAAGCACGGTTGGCACGCCGTAGTCCATAAGGACTCCTTCTGTAGTACATAGGATTCGGATCATATTCAACAATCTCCACCTTGAGCCGAAATCCCTTATAGAAGTCATAGATAGCATTCAACTCCTCAATTAAAGTCATCATCACAAGTAAACCTTGTGCCTTGAAACGTCTATAGGACAAATAAACTTCTATGAAGTCGCATTGAGCAAATCAAACGGTAGGTCATCCAAAAACAATATAGCTGTCAACAAAGTAGACATACGAACTTGGGTATTCCGTAATACCCGATAAAAGTCTGAGTCTATGTCACTGACCTCCAAAAGCTGAAATTGCTCAATCATCAAATGACATACGTCATCATATCTCGTGTGGTGCTTGAGTGAGCGCACAATTCATAGTGCAACATCTTGGTGCATATAACATTATGAAGAACTCATCTCATGGAATCTGAACGTGCTACAAAAAGCACAACCCTTGGCAAACAATACTCATGCAAGAGAATCTGGTACAGAGGATATCTCGTACACCAAAAAACTACCGTCTTGTAACAATTGATAAAAAAATCCATGACATGGTCAAAAACGGTCCATGTAAAACAACTGGCGGATGAAGGAACCATCTCAACATGCAACAGAGCTTAAACTCTGCAATAGATCCCTCTTGAAAGAGCAAAGACAATCGAACAATATTGTAGTATCTAGCAAAAATTAATCTCCTCTTGCACCTCAAATTGATCCTCATCATAAACTTGAGTAACAAAGACAAAAACCTTCACATACATAACAGTAAAAATTCCGGAGAGAAGAGTATATGCTAGCTACCAACAGGTTTAACCACCTCCTCCATAATTTTTTTTTAATTTCTGAATTGTGTTGTTCATGTAATCGCAGCAATACAACACCATAAATTTGCATCCACAATATCTCCCATATAAATGCCATTGAATATGAACAATCATAAAACTTACTTGAAATTCCAGCCTCCAAATAACATAACCCAAAAACGAACGAGTCATCATAGAATGCCGCAAGTAGAATCGCCATAATGTTGAGCCCCAACTGTAGTACATACCATCCGCATTAGCACTACTAGCCATGATTACCAAACACGTGATCAGCCAATTGTATGACATGCTTCAACAAACTCTAGCTCGAACTGAAAACTATCAAAACGATGATCATCTTAGCGGCAAATCATCGAACATAGGTGGCGCGAGTAGAACTGGTATTAGGATCGGGATAGAGCATGGGTCAATGCTCGAGCTGGAAAATAGACTGTTCACTTTTATTTGTGCCGACTGTTACACCAGTATAAATATCATATGTGCTAGAACAATCTGTATCTTGACTTGATGAAACAAACCAGGCAAAATGACTCTTAATAGAATCAATAATCATACGGAGTAAATAAAAACAACATAAAAATTTCCTGGTGTACTTGAAGTGCACGTAGCAGTTGGGAGAAATATTGGGAGGAGTATCACTATAATTGGGAGGAGTATTACACTACCACGTGCAGTTGGCAGTTTGGTTGTGCTCAGTTTTTCCCCCTAGTACTAACACTACCTTGTGCAGCATACTCAGTTTTACCCTCTGGTGGTTGGTCAATAGATAGACAACAAATGGGTTTTAACTAGCTAATTGAGTCATTTTATGCATAAGAAATTCAAAAAGATCAAAACATAGTGGCATCTACCTAGGAAGTCTTATTATGTGACCTGCCACCATAATAAATGTATATAAATCAAGTTTTAACCTAAATTACCACTTCTCAAATCACCTACTATGTATGAAGTATCATGGCTTTCTACTTAAGCCTCTTCCCAAAATATAGTTTGTCTGAATGAGGCAATAATTGTCAAACTGGTGTATATTTGAATTGCAAAAAGTTTAATGTATGCCAAGATGTATTTTATTGTATAAAAGACGCATTTTCCATTTTGTAAATCTCTTTCTATTTTCTATTTGAGTCCCCTTGTCAGTTTTTCCCTTGGTTCTTATGTTCTACTCACTTTTCCCCTCTCTTAGTCACAATCACTCACACATGTGCTCATCTTGGCTGCTACGCTCTGATTGGTTGAGACAGTTGTCATCCGGATCGTGCCCACCAACCGTTGATCCTCTGTGATCTAGCAGATAGTATAACCCCTATATCTGTCGAGGGCACCCCTCTATTCATGCAAAATAACGAGTTTGCCACCAGTACTTTAACTCCATAAACAAATGAATTTGAAGGGAATGTGTTCAAATGTGTATAATTTGTGCATTACATTCCACTATATGAAAATGATAATCTCTCATGCTTTTATTACCACAATATTATCACGTATTAAGTGTGATTTCAAAGAGTTTAAATGTGTATAATTTTTGTATACGCAAGTTTGTACATTACATTTCACTCTATGAAAGTGGGCAGAAAATGATAATCTCTCAAAATTTTGCTAGCATATCATTATCTCGTTATTAAGTGCGATTTCACAAGGTTAAAAGGTTTAAAATTTTAGTATACCCAAGTTTATGCATTATATTTCACTCCATGGAAATGATAAATGATCAGGATTTTATTAGCACAACATTATCATGTCCTAAGTGTGATTTCAAAGAGTTCAAAGGTGTATAATTTTCAAATATGCAAGTTTATGCATTATATTCCACTATACGAAAATGACAATCTCTCAAGAGTTTCTTAGCACACCATTATCTCGTATTAAGTGCGATTTCAAAGAGTTCAAATGTGTATAATTTTTGTATATGCAAGTTTATGCATTACATTCCACTCTATGAAAATGGGGGAGAAAATGATAATCTTTCAAAATTTTGTTAGCACATCATTATCATGTATTAAGTGCGATTTCAAAGTTTTCAAAGGTTTATAATTTTCGCATAAACAAGTTTGTGCATTACATTCCACTGTATGAAAATGATAATATCTCAACATTTTCATAGCACAACATTATCACATATTAAGTGCGATTTTAAAGAGTTCAAACGTGTATAATTTTCATATATTCAAGTTTATGCATTACATTTCACTATATGAAAATGAGGGAGAAAATGACAATCACTCAAAATTTTATTACCACATCATTATGACGTATTAAGTGCGATTGCACAATGTTCAAAGGTTTATAATTTTCGTGTACGCAAGTTTATGCATTTTATTTCACTCCATGAAAATGATAAATAATTAGGATTTTATTAGCACAATATTATTATATCTAAGTGTGATTTCAAAGAGTTTAAAGGTGTATAATTTTCGTATATGCATTACATTTCAGTATATGAAAATGAAGCTAGACAAAGGGCCACCATCACCGAGGAAGAGGAAGAAAGAGGAGGCAACTATACGGGTGCAGGCGCGGGGTCCCATCTTGCAACGCCAACCTGAGTAAGCTGTGGGTCCGGCTCTCACGTGGATAAGCTGTGGGTCCGATGCTGACCTAGATAATTGGAGAGATGTGTTCACTACGGGAACCGACTGAACGTGGCCCCACTTGTCAACATGTAATGGCAAGGATCCACTACGGGGGCCGACAGAACATAACCCTACTTGTCAGCACGTAACGGCGAGGGTCCACTACGGGACCCAACTGAACGTGGCCCCACATGTCAGCACTTAACGGCAAGACTGACAGACAACGAGTTTTCAGACCATGTGAGAGTTTCATATAAGGAGATGGCAAAATGGAGGAAAAGTAAAGAGATTAGGAAAACTAAGTATAACTAATGAACCAAGGGTACGAAAATAGAAATCCTTTATCCCTTACAGTTTTTCCTTTATTTTCATCTCAGGCGGTAGCCAAATATCACTGCTTCAATATATAATTCTATTTAAGACTTAAAGTCATTTTAGATGATAGTGATCGTCTCCATGAGACCAAAAGATTTCTTTACTCTTTGATGTTCAGTGCCAAATGATAGCGAGATTGTTTTTTATCACCCTATATGTTTTCACATATATGTTTGTTGATGGTTATTACACGTGCATTGCATGTGCATGGTTACTAGTTGGAAAGAAATATTGTTCATCATGAGGTACTGTTACGCAATGTGTACTGTTAGGCGCTACCATTCATCGTCTGGTATTATTGCATTAATTTTTCTTTTGAAATGGAGATATCCCCGGCCTCTGCATCCTTGGATGCACACAACCCTTTTTATTAATACTAGTATGGAGAGTAAAAAAGTTTATATATAATGGATCAGATAAGGTTGATACAAACAACAACCATCTGAAAAAGACTAAAAATCTCACACAAGAGCTTACAGGACTACTAGACATCAGACAATCTATTAGAATGACGCCACGAAGCCTGTACATAGTAACCGTCCCAAGACGGGTACACTCAAAAACCATGTATGACCGCTAGTGTTCTGGAGAAAACATCCCATAGCTGAATCCAATATGCCGCCATAAGGATAACCTGCAAAAAAGATGGAGCTCCAGCTTTGTTAAAAACATAGTTATTTCGACATTTCTAGATAGACCAACAAATGGCCAAAATGCCAATACGAATTTTTCCTTTATTCACTTTATCTACACCATTCAATCAATTCCCAAACATATTAGTGATATTAGTTGGAGGTGGTAAATTATAGGTGAAAAAAATCATATGCCAAAGTATTTTTTCTAAAGGACATGAAAGAAAAAGATGTTTTATTGTTTCGGCCTCGTCACAAAAGGAACATTTTTTACATCCATTCCAATTTCTCTTAGAGAGGTTATCTTTGGTTAACAACACTTTGTTATTAAGAAACCACATGAAATTTTTAATTTTTATAGGTATTTTTATCTTCCACAAATATCTATTGGGGAAACAAGGGTGTCCATTCATAAGATCTTCCTACATTGATTTAACTGTAAATAACCCATTCTCAGTTAATCTCCATACAAACTTATCAGAATCATTGGTCAAAGTTATTGATATTAATCTCTCACATAGATGTAGCCATGCATCCCATTATCTCCTATTAAACGTCGCCTGAAACCAATGTTTAAAGTATTGTGAGATAACACATCGTGTACAAGGACATTCTTCCTATGGACAATATTGTAAAGGGAAGGATATTGTTGAGCAAGGGATAATTCCGCTAACCAAACATCTTCCCAGAATGTAATCCCACTCCCATCACCAATTTTGAAACAGCCTTGAGCAAAGAACTCATCTTTAACTCCCATCAGTCCTTTCCAAAAAGGTGAATCAGTCGGTTTAGCTTCAATTTGTGCTAGAATTTTAGTTTTTAGATATTTGTTGTGTAATAGCTCTTGCCACACCCCTTCTTCTAATAAAAGCTTATGTAACCATTTACTTAATAAGCATTTATTATTTAGCTCTAGCACCTCTATGCCCAAACCCCCTGATCTTAGGGTCAGCAAAGAATATTCCATCTAGTTAGCCTATATTTCTTCTTATGTTCATCACTTTACCAAAAGAAACGTGAACAATAAAAATCTAGTGTTTTCCTTATACCATTTGGTATTTCAAGAAAATATAACATGAACATAGGCATACTCCATATCACAAAATTAATTAACACTAGTCTATCCCTATAAGATAATAGTTTCACGTGCGAGCAACCTAACTTACTCTCAAATATGTTCTCAACTTGATTCCACTCAGAGTTCCGTAGCCTCCGGTGGTGTATAGGTTTTCCAAGATATCAAAAAGGCAAAGATCCCGTTTCACATCCGACAATCTCT
The DNA here is from genome assembly GCA_023614405.1 of Avena insularis. Classification (NCBI taxonomy): domain Eukaryota; kingdom Viridiplantae; phylum Streptophyta; class Magnoliopsida; order Poales; family Poaceae; genus Avena; species Avena insularis. Next base: position 227,565,329 of record CM042696.1, on the reverse strand, counting down.
TTGTAAATTTGCTCTTGTTGAGAAGCCTTGCCAAAACAGTAGATCTCACTTTTATGGAAAATAATTTTTAGCCCCTATAATAGTTCAAAGATATACAATATTAGTTTCATATTGACCGCTTTCTGAAAATCATGTTTCATGAACAAGATAGTATCATCAGCGTATTGTAAAACGGATACAACCCACGACCAAATGTGGTATTAGACCCGCAACCTAACCATTTTCTTTTGCTCTAGCAACGAGAATGGCAAGCATATCAACAACAATATTAAATAACACAGGGGAAAGTGGGTCCTCTTGCTGTAATCCTTTTCTAGTTTAGAAGTAATGACCAATGTCATCGTTGACACGAATGGCAACACTTCCATCCCGCACGAAATTGTCAATCCATTTACACCAAAGTTGATCAAAGCCTTTCATACGGAGAACTTGTTGTAAAAAAGGCCACATAACTTTATCATATGCCTTTTCAAAATCAATTTTGAATAAAACCACATCTAATTTCTTTCTGTGGATCTCATGAATAGTCTTGTGTAAAACTACCACTCCCTCCAGTATATGTCGTCCAGGCATAAAAGTTGTTTGTGTCAGTTTAAGTATTCTGTGAGCAATCACGAAGATACGATCGATAGTTACCTTAGTAAAAAAATCAAATCTAACATTTAGGAGACATATAGGTCTATACTGTTGTATTTGGACCGCATTATCCTTTTTGGGTAGAAGGGTGACAGCACAGAAATTTAATTTGAACAAAGGTAATTCAGCTTCATGCATCGGTGCAAATAAAGCCATTACATATTGTTTGATCACGGTCCAAAAAGTTTGATAGAATTTCATAGGGAATCCATCTGATCCAGGCGCCTTATTATGATCCATAGAACTAAAACCATAAAAAACCTCTTGATCATTAAACAACCGGGTCAAAATCTCATTCTCACCAGCTACGACTTGGGGGATATCATTTGTTAAATTCGTCCATACGATGGATTGTATTGGGAGTCGGCTCCCCAAATAATCTCTTGTAATATTCCGAGATATAAACTTTCAGATTCTCGTCTCCCACAATGGTCCATTCCTCTTGTTCTAATTGGAAAAAAATTCTTCCAATATATGTTTACCATTTGCTATGAGGTAAAAATATTTGGTATTGTTACCTACTTTTTGTACATGTTTAACTTTGGCGCGATGTTCCTACTTGGACTCCTCGTCACGTCTGAGCTTAATTACTTTGTCATTTGCATCTCTCAAGTTCCTTCTTTCCGCATCCAAGAGTGTTGTCGATTTAGCCTTTATATCAAGCTCATCAATGATGGATAAAAGTCTCTCCTTTTCTTTTCTATACTTATCACTCTAATTTTGTTCCCATCCACGTAAGAAACTACACAAATGCCTAATTATGTTCTGCCAGCGTTCGATGGGTGGGACACCACGTGTCGCCGAATCCCATTCAAATGCAACCATATCAAAAAAACCTTCATGCCTTAATCATGACAATTCAAAAGAGAACCTCGGTTTATTCCCTAGGTGAGCTTTAACCCCTGAATCAATCAGGAGTCGAGTGTGGTCTGAACCCGACCTATTAAGAGCATGGACCGTCACAAGAGGGAATTTTTTCTCCCACTCAATAGTAGTGAGAATACGATCGAGTTTTTCATAAGTAGGAGTATCTCTATAGTTTTCCCAGCCTAAATTGTCTACCTGAGAGAACAATATCCCGTAAATTTACACGTTTGATGATTGCATTAAACATAAAAGGCCATCTTGTATTCAAATTGTCATTATTCTTATCTTCTCTTCTTCTTAAAATATTAAAATCACCCCCAACAAGCAAAGGAAGTGTTTCGTTTTCACAAACCCGTACTAATTCTGCAAGAAATTCATGTTTCATATTGTCTTGTGCCGCCCCATAAACAGGAACCAAGATCCATTGAAAGCCATCATGACGGCACTTCAAGTGAATTTTTACACAAAAAATACCTGAGCCAACTTTATTAACTTGTAATGTTTTTGTACTAATACCCACCAAAATACCAACCGAGCGACCATGAGGAGGAAGGCAGAACCATGCAAAATCCATCCTCGGTGTCAGATGTTTGAGAAAAGGAACCGTAAAGTTAGACCGCCCTGTCTCCAACAAAGCAACGAAATCTAATTTATGTTCCCTAATAATTTTTGAGATAAACAAGTGTTTAGCCGTATCACGAAACCCTTCACTATTCCACACCAAACCTCTTAAGCCCTGCATTTTAGAGTGTCTTATTTATCCTAACTCTAGTGCCACGACGAACAATCGAAGGGTCAAAATATTTTTTCTTGCGGGCCCGCTTTTGAGTAGGTTCTTTCACTAGACTCTCGTCAAGACCGTCTAGTCCAACAACCTCTTCTTCTATCAAGTCATCACAAAGATTTGAAATCTTAGATACTACCAAACTTGCTTCCTCGAGATTACGTATATCTTTCTTTGCATAATTAAGATCTAAAAGAGTAAGAGTTCTATGCAATTCATTATATTTTATCAAACTTGCCCTAAAATTCTCTGTGACGCAGATTCCCACATCGAGACCCTAATCGATTTTGCATTTTCTATAATATCAATATTTCAAAAAGAAAGAATCGAAAAGGTGGGGTTTAATTTTTTACCTTTACAATCATCCCGCTGTTGAACCAGATCCATAACACGCTCTAGCTATGTAGCGTCTGCATTAGGTTGAGCTCTAACCCGATCAATTGATCGGATTTCATTTGCACTAGTCTTCGGAACACCGCCAAAAGCAGTCACTTCTGCCAATGATGGCTTTATTATTACGTGCACATGGATAGTGCTCCGCTCTGGCATGGCATTAAGAATAATGGTAATGTGATAGTAGAAGTCACTCTAGGAAATACCATATGGAGAAATGACGGGGTTCGTAATACAAAACAATATTTTGTCCTAACAGGTTCAATAGCAATTGTCATGATCTATCTAGAAGTAATGCTATAACTTAGGTAGTTTTGGTAACATACCTTTGTAGACCTAAAGCGTTTAACATTTATGTGGAACGTGGATGATGTAGTCGTACTCATAGACGACCTCAGGGTCATGTTCCTCCTCACACGATAATCTATGTGCCACTAGTGGCAACACCCCCGTGGTCTCGCACATGTCCGGTGTTCGACGATGACCTCCGAGCTCTATGATCCAGCCGGGATTGTAGAAGTAGACCTTTTGGAAAAAGGGATCCAACAGCACTACGGCGTGCTGAAGATACGTCATATCCCACACGTGTAGTTCTTCTTGGAATCGCACACATGACAGCTTCCATAGGTATTAAGTTGTGTGTCTTTTTCCCTCCCATAGGCCCCTTTTTATATAGGGGGTAAGGGGACACCCCCAACTAGTGAAGTCCTTTGGTGGGACTAAAGGGAGAGGAGGGGAGGAGGTGCGCCATGGGGTGTCGGCTGGGTGGATCCCCACCCCTTCATGCGGCCCAAGGCCGGCCAGGTTGAATCCCTAGGCGATGGCTTCCTCTTGGGCCTTTTCCCTAGGCGGTTGGATCCCTTGGCGGTTGGAAGCGTATTTAGAGGTTAAAAAAAGCTTGTAAGATTAACGAGTCAAAATAATTAAATTTTTTTTAAAAAAATATCTGAAAAAAAGTAGGCCGACGACTCGTTGCCAACTGGTCGTTAGTCGTTTATGTGGGACCCATCTGAGCTATGCCATCGGCATAGCCGTCTATGCCGACGACTTTACTACGCCGATGGTTGCCGTCAGCATAGACTTACGCTAACGAAATTTTTTCCTATGCCGATGGCTTTCCGCTGTCGGCATAGTGAGGCATTCCTATAGTTATACTCAAATACGGATCTTCAAAATTATTCGTAAACAAGTCACAAGAAATGATCTTTGTCGGGGGATGACCCACGGGTAGGCCAAGGCAGGCTCTACTGGCCGGCTCCAGGGAGATCTGGCCGGGTAGCCACAAGACAAAGAGAAATAGCCGGATGATACGCTTCACCTAGTCTGCATCAAGATTCCCCCTCTATCCTGTCTAGCCGGGGGCCAGGAGAGCCGGCTGGGTGGCCACCTCTACCCGGCCGCCTCGGATCCGTTGGCCAAAAGTACGTGAGGGGGTGACGCTCCTTGCTGAGCGCACCCTTGACCGGACAGGCCGGCACGCCGCCCTGTCGGCACTACCAGACAAGGGTGCCAAAGCGCCAAGGTTGAGAGATGATGGTTAAAGCTCCGGCTGACGGATAAAGCTTCGGTTGACGGATAAAGCTCCGGCTGACGGATAAAGCACCAAGATGATGGATAAAGTACAAGGTAATGCCCAAAGCGGAGGCGCTGAGACACTGTGGCGTTGTCCCCACCTATACTGGAGCTTGACCGGGTCCTGGACCACCGGCTGGATCCAGCAGCCGGCCCGCTTTGTAAACCCAAAGCCCAAACACTAAACCCTAGAGCCCATATTGTAACCTACCCTTCCACAAGTATATAAGGAGGGGTAGTGCCAGGGTTCTGGGTAAGGCATTACAAGTGATAAGTTAGCCAGAATCGCCAAGTCAAGTAGTTCATCTTCCTCTAGCTCACGATAGCAGCTAGGGAAATAGCTCAAGGAGCACTTGTATTGAGCATCTGCTCCCCATATAGTAGATCCTTGCAGGAGTAGGAGTGTTACCTCGACAAGAGGGCTCCGAACCTGGATACATCGCTATGTTTACAATATCTGTGCCCAACCCGTTGCAAGTAGCCACTGATAGCATCTTGATTGTCCCCTCTCATGCCATCCCTGATGGCACTGCCATGTTCCACACCACGATAGTTCGCGCCCACCATCGGGCACAACGCTTTGGCTGGGGTCATCTTTCGCACGGGACTTCCGCTCGTCGCCGGTGAGCTAGTCGCCTCTGGCCTTGTCCTCACCTTCGGCTCCTTCGACTGCATCCTTGACAACACATCCTGCTTCAACGGGGAAACTTTCCCAAGTGACGGCACCGTCATGCACTTCGGCGAGCATCGTGTCTACGTCGCCACCATCACCGAGGATTTCCCTCGCGAGGTCATCACCGTCTCCGACGTGCCTCTAGGCTTCTCTGCCCTGCTCCTCGCCAGCGGCAGTGTTGAGGTCATGATGGCTGATGCAAGCGATGGATGCCACCCACCTCTGGAGCATGGCATGGGCGCCAAAGACGCCGCTCCACACGAGCATGGGGTGGACCCCTTGGCAGACTCCATACAGAACCTCTGCATCCCCATCGCCACCGAGCTGGACCCGGCTGCTACGGCACCTGCGCTGGAGGCCACGCGCTAGAACCTCCTGGAGGAAGCCAGCAAGGTCGCCGCCCACCAGTGATGCCTATACGCAACCATGTGCGAGTACAACAACGCGCATGGCTTCTCCCGCTTACTTGGTTCAAACCGGCAGGCACCACCATAGGGCCACAACTTGGGTTCGGAGCTGGACCGTGCTGCTGACTCGCGTGTTGCCGCAACTCAGCCGGTTTACAGTACCTCAACCAAGAACATGAGGGCAGCAGAAGCTGCCGTCGTGGAGTTTAGCCACGTGGAGGGCAACGAGCTATGTCACCAACAGTCACGCATCCAGCTCCATGTCGCTACAGCTAATAGGCAACAAGCCAAGGCAGGATTGAGCCTTGGAGGAAACAACAAAAGCCAACAGCCTCGTCGGGTGGGCGATCCAGCTGCAGTTGGGAGCAAGCCTCCTTTCCAAACGTTACAAGGAGGAAGAGCCATCCGCGTGGCGGATCAGCCGGCCATGGGAAAAACGCACGCGAAGCCACCAGTAGGAACTGCGATCTGGCTGATGAAGCCAGAAGAACCAACACGCCACCCAAGTCCTGCTTCTTAGGATGGCGAGGCCTGCCCGAGCCGGATGAACCGTGAGACGCGCGCAAACGGATCGACCTACTAGTTCAGTCACGCATGCTAGAAGAGGAGAGTCCGGCTGGCCTGTGAAGTTTCGGACCTCGCATCCGGAACGAACAGTTTTCAAAGGGATTTTTGCTCCCAAGGGACACGCCAAAGTAGAACGGCACGATCAAGCCGGAAGACTAGTTGGTGGATTACACCACCGCCATGGGCATCGCAAACGGCAACCGCCGGGTGGCCGTGCGCTATGTCCCGCTCATGCTCATCGACTCAGCCAGGACATGGCTCAACAGCCTCCCCGATAAGAGCATCAACGCTTGTATCGATTTTGAGCAGGCATTCGTCCGCAACATCACCGGCACGTACAAGCGCCCGGGACGCCCTGGTGATCTCGCCTTGTGCGTTCAACGCAAGGACGAGAGCGACCACTTCTACATTACCCAGTGGCCAAGCATGCACAACTCTTGCGAGGGAGTGCACAAGCACCAAGCAATCAACTTCTTCATCAACAACTGTAGGGACGACACCATGTTCAAGCATAAGCTTTGCTGGGTGGAGCCCGATACCATGGCCAACACCATGGAGATCACGGACGAGTACGCCATCACGGACGTGGCGATGAAAAGATCCATCTGGCTGGATGACCAGGGACATATCATTGTGGAATTCTCCGCAGACCGGCGCCAGCAGGAAGGGAACAACCACAACTCCAGGCGGCATGAAAACTGCCATGGTAAGAGGAAAGATGACCAACCGGTTAACCAATATGGTTCTAGGCAGCCAGAGATACAAGTCCAATGACCATCCACTTCGGCCCAAGTATACCATAAAATCGATGCTTGATGGCCCATGCAAGTTCCATAGCAGCGGCAACAAGCCGACTACACATACAACCCGCCAGTGCATCTGGACAAAGAAGATGGCCGAAGTTTGTGGTTTACCACCGCCACCCCCTCCTCCGGGCCGGTGGGCATCAGGACAACCAAGAGCTGAAAACCAAGCACATCTTCACCATCTTCACCATCGAGCAAGAAACTGGGTAGGAAACTACCACTTCTTCACCACCAGAAACCAAGGGCCAAAACCGCCAGGATGAAGATGGAGGAGAATATCCTTGCTGGGTAGGGAACTACCACGTCTTCACCACTTAGACGGAAACCAAGCACAACAAAAGGCGTCGCGAGGCAGAGGTGAATGCAATTGTCCCTCCCGTTCCCCAATTCCTGAACTGGTATGAGCAAGAGGTCAAGCGGAGCCGGAAGGACTAGCCGGACGTACTGCCACATCCAGGAACATAGGCCATGGTCCTGGACCCCATCATCATCATCTCCAAGAAACACTCGTGCAGGTTCTCTTGTGTCTTGGTGGACGGAGGAAGCAGCATCAACCTCCTGTACGACAGCTCCCTAGACTGGCTCGGCATCAGTGAGTCCAAGATGGAGCTGTCCAGTACCTCCTTCCACGGAGATGTTCTGTGTCCATCACATTCACCCATTGGCAAGATCCGGCTGGATGTCATCTTTGGCATGGAGGACAACTTCCACCGCAAGCCTATCTGGTTTGAGGTGGTCAACCTCTGTAGCGCTTACCACGCCATCCTGGGACGCCCCATGCTCACCAAGTTCATGGTGGTGCCACACTACGCGTACCTCAAGATGAAACTCTTCGGGCCAAAGGGGGTAATCACCATCATGGGTGATTATAGGCGGTTGGGGGAATGCGCCACATATGGCTTTAAGATCGCCGAGGCCATGATCATCATAGAGGAGAAGCGTGTAATCATGTAGAACATGGCGGCCTTGCAGGCGGACATGCCGGCTGGAAAGCCAAAGCTAGCCGGAGAGGCACAGCTCTAGCCATCAAAGGGCACCAAGAAGATCCTGCTGAACGAGGCCGAGCCGGACAAGTTCGTCCTAGTCGGAGACGACCTTGATAGCAAATAGGAAAGCGCGCTCATCGACTTCCTCCGTGAGAATCGAGATACCTTCACATGGTCCCCCAAGGACATTCCTGGTGTTCTGAGGGAGCTCGTCGAGCACTCTTTACATGTTAGGCTGGATGCAAAGATGGTAAAGCAATCACTATGCCGCTTCGTGGAAGAGAAGAGAAGAACCATCTGTGAAGAAATCACCTAGTTGCTTGCAGCCGGATTCATCATGGAGGTTTTCCACCCGGATTGGCTGGCAAACCCGGTGTTGGTGCTGAAAAAGAACAAGATTTGGCGCATGTGTGTTAACTACACCAGCCTCAAGAAGGCATGCCCAAAGATCCATTCGCCCTGCCAAGGATAGACCATGTGATCGACTCCACGGCCGACTGCGAACTGTTGTCATTTATGGACGCGTACTTTGGCCACCACCAGATCCGCCTGAACCCTGCTAATCAAATAAAGACAGCATTCATCACCCCATATGGGGCCTAGTGCTACACCACCATGCCATTTGGACTGAAAAATGCACGTGCCACATATCAGCGCTGCATGTAGAAGTGCCTACAATCGGAAATTGACAGAAACATGCACGCCTATGTTGATGATGTGGTGGTCAAGACAAAGGAGATACAGATGCTCCTTGAAGACCTAAAGGAGACATTTGCCAACCTTCGCCGGTTCCAGATGAAGTTGAACCCGGAGAAGTGCGTATTTGGCATCCCAGCCGGCTAACTCCTCGGTTTCCTTGTCTCAGAAGGTGGAATCGAGGCCAAACCAGAGAAGATCGGCGCAATTGAGTGCATGCAGCCGCCACAGAACCCGCGTGACATGCAGAAGTTCACCGGATGCCTGGCCTCCCTCAACCGGTTCGTCAGCCGGCTAGGCGATAAGGCGCTCCCCCTGTACTAGCTCATGAAGAATTCAGACAAGTTCGTTTGGACAGAGCAGGCGGACGAGGCCTTCTGCGACCTCAAGCGCATGTTATCCTCTCCACCAATACTGGAGGCCCCAGATGCAAAGGAGCCAATGTTGATGTACATTGCAGCTACCAATCGGGTCGTCAGCATCGTGCTGGTGGTAGAGAGACCAGAAGAAGGAAAGGCTCAGTCGGTTCAACGCCCGGTGTACTACCTGAGTGAGGTACTCTCATTGTCAAAGCAGAACTACCCTCACTATCAGAAGATGGTGTATGGCGTGTACATGGCTGCCAAGAAGTTGAAGCACTACTTTCCAAGAGCACTCCATCCGGGTAGTGGCATTGGCCCCTCTGTAGGAGATCATCGGCAACAAGGATGCCACATGCCGGGTGGCAAAATGGGCAATAGAGATCGCCGTGCACGGTACGAGCCAAGAACGGTGATCAAGTCTCAGGCCCTAGCGGACTTCCTCGTCGATTTGGTAGAGACACAGTACCTGCCTCCATGTCCCAACTCCATGCACTAGAAGCTACACTTTGATGGCTCCAAGATGTATGGTGGACTCGGAGCCGGGGTCGTCATCACCTCTCCAAAAGGGGACCGACTGGAGTACGTGCTGCAGATCCAATTCCATGCATTGAACAATGTCGCCGAGTACGAAGCCCTCGTCCATGACCTCAAGATGGCAAAAGAGATCGGCATCAGATTCATCCTCTATTGTGGCGACTCTGATCTGGTGGTGCAGAAAGTATTAGGAGATTGGGACGCTAAGGACGCAAATATGGCACTATACCGCTTCTTCGTACAACATCTATGTGTCTGTTTTGAAGGATGCGAGTTCCACCACGTGCCTCGAACAAACAATGAAGCTGCATACGCACTCACCCGCCTAGGGTCAAGATGAGCAGCAATTTCGCCTGGAGTCACCCTCGAGTACTTGCACAAGCCCTCCATCACGCCATCTTAAGTATCCGACTCCATCATGCTGGACGCGGACCCAGGAACCACCGGCACCAAGCAACCTAGCGACGCATCGAACCAGGGGACTGCCGCACCGCACCCTAGGACTGCCACGCCGCACCCGGGGACTTCCACGCCGCACCGGCGGACTTCCGCGCCGCATCCTAGGACTGCCATGCCACACCCAGAGACTGCCCTACCGCACCCGAGGACTGCCGCCTCTATTCCAGGGGCTGCCGGGCCACATATCAAGACACCCCCAACTGGCTCTAGCATCCTGGGGACTGCCGGCTCTGGCCTCCCACCCGGTAGACCTCCTGGCATGTCCGAGCCAGCCGGAAGCGAGGAAGCCAAACTGATCATGCAAACCGTCTGCGCCATTTGGGAAACACCTCCATGGGGCATTCATGGACTTTCTGGCCAAAGGAGAGGTGTCGAATGAAGAGGTTGAGGCAAGACAAGTGAAGCACAACGCAAACGCATACACAATCATCAATAATGAGCTCTACAAGTGCATCGTGGGAGGAATATACCAGTGTTGTGTAAGCAACGAGGAAGGAATCAGGTTGCTGGTGGACATTCACCAACGCGAGTGCGGTCACCATGCATCATCGAGAGCAATAGTGGCAAAGGCATTCCGCCATGGGTTCTACTGGCCCACAGCATTGGAGGACCCCGAGCAGCTGGTGAAGGCATGCAATGGATGCCAACGGTTCGCCCAGCAGAAACATAATCCATCATCAGCACTCAAGACAATCCCTATTACCTGGCCCTTTACCGTCTGGGGCTTGAACATGGTAGGCTCGTTCAAAATAGCACGATCCGGCATGACATACTTGCTGGTGGCCATGGACAAGTTCACCAAGTGGATCGAGGCAAAGCCAATCAAGAAACTAGATGGACCGACAGTGGTCAAGTTCTTCACCGACATCATCACAAGTTTCGTCTACCCCAACATCATCATCACAGAACGGCACGAACTTCACAAAAGGGTCCTTCGCACGTTTTTGTGGTGACAAGGGATACCACCTGGATCTGGCCTCAGTCACGCACCCCAAATCCAATGGACAGTGCGAGCGAGTGTCATCGAATTGATGACAAGTACGCCATGAGGGGGTCCTCGAGGCGTGTGGAAGAGAGGGGTGTGAGATGTATGGTATTTCGGGACGGTGAGAACACAAGTTTACCCAGGTTTCAATCCGCCGGCTTTGGATGGATCCTACTCCTGCTAGCAACCCAGTAATATGGAAGAGTCGGAATATGGGTTACAAGGGTTTCGCCTGTGTGAGTTGAGATTGTAGACTATTGTGAGGGTGCCCTAAAGGCTTACCCTAGGACGACTTATATAGATATCCGGCCTAGGGTTTACAGAAGAGACCTATCCGGCTACGACTACGAGTCACTTATAGAGTACATCTTGAACTACAAGTAACATAACAGGCCTATGTCGTCAAGTCTTCTGGGCCTTCCGTAGCCGGACTGGACTCTATCTCTTCTCCCTGACTGGGCCGCCCGTGAAGCAAAGCTCTAACCCGAAGTGGGCCAACCTAGTCAGCGAGGCATAGTGAGGATACCCGGAAAGTATATCCTCAACAGCAGCCCCCGGAAGCCTCCAAGATCCAAAGTCAGATTTCATCATCGTTTAGCTTGATCTTCGGCTTGCAGAATCTTGAAGGGTTCCTGAAACTTCAAAAGAAAGAATAGGATCCGGGTCTCGAAATGAGTCGGACCTATGAATACATTATTCGGTTTTCCAGCTTGAAATTCATACTAAGCCAGAACTTGGTCTCTGATGGAACCTGACACTAGTCATGGTCAAGTCACATCACTGACAGACATTCCCGTCAGCTGTGGGATGCTCGTTTAACTTCTCTATTCATCTTGTTCCTTATTTGCCTAGGTGCACTGCATTTTCAAAAGCTTCCTGTCAAACCGGCTCCTATTTCAATCCATGGTAGAGGGTAGTTAGTTTAAGAATTCCCAGAGAGGAGCGAACAACACCCTACTCGACCGTTGGTGGGTCCGCCTTTTGTGGAACCGAGGCGTCATTTTAATGCGTGCGTGGAGATCGAGGCAGTGTAAACATCGCGTGGGGGTTACCCAGCTCCTTCCACGATGCGTGGCACGGTTACTGTACACATTGCACGAATCTTGGCGCGGACGAAGGATATAAGGGGTTGAGATTCTCTCCCTCTTCTCTTCACCAGCATTTGCGCCACTTGCTTCCTCCCAACGCCTCCCACGAAACAGAGCTCCTCCGCCTCCCAAAATCTTCCAGTGCCGCCCGTCCTAGGTCACTGGCCCACGAAAAAATGGTTGAGACCTCATCTTTCGGTGTAGCAGCGGAGAAGGAGAGCCACCACAGGGTCTGGATCCCCTACGTCTTAGATAATACCAAGCTCCGCATCGTGGAGAACGAAGGACTCCTCCGCGCCGGCGACTGGCAGAGCGGCTACGGCCAAAGCGCCTACTCCTCGCGCCAATGAGCAGGTGCACTTCGGCACCCACCTTGACAGAGGTTTGAGTTTCCCACCCTCAGACTTCTTTTCTGAGGTTATAGATAACTACAGAGTTCAACTACATCATCTTCCCCCGAACTCACTCTTAGAGATGAGGTCTTACACTTCTTTGTGCGAGTGGTACCTCGGCATTAGGCCGAGTCTCACTCATTTCCGTTTTTATTTTCATATCCGAAGAAACTCTATCACTGTCGGTAATCCATACATTACCGGAACTATTAGATTTTCCGTTAGGAGAGAGCGCGTCTATCCTTGGATTAAGGCTAGTGAGTTGGTGAAATAGTGGCCGTCAACTTTTTTTTATCACAAGGATATTCCCGCTCTCGGCAAAGCTACTGCTTTCCCGGCTTTTATCGATGGTGCCTCCACACCCCAAGAGTCCTGGGACACAGATGCGCCAGCTCTCAGTGACGACCTGCTTCTTGCCAAGAGGCGAATTTAATATTTGATGAAGCACAAGGGCCTTAAGGGGTCCGACTTGGTTCACTGCTAGGTGGCATGCCGGATCTAGCCTCTTCAACATCATCGAGACCGTCTTATGCACTCCATTACGGCGTCCAAGAAGGATACCCTTTGGATCTTCTCCCGCACTTACACGGATAAGGAGTACAAGTCCCAAATCAAGTGCCTGATAAGGGAGCAGATCGAGAAGAAAATCCCGAAGCTATCTTTGGACATGCATACGGCTGAAGATCCCGTGGTGCCGGTAGGTTTCTAGCAACAACTCGAATTTTGTGTTCATCTTTACATCACTCTCTGTTTTCGCAATACTGAGATATTTCTTCTTTTCATCTTGCTGACCTCCCTGAGTCAGAGCTTGCTCCTCTCGAGGGATATCCTCCTGAGATCTCTCAGGATGATGGGGAACTGGTTCTAGTGCCGGAGACCTTTACTCGAAAGCGTAAGGCTCCGACTCTGGCTATTGGCACGAAGCAGGTGCCCATTGTGAAGAGGTAACTTTCCTCACAAGGTTTTCTATTTTGTTCATAATTCTTTCCGAGATGTATGTTCTTTATTCTATTAAATCCTAAGAGATAATCAGCTCACCAAGGGCAAGGGGAAGGGAGGCTCGTCGAAGCCCCTATGCCAGTAAAAGCTGAATTTGACTTCTCCTGCCACAGCACCTCCGACTCCAGCCCCTCAGCCTTCTGCGGTGCCGAAGATTACTCCATCTCTGATCGTCGTAGAAGATACGGCTCCACAAACAGAGCCAGCGATCCTTGGATCGCAAACTGATGTCACCATGGGTGACTTAGGTTTTGATAAGGGTGAACCCTCTTCGGGTAATGATCCCTCGACAGAGGTCTTCGCTGAAAACCTCCTCAACAATCCGGGTCTTGCCAAGCTTGGCATTACTCGGAATTAGTGGAGGAAATCCAATGGCTTGCCCAGCAATGCTTGGAAAGCCGAAATATTAGTGCCGAGGAGGAGGCACAAGAAGCAGATCCGTCTTCGCGATGAGGGGGTGAGAACCGGTGTGCTGCTGCCATCACCAGTAATTCCACTCACCCTCGCCGAGAAGGTTACTACTGAAGTGAACATGACTCTAAGCAAGCTCACTCACGAACAACATGTAACTCGGAATTCCTCTAGCCCCCAAGCATGAAGTTGGATACACAATCCGGGTTTATGCTTTCAGAGGATGCCAAAGAATGAACTAGTGTAGCCCCCAAGGCTCGTGCTGATATTAGTTAAAATATTAGCCTGGGTGTTTAGTAGACTTCTGAATCTGGTATTCTGACTTATAGAAAGTTACTTCGTATCACCAGGAATTCTTGAAGAATATATGCAACAAGCAGAGACAGATTAGAGCTCTCCGGCTTGAAAATGCTCAGTTGAAAGTGTCGAAGGATAAGGCTGAAGGTAAGCATTTCAGTCTTTGAACCTTGCTATTTAGATCATAGTCGAATTATTTACTCAACTGTTTGTTCTTTTCTCTTATAGCACTGGTGAAGCAATCTTGTGCTATGATTGAAGAAGCCGAAAATCTGAAGACCCTGGTGGTGGAGAATGCTGACTTACGTCAGGAGCTGGACCAACTGAAGTCGGATCACGAGTGGAGCAGTGCTCAAGTCCTTGAATCCTCTTCCATGGCCACCGAAGAACATGATCGGAGGATCGCGGCCTAGGAACAAAAGATATCGGATATCAATGATGCTTTATTCAGAGAGAAGGACATCACCGGGGCACTCCGGGCTGAACTCCAGAGCCTACGGGAAGAGAAGACCAAAGTTGATGATGTCATCTTCGGTATGTTTACTTCTTTCTGACTCTCTCCATTTTCCGACTCTTGGAGTTCGGATTTAGTTTACTAACCTTTTGCATTTACATGCGCAGGTCCTCTGAACTTAGTGGATTCTGCCTCCACTGAGTCTCGCACTAGCCGGCTTACCCAAGTCAGTGATTTGCTTCATGATTTCCGCTAATCCATGGAGGATATTGGCGAAGTTCTCAAGATTCTGGACATGCATAGAATGTCTAGCTTTGAAGTACGAGACAAGGCCAAGGAGACACCCCAGCTCATCCAGGACTGGAACATGTCCTACGCGCGAACCGCATCGCAGAATGCTCTCACCATGGTTATGAGGCACCATGGAAACATGGAAATCTGGCAAGTAACCAGAGGGTACTGTAAATTGGATGAAGACGGACATGAGTAGGACATCAAAGCCATCATAGACTCCTGCGCCGCATATGGGTGTCACGTGGCTGATCTCACTAGCTACGAAACTCCCTTCTTCACTCGCATGGAGACGCCTCCTCCCCCCACCTAAGAAACAACTAAGATCTCCGACGACAAACAAACTGTTTCAGATTTGAACGCCTCAGATAGATACCACGACGAGGCTGATGTCTCCAGTGAGCCAACAGCTCCTACTTCTTCCCCTGCATCGTAGAGCATCAGAAAAACAATGTGTTATTCTGAAAACAATTCGGGTTGTAAATAAGTAGTATAATACTTTTGCTAGTGCTAAGATTGGTTATTTCTATTTAGCACTTTTGGCTTTAACTTTATGTGCCTAAAATGTTTACATAAGCACTTATGTTTTGTCTGTACTTATTGTTTATCTGGCTTTCCGTCTCGTCCCTTTCGTGAGCCATCCAACCTTCAACACGGAAACTTTGCCGAGCAACGGAGCTCAGTTGCTAAACCAATTTAAACTCGGAAACAAAGCCAGTTTCCAGTATCAACAATTCACTACTCGGAAAATGCCCACATCCGGCAATCAGATAAATAACCAAAGTACAAACTAGAAAATTTAGATTTATACCCAAAGGTAGCAATTTTAGAATCAGAAATCTAAACCAGAACAAACATGAGCATAAAGTACTTTCAAGTATTCTGGGATTTTTGACTCTGACTTGATCATTCGGAAATAAGATGGTAATATAAAACTTCTCAGGAAAAATTGAGGCAACCAATACTTTATTTCTCATTGAACATGTACACATATATGACTACAAAGAAAGATAAATTAAGAATAAAAGGGACGTAGCTGAGCAATATTCCACGGTCTGTCTAATTCTTTCGGGTCTGTACTGCCTCCAGCTCTCTTTCTTTTCTTAGTAGCAGGTCTTTCTTTGACTGGCCGCATATCAGTTAGATAGTACGAACCATTGTGCAAAACTTGGCTAACTAAAAAGGGCCCTTCCCACACTGGGGAAAGTTTGTGCTTTGTTTTCTGCACATGCCGGAGAACCAAATCGCCCTTATTAAAAGACCGGTTTCTAACTCTCTTGCTATGATACTTGTCTAACTTCTGCTGATAGGCTATTGATATCATTTCAGCAACGAAGCGAACTTCTTCGACTAAGTCGAGATCATTTTGTCGAGAAATTTCGGCATCCTCTTTAATATACGCGGCAACTCTAGGAGAAGTATGAATCTAATCACTAGGAAGAACTACTTCTGCACCATAGACCAAGAAGAAAGGTGTGTACCCGGTTGACCTGTTCGGAGTTGTTCGTAAGCTCCATATCATAGAAGGTAATTCCTCTACCCAAGCCCCTGCAGCACATCGTAGTGGTGCTTCGAGTCTTGGTTTTAGGCCTTGTAGGATTAAACCATTTGCTCTTTCAACTTGTCCATTAGCCTGTGGATGTGCGACTGACGCAATGTCAAGCGGATATTTTGTTCATTGCAGAATTCAGCAAGTTCTCCCATAGAGAAGTTACTCCTGTTGTCTATGATAATTCTATGCGGATAACCGTATCGGATTATGACATCCTCAACAAATCTTCCGGTTGTTGCTCCATCACAACTGGTGATAGGTTTAGCCTTAATCCGTTTTGTTAATTTATCTACCATCACTAAGAGATGAGTAAATCCACTTGGAGCCCGTTTAAACGGTCCTACTATATCAAGCCCCCAGACCGCGAAAGGCCATGTTATAGGTATTGTTCGCACCTGATCAGCCAGAACGTAAGCTTGTTTGGTGTACTTTTGGAAGCCTTTGCACGTCTTGACTAGCCGTTCGACATCTGCCTTGGCTGTAAGCCAGAAAAAACGGTGTCGGAAAGCTTTTGCCACTAAAGATTTGGCTGCAGCATGGTGACCACACTCGCCTTCGTGGATTTCTCGTAAGATTTCCACTCCTTCTTCCGGAGATACACATCGCTGAAAAACCCCAGACACGCTCCGCTTATAGAGGTCACCACTAATTATAGTATAGACTTTTACTCATTGGATGATCTGCCGGCTCAGAACCTCGTCTTTGGGTAATTTTCCATCTACCGAGTAGTCAAGGTAGGGTTGATTCCAGCTGGGAATTACATCCATAACTACTACTAAAGGTGAGTCAGATTTGGTCAGATATTCCTCGTCTACTCCTTTTATAGAGGGAACTTTGAGGTGCTCCAAAAAAGCACCATCCGGGACCTTTTTCCATGTAGAGCCTATACGAGATAGTGCATTTGCTTCCTCATTTTCTGTTTGCGGGATGTGTTGAACCTCAAACCCTTCGAACGATTTAGATAGTTCATCCACGACAGCTCTATATGCTCCCATGTGCTTATTCGCATTACAGATATCCGACACTTGTTGGGCAACAAGATCCGAATCTCCATAACACATCAAACGTCGGATGCCGATATCCTTAGCAATTCGGATTCCATGCAGCAGTGCCTCATACTCGGCAATGTTATTCGTCACCATGAAGTGGATCTACAACACATAAAAAAGTTTATCTCCTTGGGGTGATTTGAGCACCACGCCAGCCCCCGAGCCCCCGAGCGCCTTAGACCCATCAAAGTGTAAGGTCCAGTATTCCGACAGTAGGAGGGTCATATTCTCCATTGTCTCTATCCAATCAGCAACAAAGTCAGCGAGGATTTGGGATTTGATTGCTGTACGAGATTTATACTCAATGTCAAAAGCTGAAAGCTCTATGCCCCATTTTGCAACACGTCCTGTAGCATCGCTGTTGTTGATTATATCTCTCATGGAAGCTATGCTCACCATGGTAATTGGATGTTCCTGAAAATAATGCCATAACTTTCGGGATGCGAAAAACACACCGTAAGCCGCTTTTGGTAATGCGGATATCACCGCTTTGATTCAGTTAGGACTTCGCTGAGATAGTAAGTCGGATGCTGCACCAGGTGTTCTTGATTTTTCTCTGGTCTCTCAACCACCATGACGACACTGACGACTCTCTTTGTAGCAGCAAGATATAGCAACATCAGTTCTCGTGGTTCCGGTGCTGCAAGGATAGGAGCAGATGAGAGTACTGCTTTTAGGTCTTGTAGTGCAGCTTCAGCTTTGTTAGTCCAAACAAACTTTTTGGTCTTTTTCAGGAGCTTGTAGAGTGGTGCGGCTCTTTCGCCGAGCCGGCTTACAAACTGACTTACTACAGCAATGCAAATAGTTAGTCTCTAAACGTCCTTCAGACGAGTTGGCCTAGAAATATTGAGTATAGCCTTAATCTTGTCTCGGTTCACCTCTATGCCTCTTTGAGACACGATGAAACCTAACAATTTTCGGGCTGGTATTCCAAAGAAACACTTCTTCGGGTTAAGCATTATGTTGAATTTTCGTAGATTGGCGAATGTTTCCTCCAAGTTAGAAATTAATGTTTCCTTCTTTTTGGACATCACCGCAATGTCATCCACGTATGCATGTACATTGCATCCGATTTGGTCGTGGAGGCAACGCTGCATAGTGCGTTGGTACGTATCTCCTGCGTTCTTGAGCCCAAAGGGCATCGTGACAAAACAGAAGGTTCTGAAGGGGGTTATGAATGAAGTTTTGACTTTGTCTGATTCCTTCATCCGGATTTTGTAATAACCGGAATATGCATCGAGAAAACATAGGAGTTCCGAGCCTGCCGTAGAATCGATAACTTGCTCAATTCTAGGCAGAGCGAACGGATCTTTGGGACAAGCCTTGTTCAAGGAAGTATAATCAACACACATCCTTAAATCAGTGGTGTCCTTTTTAGGGACCATTACAGGATTGGCCGACCAATCAGAATGAATGACCTATTCTATGAATCCGGCTAACTCGAGTCGGGCTAGTTCCTTATCTATTGCCTTATGCTTTTCATCACCGAAACATCGTAGGGATTGTTTAACGGGTTTAGCGCTCGGGTGTACATTTAGAGAGTGTTCGGCAAGTTCCCTGTACTCCGGTCATGTCAGATGGCTACCATGCAAACATATCTTGATTTGCTTGGAGGAACTTGACGAGCGCGTTTTCCTATGCGCCATCTAGGCCTACACCTATCTGGGTCACCTTGGAGGGGTCATCATCCTTCAATGGTGTCTTCTTCGTCTCTTCTGATGCCTTGAACTCCGGATTCAGCTTTGTGACCTCCTTCTTTGTTGCGGGTATCTCAGACGGATCAATGGTCTTCTTGATCTCCTGGTACTCATGGGTGCGCAACACGGCTTCAGCAAAGGCGACATTTCCGTCCTCGCACTCTCGCGCCTTCTTCGGGTCTCCCCTAATGGTGATCACGCCGTTGGGACCTGGAATTTTCATTATATTGTAAATGTAACACGGACGAGCCATAAAAGCCCAGTAAGCCAGACGTCCGAATATAGCATGGTACACTCTCTTGAATGGGACCACTTCGAAGGAAAGTGCCTCCGTTCGATAGTTCTTTGGAGTTCCAAATGTAACATCCAAAGTAATCTCTCCCAGGGAATTTGCTTGTCTTCCTGGGACAACTCCGTGAAAAATCACAGAGCTACGATTCAGCTACGTCTCTGAGATCCGCATCCGGCGTAGCGTTTTGACATACAAAATATTGATGCTGCTGCCGCCGTCCATGAGAGTCTTGGAGAAACCATAGCCATCAATGAGTGGATTGACGACTAAGGCATATTTTCCTCGCATGTGCAACTTAGGCGGATGATCAACACGGTCAAAGGTGATTGCCACTTCCGACCAATCCAGAAATTGTGGGATAGTCGGAACAGTTGCGTTGAGCTCATGCAGAACTGCTTTCTTAACCTTAGCTGGTTGAGACCCAAGGAAAGTAACGTAAGTGTCTTTCTTCGTTGGGAAGTTTTTCTTTCCATCCGGCTTGGGATTTGAAGGGTAATCTTCCTCCATGTCGGAATCTTCCTTGGTCTCCTTCTCTTTTTCGGGATTCTTTTTTCCCTTCTTCCGCTTAGCCCTGTAGCCAACGGTATCGTCTTTCTTTATGTCATTATTGAAACGACACTCGGTGTTTGTGTGAGACGATCCCCCACTGGCTTCTAAGTGATGCACACATGGGTTATTGGCAATGTTGGCCCAGGAGTAGGTTTTTCCGGGTTGTTGGTCTCCTCTACCCTAGACTCTTGATGTCACACAACTGCGTCCGCGGCCACCTCCGCGCCCTCCTCATCCTCCAGACCCGAAAGTAGCAGTGACCAGTGCCGTTTTCGTGTTGGGTTTTTCTTCCGAGGTGTTCTTGCACTTCTGAGCTTGTTGCTTTGGTTGTTTTGCCGACTGTGGTACAACTAGGGCGTTCAACAATCCCTCTGCATCATCGTCAGCATCTGTATACTTGCTCATAGTTTCTATCATCTCTCCCAAATCTATAACCTTATCACACTTTAAGCGATGACGTAGTAAACCAATTGGGAGTCCTGCAATGAAAGCTTCAATCGCAGTTTGGTCATTTACTCATTCACATGAGTTCTTGGTGTTGATCCATTGACCGAGGTAATCTCAGCAAGTTTCTCTGGCTTTATGGGTGCAACGCTGTAGGTCTCCTACCGTACAGGGCCTCCGGTATGTGCCTTCGAAATGCTGAACGAACGCGCTTTGCATGTCATACTAGTTGTGGATGGTGTTCACCGGAAGTTCATTGAGCCATGATCGTGATGTCTTCTGCAACATAAGTGGGAGATATCGGGTTGTAACCAAGCTGTTTTTGCCTTTGGCGATGCAACAAGCCAGGAAAAAATCCTGGAGCCAAGTGTCTGGCCGGGCCACACCATCGTAGGCTTGGATGTGTCTTGAGATAGCAAATCCTTCCAGGAAGTTTGTTTGTCGAATTCGTGGTCTGAAGCATTTTGGGCCCACGTATATATCATTGTTTTCGTAGCACCGTGCCTCTATGTTGGAGTTTATCCGGTGTCTCGCGTCACTTGGTGACAGGGAACGCCATCTCGGTTTTTCGCTATAGCTGTGGTGCCTTGGAGCCGGACTTCGGCTTCTGCCACCACCTCCTCTGTGATGATGACCTCCTTGGCCTCCTTGAGAGTCGTTGTGATGACTGGCGGAGAGGGTGGAGCAGGTGGATTGTTTCCAGCCTCCATCCGGAGCATCATTATTCCGATTCCGGGGAGGATCTTCATTGCGATGAGCCCCCTACCGGCTTGACTCGGCACGGTGTCCGTCGTTCCTTCGTCCGTCACTCCCATCGCGATGGGGATCAGCCGGACGGCTTGTGTGTCTAGGAGGTGGCATTCTTTGACGGTCCTCCTCCAGATGTTTCTCTTTGTCTTCTTCCCTGCGATTGTTCGACTCTCGCCGGGGAGGATTTCTCGAATACAGTGCAGCAATTGCCTCCTGCTGTGCAGCTGGAGCGACATTGCGCCAGTCGCATGCGATTCTGTGGTGCTGCCCTAAAGATCCAGTTCTTGGGTAGTTGTCTTCCCGACGGTCAGAATGGTGATGCTGCTCCGGAACTCGTTGGGGCCTTACGTCATTCCAGGCCGGATCCGTGCGACATTGGTCAGATTGAGAGACCAGTTTTCCACTCCCGGATTTCGCCAACTTTTGCTGCTCCACACCCTTGGTGAGTAGCTTAATGCCCAAATGGATCTATTCTAGGCCTAGATTATTTGCCAGGATATCTCGAGCCACGGTAGTGTTTTGTACTTGTGTTGGGTACACCAGATCTCCCTTGCTGTCGAGTCGAGGCATCCTTGGGTCTCCCTCAAAGAGAACCTTACGGACTTCCGGAAATTGATTGTCATGCGTGTGATGTTTCTGGGTCTTCTGGTGCTGAAGAGAGATATACTTCTCCACAGTAGCTATGCGCTTATTCTCTTCCTCGATGTTGTTGGCTTCATCCAGGAGACTTGGCAACGTGCTTCTAGGGCCAGAGCCCTTTCCTCCAACTCTTCAGGAGTAAGTTCTGCAGCTATAGGGATAGGTGTAGTTAATGCAACATCGACGAGTTTATGGGCACCTGCAGTGACCACGTGTCCATCCACCGAAGCTTCTTTGGGATCTTTTGGGATAAGTGCTCCATCCGAGTCTTCCTCGTATTCCTCGGCAATCACTTCCTCTATTGGAAGTTCTTTTGTCGGGGTCTTGTTCTTCTTGTTCTTCTTCTTTGCCTTCTTGGCAGCGCAGGTAGCAAAGACGGCTTTGGGTCCGTTTGCCGGAGTCAAGCTCTAATCGGTACTTTCATACATCTAGACGTCGGGATTATCTCCGAGATCCATGTCATCTTGCGCTTTGGGAGAGTTTTCTCTGGATCCTTCGTCCATGGCTTCTCCTTCTTCTGCAGCTTTGGAGTTGAACTCCTCTTCATATTCCGCGGAGAACTTTCAGAAATCCACCAATGTCATCGAGTCATCCGAAGATGCGGGTAAGTCGGTGTTTGTTCTCATTGCCTCTAGCACCGAGTCTTTGTTGTCTCTAGCATCGGCCGAGCTATATTCGGATCCAACATATCCGATAAAGTGTGACGCGTGAGTCCTGAGGTGGTTGCGGCTCTCCTTGTGGGCTTCCTCGAAAATCCTGATGGTCTCGAGAACTTCATCCATGTTTGCGCCTTGCAGCATCATGCGCCTCAATGTATGCCTCAGAAAAGGCTGGTGTGTTTCGGCATTAGTAGAGCTAGAACCGAGGTTGTTGTCTTGCTCCTCCTGGATTTCGACCTCAACGGGTAGATCAATCTGGGATTCGGCCTCGCTAGGGAGATCCACTCCAGATTCGACTTGCACCGCAAGATCTGCTTCAGATTTGGCTTTCTCCACTATCTCCGCAATAGGTGCAGGCTAGGTGGGATTAGGGTTTTATGAGATCCGGAACTCTGCCGCCTCCACAGACAAAGTGGACCTAGAGATTTCTTCTACCTATATCATCACAGCTGGGGTGGGTGGGGTAGGTTTAGCGAAACCGATGTATACATCAATCTCGCCAAAAGACATGATGGTGTAGGCAGTCATGGCCTTCCTAGCCGGAATACAGGTCTCGTCTAGAACGATGCGAGGGATGTGGCTGGCGTAGAGGACGCGACCGACGGCTATGGTCTCGCTGATTCGGATTCTTGCAGATTCCGCTCGGAACACAGATCCGAAGCTCACTTGCCCCATGGTGGGCGCCAACTGTCGTCGGATTGATGACAAGTACGCCATGAGGGGGTCCTCGAGGCGTGTGGGAAGAGAGGGGTGTGAGATGTACAGTATTTCGGGACGGTGAGCATAGAAGTTTACCCAGGTTTGAATCCCCTGGCTTTGGATGGATCCTAGTCCTGCTAGCAATCCAGTAATACGGCAGAGTCGGAATATGGGTTACAAGGGTTTCGCCTATGTGATTTGAGATTGTAGACTATTGTGAGGGTGCCCTAAAGGCTTACCCTAGGACAACTTATATAGATATTTGGCCTAGGGTTTACAGGAGAGACCTATCCAGCTATGACTACGACTAAGAGTCGGTTACAGAGTACATCTTGAACTACAAGTAACATAACATGCCTATGTCGGTAAGTCTTCTAGGCCTTCTGTATCTGGACTGGACTCCGTCTCTTCTCCCTGATTGGGCCGGCCATGAAACAAATCTCTAACTTGATGTGGGCCACCCTGGTCAGTGAGGCACAGTGAGGATACCCGGAAAGTATATCCCCAACAACGAGCAAATAGTCTGGTCCTAGCCAGAATCAAGCCGAGGCTAATCGAGCCGCTGATGAGGACTCCTGGATGCTGGATAGAGGAACTACCGGTAGTGCTATGGAGCCTACACACTATGCCCAACCGTTCCACCGGATTCATGCCATTCTTCTTCGTCTATGGAGTAGAGGCAGTCCTGCCAACCGACATCGACTTTGACACAACGCACAAACTGCTGTATATAGAGAAGCAAGCCAAAGAAGTACATGAAGACAGTGTCGATCTCCTAGAAGAGGCACGAGAGTTGGCCCTATCCAGATATGCTATCTACCAGCAGAACCTGCGTCGCTACCATGCTAGCCGGATCCGCAACGTCCCATTCCGCGAGGGCGACCTCGCCCTGCGGCTGGTACAATACACCAAGGGGATGCACAAGCTAGCTTCACCTTGGGAAGGGCCATTCATCATTAGTTGGGTGCTGCATAACAACTCATATTACCTGATCGATGCTCGCCACAAGGCGAAGAACAAGATGGACTAGTCTGGTGTAGAAACTAAACACCCAGGGAATGCGAACCTGCTTCGCCCATTCTACACCAGAGTATAGGGAAAATGTATCATACCTTTATGGAATGAACAAGCTAGGGAGCCTCGACATAGTCTCGAGGACTCCGTAATAATTTGGCATTTTCTATTACAACACCTGAAGTTCTCGGGCTGCATTGTTTTTAACCCCGAACCTAGCAGTCTCTCTCGGGGACTCACCGGATGGCCCAGATGGACACGAATTCTAAAAAGACAAAGTACTGTACAGACACGGCAAGAGTAGAAAACTCGAAGACCGATACAGAAAAAGTCTTAAGGAAAACAAGACGTCTAGACGTTCTGGTTGCGCTTGCTTGTTCGAAGCCGGTAGCCAAAATCCAAAGTATTACGCAGTACACTAACTAAGAAAACACTTTCTTCTGGCTAAGCGTTGATAAGGGAACAACTTCAACGGCCAATGCTTGCTAAGAAAAGGACTAAGCTACCAATTTTGCATGAAATGGAAAGTTTTCAACGAAATGTGCGACTAAAGACTATGTTTATCCTACACACGTCTAACATGCAAACCATTGTTTGTACCTTTCATCCTTGCATGAACAAGCGTGTTCAAGCCGGAGGCCATCCGCCAGACGACAAAGGAATGCAAATTAGCTTCGACCTAGCTAGATTCTCCAGCCGACCTGAACCTCGGGGACTACACCCTGTGGGTGCGCTCGCGTGCCCCCACACAGGAAACCTGCGACAAGCAACAACACAAAGGAGCTTTGACCCGGCTAGATTCTCCAGTAAGCCCGAACCTCAGGGACCACACAGAAGAAAGCATACAACAAGTGAAACACAAGGCAAAGTGAAACGCAAAAAGAACACAAGACAACATCACAAAAGGGAGACAAAGCTCCAAACAGAATTCATTGTAGTAGGAAAAATTGTTCAAGCAAGAAGACAAACAAGTTTTCAGATAAACACAAATACTCCCAACATTCTTGGGATCAAGATTGAGGGTCATTAGAAGGACCAGAGGCGTCGGCTGGAGCATGGCTGCTGGAGGCAAAGTCATCGGAGGCAGGAGCTATCGCAGCCAGGGTGTCATCACGGGCTGAAGCCGCCAGAGGGCTCTAGTGATACCCCTCCGAGCCAGCCGGATCACCAATGTCCTGGTCCAACTAGATGAAGCTTCCAACCTTGACTTCAATCCGAAGCTAGTAGTAGGTGGTCCCCAGACAAAACCCTCTAGAGACACTCCACAGGTCCATGTCTAGGTACCAAGACTTCAGCAATGCCAAGAGCATCTCAGCACCGCCACGAGCATCGCCCTCGTGCCACATTCATAAGCTCCGGGGTGTTAGAGAGCGTCCTGGCCAAGACATCCATCGTGGCCGGGCGGTTGGTGTCAGTCCAGGCATAGTCAAAGACCTCAAGGGCAGCACCACGCAGCCGGTTGGCCTCCTTGCTGGCGACTGTCACCAACTCCACTGGGTGCAGATCGCGCCCGGCTTCCACCTCGGGGACACGCGCCAAGGCTTGGTTGGTTGCCTCAGGATACTGAGCTGCACACGGCAAAAAGAAAACATTTAATGCTCCGGCTGCAACAGGATGAGAAACAAGCTCACCAAGTAAATCACTTACTGACGACCATCTCGGTGATCTAGCACAACTCCCATAGAACCGCCTTCTCCTGGGTCTAGGCGGTTTTCAGATCCTCCGCCTGGTGGGCCTAGATCTGCTCGAGGTTTCTCAACACCTCGGCTCGGATATCAGCAATCTTCTTTGCATGGCTGGCCTTGAACTCCATCTACTGTTGATGCTGCAGCAGCTGGCCGATCTAGGCCTAGCACGCCTGGTTAGACCACCAACCAGGTGACCTCCCCCTTCAGTATCTCTACCTCCCTTTCCCTGTCCGCTAACAGAGCTTTAGGGGGGGGGTACCCAATGGTCAACAAGAAGCGCGAAAACTCGCGCAGACGGGAAGACAAAGCAGAGCAAGCAATCTTACGCCCTAGGTCCTGTGATGTCTTGGCGGCTTTAGCAAAAGCTTTCTGCAAGGAGGGTGCAATTAGAAAAGAGAAGAGATGTGAACAACAATGGAGGGAAAGAAGAACGGCGGAGAAGGGGCTTACATCCAGGGATGCCCCCAGTGCCTTGGCATCACCAAGCCCCTGCTTCATCACCTCCACCAGGTGGCGAACCTGGCCGAGGGCAACGGGCGCTGACTCGGAAAGCTGTGCCAGGACGGAGTCCGGTGGCGGCTCAACCGGAGCCGCCCGTCTACCGGTAATCTAGAGCTCATCATCATCGTCAAAGGCTGCACGCGACACCTTTGGAGACGTAGCGCCCGATCCGGAGGCCGCCTCTACCTTGCCATCGTCAACCGACGGTTGTGCGGTGACCTCCACGGGCTCCTCCACCCGATAGGCGGTAGAGACCGCCTGATCCAGGCATGGATCCGAGAAGACATGGGCGAGCCTAGAGGCGGCAGAGGCCCGATGCAAGACCAAATACCCAACTGGCACCACTGTCTCCACCGTGGCCTCGGCCGGCTTGGCATCAGAAGCTGCAGCCTCAGCCAGCTTGCTAGTAGAGGCTGTAGCCACAACCAGTTTGGTAGCAGAGGCTACAGCCTCAGCTAGCTTTGTAGCAGAAGCAGCAGCCGACGCCTCCTCTCCAGCCGGAGGAGGGCCGAACACGGTGGCGATGATCGCGGCGCCAGTCAAGGACATCGCGTCACTAAGAGAAGGGCGAGAAGGGCACATTAAGTAAAGCGCAAATCAACAAACGTGCAGAGAAAGGGGAACAAGGGCACGTACCTGACAACGGTTCGTGCGACGGCTTGAGCCCTTGGATGGTGGCTCCTCTTTGCCCTGCCCCTGGTTGGAGCGGCCCCTGGTTGAAGCAGCCTATTTCCCTCGAGTCCTCGATGCAGCGGTCTCAGCCAGGTCCCCGTCCTCACCGTGGGCGGCTTTACCTGGATGTGGGCACAACGTCAAGCGTGCGGCCCATGAAAACAAAGAAAATACGAGCAAGAAAAGCTGCTCACCAGGTGGAAACTCATAGCCCTCGTCGGCCTGGGTGGGAAGCTTCGTCTGTGGGAACTTCGGTAGCTTGTGGTCGGTGGTGAAGGCGGGAACTTTAGCGGCTTGCTGATACAACATCTCCGTTTCCTCAGACTGTCCAGGCATCACGGCGTTCTTCCAGGAATGCCTCCTCTTACAAGCCGCCACGGGGTCGAAGGGCGCGAGTCTGTAGTGCTCTTCGTCGGCCTTCTGGTCTCGGATTTAGAACCACTTGTCTCTCCACCCTTGGACAGATGCGGTGAGCTTGATGTCAAAGTAGATGGCGGAGGAGTCGACGTGGATTCCAGAGCCTCCTACGTCGTAGACTACTAAACCAGATGCCGACTGACGTTTGAGCTTAAAAAGCTTCTTGAAGAGACCAAAGTGTGGCTTGATTCCGATCCAGCACTCGCAAAGTGTGATGAAGCAAGATATGTGGAGAAGTGAATTTGGGGACAGCTGGAGCCCATAGAAACAAAGAAGACCACTGATAAAACGATGCAGGGGAAGAGAGAGACCTCAAATGACCAACGCAAGGAACATCACTCGGAAACCCGCAGGAGGACGAGGGATTACCTCATCGCCAGGCACTCGCGAGTCATCTTCCGTGGACGGAAGAGCTCCATCTTGGCGAAGAAGGTGCAGCTCAGAGGACTTGATGAAAAATGCATGCCAGGAGCCGTTGGTGATGCGGGTGCCTGCACCTTTCTTCTTCCCAGCGGCGGCGGTGCTGGTGCCCACGACAGTGGTACCTCCCTTCTTGTTGGCGGCAGCAATGATAGCCGTAGATCTAGCGGCGGCGCCTCCTTTCTTCTTGCCCATCTTTTGATGGCGGTGCAAGCACAGGAAGTAACTGGGGAACATGCGGAGCTGGTCCAATGCCACGAAGAGGAAGCGCGCAAGGAAGAAGAAAGAGCACCAATGGCGAAGGAGGCACGAGCAAGAAGAGAGACGAGGAAAAATTACTGTAGCTGCACTGCTACATAACCTCCTCGCGGATGTCATCCAACGGCTAGCAAAAACCCTACTGAACACACGGCGCACATCACCATTGACGCGTGGTGAAGGTGAATCACGAACCATCCCCCACTACTCCCATTACGCGTGGAAATCGAGG
Organism: Avena insularis; assembly: GCA_023614405.1. Taxonomy (NCBI): domain Eukaryota; kingdom Viridiplantae; phylum Streptophyta; class Magnoliopsida; order Poales; family Poaceae; genus Avena; species Avena insularis. The sequence goes on along the minus strand of CM042696.1, from coordinate 227,537,138 downwards.
AGACGCAGTTAAAACATAAGATTACACACGTCTAGTCAAATCAAAGTCAAAAAGTGGGACCCACCGCTCGTCACTTCCCGTCAAAGCCGCTCACGCGGGCAACTGAAGTCATCACATCGTCAGCACTAACGTCATAGTTTCCAGTAAACAAACATTTTGACTACTTTAGTCCTTGCTCGAGTCTTCGACTCAAGCAAGCACTCGGGGGCTACTCCTAGCAGGAGAGGTGGCCACACACCCGATAGAATTTTTATGCAGGTGTATAAGATTCAGGAAAACCCATCACTCGAATCAACGAGTCGATTATGAACTACTGGTTACTCCCATAGGGAGCGTTGGAAGCACATTCGACTGAAACAAGCAACAAAAGACGACAACAATCGCAAATGCTTTTAGTCCCCACTCGAGTCTGCGACTCGAATAGGCCCTCGAGGCTACTCCCATAGGAAGCGCTGGTAGCGCACCCTATGATTAATTGTACATCATACTGTGTGTCAATAACATCCACACTCGAATTCTATGGCGACTCCGCCTTATATTTTCCCTACAAAGAGACTGCGTCTCCTAGGCCACCCGAATCATATAGCGTGAAGATAAGACCTGAATAAGGCCTGGCAACGCATCTGCTGTGCACTACAAGAAATATATCTGTACCTACAGGTACGATGAATATGCCTTGACGGACGCGTCTAGTGCTCACATTTATACACTAGAATTCGACTCCTGTATCCGCGGCCCGAGTCGAATTAAGCCAACACTTTTCAGAATTTGATCTGGGGACTCGAGTTTGAGTAGATTGCGTTGTTTTGCCCTAAGGCAGTTAACTGATACCGATACATTGGGTAAATCAGGCACGTATATCAACAATCCCTATGACACCGACAGAACACTCGAAAATATGCTTAGTCACGCACTCGAAAGACTTCATAAAGTCTCTAGTCGAATCTGCGATTCCACTGGACACTCGGGGGCTACTGACAGTGGTATACCCAACAGGTACTTGAGCTTGGCATATACAGTCCAGATACAGCAGAAGCCCACGGCATTGCCAAGGCCCAATACAGGATTCGGGTGACCCACGGAGACTCTGATTGCTTGCAACGCAAGAAGAAGCTTAAGATAGAAAGTTCAAAGGACGAACCCTAATCTATAACCGACTCGACCTGCTACCCAAGACCTAGCCTATCTATATAAAGCCTAGGGGGGTAGCAAGGAGGACAATCACAACCCTAGTTTCCACAACCATCACCAGATTGCATCCGTGCACCCATGTAATCTTCGATTCCTTCGATAATTCCAAGAGAAGACAAGCAGGAGTAGGGACCTCTACAAGGCCTGAACCTGGGTAAACCTTGCGTCCCTGTGTGCTTGTTTGATAGCCGATTGATGCCTCCAGCACTCCCTCCTTCTCCAAAACCCAAGTCCATAACAATGGACATTGGTGAGTTAAACCCTCGTCACCAGTTTTCCTCTACCGGACTTCACGACCTTCTACTGCTGCAGACCCTTGGTGAGTAGCTTAATGCCCAAAAGGACCTGTTCTAGGCCTGGATAATTTGCTAGAATATCGAGCCACGACGGTGTTTTGTACTGGTGTTGGGTACACCATATCTCCCTTGCTGTCGAGTCGAGGCATCCTTGGTTCTCCCTCAAAGAGAACCTTGTGGACTCCTGGAAATTGATTATCATGCATGTGTCATTTCCGGGTCTTCTGATGCTACAGAGAGATAAACTTCTCTGCAGTAGCTATGCGCTTCTTCTCTTCCTCGATGTTGCTGGCTTCATCCAGGAGTACTTGGCGACGCGCTTCTAGGGCCTGAGACCTCTCTTATAGCTCTTCAGCAGTAAGTTCTACAGCTGTAGGGATAGGTGTAGTTAACGCAGCATCGATGAGTTTACAGGCACCTGCAGTGACCATGTGTCCAGCCACCGAAGCTTCTTTGGGATCTTCTAGGATAAGTGCTCCATCTGAGTCTTCCTTATATTCCTTGATAATCACTTCCTCTGTTGGAAGTTCTTTTGACGGGGTCTTGTTCTTCTTGTTCTTCTTCTTTGCCTTCTTGGCAGCACCGGTAGCAAAGACAACTTTGGGTTCATTTCCCGGAGTCAAGCTCTGATCGGTACTTCCGGACATCTGGACATCGGGATTGTCTCCGAGATCCATGTCATCCTGTGCTTTAGGAGAGTTTTTTCCGGATCCTTCGTCTATGGCTTCTCCTTCTTCTGCAGCTTTGGAGTTAACCTCCTCTTCATATTCCGCGGAGAACTTTTGGAAATCCGCCGACGTCATCGAATCATTAGAAGATGCTGGTAAGGCGATGTTTGTTCCGATCGCCTCTAGCACCAAGTCTTTGTTGTCTCCAGCATCGGTGGAGCCAGATCTGGATCCAACATATCCAACAAAGTGCGACACGTGAGTCATGAGGTAGTTGCGGCTTTCCTCGTGGGCTTCCTCGAAATTCTGATGGTCTAGAGAACCTCATCCACGTTTGCGCCTTGCAGCATCATGCGCCACAACGTATGCCTCAGGAAAGGTTTATATGTTCTGGTATTAGCAGAGCTAGAACCAAGGTTATTGTCTTGCTCCTCCTAGATTTTGACCTTAGTGGGTAGATCGATTTGGGATTCGGCCTTGCTAGGGAGATCCACTCCAGATTCAACTTGCACCGCAAGATCTACTTCAGGTTCAGCTTTCTCCACTATCTCCACAATAGGGGTGGGGTGGGTGGGATTACGGTTTTCTGAGATCCGGAACTCCGCCGCCTCCGCGGAAAAAGTGGACCCGGAGATTTCTTCTATCCGGCTACGACTAAGAGTCAGGTATGGAGTACATCTTGGACTACAAGTAACAAAACAGGCCTATGTCGGTAAGTCCTCTGGGTCTTCCCGTAGCCGGATTAGACTCTGTCTCTTCACCCTTACTGGGTCGCCCATGAGGCAAATCTCTAACCCGATGTGGGCCACCCTGGTCAGTGAGGCACAATGAGGATACTCAGAAAGTATGTCCCCAACAGTGTGAAACAAACAACGAACGTGCCACGCGTCGTGGAAGGAGCTGGGTAACTTACTCGAGAAGATTATGCCTCTTCGATCCCCACATGCGCATTAAAGGCTTACCCTAGGATGGCTTATACAGATATTCGGCCTAGGGTTTATAGGAGAGACCTATCCGGCTATGACTAAGAGTCGGTTATAGAGTACATCTTGGACTACAAGTAACATAACAGGCCTATGTCGGTAAGTCTTCTGGGTCTTCCTCTAGCCGGATTGGACTCCGTCTCTTCTCCCTGACTAGGCTGCCCATGAAGCAAAGCTCTAACCCGAAGTTGGCCACCCTGCTGAGTGAGGCACAGTGAGGATACCCGGAAAGTATATCCCCAACAGTGTGAAACAAACAATAAAGATGCCACACATCATGGAAGGAGCTGGGTAACTTCCTCGAGAAGATTATGCCTCCTCGATCTCCACGTGTGCATTAAACGACGCCTTGGTAACATGATAGACAGACCCACCAAGGGTCACACTATCAGGAATGTCTATTAGTGACATCACTTGGCCTTGCCTGATGTCAGGTTACATCAGAGACCAGGTTCCGGATTAGTTTGAACTTCAAGTTGGAAAACCAAATGACATACTCACAGGTCCACCTCAATTTGAGACCCGGATGCTACTTTTATTTTTGAGTTTTAGTAACCCTTAAAGATTCCGCAAGTCAAAGATAGATCAAGCTAGATGATGGAATCTGACTCTAGATCTTGGAGGCTTCCGGGGGCTACTGTTGGGGATATGCTTTCCAGGTATACCCACTATGACTCACTGACCAAGGTGGCCCACTTTGGGTTAGATGTTTAATTCATGGGCGTCTTAGTCAGGGAGAGAAGACAAAGATCCAACCGGCTATGTGAAGGCCTAGAAGACTTACCGACTTAGGCCCGTTTAGTTACTTGTAGTCCAAGGTGTACTTTGTAACCGACTCTTAGTCGTAGTCGGATAGGTCTCTCCTGTAACCCTAGGCCAGATATCTATATAAGTCGTCCTAGGGACCATCCTTTAGGCCACCCACAATCTACAACCTCAACTCGCACAAGCGAACCTCTCTTGTAATCTATACTTCTAGCTCTACCGTAATACTAGATTGCTAGCAGGAGAAGAAACCATCCAAAGCCAGTGGATTGGAACCTGGGTAAAGCTCGTGTGCTTACCATCCCGTAATACTGTCGCCTCACACCCCCTTTCTCCACGCACCTCGAGGACCCCCTCTGGGCGTACATGTCTTCAATCCGATGACACTACAATGTCTAGTCCATACATAGAAGAATCATAATTAGTACTCGAGTAGTTATGGGTCGCCCGGTGGATGTTTCTGAATCAGAACATATACCTATCGTTTATATATTTCATCAAAGAAAAAAAGGAAAATGATATGTTGCTTTAAGTTTAAGCTTCTCACAACCTTCTCCCATCTATTTGTCAAGATTGCATTTGACCGACCACCTCCCATCTTCATCGGAACCATCTTTGGCTCATTGCTCTTCATTTGCCAAACATGCATATCAATTTGTTCACCAAGGAGATTCTTTAGATATTTTCTTGTGAACTTAGCTCCAAATGTCTACGCAAGTACAAATAGTTGAAGAATTATATGCTTTGATTGGAAGTATTTAGATATCATAGGGTAGCTTGTTGATCATGTGTTTAGGAATATATCATCTTACCAACATCCACTTTTTTCCTCGAGAGATGAATAGGGCAACCTGTAGATGTAGTACATGATTTTTTGTGGAATTTTGGGTTCATACCACTCAAAGGAAGTCTACATGAACTTTTTTCATATACATGTCATTTCCAAAATGACTCTTCTTATCAAAATCAGTGTTCCCCTTGTGTTGAGGCCCTGATGTAATAACACATACAATAATCAATGCCGTGGAATAATATTCCTATGTCTATAGTCTAAGCACATACATATTTTAAACAGATGACTGTAATTTTGATGTTTTTTGATACCTCTTAGCTCAAGCCTCTCAGTGGGCTCTTCTGATGACTAGAATTCAAAACTGCCAGAGCTAATGGGGACACTATCATCGCTACAGAGCACAATTGAAAGATCACTTCAGGTTCCCATATGTTCAATAGATACTGACATTGAGCATTTTAATACAATCAAATATAATAATGAATTAGAATGAAAACATAAACATGGCTAAAGAATTAGAAATTCATCGAATAAACAAGATGCAAGCAGATTAATGAAGTGACAATTAAATCCATATTGCTGGAAGGGCAACAAACAATGAGGAATAAATAAAGAGTAATAGATTTTTAGATGTACATAAGGGGAAAAGAGGTTGGACAGATAGAGTTGGGCTGGGGGAGGCTCTCTTGACACCACCGTCATGTATCTACAGATAGGAAACCCTATACGCTAAATTCGACAAGCAAAATGGCAAATTCCATGCGAAAATTCCTAAATCGAAGCTCTATAATTGGGTTTAGGCATTTTGTTTTCACGCATACCTTCCTAGACGAAGAAGGGGTCCTCGGAGGCGAGGGAGAGCGTCCACAGCGTAGGGGACAAGAGGCAGGGGACTGGAGGCGGCGGTGGTGGAGGGCGCCGGCAGAGGTGGCGATGGATAGTGGGGGTCAAGAAGTACTAACCAAAGCATGTGGGGGACGAAAAATGTGGCACATATCTGAAATATTTGTCCAAATATTTTCAGATCTTTGCCGCCAAGTACTATCCTCAGATGGCTGCGAATAGAAAACGTCTATAAGAACATCCGAGTTTCATATTTTTCCACCCAGTACTTCCCTCAGGCGTATAGAAAATACAACCCTCTCGAATTTTTAAAGGGCACCTTTGTTTGTTTGATTTATAGGTTATATTTACACAAAGGAACTAATTAAGAGAGAGAGAAAAGGCCAATTATATATAGATCAAAATATTTGGAAAATGAGATCGGCAGCCTAGAGCACTTATCATACAACGTTAAATGGCTAATTAAGATGAATTCTGTCCAAAACATAGTGATGAAACTAGCAAAAGATGTTTTAGACAATAATATAGCAAACAGTATTATTATGGTCGCACGACCAAATCATTGATGATGTTGATGACGAATATCATATGCAGGTCCCTACGTGTGGTGGTCAACCTTGCAGTGATGAGTATGGCTTGCCCAATCTGGAGATGCTCGGTTTGGAGGAAGTTCGTCCACCCGCCAGTGGTGAAGGAGATGTGGCCATCAAATTCCGGCTTGTACTCGAAGGTGCTAATGCCACCTCATGCTCCAATGCGTAGTCCAGACAAGGCATCTTTAAGGATATGAAGATGATGAACCATGTCCTTAGGTAATTTCTATGATGCAAAGGTACGATGACTCAATGTTACACACGAGCACTATCACAGGTAATATATATATATAGTAGGTCGATATTTATAGCTTTGTTGATATGATATACTTACCATAAGGTTCCTCTCGACATTCGTCTTCGTCAAGTGGGTGACAAATGGCAGCCCACTGATGGAATTACTTGGAGGGATGATTCGTTGGAGGTGATCATTCTCACCATTGGTAAGTTTGCATCTCTAGGAGATAGTTGGAGATAACTACTCTATAGGAGGTTCCTCAGCTTATTCATCTTCTTCCTCATCTTCTTCGTGTTCGCTGACATTGTTTAGATAGATGACAGTTATCGTCGGTCTGCCTCCTTGCAAGGAAAAGCACACCAACTGACAATCTTTGGTGCGATGGTTATCAGCATAGAACTGACGGTACCCTCCACCTCCCAATCGAGTCCAAGATGGCCATTTTTTACTTCAATCGTGTATGTCCACCCACAAGCTCGGAATTGCACCATATATCCTGTGAGTTCATTGAAATGTTCCCTTGCACTACATGGGACAGTCTGTGCACCAAAAGCACATACGAAATTAACGATTTTAATATGCTGAAATCTATGAGATGAATTTAAATTGTACGAGTGTCTGAGAATATACCACTTATTTCTCAAAATAACTAGGTTCGAGATGAACACTAAATAGTGAGCTAATTGACAAGATTCTTTCCTTGAAGTGCATCTTACAAAGATGGCAGGTTGCCATATATGTTGTCGCGGGTGGAGGGGGTCAGTTTCATTGTTGCAGGCGTCGCCGAGCCAGTCAGCATCGATGCGTGGCAGCCGATCTGGAAGGGGGGAGCTAGATCTCGAAGAGAGGAAGCCGACCTTGGGGAATTTCTTGATATTAAATGGAAGGGGGTACTATGTAGGAGGCATGCCTTAAAAATAACTGTCTCTACCTTAACAATATATTCAGGTACTCCGCATATATTTGGATCCGGAGTTTGGTGATCCTGAAATTGGAGAATTAATGAAAACGAAAAAGCAAATGGAGGTGGTTATACATGTGTACTAGTGTTAAATTAAGTCCTAATACTAAGTTAGGTTCATGCATTGAAGAAAAAATATACGGTATAGTACAAACCTTGGATCTTATCCTGAATGGTATGTAAACTCCTAGTGTTCATACGCTTGTTGCATATCAATAAGGTGCAAGTGTTTAGAAATTGACTAATTCCAATCTTCAATCGCGATGTGAGATCCTTTTGTCACTCATATGAATTTATCATAAATTTGAACTTTTTCACCAATTAATACTTTTTTCATGTATTCGTGTAGTCGGAACTCCGGATATATTTGGAAACTCCAGATTTTGATAATCCTAAAACTTGTGAATTGTATTCAAGACAAAAAAGGCAAGGAAGGTGAATATATTACAAACATAGTTCCTACGTTAGATCTATCTAAAACAAACAATGTTAATGCAGGTCTTCCTTGGAGGGTACAAAGAATTTTTGTCAGGAACAAGCCAATGCAGTGTTCCCTCATTTCCACCCTCACAGAAACTAGTGAACCACCTTTTCCGAGGCCCTGGCAACTGGGGTACCACGTCCTGATGGTTGGCGCCCCCGGCGCCTCAAGATGTCGTTCCCTCATGATCCCTCGTTACCTCCTATAACGGACACGGTCGGGTTATCCCTCAAGAGGGTCATCCTCATGAGGAGACACCCTTCCGAGCGAAAGCGCCTGCAGAACCCCCTATGTGCCTTAGAGCATACTTGGGGCCTTTCGGTAAAATGACTAAGAAATCAGCGGCCGGGATAGGTCCTGATAAGGGGAGCGGTCACCGTGCACTCACCAATTGCCTCGGCAGAGGAAGATTCGGTTTGCCCACCCTTTCTTGCAGCAGGGGGACCAAAGACCTCTACACAGTGGGTGCACCAGTTGTCATTTGGGTGTTAAGGAGACAACAAGCAACATCCGATGAAGACAAATTGGGAAAAGGGGGGCTACTTTACCAACTGGCAGAGGCGCACCCAGATCGAAGAATCGGTCCACCAAAAAGTGGCCTTGTAGACTGATACGTTGCAAACATATCTATAATTTTTGATCTTCCATGCTTGTTTTATATCTACTTTGTTATGTTTTGTCCACACTTTGGAGTACTTTTACACATTTTCTGGAACTAACCTATTAACAATATTCCACAATGCCAGTTGCCTGTTTTCTTCTGTTTTTGGTTCTAGAAAAGCCAAAAAATGAATATTCTCGGAATTGGACCAGACAAAAGCCAAAGTCGATATTTCACCGGAAGACTCACGGAGCCAGAAGACGAGACATAGAGGGGCCAGGGGCGGGCCACACCATGTGGTGTTGCGGGTCCCCCTGGCCGCGCCACCAGGTGGTGTGGGCCCCTGGTCCACCCTCTGACATCGCCTCTTCGCCTATAAGAAGCCTCCCGATGCAGAAAGCCTAAAGAATCCAGCCTCTAGCCATGAAAAGTTCCGCAGCGCCACCGCCACCAAAGGAGAGATTCGGGGGATAGAAAGTCTCTGTTCTGGCACCCTGCTGGGACGGGGAAGTGCCCCCAGAGCCATGCCCATTGATCTCCACCACCATCTCCATCGCTTGCTGATTCCCATGATGATGAGGGAGTAGTTCTTCCTCGAGGCTAAGGGTTCTACCAGTATCTATGTGTTCATCTCTCTCTCTCTATGCATGATCATATTGTGATCATGAGCTTTGTAATCAAGTAGATATACCTTGCTACTCAAGTGCTTTAATAGATCTCTGGCTCTCCCCACGTGTGTGAAAGTGATAGCGTGCACACCATGGTGGCACTTAGGCTAGAGGTTACAAATACTTTTTATGAGTTATATTTGGAGTTGGATGTCTCTATGAAATTGTGGTGTTTGTTGGAACCATAGAGTGCTCAAGGTGACAGTGTGGGGTTATCTAGTTAGGGAAAGCCAACTTTGAGGTGTGTTGTTATAGCCCTACCATGGATTAGAGTGTCCAATCGGAGAGTAGTTCAAAGTAGTATCATGAAGAGATGATATTTATATAAGAGTATTCACTAGCGAAAGTATGATCCCTAGGCCTTGTTTCTAAGCATTGAAACACCGTTTGCAACTAGATCTATTACATGTTTGCTTGCTTCCATATTTATTTCAGATTTCCTTTAGTCTCTTCCCACCTCCACCACATGCCATCAAAGCTCTTTTATTGCACCGTTACCACTTATAATTATCCATACCACTTGTATTTCACTATCTCTTCGCCGAACTAGTGCACCTATACAACTGACAAGTGTACTGGTGTGTTGGGGACACAAGAGACTTCTTGTATCTTGATTGCAGGGTTGCTTGAGAGGGATACCTTTGACCACTTCCTCCCTGAGTTCGATAAACCTTGGGGAATCCACTTAAGGGAAACTTGCTGCTGTTCTACAAACCTCTGCACTTGGAGGCCCAACAACTATCTACAAGAATAGAAGTGCGTAGACATCAAGCTATTTTCTGGCGCCGTTGCCGGGGAGGTAAGGTAAAAGGTACTCACATCCTCTGGCTACTAAGCTATCTTCTAGTGCGGTTGCTGGTGTGTGAGTGCTCGAAGTTATTTCTTTTAGATTCTGCAATTATATCTTTTTGTTTCTTGTTTTTATTTTCACTAGTTAGGCTTAATGGAAAACAACAAAAAATTAGAGAGCTTTATAGTATTTATCTTGAGTTAGGACATGAAGTGTTTTAAGAGAAAATTAAAAAACTTATGGAACTTTATCTACATGCTAATAGCAATGTTATTACTATGAATTCATTGAACACCATTATTGCTAATTCTACGGAAAAGTCTAAGCTTGGGGAAGCTGGTTTTGATGAGAATGATGTTTTTAGTCCCCCGATCACGGAGGAGAAAATTTACTTTGATGATACTATGCCTCCAATAATGATGATTACAATGATGAGTATGATATTTTCAGTCTTGAGGAGAAAATTAATTATGATTACAATATGCCTCCTATATTTGATGATTATGGTGATGAGAATAATAATGATAGCTATTTTGTTGAATTTGCTCCCACTACAATTAATAAGAATGACTATGTTTATGTGGGGAGTATTAATTCTTTTATGCATGTGGCTCATGATAAGAATGTTTTATGTGATAGTTATATTGTTAATTCTATTCATGATTCTACTAAAAGTTATTATGAGAGAGGGAAACTTGGTTTTATGCATCTCAATAATATTAAGTTTCCCCTCTTTTTGTTGAAAGTCTTGAAGTTGCACTTGTTTTGCTTTCCTATGCTTGTTTCTTTGTGCTTTCATGACCTGTTTCTTTAAAAAAATTCCTATGCATAGGATATGGGTTAGACTTAAATGTGTTTTGAATTTGCTTCTTGATGCTCTCTTTTACTTCAATTCATATTTCCTATGTGAGCATCTTCTCAAACTATCATGCCTAACTTAAAGGCGTTAAAGAAATGTACTTATTGGGAGATAACCCAAAAGTTTTAGTTGAGTCTTGGAAGTTATTGCTTCAGTAATAACCTCTCCTTATTATTTTTGTGTGGTTTTTCTGCCAAGAATAACCTCTAATGAGAGGGAAGTAAGATTTGTGGAAGTGCTGTCCCGAAACAGATTTTCCTGTTTCACTGTAAAAATTCGTGAAAAATCGATGTATGTCGGATTGAGCTGTAATTTTATGAATAGATCCCCCAGGTTGTTATCCAACTTTCTTAGTTCAACACTTTTCGATTTGAGCAACAGAAGGTCTTCGAAAAACTCAGTTTTTACCTGCTGGTCTGTTTTGACAGATTTCTGCCATTATTTGCATTTGCTTTTTAAATCCCTTTCTCTTTGAGTTCTTTCCAAATTCTTGAACTTTTTAAAAGAAGTGCTACCTTAGCTTGTGTTTTAATAAAAGTTTTACTTGTGTTGAAACTGAACCAAAAAGACTTATTATCTTGAATGCACTAATGTTGCTAATGAAGATTGTGTGAAGTTTTGTATGAAGGAAATTTTTAGGTCTAGGGAAAGAATGATGTAATGAGATGAAGAATGGACAAAAGCTCAAGCTTGGGGATGCCACCCCGTTTCACCCCATGAAATATTCAAGAGGTACATAACTCCTTGATGCTGCCATCCTCTCCCCTGAGGGCCCAGGGATCGGCGTGAAGGCGGGGATCCGGGAGTTGGGGGTTCATTTCAGGCCCGTCTACATTGAAAGGCGACCAAGATGGACGATGCTAGTCCGCCACCCACGGAAAGCTGCTAGATCATCTCACCTCCTATAGTTGCGGCGCCACCGTGCGAGCGCGAGGAGCGCCTTGCCGAGGAAATTGCGGCTGTAGGGTAATAGAACTGTGTGGCCCTCGCCAACAGTAAGGTGGTCCAGGCTCACGGCTGCCTCGCCTTCATAAAGAGCCTCCGCCTCATTGTCTAGACCCACAAGTTCCACTAGGAGACGCTGGCACGCTCTGAAAGCCCGACCAACCTAGGTGAGTTCCCCCATCTCTATACCATAGGCGTCAAGGCAGCAGGAGGAGACGACTAAATCATGGAAAACTGGTTCCCCCTATGCATGAAGGAGACGACCAGTATCTGGCTGATGAACCTCACCGAAGAGTCGATCGACTCATGGGTGGAGCTCTGCTCTCTCTTCTTCTCCAACTACAAGGTAACCTACGAGCGCTCGCTCACCTACTATGACCTCCTCTAGATACGCCAGCAGCCTGGAGAGACCCTCTTCAAGTTCCTACAGAGGTTCAGCCGAGTCTGCAACAAGATCCTTGAAATCTCAGACTCCAACATCATCACCGCTTTCTCCGAGGGCGTGAAGGGTGTCAAGATGCGGGAAAAGATCGGGGTTTGGGGCGAGAGCCTCACCACCGCTACCTAGATCTTTGTCATGGCCGAGAAGTGTGCCAAGGTGAAGGCGGGAAGATGATTGGCCTCGCCAAGGTGGAAACTACCGCTGAGGCCTTAGGATTGTCCAAGGGCAGTGACAAGGACCCCAAGCACAAGACCGCCACCTTCCTGTCAGCAGAGCAGGATCGGAAGATCCCATGCAAGGGGACTGGCATAAGGGAGCAGGATGACAACTCGTACGACCACTTTCACAAGAAGCCAGACCACCCCACTGACGATAGCTATGAGCTGAAGAAACTTCGCGACCTACGTAGCAGCCAGAGAAAGGGAATGCCAGGCGGCAAGCGAGGTGGCCAGATAGGAGGCAACCGGGGAAGTGACCGCTGGAAAAAAATTCTGGCAGGCAAGATGCCTCTGGCGGGCCATCAAGCCAACACCACGCAGTAGCACCCGCACCTCGAGGAGTAAGGACATGTCGAGGACCCCGGGGGCTACCAAGTGCCATAGGGTGCCATAGCCTGCATCCTTTTATCTCCCAATCCCCGACATCCAACTGGCTATTCAAGCTACTCACTCGCTAGGTCCTAGCTGTCATACCAGGAGTCCCCTCACTGAAGCTCAAGTGGTCCTAGTGCGCCATCACCTTCGACTCTAGAGACCATCCCATCTCCACCAGGCCTGTGGGAACTCTCCCCCTGATGTGCACTCCCACCATCAACAACATTGCGGTTGCGAAGACCCTCATCGATGGAGGCGCGGGCCTGAACGTGATATCCACCGAGACTCATGCCGATCATGTGGTTCTCTGGGGTGACCAACTAATCCACCATACCCATTGGGAAGGTGCGCCTCTCCATCACGTTGGGGACGCGAGACAACTACCGCACCAAGGTCATGGACTTCCATATGGCACACATACACCTCCCGTACAACGTCATCCTCAGCTACCCCGTGCTGGCCAAGTTCATGGCCTCTACTCACCACGCCTACAACATGATCAAGATGCCTGGTGGCAGCGGCGGAGTCATCACGGTCTATTGCGATGAAGTGGAAGCCTTATGCTCCCTAGAGCACGGCTACAAGACCGCTATGGCCACCTAGCTAGAAATACTAGCATCTAAACTATCTAGCTTGCAATTTCTGCTTGTGCAATGCTCTACAGAGTTAGGTGTTATGGCTAGAGTATCTACTCCTATCTAATCAAGGTCTTTGCCTTTGCTTTAGTTGATGTATACGTTGACTTCATTAACTTTATTTAAGAATTTGAGCTGCCGATGATGGTTTCTTGAGCAGAAATTGATGTTGACTTCGTCTTCAATGGCTTAGAACCTAGCAAGGGTTAAGAAGGTATGGTTGAGTACGAGCGTACCCAGCAAGTTCACTAAAAAGGAGTGTATGATGAACTATCTCTACAACCACATACCAAAGGTCATAGGCAATGAAGGTTTTCGTAAACATTTCTTCAAAGGTTGTTTTTATTTTGAAAACTATGTTCGACAGCCTTCACAGGTTGACTAGAACCTTCATGGGGTTCCTTTCCTGCCACGTTCGTATCTCCTTCCCGGAACAGGGAGTAACATGTCACAGTTCTTACACTCTGCAGAGGTGCATTACTTTACCCATGAGAGACCTTAGCCTTGTTGCACATCCAAGTCATGAGCTTGTCCACACTTCCTTGGTATGGCACCCAGTATAAGATCCAAGATATGGCACCCAGTATAAGATCCAATCAGTGCCCTTCTCTGTGACCCGACATGCCCCACCTGTGTCAAGCCCCTTATAGGACCGGCTATAACTCTAGTAGGAACCTGAAGACTCTATGAGACGGTTATGCCCTGGCAAGCTCCCTTAAAGGACTAGCTAAACCACTAACAACCTCTCAAGATAATCTAGACACAAAAATCATGCGAACCTAAGGGGTTCCACCCATGTGCTAGGTTTCTCCACGAGAAATCCTAAGCCTCATGATCAGGTCATCCGTCCATGCAAAAGGAAGAAGATCCAGATGAATTCTCCACCCCATTCCAAATCTCATGGTTAACGCGTAATATATTATGCTAGAATCACTTATGTCATGGGTTATTATGCCCTAGTTGTTCGACCATTGGAATCCTAGATTCTACTTTCATTCTTAGTATTTATCATCACTTAGGATGATAATGACATTCATTTATTTGAGACAATATTTATTTTCTGTCTCTTTTAGAATATAGGTGATAACACACAATTTTCAAATACTTTCATAAATACTCTTCAAAGGACATGAGCAAGTGGTGAACTTGCCTTTTGTGATTGCAATATTATGCACTCACGGTCTTCAAGATACTAGAGATCCAAATTCTATAAATAGCATTATTGGTCCAGTAAGGACTACTGTTTAAAGAAGCAGGATGCAATTATGCATAAGTAATATAATGCAGTTTGATAAATACTAATCCCCGAAATAATCGTATCTGATCTAGGGTTTGAAAACTAGGGATGGTTTCTTTAGAATGTGTTTCACTTTTATATCAGCTTCACATTTGTGCTTCTTATTAAGTCTTGTGAGAATGTGTGAAATAATATGTAAATATAACAAGTGGCATGTAATACTAAAGCACTCAAATGGGGCATGGTATTTAAAAGATTTCTTAAGCAAGATTACTAATCAATTATAGATTTTAAAGAAGTGTTTAACATGCAAAGTATAAAAGTGAAGTATAATAATATTCTAAGATTGAGGGGAATTGTTATTTGGTAATTATGATGGAGTTTATTATGTTAAGTTGTTAAGAGTAAAGGGACTTATTATAAGTTTGCTGTTTGAAGTGACAAAATGAATAACTTTTGAAGAAGAGAGTTCTTTGTTCAAGTTCAAACATTCTTTGTGGTTAATCGAATGTGATTGATGTCGTTTGCCTTTATCCGATAATCTTGGAGTTGAAATGCTTTACGACTTAATCTTGGAACAGACAAAAGTTAACTATAAAAACATAAATATTCTTTAGGCATTATGCATGACTTAGTGTACCAAAGTTAACTTTAAAATATAAGTAGATCTAAGGTGTGATGTGTTTAAAAGTATTAATAAGTTTTGAACCTTGCAACAAGCATGTTTAAAGGTATGTGATCATTCACTTTTAGGTTAAGTGAATGATGAGTTTAAATGTGATTTGTTATTATGAACATAGTTTATTTTATTAAGGAAAGTAAATTGAGATGATTTGAAGAATCTATTAGAGTTGGAATCATGTTTAAGCATAGTTAAGAGATAAAAAGCATTTACTTTTATGATGTTTAAAATTTAGTTAAAATTGTTGTTTTCGTTTTGATTTCTGATTTTAAAAGAGTTTTACAAGGTTAATAAGCTACACTTAAGATTTATTATAGATCCACGTTATGGTGTTGGACTTAGTATTTAGTTATTAGGGATTTAAGGTTTTATATATCGAATTGTGATTATTTCTTATTTAAGAGATGTTTTTTAAAGAATTTAGAGACTAGGTCTTTTATAAAATTGGTAAGGATTTATTTCCTTAAAATCTTAAAAATCTGTAGGAAAATACTTTTAGTATTTTTCTAGTAAAATATATTTATTCAAGTTCTTAAAAAATAGTTTTTATTTATTTTTAAGTATTATCCTTATTTTCATAAAATTCCACAAAGGATTACTTGTTTTTAAATATTTGCTTTAAATGTTCTTCGTAAAAAAATTAAGTTAGCATTTTTATAAAAGTGTAGATTTATTTTCATATGCAAAAATTATTTTTATTCATTTTTTGGACTTTTTCTTGATTTATGAAATTTCATTTAGGATTTTAATGGTGTAAAGGGTTATTTGCATTTTATTTAACTCAAACAAAGAAGATTATATTTTTATTTGATAGAACTTATTTTTATGGTCATTTTGATATATAATATGTATTTTTATGATTTATGTACATTTTTTTTAGAGCTTAAATATTATTAGGGGTATTTTGGTAATTTTCTTTATGTTATTTAGTTTTATTATCCTATTTTCCATGTGGCCTGTTTGGCTGGACACATGAGTTAGCCTGGCCTAGCTGGGCCAGACTCGGGGTTCCCCACCCCCGCCCACCTACTCTGCCCCTCTCTCACACGCACACCGTACGCGACCTTATCTCTCTCGCTCCCCTTGTCGTCACACACGTATGCCACCGCCGTACTGCAGCCCGGCGCTGCTCCGGCCGCTGCCAGCTATATTCAGCATCACCGCACACCAACCCAACTTTTCCACCTTCTCCTCCCTTGATTCACCACTTTTGCGGTGCCTCCCCGCTCCCTCCATCACGCCACTGGTTAACCCTAGCTGTGACGGTCGGCGGGTCTGCCGGCACAATTTCGAGTTGGTGTTGCTGCTACTGCAGCCTACTCCCATCCCTGGCACCGAAGGGACGGTGTCGCGGTGCAACCCCGGCGCCCTCAATCTGCTGCCTAGGATTCTTGCGATCATGGTGGATAATGGTGATGCTCATGGGACTGCTTCTTCCTCCGACACCGGTGAGATGGCAGTGTGTGCAGTCCCGACGTTGGTATTTTCTTCTAATTCATCTATTCTGCTCCTAGCATTGACTACTGCATCAACCTCTACTCCAAACCAGGTAATTGTTTTGGTGACCGGCTTTCGAGTCAATGTGCTATGTTGGTGGAAGAACTGTGAGAATGGTGATATTCAATTGTGAGTTCGGGGTTATGGTGTTGCTGGGAGTTTGGTTAGATGCTAGTATAATTTGTTTTCATAGTCAGGTTATAATTTATCTAGCTAGTCTCCTATTAATTCTATGATGAAATAAGGAATGTTGGTGATTAGTTTTACTAACTATGGTACTGCTTGGTTCAAGTTATGCTTCCTAGAAAAATTGACATTGCTCCTGTAATTCTCCAGATGGGTATCTAGCTCCGCTGGATAGTTTTCCCTTTGTTTTTATATACAAACCTAGTATTCCTAGCTATATTCTACTGTGGATATATGTATTAATTGATGCTCATTAAATATGTAAGAACATATAATGTACTATTAAGATGTGCAAGAGTATATTGGAAGGTATGGGAAATGGTATGAGTTTTCTTGCTAATTTGGTATAAGCCGTTTTACCCTGTTAAAATGTTGGAGCACAAGCAAATGCTCTTGTTTTAATTTTTAGAACCTACTTTCCTTAATTAGGCTAGTAAACGGGACATTGTCTCTTATATTACTACATGTCCTCGTAGCTTTTATGATCATAGGTAAATAGATCAACGTTTCTTAAGTGTTATGATCATTTCTACCAAAGGATGGAGATGGTCCACATACACTCACATACATATTTTAACCAATATGTAGATGATGCATTGAAGTATGTATTCCTCTATAGCCAGATTTGCTATTCCTACTAGCTGGCTATGCTTTAATCACATATAAGATATACTTGGAGAACTGAACCTATGGTTGAGTAATGATTTAAAATATTCTCAGGACAGGTTGCTATCTAACTATATGATTCCTATGTAACTAAACTAGGAAGATGATCTAGAAGTTTTTGTTTGGTAGTTGGTATATGGAACAAAATCATGTTGCCTTATTAGTCATGTTGCCAATTAGCTAGACTGGCTTCTGTTAGCTATAACACTCTAGTGTGGTGCCTCAATTGAGTGTGCATAGTAGGGATGCATGGCAACATGATCAGTTGCTTGATTACAAACGAAGGATGAAATCTTAGCTGCCAATGATGCTCTAGTCTGAGGCTTTGATCCTAAATAAGAATGGATACTACTGGTGCCTAAAAGTTCTGTGATGAGTCAAGCATATCATCACTATGCCAATCTGAAAACAATCTCAACTGTCCCTAACATATTTTCTAGTTGAACTGATAAGAATAGATTTTTATGACTCATTTCTCGGGGTGACTACATACCAATGTGTAGCTATTGTACTACATCTTGGCTTCTTGATCTACATGTTATTAGCTTGAGGATCTATTGATGTTAATCTGCTCCTTCTAGTATTACTGTCTTGCACTTGAGCAGCTTGTTCATGGGTGTCTTATGCTCCTGATCTTGACCTTCTTCTCCTGGATCTCCTTTTATCCTTCTTCTAGAAATCCTTGTATAGCTGTATTTCTTCTAGATCTACCATATGATCATGGGGTTGTTCTTGTTGTGTTCACGGAATCAGCTAGCAAGATAGTGAGATAGTGGTGTTGGTTTTGCTAAAAGTCGCCCTATGCTTGTGTGCTAGTGTGTGAGTACTAGAAAGCAACTTGTAAGCTAATCTAGAAGTTATATACTATTGGGTATGTCTTGGGGTGGTGACACCTGCATGGTGACTCCCCGTTTGCATGCATACAAACTGATGGTTATCTCCTTGGACAAACAAGTCGCCAATATGGTTTGCTCCACTCCCTGTCTAACTAAGGGTGCTGGTGAATACTTACTCCCTCTTTTGCCCTTTGCTTTGATCTGCTATTGGTAACTCTATTCGGTTGGCTTAAGAACAGAAACTATGCACTGCAATTATTTTGACTATTAGTGTGAAAGTACATTCTTTTTCCATTTTGATCGCTTTATTTGAGTTTTCCTCTATACTAAACCTAATTAAATCTAGAGGGTAACAACTGATGCCTAAACCTAATTGGATCCACAACTGATTGCCTCTCTACTTATAGTTGCCTATTTGTCTCCACCTCAAGTGTATAGACTATTTATGGATCCATGTCCAAGATTGTTACCTATTCTAATTGCCCTCTAGGTTTAACAGTGGATCTTGGAAGTTTTTTGCAATGTCCCTAAATGAGGTTTAAACATTAATCCGCCTCACCTCTAGTGGGGCAACAACTTAACATAACCCATTGTTTCTTCTTGGCTGGATTTGTTGGTTTCACAGGAATGGAGATCTAGAAGTACAAGTCTTAGAAGATTAGTCTTTAGGATTTTCCTTACTTTGTAATCTTTTAGTTTTGTACATTGCAAATTCTATTAAAGGTTGTGAATAAATTCATATGAGTAACACTATCTCTTTTTGTAATATTTTATTCATGATTTATTTATCTTCTTATTGTAAGGAAATGTGGTATTGTTTGTTTGTAAAAACATTGGTATTCTTTACTCTTAATTGTATTTCATTTATTGTACGGTTAAATATTATTGTAATTCAATTTACTTAATTGTTTATATATATTCTTTACTTAATATTGGGATATTCTAAATTCCAAAATATTCAAATTTGAATTCCAAGTTTCAATTTCAAATATGAATTGACTTGTTACCCCAGATACAAAAATACAATAGAGGTCATGTCGAAATCCATAGGACTTGCGCTGACGTTTCCATCAAAACAAGAGAGATCTCGATCCCTCCTCAGCTCTTTTAGTTCTGCGCAAAAAGTCCCCAGATTTTCTTAAGCATGAATGCAATGCACACACATGTGTCCTCCCTATTTGTAGGTGCTAATCTTGGGATGTTACACTAATGTGCCCGCCGTGTAAGCACGTTACAGGGCCTCCCCGATAGCACGCGCGCCCACTCTTGTGGATACTTCCTCGAGAAGCCCCGCAAGTGACCGGTGAGGCCTAAAGGAATGTCATGGGAGAGCCTCCTGAGGGCAGTTCCGCCCGAATAGCTGGGCCTGAAGCATATGAAGGCTCCCCACAGACCATCGACTAGGGTCGCTCATAAAAGACACCGGCCCCTGACACAACCTCTAGAGGTCGCCTGACTGGACGCACCCCCCACAAGCCCCCACCTCGCGAGGCCTCGCCACCGGGCATCGACCCGCAGGAAGCTTCACTAGGAAACGCGACGCGCCCCAAGTCGCCGCCTGTTATACCGGGCTAGCCCCGCACCATGAACATGAAAGCTCCAAGCATCACAGCAAAACATGCAAGGGGAGAGATACAGGCGCGAAAATCCGCTTATAAACATCTACGATAAGTCTTCCATAAAGGCCCAAAAGGAGAAGTAGCAAGCATAGAGGGTCGCGTACTGACTTCCGTGATAGCCTCCATTACCAACCTGGCCACAAGACATGAGACAAGAATATTTCGCAGCTCTTGCACTAACGGGGGTAAGTAAGCTTCGGTTGCAACGACCGTAGCCGAGTCCCCAACTCCCTGGTATCTTAAGAGGTGGCGGGGATAATCTACGCGACACGACATGGGGTCATACACCACCACCATGAAGCCTTTCTCAGCATCGTGGCAGAACCTAAGCACCGAGCCGTGCCTGATCTCATGGTCACGGATGAAGCTCTTCCAGCCCGAGGCAAGTTACACCTCTCTAGGCGTAGGGATCTCGAGATCCACACCCTACCGATCACTGCCCCCTGAGTGCCTCAGAGGCATGGACTCCTAGAGATGGGCCCCCAAGGTATGGGCGAAGCGTGATGGAAGTCGTACCTTGGTGGAACAGTCGTCGTCCTTCAAGACCAGGACAAAGTCAGTGACTGGCTCGGGCTTGCCTCCACTCTCAACTTCAGCCACCGATCGGGGCAGAGCATGGCCCAAGTTGACATTCGGACCAGATTGATGGTGCGAGCATCCGCAACCCACACGTCCTCCCCTCTTGGGAGTGTTCCTACCAGCCCCCGGAGTGGCTTGGGTAGAGGCCCTCGCTGGGGATGCATGCCGGCCGCTGCATCGTGGCCTCCCATGGCCTTGCTTTGCCGAGGGGTCTCCTCCGACACCGTCTCCACGGCTTTTCCCTTCTCGACAGCTGAGAAACGCTTAGGCACCAAGGAGGTATGGATCCTTGCGCGAGCATGCCGCAAGGAGGAAGGGGAATAAAGGCGAAGAGTGAGATATCACGTGTTCATTACCGAGTATAAACGGGGCTATCAGAAAAGGACATATCGATGATGCATGCATGGGGTGTTACTGCAGGGATCCCACACAATGTCGCATAGTCGGAGCAACTCCCAGAGGAGGAGCGGCACGCCCGAGCCCAGCAATTAATAGCCCGCGGGCGCCTCGAATCTACGGTCAGGACGAAGGCATGATAAGATCAAGATTTCATGGGCAGGCACCAGGGCCTGCCAACCGTCATAGGCCGCTTGCCCGTTCGATCACTTCGAGGGACACGTGCAAGCCAAACGCTCGAGGGCTACTATCGGGCACCTGGCAACTGGAGTACCACATCCCGATGGTTGGCGGCCCCTAGCACCTTGAGATTTCATGCCCTCCTGAGCCCTCATTATATCCTATAACAGGCGTGGCCAGGTTAGGACTCGAGAGGGTCCTAATCATGAGGAGACACCCTCCCGAGTGAAAGCGCCTGCAGAACCCTATGTGTGTGCCTCAAAGCATACCTGGGACCTTTCGGTAAAACCACTAAGAAATCAGCAAGGGGGATGGTCCCGATAAGGGTAACAGTCACCATGCACTCTCTAATTGCCTCGGAGAAGGAAGATTCGGTCTGCCTACCATTTCATCTAGCAGGGGACTGAAGACCTCAATGTAGTGGGTGCACCAATTATCATTTGGGTGTTAAGTAGACAACAAGCACTGTCAGATGAAGACAAACTAGGAAAAGGGGGGCTACTTTACCCACTGGCGGAGGTGCGCCTAGATCGAAGACTCGGTCCACCAAAAAGCATCCTTGTAGACCAGAACCTCACGGAATGACACTTTGGTGACCCTTCCCGTCCATTGACCGGGCAAGAGGCCCGCCACTGCCCTATATAAGGATCCACTCTCCTACCTTGGGAGGGGAGATCCCAGAGATCTAAAACCCTAGACTTTCATCATCCATTGTAACTTCACGAGGCACACGAGCAATACAACAAAGCAGGAGTAGGGGCTTTACCTCCTCACGAGGGTCCTGACCCTGGGTAAAAAAATCTCGGTGTCATCTCTCTATCATGTGCTTGCTCCACCGTCGCCATCGCCAAGTTCCCTCGGGACCACGTGTTCAGCCCCGTCATGAACCAAGGGATCTTTGGACCCTAGTTCCTTCACGGGACAAATCCCAGATAACCTTCAAGTTGGTTCATGTTGCAGAAGAGGTTCCAACCATTGGAGAACACTATCTGGTTCAATCTGCCATGCAAGATAGTGTACTGGCCAGTAACTGTGTCGTCCACACCATAACCATGAAACAAAGTTGTGGCACTCTCGGTTGTAACCAACTGCAAAGCTTGATGGCATGACCCGAAATGATGAAATAATTAAAACACATTAGTAATTATAAACACAAGTAAAATTGAAACCATGTCCTTATAGGTAGAATAACTCACAAAGGTGTTGTTAGCTACATTAAGTGCACTGAGACTTGTAACATAGTACTGCATGTCAGATAGATGGAAAAAATCATCCTCATCACACAGCCGACATATTCTTCTTACATCCTTCAGCATCTCAAATGTAATGGAATAAATGTCTTTCATAGTAATTAGATTCATATGTGTGAAAACACTCCTGTATAAATCACCTCTAATGTAGGGATCCACAAAAGGTAACCTAAATCCTATAAAATTCAATTACCATTAAAAGGAGAAATAATGTAGGGATCCACAAACACAAATATTAATATACATACATTTGATGAAAAGACACATTCCATAAATAGTATGATATCCCTTGATGTCACGATTAGGGGAATGTGCTTCCATACTAAAGACAAACTAATCATCTCCTTTCTCTTCTTCTCCTTCCTCTTCACCTCCTTCATCTTCTTCATCGTCATCTTCTGTGATTAAGCTAAAGGTCACCACATCATGGATAGCAACATCGTGTGTCCACAATAAATATAACCAGAATGGCCCTTTTATGGATGTAGCATCTTCCTTTTTCTGTAGGAAAACCTCAAACCTACACCATCCAGCCAAAGCTAGTAACCACTTATCGACATACTGGTTGAGTTTTTCTTTGATGTGACAAGAAACAACCTGAGAAAAAAACAAATAAATATGTGATGTTGATCATACATATAACAGTCGGAAGAATTTACTACTAAAATGCATGTACTCATGTTTGGCTTATCAGATGTTTCTAATTGCTCAAAAAAAATTCATTGATGTTTCTAATTGCTCAAATAAAAATATTTCCACTACTCCTAAATTATTTAAATTGTCTTTGTAACATAAACATGGTAAAATAATTTTCTAGAAGGAAAATTTAATACTAACCAAATAAATTTGATGATGTTGGATCACTACAACCTGTATAAAAAACATAAATGCATTTACTCATTGTGGCTTATCAGATCCAAACAGATATGCATATATGGCAGAAACGAAAAACAATTTATTGATGTTTCTCTAACAAATTCCGAAGGAAACAAAGATGCATATATGGCATATCACTCCTAAAATCTGAAGGAAACTTTCCAAGATATGGCCATTGTTGTTTCTAATTCCTCAAACAAAAATACTCAAATTCCTAGGTACCAAGGATCTGAACAATAATTTTAGTTCATACGTAGGCATGCTAATTAAATGATAGAGAAGGACTTTGTAGATAAATTGAGGCTGAAGTTAGTGACCACTCCTTCTCGAAAGTTAGGCTGGTTCAGGACAACGGTGAAGGGCACTGAAGTCCTATTTGAATGGCCACAGATATGCGTTGGCTAGTTGCATACACAACATATTTCCATCACCGCAGCTTGCTGGTTCCTGCACACTGAAAAAAATGATCAAAGAAAAAGGTTTAAAACAAACTGAAAATGCCATTTGTCAGTAAATCATTTTTACATATCCGGAGAAGCGTCTGAACAATCTGCAAAACTCAAGATCTATGTATAAACAAGTGACTGCGTATTATTAGACTAAATCCAGAGAAAGAAGAGTAGAGAGGAAGCAGAACCTGCAGGCGCGAGTTCCTCTGTACTCTGCCTCTAGAACTGACCATTGAGTGCGCTAATACAGTTTGCCCCGAGTGTAGATCTAGGAGGCGGCGCAAAACCCTAACCTCTTCCAGGTATTACTCTTAGAGGCAGTTTGTATTATCATTTGTCTAAGGTGCACTCGTGGGGGCTTCACGTGGCAGGGTAACGAGTTGTGCCATAACTACACGTGTCAGGAAACCAAATAGTAGTGGCTTGTAATAATATCCGGCTCAATGCTTCAAGTATTATAGATGATTGTGTTTTCCCACCGTATATGGTCATACACTAAGGTGGTTGTTTTTATTATTCGCCTCCCACGTGCCCATTTTTGGGGCCATCTACGGTAAACACCCGCTTTGAAGAGAAGTAGAGGTGGTCGTATTGAAACAACCGACTGACAGGGACGAACAAAGGAGGGTTTTTCCGTTCTTGGGGAAAACCGTCTGAGTACACAGTCTCTAATTAACGAGTTTGTATTAGTGCATGTATTTATTATCATCAAAACTTTCTTGGGTTCTAGTTCTTCATTGAGGTATCTGCTTCACTCCCTAGTGTTGGAACAACCCTCGAGTAATGTTTTGGCTTGGCCTTTTTGTGGACTTTGGATGCTTTAGCCTTAGGTGCTTTTTTTACTTTCAGGGAGCGCTCTATTATCTATTCCCAGAAGACTCCAGGTGGAACGGGTAAGCAGAGGGATCCGATGTTTGCCAAATTTTCGGCTTCTTCATTGTTTTTCTTGCCTATGTGTGACCCTTCGCACCCATCAAAATGGTCTTCCATCATACTGTACATGTCCTGATAAGCGGTCATGTTGTCGATTACAGCGTCACATTTATTCATTGCCCGCTGTGCGACGAGGTTCAAATCACCAAATATCTTGAGGCGAGTTGCACCACAGGCTTTAGCCATGCGCATGTCATGCAAGAGAGCCTCATTCTAAGCTTCATTTTTTGTTGTGTTTGAGAAACTCATCCGAAGTACGTAGTGCATTTAGTATAGCTCCAGCTCTTTCCCCTCCTTTTCTTTTAGTCCAGGCGCTAGACAGATCAGGCAGACCCGCACACTGGAGTTATGTCCACACAGTGATTAAGTCATGCAAAACTTGAGACTTGATTGTTTTATGCTTATCATATGTGATATATCAAGGGATAGCTCGATGCCCCGTAGACAGACACGCCCATGTGGCTTATGGATTATTGAGTATGCTAGAAAGAGGTGCCTCATTTACCACCATGATCGGGTGCTTCGAAAAGTAGTGGCGCGGCTTCCTCTTTGTCATGAAGACTCTCTATGCTGGCTTATAGTAGTGTGAATACCTTTGTACGCCAAATAGACTGGCCTTCGTACGCCATGAGTTTTCCCTTTTTAGGGTCACTCGACAACCAACCTTGTGCTCACCACTTGATTAGTGGCAGCGATATAAAGCAGCAGGGGTTCTTTTTCACATGGATACACGATGATAGGAGATGTCAAAAGTGTTTTCTTGATGTCTTCAAAGGCTCGCTAGGCTTCGTCCATCCACTCGATTTTTTCGGATTTCTTCATTAGAGTGTCGAACAGGACTGCTTTCTCGCCAAGGCGGGTGATAAATCGATTTAACACCTCAACTCTCTAGCTAATTTTTGCACGACACGAAGGTTAGTTGGCTTCTACATTGTAAGTATTGCTTGTATTTTGTCAGGGTTTGCCTCTATCCCTCTTTCCGATACAAGGTATCCGAGGACTTGCCCTGCGAGGAATCCCTCTTGCCGATACAAGGTATCCGAGGACTTGCCCTGCGAGGAATCCCTCTTTCCGATAAGGGTCAACCCTTGCCTTGTCATGACTATGACATCATCGATATACACTTGCACATGTGTTCCAGTTTGACTCATGAGTCAATTTTGCCTCATCCGTTGGTACATGACACCTACGTTTTTAAGACCAAAGGGAATTGTTGTGTAGCAGAATACGTTGTAAGGCGTGATAAATGTTGTTTTATCCTAGTCTTCCTCCTTCATCCGAATCTCATGATATCCAGAGTAGACGTCCAAAAAAGTAAAGATGCTAACATACGGTGGTTACATTGATAATTTGGTAGATTCGCACTTGCGGGAAGTGATCCTTTGGATAGTGTTTATTTAGCACAATGAAGTCAATACACATGCGCAGTTCTTTTGTATTTTTCTTCAGGACACACATTGGCTTGGCGAACCATAGTAGTTTCTTGATTTCTTTGATAAACTTGTTGTCTATCAGGTGATGGAGTTCTCTTCCAATGGCCTTGCGCTTGGGTTCTGTAAAGCGGCGAAGTGATTGATTTCCATGCTTGGTGTAGGGATATAAATTAAGTGCATTCTCAGCAATTTCCCCTAGGGATTCCTGGCATGTCAGCTGGTACCCATGCAAAAATCTTCTAGCGCTCACGGAGGAACTCGATAAGTGCACCTTTATATGTGGGACCAAGATTGGAAGCCACAAAGGTCGTCTTCTTCGGGTCCATAGGGTGGACCTGGATTTCCCTTATATCCTTTGCAGTGTCGAAAGCTTGATCGGAGCTGACCCGTGCCATTGGCAGAGGATCTGTTTCCGTCTAAAATTTTAGCTGCTCAAACTCCACCCTCCCGAAAGATTTGGAAATTTTGTTGAATTCTCGATCATAGCTGTCAGAGTGGGTGAAGCTACCCCTCACGGTTATGATTCCGTTGGGTGTGGGCATCTTCATTACCAAGTACGCATAGTATGGTACTGCCATGAATCATGCAGAAGCTGGTCATCCAAGGATTGCGTGGTACTATGATGGCCAATCCATGACTTCAAAATCGAGCTTTTCACGACTGAAATTGTTCATAGAGATAGATTTTTCCTAAATGAATCTCGGCCTTTCTTGGAACTATGTCGTGGAATGATGTATCTGTTGGCTCCAAGTTTGATAGGGAATAGTTCATTACTCGTAGTGTTTTGCCATAGATTAGGTTAATTTTGCTTCCTACATCCATCAAAACATTACTCATGTCGAACCCACCGATTTAGGCTTCCACTATCAGGGCTGAATGACCTGGTCATGGGACTCAAAGTGGGTGATCAGCCTTGGTGAATTTCATTTCTTGTTCCGTCCAATGGAGATACTCAGGTGTAGTAGGTGGTGCTTTTACTGCCATGTTTACTTGTCGTGTGATCAACTTCTGAATCCTTTTGGAAGGACGCCCTTTTTGTATCATTGATTGTCAGAAATTTTGCCTGTGAAGGAGACTTGGGTCCAACGATCCCTTGGTTCAAGAGGGGGCTAAACAAGTGGTTCCAAAGAAACTCGGCGATGGATGCGGTGGTGGAGAAAGTACACGACTGAGAGGTGACACATGGGGGTTTTACCCAGGTTTAGGACCCTCGTGAGGAGGTAAACCCCTACTCCTACTTTGTCGTATTACTTGTGTGCTCCGCGATGGTAAAATGGATGATGAAAGTCTATGGTTTTAGATCTCAAGGATCGACCCCTTCTAGGTTAGGAGTGGTGCCCCTTATATAGGGTGGTGTCGGGCCTCTTCCCCCGGTCCATGGGCGAGAAGGGTCACCACAGTGCCTCTCCTTGAGGTCCTGGTCTATAGAACTACCTTTTGGTGGACCGGGTCTTGGGCGTCGGGTGCTTCTCCAGGGTGCTAGTCCTCGTTTGGCTCCGCCCACTGTCTTCCTTGCTGAAGTCATCTGTCCTTCTGTTGTAGAGCAAGTTGCTGGCCCAGACCTTCCTTTACCGAGGCAAACAGAGGGAGCAGTGCCGCTGTGGACCTTCTCATTGACTACCTGGTGAGATTACCTATGGGCCCCTGTGTCCTCTAGAGCTTCCAAGGTCAGGTTTCCCGGTAGAGCCTCCCGGGGGGGAGGGTCCACCTCTGGGGTGTGTTTCCTCGTGAAGCAGAACCTCGCGAGGGTCCACCATCTTGCGCTGCCTCCAAAGGTATCAGAGCCTATCGAAAGCTCTTCATTAGTAGGCGCTAGGACTGTTAACCATCAGGACGTGGCACCTCGGTTGCTAGTGTTGTGATCGTAGCCCCGGGTTCTTGGCTTGCACACGTCCTCTCAGGAGCTCGTAGGGGCAAGCGGCCTAGGACGGTTGGTAGTCCTAGCGCATGCTGAGTCAACACGGGCATTCCACGCATTCATCTCGACCGTGGATTCAGAGCGTCCGTGAGTTCTCGACTGCAAATCTTGGGAACATTACCCCCACCTCGGGAGTTGTCCCCATGACGCTATGGTGCATGGGGCCTTGCAGTTATAAACACTTCTATCCTTGTAGACAGTTGTTGGGCCTCCAAGTGCAGAGGTTTGTAGAACAGCAGCAAGTTTTCCCTTAAGTGGATCACCGAAGGTTTATCGAACTTAGGGAGGAAGTGGTCAAAGGTATCCCCTCTCAAGCAACCCCGCAATCAAGATATAAGAAGTCTCTTGTGTCCCCAACACACCCAATACACTTGTCAGGTGTATAGGTGCACTAGTTTGGCGAAGAGATAGTGAAATACAAGTGGTATAGCTAATTATAAGTGGTAATGGTGATAGAAAATAGCTTGATGGCGTGGAAAAGACTAAAGTAAAACTGAAATAAAGATAAAAGAAAGCAAACATGTAATAGATCTAATAGCAAACGGTGTTTCAGTGCTTAGAAACAAGGCCTAAGGATCATACTCTCACTAGTGAACACTCTCATATAAATATATTCTTCTTTATGATACTATGGTGAACTACTCTCTGGTTGGACACTCTAATCCATGGTAGGGCTATAACAGCACACCTCAAAGTTCGCTTTCCGCATCTAGATAACCCCACACTGTCACCTTGAGCACTAGATGGTTCAAACAAACACCACAATTTCATAAAGACATCCAACTCCAAATATAACTTCATAACAAGTATTTGTAATCTCTAGCCTAAGTGCCACCATGGTTTGCACACTATCAACTTCACACACATGGGGAGAGCAGTGATCTATTAAAGCACTTGAGTAGCAAGGTAGATCAACTTGATTACAAAGCTCATGATCACAATATGATCACGCATTGAGAGAGATGAACACATAGCTACCGGTAGAACCCTTAGCCTCGAGAGAGAACTACTCCCTGCTCATCATGGGAATCATCAACGATGATGGAGATGGTGGTGGAGATCGATGGAGACGGCTCCAGGGGCACTTCCTCGTCCCGGCAGGGTGCCGAAACAGAGACTTTCTATCCCCCGAATCTCCCCTTCGGTGGCGGCGGTACTGTGGAACTTTT
The DNA here is from genome assembly GCA_023614405.1 of Avena insularis. NCBI lineage: Eukaryota > Viridiplantae > Streptophyta > Magnoliopsida > Poales > Poaceae > Avena > Avena insularis. The sequence continues at coordinate 227,507,887 of CM042696.1, read as the reverse complement.
CGTGGCTGGAGGCTTGATATTTAGGGTTTATGCATCGGGAGGAATATATAGGCGAAGGGGCAAGGTCGGTGGCTGGCCAGGGGCCCCACACCCTGCCCTAGCGCGGCCAAGGGGTCCCGCACCTAGGGGTGGTGTGGCCACCCTGTGGCCCCTCTCCGACTCTCCTTCTAGCTCCGTGAGTCTTCCGGGAAAATAACAACTTTGGCTTTTGTCCGGTCCAGTTCCGAGAATATTCATTTTCTGACCTTCTGGAACCAAAAACAGTAGAAAATAGGCAACTGGCACTGTGGCACTTGTTAGTACTCCAAAGTTGGAATAAAACACAAGAAAGTAGATAAAACCAAGCATGGAACATCAAAAATTATGGATACGTTAGCAACGTATCAACATCCCCAAGCTTAACTCCTACTCGTCCTCGAGTAGGTAAGTTATAAAAAGAAAGAATAATTTTTGAGGTGACATGCACCATCATAAACTTGATCAAAGTATTTGTAAAACATTGATAGCTGGGATCATAGTACTTCAATCATAACATGAAAGACAAAGTTCTAGCAATAAGACAAAGAAACTATGTTGCAACATGAAATGGCACAAACAAAAGATTAATGAGTAACAATGCTTTGCAAGACGTTTGTTTGTTTCACATAAAGAAAACATAGCAAAGTAGTATTCAGCTTGTCCTTCATAGAGTAGCAAACATAAATGCATAGGACACCTTCAAAGTTCATAAGAGTGACTAGATACAAATAGTTTAAAACAAGCAATATCAAAGCTATGCATCAATCAACAAGTCTTGGGACAATGCACATAGAACTAAGAATGGCCACTATGCTCTCAAAATAGGTGCATAAAGATAGAAGCTGAAGACTCAAAATAATGGTGGAAGAAAGGCCTTCATAGAAGGAAGTAGGGATTCAAGTTTCATAAAGAGCTTCCAAAAATTATGGTACTTTTTAGCTTTCATCTCTCATTGCCCCTATCATAAGAATCTTGAAGTGATTAAGGTAAAAGTGAACAAACTATGGTGTATATGCTTGACGAAGTATAAGTTGGAAATCTCATGTCCCTTGAATACGAGGGCCGCTCCTCATGCTACTCCAGTTTAGTTACCAGTAATTTCTTGTCATAGTAAGTACATGTGTATCATAGAGAACCGCCAACGGGGTACCCCTTGCCCGATGATATGGAAGAATCCCCATATCAAAATGAGAAGGCAAGCAGACAACGAGCATCTCAGCAATCTTCTTATTTACCATGGGAATATGGTGCTTTTTTCTCTCTTTCCTCTTTTCTCATATGTCTTTTTTTTCTTTTTTTCTCTTTTTCTCTTTTTTCTCAATATCCGACTCTTTTTTATAAGAAGAATGCTTGATAGAAAACTCTTTATGGTTACGCTGCAGGTTTCCACCATGACAGTATGGATTAGACCAGCGGCCCAGGCATTTCTCTAACACATATACATAACTCCATGGACTTACAAGCTCCCCTTTCATTTCACACCGACGACATCCATAGACAAAAGACCATGATATCAACTAGGTACAAAGTACAAGTGTAATGTTAAAAGCGTTCCCCATGACAACATGGTTCTGCTAATCCCCAACAAATAAGGGCAAGCAAATACAACATAGATGACACAATGGTTCAAGTTTATTAAGGGCAAGAAAAGTAAAGTGTGCCATCAAGTTCGTGAGAGCTTTAATCACTAGTTTTCTCATAACAAGTTTAATTCGGAAGGTAGATAAAAACATGAATATACTTGGAATAGCATATGCTAGTAGGTAGGTATGGTGGACTCTTTGGAATAACTTGGTTTTAGGAGTTGGATGCATGAGTGGAACTCATACTTGGTTATGGAGGCTAGCAAAAGACTGGGAGCGACAAACTAAGAGAGCAATAATTGCCATAATCATGCAGAGTGACAAAACATCATTAATCAAAGCATAAAGTGATACTACAAGTTGAAAACTAAAGGATCATAAAGGCTTATGGTGACTTGGGATAGTCATAACATGGTGTGAGCATGCACCAAGTCAGCCCAAATAAAGCATCAAAGGAGAATACCATAATACTATGCTTTAATATGCTAAAACAACGCATGATTCATCCAAGGCACATTAAGCAATCTCAATTGTTTATAACAAGTCATGCTACAACAAAGAATACTAAGCATAAATCCAAAACAATATCAAGCATGGCACGGCAAAGCATAGGCCATAGTCAAAAACAAGCTCTCTTTACCACTTAAGCATGAACTTTCCTACTCTTTTCCAAACCAAACCAAACTATTTGAAAACCAATGTATGAAAGAGGGGGTCCAACCAATTTATTCAGAAAACTAAGCAAACAAAGAAAACTAAAAACCAAAAAACAAAACAAAAAAGAAGACGCTCCAAGAACAACACAACTGTGCATTAAACAATAAAAATGAAGCGTTTGGAAGAAACATGGGATTTTTATTGATGAAGAGGGGGATGCCTTGGGCATCCCGGAGCTTTGACGCTTGTACTTCTTGGATATTTCTTGGGGTGACATGCGTGGCATCCCCAAGCTTGAGCTTTAGTCCATTCTTCATTTCATTACTCATTCCTTCCATACACCTGAAAATTTTCCTTCATACAAAACTTCACACAATCTTTATTAGCAACATTAGTGCACTAAAGATAATAAGTATTTAGGTTCAGTTCTAACACCAATTAAACTTCCATTAAAACACTAGGTACTGTATCACTTCCCTCAAAAAGCTCAATTCTCCAAAAGAAGTCAAAAAGGAACCAACAAGAAGCAAATGCAAATAATGTCAGAAATCTGACAAAACAGACCAGCAGGTAAATTAGAAATTTTTCGAAGACCTTCTGTTGCTCAAATCGAAAAGTGTTGAACTAACAAAAGTTATATAACAACCTGGGGCAGAAGCACAAAATATCATGCCTCAAAAGGACGTACAAATATTTTACACGAATTTTTATGGTGAAGCAGAGAAATCTGTTTCGGGACAGCAACTTTCCCAATCATTACTTCTCTCTCATTAGAGATTACTCTTGGCACAAAAAGAAAATAAAAAGGATAAGGAGCGGTTATTATAGAGGTAATAACTTCCAAGCCTCATCTAAAACTTTTGGGTTATCTCCCAATAAGTACTTTTCTTTAACGCTTTTAAGTTAGGCATGATAGTTTGAGAAGATGCTCACATAAGAAATATGAATTTAAGTAAAAGAGAGCATTAAGAAGAAAATTCAAAGCACATTTAAGTCTAACCCACTTCCTATGCATAGGAATCTTGTAAAGAAACAAGTCATGAAAGCACAAAGCAACAAGCATAGGAAAGCAAAACAAGTGCAACTTCAAAATATTCAACATAAAGAGGGGAAACTTAATGTTGTTGAGATACATAAAACATGTTTCCCTCTCTCATAATAACTTTCAGTAGCATCATGAATAAAATTAACAATATAACTATCACATAAAACATTCTTATCATGAGCCACATGCATAAAAGAATTAATACTCCCCACATAAACATAGTCATTCTTATTAATTATAGTGGGAGCAAATTCAACAAATAGCTATCATTATTATTCTCATCACCATAATCATCAAATATAGGAGGAATATTGTAGTCATAATTAATTTTCTCCTCAATAGTAGGTGGACTGTATCATATGCATCATTGTAATCATCATATATTAGAGGTTTGGTATCATCATAAGCAATAGAATAGCTATCTTCCAAAGATGGGGAACTAAAAAGATCATTTTCATAAAAACTAGCTTCCCCAAGCTTAGACTTTTCCATAGAATTGGCAATAATGGTGTCCAAAGAATTCATGCTAACAACATTGCTATTAGCATGCAAATAAAGTTCCATAGGTTTTTTAATTTTCTCTTCAAACACTTCATGTCCTAACTCAAGATAAATACTATAAAGCTCTCTAATTTTTGTTGTTGTTTTCCATTAAGCCTAACTAGTGAAAATAAGAAACAAAAAGACAAAATTGCAGAATCTAAAGGAAATAACTTCGAGCACTCACACTGGAGGATGTGAGTACCTTTTACCTTACCTCCCCAGCAACGGCGCCAGAAAATAGCTGGATGTCTATGCACTTCTATTCTTGTAGACAGTTGTTGGGCCTCCAAGTGCAGAGGTTTGTAAAACAACAACAAGTTTTCCCTTAAGTGGATCACCCAAGGTTTATCGAACTCAGGGAGGAAGTGGTCAAAGGTATCCCCTCTCAAGCAACCCTGCAATCAAGATACAAGAAGTCTCTTGTGTCCCCAACACACCCAATACACTTGTCAGGTGTATAGGTGCACTAGTTCGGCGAAGAGATAGTGAAATACAAGTGGTATATATAATTATAAGTGTTAACGGTGATAGAAAATAGCTTGATGGCGTGGAAAAGACTAAAGTAAAACTGAAATAAAGATAGAAGCAAGCAAACATGTAATAGATCTAATAGCAAATTGTGTTCCAGTTCTTAGAAACAAGGCCTAGGGATCATACTTTCACTAGTGAACACTCTCATATAAATATATTCTTCTTTATGATACTACGCTGAACTACTCTCCGGTTAGAAACTCTAATCCATTGTAGGGCTATAACAGTACAGCTCAAAGTTCCTTTCCGCATCTAGATAACCCCACACTGTCACCTTGAGCACTAGATGGTTCAAACAAACACCACAATTTCATAAAGACATCCAACTCCAAATATAACTCATAACAATTATTTGTAATATCTAGTCTAAGTGCCACCATGGTGTGCACACTGCCAACTTCACACACATGGGGAGAGCAGAGATCTATTAAAGCACTTGAGTAGCAAGGTAGATCTACTTGATTACAAAGATCATGATCACAATATGATCACGCATAGAGAGAGAGAGATGAACACATAGCTACCAGTAGAACCCTTAGCCTCGAGAGAGAACTACTCCCTCCTCGTCATGGGATTCATCAATGGCGATGGAGATGGTGGTGGAGATTGATGGAGACGGCTCCGGGGGCACTTCCCCGTCCCGGCAGGGTGCCAGAACACAGACTTTCTGTCCTCCGAATCTCCCCTTCGGTGGTGGCAGCGCTGTGGAACTTTTCATGGTTGGAGGCTTGATATTTAGGGTTTATGCATTGGGAGGAATATATATGCTAAGGGGCAAGGTCGGTGGCCGGCCAGGGGGCCCACACCATGCCCTGGCGCGGCCAAGGGAGACCCGCGCCTAGGGGTGGTGTGGCCACCCTGTGGCCCCTCTCCGACTCTCGTTCTGGCTCCGTGAGTCTTCCAGCAAAATAACAACTTTGGCTTTTGTCCGATCCAATTCCGAGAATATTCATTTTCTGACTTTCTGGAACCAAAAACAGCAGAAAACAGGCAACTGACACTGTGGCACTTGTTAATAGGTTAGTCCAAGAAAGTGTATAGAAAGTACTACAAAGTTGGAACATCTAAAATTATGGATACGTTAGCAACGTATCACCAGACACAACGATACGTCTTTCAACTGGCCCTGTTTATATCGGGGTGTGGGCATGTGATCTTCTCAGTCCACGCCTATGTCCCCCTTCCACTCTGCTAAACGTTCGTGTGAAGGCTTTGCCTATCCTTGATGGCATCCTCTACTCTTCCCCTCGTCGAAACAGGCAAGGCTGCCATGGCCATTATCAAGGGAGGAGTAGGCCCCCCATCGTGAAGCGTGGCCGCAAGCGCCCGCTCCGGAGCGCCCGAGTAGAGCGTGGAGGCCGTGGTGCCAATCCTGTCATTACCTCACCCTTGGGCACGGAGGTTCCCGCCGGCAAGGCTCCGGTAAGGCGCTGGCATGGCCGCCCCCGTGGGAGCGGCCATGGCTGCCGCGGGAGGCATGGTGGAAGATCTGGCGCCGTGCTCGGGCTGCGGCCACCTATCGCCATGCTGCCTCCTCTAGTGGTGATCAGGATATAAGACGATCCCGAGCCTGCCCGGGTGATTGACTTTGTCGTCATCCTCAGGAACTCTAACTCGTTTGCTAGGGTGAGGCGCCCCTCACAAATTTCCCTCGGGGTCATGGCAGATCTTCCTGAGGAGGTGGAATTGTGACACTCCAGCGAGCATGAGAGGTGGCGGGTGAGCATCAAGACCCTTCCGCCTAACGAATGTCCCTCTACAACGGTTGGAATCGCTTCCTCGTCGCCCACCACATCTGACGGCTTCATTCCGCGGTTCCGCTACACCAGCGGAGGGGGCTTCTCCATCTTGGTGTTGGACACTCTTCTGTATCAGGTTGTATACCCGCCATAACTACCCTAAGGGGACAAGACAGGATCCATACCATGGCTTCTGCCGTGGCCATGGGGCCTCGGGCCTTTTGCTAGAGTCGATGCAATATCCTTCAATTTCCTAGTTTATAGCCAGGGTTTGCAAGGAAGACTGTTATGGGTGTATGTAAGCGGATCTACACGCTTGTTGCTTCTCCTTTTGCATGTTTTTGTTGTTATGCTTGGAGTTTGCGAGACTACGGTGTGGTGCTAGTTCGGCAGAGCTGGTGGTGGTCGGTGTATCGTCTTCCCAAGCAGCGGTCCTTGCGAGCACCCCTATGAACCCGCCAGGGGGTTGGTGTCAAGAGACAAGGCCTCGCGAGGGGGGATTGCGGAGGTCGCGCCCAGTCCGGCGGCCTCCGGAGTAGGCGTCAGGAGGCACTGCCCTTGCAGGGTGCCTCTGGCTAGTGGTCTTGCTCGCAGCACCATGGATCGTGAGCAGTGGCGCACGAGGATATTCCGTGTGTTTCCGAGTCTAGTTGTTTGGGTGGTGCTAACCTCTCGAGGCTTGCGTGCACTATTATACCGCGAGCCTCCTCCCAAGGTAGTGTCGTTATGCGGGAAGCTTACTATTGGTTAGGTAGCTTGTCGTTGGACCATTTTTGGGACCGCAAGTCCAGCGATCGTGGCTCCAGACGGTTTTGCCTCATGCGCCGCTCGTAGAGCCTGTCGGAACCCTAGCATCCGGGGTGCCACGTCCCCGTGTTGGCTGAGCCCTGCAGCCTAGGAGTCATCTCCTTCTAGTGGTAGGACACCTCTAGAAGGGATTAGGCTGGGCATGCATCATGAGGTACCCCCTCGTGAATGACCGCCGTGGTGCCAGGTAAACATTTCCGAGCCTAGGATACCCTAGGTATGTTAGGGGTAGAACGGTAGTTACACCGGGTGAAGTATGGAGTGCGGCCCGGGCAGCGAGCACAGGGCTTTCGTGGCATCAGCTTCATCGGTAAATAAGACTCTGTCCACTCTCCTTTCGCAGGGAAGGAGCAGGTGATCTCGTGGCAAGAGGCTCTCTCAGTCGCCGTTTTGGTGAAAGGAGGGCAAAAGCAGAGAGCACCAGATAAAGGAAAAGGACATCGACAAAGGATGCTTTATAGGAGGACAGGGTGAAGCACGACATGCTGGACCAAGTCCACCAAAAAGTAGTCTACTAGAGCAGGATCACGATGGGCGGCACGATGGGCACCCTTCCCGCTTGTGAACCCGGGGAAGAGGTTTGACGCCGCCCTATATAATGTGCCCTTCTCCTACCTTGGAAGGGGACGGATCTCAAAGATCTGAAACCCTAGACTTTTATCCACCATTGTAACATCGTGAGGCAAGCAAGTAATACAACAAACTAGCAATAAGGGCTTTACCTCCTCACATGGGTCCCGAACCTAGGAAAAATAACCTGTATCTACTCTTTATCATGAATATTCTTCACCGCCGTAGCGGTTGCGGCGGCCTCCTTCATAATCACTTGTTCAGCCCCCTCACGAACCAAGGGATCGTTGGACCCTAGTTCCTTCACGGGAAAAATCTCCTACATTTTACGCACCAGGTAGGGGCTGAGGCGCGTTTTCAAGACCTTCAAGGACCTCGAAAACATGTCGGCCAGCAATGAGATGCGCGCCGAGCGGTCTCTCTATCGTGAAGCAAGCAAGGCCCAGACGGAGCCGGCCCGGCAGGGCACCGCCTCCCAGCAAGTCCCGTGGACAGAAGATGAAAGGGGCTCCTTCTACCGCCTGTGACAGGAGCCGGCCCCTCCTCGCACGGTGTCACGACGCTCTCCCGCACCGCATCTTCTCACGGCCACCCTAAGCAGCTCACCTTGGAGACCACCAAGTGCATGGTGTGTGAGCTCCTAGACCACCCGCTCACTGAGCAGGGCCAGGAGAAGTGGCGCGACAAGATCGCCGAGCTCCTCAACGCCACCACTCTCTCCCCGAAGGGACCAAGGGCTCGGGGCACCGGCGGATAGCTAGGGGCTGGGCTCACTCCCGCCCTATCAGTGTGGGGGTGGGGCCAAGTCGGGTGACACCTCGCCACCACCCGCAAATAGCTGCTAGATCATCTCGCCTCTTGTCGCCATAGCTTTGCCGTGCGAGCGTGAGGACCGCCTCGCCAAGGAAATCACCGCTGTGGGGCAGCAGAACTGTGCATCCCTCGACAGCGGCAGGGTAGTCCAGGCCAACGGTTGCCTCGTGGTGTAGCCGCACAAGTTCAACCCGTGGTGTGGCCGCACAAGTTCTGCCCGAAAACACCGGCGCTCTACGATGACACCAAGAACCCGTGCGAATTTCACTAGCTTTACACCACAGGCGTCGAAGCGGCAAGAGGATACGACCATGCCATGGCGAACTACTTTCGCCTATGTCTAAAGGAAGCGGCCAGCACCTGGCTGATGAACCTCCCCAAGGAGTCAATCAACCCATGGGGGGAGCTCAGCTCCCTCTTCAACTCCAACATCAAGGGGACCTACAAGCGCCCACTCACGTACTACGACCTCCGGCAAATACGTCAATAGCCTCGGGAGACCCTCTTCAAGTTCCTGCAGAGGTTTAGTTGAGTCCGTAACAAAATCCACAAGATCTCAGACTCCAACATCATCACTGCCTTCTACGAGGGTGTGAAAGATCTCAAGATGAGGGAAAAGATCTGGATTCGGGGAGAGTGCCTCACCACCACCGCCAAGCTCTTTGTCACAGTTGAGAAGTGCGCCAAGGCCTAGGCAGGGCGGATGTTCAGCCTCACCGAGGTAGAAACCACTCCCAAGGCCTCCGGTTCATCCAAGTGAAAAGACAAGGAGCCCAAGCGCAAGACCACTACCGTCATAGCGGCATAGCCGGATCGGAAGAGCCCTCGCAAGGGGGCTAGCGAGCGGGAGTGGGACGATAGCTCATACTGCCACTTCCATAAGAAGCCAGGCCACCCTACCGATGACTGCTACAAGCTCAAGAAAACTATGTTACCTGCATAACATCCAGAGAAAGGGAAGGCCGGGAGGCGTGCGAGGTGGCCAGGGAAGGGCCAACCAGGGAGAAAACCGCTGGAACAACAACCATGGCGGTCGAGATGCCCCTCCGGCAGTCCACCAAGCAAACGCCGCACAACATCATCCGCACCCATAGGACCAAGGACACGCCGAGGATCCTAGGGACTACCAGGTGCCACAAGGTGCTATAGCCTACATTCTTTGTGGCTCCTAAGCCCTGACGTCCATCCGACAGTTTGAGCTGCTCACTTATGGGGTCGCAGCCGCCAGACCAGGAATCCCCTCGCCGAAGCTCAAGTTGTCCCAGTGCGCCATCACCTTCAATGCCAGTGACCACCTCATCTCCACCAGGCCTGTGGGCACACTCCCCCTGATCTGCACCCCCACCATCAACAACATCACCATTTCGATGACCCTCATTGATAGAGGAGCGTGCCTGAACATGATCTCCACCAAGACCTTCGCCTAGCTACAAGTTCCTTATGACAGGCTGATGTCGACCATGCCGTTCTCTGGGGTGACAAGTGGACCCACCACACCCATCGGGCAGGTATGCCTCTCCGTCGCATTCGTAACACGTGACAACTACCGCACCAGGCTCTTCGACTTCAATGTGGTGCACATCAACCTCCCGTACAATGTCATCCTCGGCTCCCTTTCGCTGGCCAAGTTCATGGGTGCCACTCACCATGCCTAGAACATGTTCAAGATGCCTGATGGTAACAGCGGAGTCATCACGGTCCATTGCCACGATGTGGAAGCCTTACGCTCCCTAGAGCACGCCTATAAGACAAATGTTGCCACCTATCCTGAGGATGTGGACGCCCTATACTATGCTGGAGGAGTCAGATGATGGCCCCGGAGAACGCCATGGCAAAGAGGGCAGCAACCGCATTGTTCCCTCCTCGTGAGGAACCGGGTATGACCGTTGTCGCGACCACAGGAGGGGATCGGGAGTTTCCCCACCCATCATACTGAGGGATAAGGCAGCTCCCGGGGATGGCGACAAGCGGGGGCTCCGGACTTCCCCATGAACTATACCCAGCACGCGCACGGCTCTTGTTGCCCCTGGGGCGGCAGCTAAGCAGCCAGATGATCTGGTGAGACTGGCTGCTAGAAGGTGGACAGACCTTTCTGAATGGCGCACCTGACTCCGCAACTTTTTGAAGGTGAACCTCAAAAAACCCTCACCCCTTGCGGTTTTGGCTCTCGATTGGACCCTGTACGAGCTGTAGTGCCGTTTGTAATAAGCCTGAACTACTAGAGCTTCCTTGGATCTTGTTCCACTCGCACGTTTGGCTATTTAATTTTTCTTCGAAAAATCTATTTCTCCGAATAACCGCACCACCAGATTTCGCTCACATGGTCCGTGCGAGCAGGGGCTAGGTACGGTACCCTTAACTGGGCCGGCTCCCTGTCATCATCAGGGCCCAAGGTGCTCGAAACTCACGGGACAGTCCCGGCCATGAGTTACCTCCTCACATAGTTCCTGGTGCATAGGATCCTCGCGCAGCGCGTGTACCGGCCTCTAAAGGTGGGCGCTCTTTCCCTATTGCCCTCTCTCGGTAAGGTCTACAGGGCACCTCGTTAGGACATAAAGTGTCGAGCTCTCAACTCCATGGCCCATTCCTCGGCCGTGAGTTACCTCACCCATGGTTTCTGACATCGTATTTATCTTTGCAAAGGCTCATGAGGCCCTGTTCCATCGCAGCATGAGCTCGTCAAGACCTAAAGTGTCAAGCTCTGAACTCTACGACCTGTCCCTCAACCGTGAGTTACCTCACCCACGGTTGCTGACATCATTTTTATCTTTGTGACAGCTCATGAGGCCCTGTCCTCAGTAGCCCGAGCGTGTCAGGACCTAAAGCGTCGAGCTCTAAACTCTAAGGCCCGTCCCTCCAGCCTTGGCACTTCCTCCAGGTACGCCGCCATGTGCTCGTCCTTGGGATGGTAGCTTTGGTTGGAGAAGTTGACCACGTCCAGGGAGTCTCCGTGAATCATGAAGAGCTTGATGTGGTGATGAATCCCTCATACTCGATGATGTTGTTGGAGAGCTTGTCTCCATCCTTGAAGCGCAAATACATGTTGTAGGGGAGTTTGTTGCCTATGGGAGACGTGAGCACGGTGGCTGCTCTGGTGCCATCCCCATTGAACGCCCTGTCGAAGTTCACGGTCCAATGCCCTAGGGATAGCTTCCTAGGAAGCTAGGTTATTTCCTCCCATGGCTCGCTTCCCCCAAGGTTAGTCCACTCTGCCGTGAACTCTGCCAGGGCCCTTGCACAGACGTTGGTGTGGTGTCGAATGTCAGCTCAAAGGGTTGTAGTTCCATGGCCCACTCAGCCAGATGGGCCGTGGCGTTGGGGTTGCACAGGATTGCCTCTAGAGGGAACTTGGTGACCATCCTAATGGGGTGACCCTAGAAGTAGTGGCTTAGCTTGCACGACGCCACGAGGAGTGCATAGTGGAACTTCTACTGCATGGGGTACATTTCCCGTGTGTCCTTGAGCGCCGTGCTAATGAAGTAGATCGTCCACTACACGAGCTCCATGGTCTTGGTCACGGCTTGGTTCATGGATTCATCATCAGCTCCCTTCGGGGTGCTGCCACCTTCGGGCGTAGCCCCTGGGCCGTCGGGAGGGTTTGCAGCCTGACCCCTCCGCTTCTTTTCTACCACATTTTCATGCTCGGCGACCAGGACAGTATTCGCTGTTTGTGGCATAGCAGCCAGGTACAACTGTAGCGGCTCATGCTCCTGGGTTCCACCATGATTGGAGGGCTCATGAGATACCTCTCGAGGGCCTCGAATGCCTCGTTAGCCTCTAGAGTCCACTGGAACTTACCAGTACGCTTCATGATCTTAAAGAAAGGCTAGGTCTTCTTGCCGAGCTTGGATATGAACCTTCCCAAAGCCGCCACGAACCCGACCAAACACTACATCTCCTTGAGACATGTTGGCGGACGCATTTCCTTAATGGCCCGAACCTTATCGGCGTTGGCCTCGATCCCCCGATGCAACACCAGGAAACCGAGGAGCTTGCCCGATGGGACTCCGAACATGCACTTGGCTGTGTTGATCTTGATGTTCACCTAGCGTAAGTTAGCGAAGGTTTCCATCAGGTTCTCCACCAAGGTGTCTCTATCTCGTGGGTCTTGACCACGATGTCGTTGATGTAGGCCTCTATGTTCCTCCCCATCTGCCCGCCTAGCATGATGAGAATGAGCCTTTGGAAGTGTTGGGTCCGCAGCATAGAAAACAAAAATTTCCTACGGTGTGAACTACACGCCAAGATCTATCTACTAGGTACAAAGCAACTGGTGGACATACATCAATGGAGAACTTACCCTCGTAGACAACGAGCTTTGTTAACGAGTAGGAACTCGTGGTTGATGTAGTCGTACACTTGCCGATCTCAAGATCGTGATGAAGTCCAGCAGGTCCGGCTCCAGCACGTCCATCAGATCCAGCTCCAGCACCACCAAGTCCAGCACCGCAAAGCAGCGGTGCATCCGTGATCGCACACACGTCCGGTACCCCGACAACCTCCATCCCTCGCTCCAACAAAGCAGCGGAAGCAGCAACTCCTCTCCAGATAAAGCCACCGGGAACATGTATCTCGCTAATACGAGACCATGGGGGAATAATACTAGAGGGGGAGAGAGATCCTTCACAAGGAGGTGTGAGTATGAAGGTGTGAGAGGGGGGCCTTTTATAGGAGGAGGGGAGGGTACCCCTCCCCATGGCCGGCGCCCCAAGGGTGACCCCTCACCTTCTCATTCATGTGGTGGTAACTCCCTCCACATAGATTTGCCCCTTCACATTCTCTTTTACAGTCCCCACTTTAAATGCATTAAATTTCTCCCAATTTAATGCTCTCTCATTTTATAAAACTCTTTTATTAATTTTATTCAGAATTTTGTTAATTACTTTAATTAACAAATATTCACATAAAACCCCCTGCAACATTTCAATATTACATGCAGAACCAATTTCAGCAATTTCACCCAAAGCTTGATTTGGTGTCTATTGAAATAATTCCAGCGCTTTCTTAAATCTTTATCTGAAACATATTTGCTCCAAATGGTTCGGTATCCCTTACGTGTGTCACCCTACGGTTCGTGAATAATGCAGACATGATCGAGACCCCTCTCCGATCAATAATCAGCAGCGGGACCTGGAGATCCATACTGACTCCTACACATTCAACGATGACTTTTGTGATCGTGAGAACCTTTAACGCTAGTAACTAAATCGCTTTGTCCCGTGATATATTACATGTCCAAGATTCGATCATCGGTATCTCCATTCCTAGTTTGATCTCGTTACCGACATGCACTCTTTTCTCATTCCCGTGATATAACATTCTAGTGATCACATCACTTGCTTGCAAGCTATTTCAATGTGATATCACCGAGAGGCCCCAGAGTATATCTACCCGTCATCGGGATGGACAAATCCCACTCTTGATCCATGAGCCTCAACATAACACCTTCGTAGCACTAAACCCACCTTTATAGTCACCCTGTTACGGTGTGACGTTTGATGTTATCAAGATACTCTTCCGGTGTTAGCAATTAACAAGATCTCATGGTCTAAGGATAAAGATTACTTTGTATGATGTTATAGAAATATAAACATAATGACTTTGATTGTAATGCTATACTTTGGATGAATGTTCATCACATCATTCCACCAATGGTGTGACCTTGTTATTAACAACATCCAATGTCCATGATCAGGAAACCTTGATCATCTTGTTAATCAACAAGCTAGTATATAAGAGAGGCATAACTAGGAACCCTTTTTGTTTATTAAACACACATGTATTGATGTTTCCGATCAATACAATTCTAGCATGAAAAATAAACATTTATCATAAACATGGAATAAGATAATAACCACTTTATTATTGCCTCTCGGGCATATTCCGTTTAGGAAGGTGGCACCAGTGTTTTTTAGGCCAAACGACATGCAGGTGTAGCAGTACACACCGCACAGGGTAATGAAGGCAGCCTTCTCCTTGTCCTCCTTGGCCATCTTGATTTGATGGTACCCTAAGAAGGCGTCTAGAAAACATAGTAGGTCGCAACCCGTTGTGGAGTCGATGATTTGGTCTATCCGCGATAGCAGGAAAGGGTACTTAGGGCATGCCTTGTTGAGGTCCGTGAAGTCAACACAGAGAATATCTGGTTCCTCCACATGGAAGTGGAAACTCCTGATTATGAGATCCATTCCGCCGTTGAAGTTGTTGGGAACCGAAAAGGGGTGGGCGTGTGTGGTTCCACTACTATCAGATATTTGATTGGAGAAGAGTGGGCTCCTAAATCCATGACTCTAGCATTAAGGTTTTCCACAGATGAATCCAATTGATGAGGGGTAACCTCGGAAATGCCAATGGTTATGTACTTAGAGTTTTGTGGAAAAGAGAACACTAGGAATTTCGTCGGATGATCAGACAAACAAGAGATTCGAAATAGTCTGATTGTTGTGGAAACTATGATTACAAATTGCTCAAGGATTTGGTACCTGTCCATAGGCTTTGCCCAGCCTTTATATAATAGGTTGGGTCCCAAAGCCGTATACAGATAGGTTACACATTACAATTACAACACTAGTACAATGTTGGTTTCTACTTCTTTCTTGACTACCAATATAGCTTCTATCTATCGCATGCTCTCCGAAGTTTGCTTTTACTCTTTACGGGCTTCGTGGGCCGCAGGTTTTTGTATGCTTCGGGTAGTAAATCAAGGGAACCTATTTAGTCATTCCCATGTCACCTGCAATGCCTTATACTTCTCTAACGTTACGTCTGAATGATCTTATCCGGCAAGCGGATGTTGTTCGCAATAATTCCAAAACCTTCCATGATGCATAAACCACTACAACAAATAATCTCAAGATTATTGCTATCATAAGTCTTTCATCTTTACATTGACTTTTTAATATATCCCACTGTAGCCCCCGAGCTCTTACGTGGAAAACCATAGATTATTGATCTGATTTCTTCAAAAGCAACTAATTATAAAACTTGATAGTGTAGCCCCCGAGTTTCTAGGTGGAATGAATAATTACGGCTAAATACTCTAAAAGAAGAATACATGGGTTAGAATATGATATTGTAGCCCCTGACCCTCTAGGTGAAACTAAAAAGTTCTAGCTAGATGCTCTAGAGAAACTAATTATGTTTCTTGTGCAGAATGAGAATAACCGAAAGAAGGCCGCTAATGAAAGGCTTGCCAAGATGCAAAATGAACTGGATATTTAAAAGGGTAAAACAACCTTTCCGGAGGAAGAAATAAAAAACAACAAGCGTCTATTTTCTTCCAATAACTCCCTGATCTGTCATCTGTAGCTATTTCTTCTGAATACTCATAATGCTTCATTGTTCTGACTTGTAGATGTTGTTACCAGGCCTAAAAACATTGTTGAGCAATCCAAGAACATCCAAGTATTGGATGATGAGAACAAGATCTTGAAAAAGGACCTATCTCACACGCTGTCAAAATGCACGAGGAGGCAATGACGGTCGTGCAAGAGTCTGTGAACACCGAGATGGAGCGCCCGCAGAAGGAGATTGAATAACTCATGGAACAGAACCAAGCTGCCTCAAAGAAGAATACTCGGGGCCTTGAAGCTTTCAAGAAAATTCGAAAGGAGCATGACATTCTAGTGGAGACCTACCATCATGATGAAACCAACATATTTGGTAACATCCCTCCATCTTTCTCAATTTACATAAGTCGGATACTTTAAATTGTTGAAATCCTCGTGATCTTTGTCTCTTATGAAAACATAGCCCCCACTGGTTTAACCAACATGGGTGTATATGATCCGGATTCAAAGGAATGCATGATTCTTGTCGGCAACTTCATTAACACTGTCATCGCCTAGGCCAAGGAGATAGCTAAACGCCTGGACATCACCATCGAAGTGGTAGATTTTGTCGCCAAGTACTAACGATGATAAGGAGATGGAAATCATTCTCCATCCGGTCCGGCGCCAGGATGGCCATGTCCTTGGTGAAAGAACACTACAATGATGGATTTGATAACCTCTAGTATGCCGGATATCGTCGAAGAGGGCCATGAGGTTGATAGAACTCCTATCTAGAACTCCCTCGCCAGCTACGATACCAAGGTTTCCAAGTTATTTAAGACGGATGTCTTCATGCCTACCGAGGAGATGCATGACGAGCCAGTGGCATCATATTCTTCCCTCAGGACTTCTGACCTCAATGATATCTCTAGGGATGTTTCTCCTGTTGTTGATGATGCAGCGTCAAATCACCTGCATCAGAGCCATAAACACTTGTTGAACTAAATGTGTCTTTGTGTATTTTGTGTGTGTGTGTAGAAAAAAAATATGTAGAAGTAAGGCGGAAAACTTGGTTACAAGCCTCCTACTACTAATTTATATCCAACATGTATATATTTTTAAGCAAGTGCTGGATTATCCATTATTCAGGTTTTTATGCTTCCCCTTTCATGAGACAGAAGACTCGCAGCACATAACCATGTCCTTAGGTGGTGATGCTTAAGAGCACCGTTTAGAACCTAAGGAAAAAAATCAATGGCTTTGAGTGCTGAAATGTCACTACTCTAGAATCCACATAAAAAGAATAGAAAACTTAAGATAACACCCGTAGGTGGAATTTTCACAAGTGCAAAAGCAAACCTGCGCATAAAGGGTTTATATGATCAAAAAATGAACACTAAAGGAGGTAAAAGACTCAAGAAGTATGAGTGAACCAAATGGTTTATTTCATTGATCATTCTAAGGTACTTAATACATAATAGAAAATATACTAAGTGTAAAAGGGACGTAGTTATGCTATGTTCCATGGCCGACTAGTCTCTGGATAGTCATCATCGGTGTCATCTCGCTTACTTTTGCGATCTTTACCTAGCTTATCTTTACACTCGTGAATATCGACGAGGTAATAGGAACCATTGACAACACTTTGCTTATGACGAACGGTCCTTCCCATGGTTGGGATAGTTTGCATGACTTTTGCCACTTGAGGCGAAGCACAAGATCACCCTCTTTAAATGAGCGATGCCTAACGCGACGACTATGGTAGCTGCGTAGCTTCTACTGGTAGATGGCGGATCTTTGTCATGCCAAGATGTGTTCTTCCTTGAGTGTCGTGGTGGTGTCACGGCAGATGCCATTGATAGGCTAAAGGTGGGGACTAAATGCACTAGGGGAATCCAGGGAGGGATAGTGTGGTGATTCCACACACAGTAGCTTTGTATTCAATTCACTTCCAAGGCTTACAAGTGCTCCTTGAGCTGTATTGGAGAGAGGAGGAAGAAGGAACTCTCTTACTCTCACCACTCGCTAGCTCTCAGTCACTTGCTAGAAGAACATAACCTGTAAAGACTAACCCTCTAGCGATCAACCGCTTCTACAGAGGCCCTAGCCCCCCTTATATAGGGGTGGCTAGGTCTCCAATTAGGGCATACGTGGAGGCATATTCCAGAGAATATGCCTCTTCCCAAAATAGTAATCCGACCGGGTCACTTTCCCCCGCGTCATCCATGCAGAGGCTACGTAAGCCTCTGCGGTACCCTCGTCAGCTGACATTGGCATCGTCACCTTTGTCGGTCATGCCTCGGTGGTCCTGCCTCTGTCCGCTTCGCTCAGGCTCTGCGTACAGGGATCACCTTTGACTAGCGAGATACCTTCCTTCTCTTATAAGCTTGATATGACCCGGATCGTACATAGTTGATCCGGCTACACCTATTTCTGCATAAGAGTTAGATTCACCTGTCCGACTTACAGCCTAAGTCGGTCGAGACCCAGTTAGGTGGACATCCCTAGGTCCGAGTTACCCCGTGATTCGGCCTTCCTTGAGGCGACTTGGCCAGCATTCGCTTTGACCTTGTCGTACCTCGGCTAACTCGGCCTTTATACCCCGGCGTGACCCTACCCGGAGGTATCCCCCCAACATTAGTCCCCGAAGCTGGTGTGGTCTTAGCATCCTTAGCCACTAAGGCCACAGTAGGTTCAATTTCACTGAGCTTTGTGTTCCTTTTCCGAGTTACCTCTTGTCTCGGATCTCATGGGTTTACTTTCCCTTGTCACATTCCAAGTTTTCACTTGCTGGCCGGGTTACCACATTCTCATCCGGGTCATTCTTCCTTCTCTTCTACGCTTCCCCACGTGGAGGCTAATCATTACTTTGCCTCATTTTAAGGGCTAGCAACAGTAACCACTGCAGTTATTGTCAGGAGTTACTGTGCGCACGTTACGTCACGCCTGCCTCCTCGTTAACTGTATCACTGCGTCGCGTCATGGTATCCGCTACGCCCTGTGGTCCTTCGTGTGGCGCACTGCTGATTGGTTGATCCGGGTTGTACACGGCCACACCGTGTGGCACACCCGCATAACACGATCCCACTACACCCTCGAGGGAGTGGTTAAATAGGGGAGGGGCGTGCCCCTTGGGTCTTTTCCCCACTTCCGCGCCCCTCTGCCTCTACGTCTTCTTCTTCTCCCGCGATAGTGCCGCTGCCATCGCGCCTGAGTAGCAGCGCCACCGCCGCACTGCCTCCATGCTCACCAGCATCGCTGCCGCCTCTGCGCATCTCTTCCGCCTCGGGTTGCTGCCAGTCTAGGCCACTGCCACCCACCATGGCTAGCGCCAGTGAGGGAAGTGAACTCGAGATGACTGAGGAGGATCTCGCCTTCGCCGAGCAGGAGATGGAGGAAGATGCTGCGAGCGCCGACCGCGGCGCGTGGGCAGGCTCCTGGGTCTGCCAGGATGATCTGGATTGGCTCTACCACACCAGGCGCATCCCGGAGAGCATCATCGCACGCCTCGCTTCCTCCGAGCTTGCCTCCTCACCCAATCCGGGTGAGTATGTGGTGTTCCTATCTCATTTTCAACGCGGATTTGGTCTGCTAGTATGCGACTTTTTCCACGACTGGTTAAACAAATACAAACTCCAGCCGCACCACCTTCAAGCCAATCCCATCACATCTCTCTCCGCCTTCGCCTCCACCTTCGAAGGTTATGCCGGACTGTGGCCCTCGAAGGAGCTCTGGATCTGGTTCTTTGGCCTTCGCCGGAACATGATTCCGAACATCCATCTTGACCCGGAGCACAAGAAGCTCACGCAGTTCGGTGCTGCGTCAATTTCTCCTCGGAGGTTGTTCGTCTTCCCCCGAGTCACTGGGTTGGATTGTTGCAAGGGATGGGCCCGGACATTCTTCTATGTCCGGAACGACACTACTGAGGATATGATCCGGCTGCGCCCTTACGCTCTAGGTCCTCCCAATCCGGAATTGTGGGACGTGGTCCCCAAGAAGCCCACCGTCCTGGCGAACCAGGTCAACAAGAGGTTCTAGGAGTTGAAGGACCTCGGATTGCGCAACGAGGACGCCATGATCACGTTTGTCCGCAACCGGATCTCCCCCTTCAGAAACACACACATAATGTCTGTCGCATGAGCTGGGGCCACAACCCCAACCGGACCTCCTCTTTCGAGTTGAGCAACATAGAGATCTACCACCGGGTTAAGGCCCTCTTCACCACCCACAAGGACTTCTCTGAGTGGACGTGGGAGTTTGAACACTATTGCCGAGATAGGCTTCCTCCCGTGGTAAGCTTCGTGCCGCAAACTTTCTCCGAATTAAATTATATGTCGGTCGCTGTTGTGTACTTAACTCTGTTGTCTTTTCTTTCCCTTAGCAATTCCTTCAGCAAACTATCGAGGATGGCACCGAGCCCTCCCTCAAATGGGCGCCTGACCGGGATACCTCTAAAGAGGAGGAACCGGATCAGGAGATTTTCCTTCCAATGGCCAACGCAACCAAGCGACCCACCGGAAAACTCTCTTCCATTAGAGATTGGCCCGACGATGAACGGATGTTGAGGTGATGGAAGCATCTGACGTTGTCCCCCTTTCTTATGCTTTTCCGGCATCATCTAACCCTGGTGGGCAGATCCATGAGGACCCTCCCCTTGCCGTGGGTGATCCTGTTCCGGTTGCGCCGAAGAAGAAAAGGGGAGCCGCATCAACTTCTTCCTCCGGACCTTCTCAGCCAGCCAAAAGGCGAAAGAAGTCCAGGGACAAAACTGCCTCCAAGCCTGCAAACAAGGCCCCAGCACGAAGGGCTCGGAAGCCTAAGGAGCCCCTGACCTCGGATGAGTAAGCCTCTTTTCCCTCTGCCATTTACTTGTTCTTCTATTGTTATACTTTCTCATCCGACACTGTTTGATTCAGCAGGGCCGCGGTGGAGGTCCCACTGAGTGGATCCGGCATTGCCTCCCCGCTCCGACACAGCCCTTCTTCCCCTCGTGGCGACGATTCACGCCCACTGAGCCCAATCCCGGAGGGTTCAGCGGCTGCTCTGGGTTCCAGCCCACCTCGTCAAGAGGAGGGCAACCTTTGAGCGGGGGATACTGGCTCTGCCGAGGCAGCGGCCACCACTACTTCAGCTCCGTCGCAACCAGCTACCACCGAGGTTACCACAACACCTCCACCGAAGAAGAAACCAGCACCAGCACCAACTCAAGCACTAGCAGCAAAAGCAACAGTAGCAGCACCACCGCCTTGTCCGAGGCTTCTCAGTCTTGGCGAGAAAGCACCAAGGCAGCTCCCAAGGGTAAATCTGCTGCAACAACTTCCACTCCTCAGCAGCAACCTCAGGGCAAGAAGGCCCCTGACCCCACCAGGGCAACGTCCATCGAGTATGTACAACACACACTTGCGTCCATTCTTTCGAAGAAAACTCCACCACCGAAGGACATCCCTGCCGACCCAGCTGATGCGCAACTCGTTTTGCACACCAGCCCTGCTCTTGCCTAGGTTGAGAGGAGGGAAGCACATGCCAAGGGCCTAGTAGCACCCCACATGCTCAGCGGTGAATGATACCCTCCGACCTTAATCGAGTTCGTGAACAACTGGAACAAGGCGGAGTTCGTCCACAACGACGATCTCCCGGAGAAGTTCGGTCCCGCCGAATTTTCTGCTCAAATGAACACAACCGCTAAGGCAATTAACCTTGCGGGTCGGATGATGGAGGTACGTTACTTCACCTTTTCCTCAGCATGTTGTATATATTAGTGATATAACCATTAGTCCCCGAGCCTCCGGGGGAGTAACTTGTTACTCGGTCGGATGCTCCTTAGAAAACTAACGTAGGTCCTTGATAACTTCGAATATGCACACACCTAGAGCCGGGTTAAATTCCACTTGGCCCGGATCTTGTACACTTCGAATATGCACACACCTAGAGCCGGGTTAAGTTCCACTTGGCCTGGATTTTGTACACTTCGAATATGCACACACCTAGAGCCGGGTTAAGTTCCACTTGGCCCGGATTTTGTACACTTCGAATATGCACACACCTAGAGCCGGGTTAAGTTCCACTTGGCCAAGATTTTGTACACTTCGAATATGCACACACCTAGAGCCGGGTTAAGTTCCACTTGGCCTGGATTTTGTACACTTCGAATATGCACACACCTAGAGCCGGGTTAAGTTCCATTTGGCCCGGATTTTGTACACTTCGAATATGCACAAGGCTAAGCTATATTTTTGTACTCTTTTCAAGTGACCACCAACCGCCGGAGGCTGAGTTTCAGCGTCTCCTGGACACTCACAAGATGCTGCGTGCAAAGCATAATGCACTTCTCGCTCAAAACGAGAAAAGGGGTAAGTTCTCTTCTTGACATTTTTCTGTGTTTTCTTCCTCTTTTTCTGCCGAACTAACCCATCATTCGGTTTTCGCGGCTGGGGTGGAAGCTGAGAATATCCTCATGCGGAAGAATCTTGACCAGATCAAGGGTAAGTTATTTTTGTGCGACCTTGCTATGCTTTCTATCTCCTTTTCTCCTTGGCTCGGCGAACATTCATACCTCGGCTTTGCCAGGTCAACAAACTATTTCAGCATCGCTGGAAGATAGTGTGCCCGTGCCTGATATGATGCTGCATTTTCTTGAACAAGCAGGGCAGCATCAGGCCGAGATAAAAAAGAAAGATGATGAGCTTGCCCTCCTCGGAACCAAGGATGATGAAATTGCCAAGCTCAAGGAAGATACGAAGAAGTTGAAACCGCAGCACCAATCCGAACTGCAAAAAGCTGGCCAGGACTACACTGAAGAGCGCGAGCGCCTCAATCTTCAGATTGCCAAGGACCGAGAATTTCTCCAGGAGGCCGACGTCAAACTTGAGTCGGCGAACACTGAACTTGTGCAGCTTCACAAAAGGCATGATGACTGTACCAAGGAGTTGGCCCGGATCCATAGCCAGATTTCACGTAAGCTCCTTTCCCTCATCCGACATATTTCTCCGGGTTACTTCACATGTCTTTTATTTACCTTCTTCTCTTGTTTTGTTTTTAGGCAAATTTCCAGAGGGCAATGCCATTGTGACTACCGCTATTGCTAAGTTCCGCCGAGAGAGGGGTACCCCCGTTGCTCCTGACGCTTGTCTTGTCGCGTGGAAATTATGAAGAACTATGGTAAGGATATCCTTGATGTTGCAATCCGAATCTTCAGCACTTTTTGGCCTGCAGAAGACACTCCGGAGGGAACCGTAGTTCTTGTTGATAAGTTGATGGAATGCGAGACCCAGCTCGACCTTTGGAGGGAATCCGCTAGACGCGTCGGAGCTGAGACTGTTCTCCACTACGTGCTTACGTGGTACGAGAAGATCGACCTCAACCTCCTAGAGCGCATGCGCACCGGATCCAAGTGGACCAGTGAACCAGAGTGGGTAGCTCAGCGCAAGGCTTGCGCCCATAGCCTCATTGAATATGCTCCCATTCATGAATGGAATGAGGGTCCAAGCTTCCTTGGTGGCGCAGATGATGAAAACGCTGAGAACGTTGAAGATGGCTCGGATGAGGACGAAGAGGACGATGCCTCGGACATCGAAGACAGCGAAGATGACACAGAACTTCCTCCTCCTGCTGCTCCTTGAGTGAAAAAACTTTAAAGTTTATCAGATCCCCGGTATGCCGGGTGGAATTGTATGCAGTACACAAGTGATATTTTGCTACTAAGTTTTTATGCCGGATTAACTTGGGCGTAGTCCCCGAGTTTCATTTTCTTGTTCATCCAATCTTTTGGACCGGCTCGTGTCTACCTTGATTCGGTTATACGACTTACGAATCCGAGCTTCAAAAATTGTCTTAACAATACTTGGAAACTTTAGGTTTAGCTCATAATAATTCAGCATAATAATTTGAAAGTAATCACAAGGTTAGTCCGAAAAACAAACATCGACTCGATTAAGTTCTTTTTCTTAGTCGTTTTTCATGTGCTACGCAATTCCAAACTTGTTCTCTTGCTTGCCATGAAGCCAATTCTTGTTGGACAGCAGCAAGTCGAAGAGTTGGGTTCTTGGTGCTCACACATTACTGATCCGGCCTAAGTAGAACAACTTACGCCAACCGACGTATAAACAATAAATACAAAAGACAATAATCATTATTAAGGTAGTCCCCGAGGTGCCAACATTTCATTGATAGGCTCATTGCCGGCATACATACCGACATATGAGAGACTCGGATGCATACACTTCTCTGCTAAGTGTAGAAAGGACGAAGTAGAGCTACTTTCCATGGACGCTTAGATTCCTCGCCGGACCTGTCCGCCTTGTTCTTTTCTTGTGGTTTTGCATCGATTAGATAGTAAGAATCATTGTGCAATGCTTTGCTCACAATGAACGGCCCTTCCCATGGGGGGGGATAACTTATGCATGCCAGCAGTATGTTGTACCAACCGGAGTACCAGATCACCTTCCCAGAAGACTCGGGGGTTTACTTTCCGGCTATGATAGTGTCGGAGATTTTGCTGATATATGGCGGATCTGGACACTGCCAATTCTCTCGCTTCTTCCAGCAGATCAACACCATTTTGCCGGGCTTCTTGCACTTCGGCTTCTGTGTATTGGGTGACCCTAGGCGAGTCATGCTCTATGTCGGCTGTTAATACAGCTTCTGCCCCATATACCAGAAAAATGGCGTATAGCCTGTTGATCGATTCGGAGTTGTTCTTAAACTCCACAATATCGCTGGTAGTTCTTCTATGTAGCACCCTGCTAATCTTTGCAGCGGCTCAATGAGCCGGGGTTTTATCCCGGACAGTACTAATCCGTTGGATCTTTCCACTTGTCCGCTTGATGCAGGATGGGCTACCGAGGCAACATCCAGCCGGATCTTCTTATCCCGGCAGAATCGCGCAAATGCTCCTTCGGCAAAATTTGTGCCATTATTAGTTATGATACTGTGAGGATAACCGTATCTCAAGATGATGTCTTTGAGAAATGTCACGGCCGTAGCTCCATCACATTTTCTTATTGGCTTTACTTTGATCCACTTTGTAAATTTATCCACCATGACCAAAATGTGAGTCATATTTCCCCTTGCTGGTTTGAATGGGCCAACCATGTCAAAACACCATACGGCAAATGGCCATGTGATTGGTATGGTATTGAGCTCCGACATTGGCATATGTGTCTTGGTAGCATACCTCTGACAACCATTACATTTTCGTACCAAATCTTCTGCTTGTTCTAAGGCACTTGGCCAGTAGAATCCATGCCAGAAAGCTTTTGCTACCAAGGCTCTAGACGAGGCATGATGCCCACATTCCCCTTGATGTATATCTCAGAGGATGTCAAGCCCTTCTACCGGGTCAACACACCGCTGGAGGACATTGGTCACACTCCTTTTGTATAGCTCTGAATTGATGATTGTGTATGCCTTTGCTCTCCTCTGAGTTTGCCTGGATAGCACCTCCTCAGTGGGTAAAGTTCCATCTTTCAGGATATGAAATATAGGTAGTTCCCAAGCTGGTATAACTTCATCCTCATCAAATTCCATCTGATCCACCGGCATAACTTCAACCAGATCACGCTGAGCAGTACCCGGGTCTTGCGAAGAAGTCCTGGTTTTTGAGGCGGTCCCGGGTTTCTTGAGGCGTCCCGGGTTTCACCACCTCCCATGTCAATGTCCATGGGCACAGCTCCGGACTCCGGATCCTCCGGGACGTAAATTGAGTCGGTTTCTGGGGATGGTCTGATGGATGGTTTTCTGAGGTGTTCTAATGCTACACCCGGTGGAATTGCTTGTCGGGTTGATCCGAGCTTCGACAATACGTCGGCAGCCTCATTTTCCACCCAGGGTACATGGCGAAATTCGCATCCCTCAAAGTAACCAGATATTTTCTATACATGGAATCTGTATAATGCCATGTTTGGATCAAGAGCGTCCCACAACCCCGACACTTGCTGAACTACCAAATCCGAGTCGCCAAAACATTGGATTCGACGTATCCCAATTTCTTTTGCCACTTTGAGCCCATGCACAACTACTTCATATTCGGCGAGATTATATGATGCTGCGAAGTGGATTTGCAGCACATACTTCAGCTGGTCATTCTTTGGCAAGGTAAGCACAACTCCGGCGCCTAACCCGGTTTTTGTTTTTGACCCGTCAAAGTGCATTCTCCAGTAGTGCGGATCTGGTAATGGCTGTTCATATTGCACCTCGGCCCAGTCCACAAAAAAGTAGGCCACAGCCTGAGACTTGATTGCTTCTCTTTTGTCATATTGTGGCGCATAGGGAGCTAGTTCAATTGCCCATTTTGCAATCCTGCCACTTGCATCCTTGTTACTCATTATCTCGGATATGGGAGCTTCACATATTACTTTGAAATAATGTTTTAGCTTCTTTGCCGACATATACACACCATACGCCACTTTCTGATAGTGCGGATAATTTTGCTTTGATGCTGACAATACCTCGCTCAGATAATATACTGGCCTTTGCACTGACTTACCCTCTTCGTCGCGCTCTACCATGATTACTGCACTTACAACTCGGTTGGTTGCGGCTATATAGAGCAACATTGGCTCCTTTCATAGTGGAGTGGCTAACACTGGTGCAGTGGCTAACATTTTCTTTAGTTGTATAAAGGCTTCATTGGCCTGCGGCGTCCAAATGAACTTGTCCGACTTTTTCATGAGTTGATACAGAGGCAATGCATTTTCTCCCAACCGACATACAAACTGACTTAACGATGCCAGGGAACCAGTGAACTTCTGGACATTGTTAAGACACTTCGGCAGTTCCATTCCTTCAATGGCCCGGATTTTAGTTGGATTGACTTCGATACCTCGGCTGGAGACAAGAAATCTGAGTAATTTTCCAGCCGGCACACCGAAGGTACATTTTTCCAGGTTAAGCTTCATTCGGAACCTTCTTAGGTTCGCGAATGTCTGCCTGATATCATCAAGGAGCGTTTTGCTTTCCTTGGTCTTGATAACCACATCATCCACATACACTTGTACATTTTGACCAATTTGGTCATGCAAACATTTCTGCATACATCTTTGGTATGTTGCCCCTGCATTACGTAAACCAAACGGCATGGTGCGATAGCAATAAGCCCCATACGAGGTGATAAATGCAGTATTTATTTGATCATCCGGATTCAGAGGTATCTGGTGGAAACCATAATATGCATCAATGAATGACAACTGTTCACATCCAGCAGCTAAGTCTATGACCTGATCTATCCTTGGCAGTGGAAATGGATCTTTTGGACACACCTTATTCAGGTTCATGTAATCGATACACATACGCCAAACCACTGCCACATTTGGATCATCCTTCTTCTTTTCCACCAGCACCGGATTAGATAGCCAATCCAGGTAAAGAACTTCCATGATAAATCTTGCTGCCAGTAACCGAGCTATCTTTTCTCCAATGACTTTTCTCCTATCTTCGGCAAAGCGGCGGAGAGGTTGCTTCACCGGCCTTGCTCCGGGTCTCACGTTCAAAGAGTGCTCGGCCAAATCCCTCGAAACACCTTGCAAGTCCTGTGTGGACCAAGAAAAAATATCCTGATTCTCACGGAGGAAGTTGACGAGCTCGCTTTCCTATTTATCATTTAACCCGGCACCAATTGTTACGGTGCGCTCTGGGAACATATCATCAACAGGCACTTTCTTGGTATCCTTTGTGGCTTGGAACGAAACACTACCATGCGGATTACTCAACGCCGGCATATATTGCTGTGCGGACTGAGCCAACGCCGCCACCTCTTGGATTTTTCTTTTCTCTTGTGCAATCACCAGTGACTCGGCTAGGTTAGACCCGGCTGAGGCACACTCAATGGAACATCGGAAATCTCCAGCAATGGTAATCACTCCATTTGGCCCGGGCAACTTCATCTTCAGATAACTGATGTGGCAGCTTGCCATGAACTTGTTCAGTGCTGGTCTTCCGAGTAACGCGTGATGCGCACTTTCTAAGTTCACCACTTCAAACTCCAAATTCTCAGTTCGGCAGTTATCTCTCGTGCCGAACAATACGTCAACTCGGACTTTTCCTAT
This sequence comes from Avena insularis, assembly GCA_023614405.1. Lineage (NCBI taxonomy): Eukaryota > Viridiplantae > Streptophyta > Magnoliopsida > Poales > Poaceae > Avena > Avena insularis. Next base: position 227,480,269 of record CM042696.1, on the reverse strand, counting down.
GGGCTAACAAGATATGCCTGGCACAATGCTATGGAACATTGTCCTTGTAGCTTGGAGCATGTTCTCCGAGATACCCAACTTGCGCATTGTATCCGCATACATAATGTTAATGCTACTGCCATTGTCAATCAGTACCTTTGAGAACCTCACATTGATGTTAGGCCCAATGAATGTCGGATCCGGCACTAGCGCATACGAACTAGGACTCGACATAATCTTGGGATGATCTTTGATGCTCCAGGTAATTTCTTGGTCCGACCAAGGCATATACCTCGTCACTGCTGGCATTACGGCATTGACCTCCATATGTCGGTGCTGCAAGATCTTTCTATTTGTTTCCTCAATGGTAAACACACAGTAACTCTGATGATGTTCTCTATACTCATTCCTCCCCTCATTTATGGGGTACCTCTGATCCGGCTAATGCTGGTCTTCCACTTGATGCACTGCATCCCTTCTCTCATGGTTATCATACCTCGGCGGAGGGGGAGGCAACATTAGCTGTTGCGTGTTTGCTCCGGAGAGCAATTGCTGCCGGGGTAACTCCTGCCGAGGTTGATCGTTCCGAGGTGCCTGAGCATTCCCCGAACCACCTTGTTCTATCTTACGCATCCACTTGCCTCGTTGTATGACCCGCTGGGTTACTCGGATTTGGCGTGTGAAATTTACACAGCTGGTCCAACATTGACTCATAAGTATACCTCAGACGGTCCTTATTTTCTTGCCACTGTTTCTTTTGCTCTGTCGTCCAAGTTTTCTTGCCATCATTTCTCAGCGTCCATTGTTGCCCTCCAGTTTTCTGACGTTGATTTCCCCCTGCTCCGGGCTAATCTTGATTCACAGCAGCAACTTGTTGCGAACTATACCGGTAATCCGGTCTGTCATCTCTTCTTTTACCCCGGTAGTCATTCCTCCGGGATGACCCGGCTCCATCTCTCTGGTAGCACTCCTCATTTGACTCGTTTGACACGAGCCTAGGTTGAGTCGGATCACCCAAAGCATACGAATCAACAATCTGGATTATCTCTGCCAACGTAGTTGGCATATACCTTTGCAATCTTTGCCACAACATGCTTGCATATTTGCATCCTTGCACAAACCATGCTATGGCCTGTGACTCTATCACACCCTCACACGTGTTTCTCACAGTACAACACCGGGTTAAAAACTCCTGGTCCGTCTCGTTTGGTCTCTGCTTACACATAGCTAGGGTCTGTGGCCTATTTCGCCTCTGGTACGTACTTGAGAAATTGCTGATAAACATTTCCTCAAAATTGATCTAGCAGTTAATACTTCCGGGTGGCAAATTGTTTAGCCACACCCTAGCTAGCCCCTCCAACATCTAGGGTACGTATCTCACAGCCCATCTCAAGTTGCCTGTAGCAATTTTCACAGTTGTAGCATAGTTTATCAACCAATCTTCCGGCTTTGTACTGCTGTCATACGTCTTTGTGCCTCTAGGTAACTGGAAGTTAGGTACCGGAGGCTCCTTCATGATCCGGGGCCCAAAACATGCAGGACCCGGGGGACATTGACATTCAATCTGTTCCGACCTATACAACCGATCCAGTTTTAATCTGGCATCATCAGGCATCAAATCCCTGCTTCCCAATCTTGACCCTATCACATGATAGTCCGGCCATGGGTATCCTGCGTTCACCATTTCCGAATCTCCATCTTTATACCGGTCTTGCTCTCGTGGAGCGCCTCTCTGTTGCATACCTCGGCCGGCACTTTGCTCTTGCCTTGGTATATTCCGCTGCTGCGGTTGTCCTGTCGAGTTATGCTGTCCGGCATTGCTATTTACAGCGTTTCCTTGACCAACATTGCCTTGGTCGCGGTTCCCTCGGCCAGCTTCACCTCGGCTCACACTTCATCGATCGTCATTTCTCTGTACTTCTTTTCCTTTCCCTGCCCTTGTCGGGTCATATGGCACGATCTATTTGTTCCTCCTGGCCGAGGTTACTACCTCTTCTCTCCTAGGACTACCATGAGGAGACGATGTAGCTCCAGCAGACTTCTCCGGGTTACCCACCGCCGAATGAACGATCTTGGAGGCCCCACCTCTCTCCGGGTTAGCCCTGAGCAATTCCTCATTTTGCCTGTTCGTGATCCGAACCAACTCATTGACCCTATCTTGCTATCTTTGGCGGGCTTCACCCGTCAGACCTTCTAACTCGGATGGAGCTGCATCTGCTGCCCTAAGGTTTTTGCCGGGGTACTATACTTCGGCAGCCCCATGGACAAACAGTTTTCTGACTCCTCAATCCTAGTATCACCCTCTTTGTTCATTTCACTCATGAGATTTCTATCCTTCACTTTTACAACATCTACTTTATTTGCCTTTGCGTACTCACGCAGTGTCATGTTCAACGACTGCTGAGCCGCGGCTATCTTTTTCGCACCCTCTAGGATTTTTTGCCTAGTTTCCTCTAGCTCGGCATGTGCCTGAGCCGGATCCACCACTGCTGCTACTGGGTTTGCCAAGCTATCCATCGCTTCCCGCAACACATTCTCTGGCCTCTCTAGTGGAGGACCTCTACCTTTCCTTGGTGCCTTAGGCGTTACCTCCGGATCTGGTGCCCGATCCTTGCTTGCGCCAGCGCCAGGCGCAGTCATCATCACCTCAGCACGGTCCGGGGAGCGAGTGATACGCGCCCCGTGAACCACACTAAGGGGTGGCTCGCCTGCCTCGATGACGTGCCACAGATGAACGCATGACACATCGACAGCAACGTAGACCTTGTGCGTGCCGATCTTGACGAAGAGGCCGTTGCACTGAAGAGGGTGCTTGCCGAAGCATCCAGCGTTGTCGCTGACAAAGTCCAGCGCTCCAAAGCGCTGAACGAGCCCGGAGACGATGCGTTCGCCGGTGCCGATGAGGTTTCCCGTCCGGAACTTGACCCCTGCTAGCGCTGCTAGCCCCACGGTGGGCGCCAACTGTCGTGGTGGTGTCACGGCAGATGCCATGGATAGGCTAAAGGTGGGGACTAAATGCACTAGGGGAATCCAGGGAGGGATAGTGTGGTGATTCCACACACAGTAGCTTTGTATTCAATTCACTTCCAAGGCTTACAATTCACTTCCAAGGCTTCCAGGGAGGAAGAAGGAACTCTCTTACTCTCACCACTCGCTAGCTCTCAGTCACTTGCTAGAAGAACATAACCTCTAAAGACTAACCCTCTAGCTATCAACCGCTTCTACAGAGGCCCTAGCCCCCCTTATATAGGGGTGGCTAGGTCTCCAATTAGGGCATACGTGGAGGCATATTCCAGAGAATATGCCTCTTCCCAAAATAGTAAGCCGACCGGGTCACTTTTCCCCCGTGTCATCCATGCAGAGGCTACGTGAGCCTCTGCGGCGCCCGCGTCAATTGACATTGGCATCGTCACCTTCGTCGGCCACGCCTCGGTGGTCCTGCCTCTGTCCGCTTCGCTCAGGCTCTGCGTATAGGGATCACCTTTGACCAACGATATACCTTCCTTCTCCTATAAGCTTGATATAACCCGGATCGTACATAGTTGATCCGGCTACACCTGTTCCTGCATAAGAGTTAGATTCACCTGTCTGACTTACGGCCTAAGTCGATCGAGACCCAGTTAGGTGGACATCCCTAGGTCCGGGTTACCCCATGATTTGGCCTGCCTTGAGGTGACTCGGCCAGCATTCGCTTTGACCTTACCGTACCTCGGCTAACTCGGCCTTTCTCGTGACCCTACCCAGAGGTATCCCCCCAACATTGAGCAAGTCCACAGATAAGTGTCATCTTCATTGTAGGCAGCAACTCTCGGTGCATTAGGGAGGATGTCGGATGGTAGGACTGATTCTTCTCCATAAACCATGAAGAAGGGGGTAAAGCTGGTGGATTTGTTGGGGGTTGTTCGTAAACTCCACGAGATAGATGGTAACTCTTCTTCCTAGGCCCTATATTCTCTTTGTAGTGGTGCCTCTAAGAGTGGCTTGATTCCTTGTAGAATTTTTCCATTGGCCCTTTCAACTTGACTATTAGATTCTAGGTGTGCCGCAGATGCTAGGTCAAGGTGGATGCCTTTCTCGTGACAGTAAGCCCATACTTCTCAGAGTGATAAGTTGCTGTCATTTTCAATGATGATGCTATGCGGGAGACCAAATCTCACCACTAGATCCTGGACAAATATCAGGGTTCTTGCCCCATCGAGATTTCTAATGGGTTTAGCTTCAATCCATTTACTGGAATTATCAACTGTAACCAGCAGATGCATAAACCCACAAGGTGCCGTCTTCAAGGGACCAACCATGTCCAGCCCTGATAATGCAAATAGCAAACTAATTGGTATTGTTCGTAGTTCTTCAGTTGGAACATGTGGTTTCCTTCAATAGAACTAAGATCCAACACAAGTATGCACCAACTTGTCGGTGTCTTCCTTGGCGGTCATCCAGTAGAATCCTTACCAGAAGGCTTTGGAGCCCAGCGATCGAGGAGCGGCATGATGCCCGCATTCTCCGAGATGAATCTCGCTAAGGATTTCAATACATTGTTGCTTGGGGATGCAACGTAGGAATATTCCTGTGATGCTTCTTTTGTATAGTTTTCCATTTATTATAGTATAGACATTTGCTCTGTGTACTATCTGCCGACTTTCAACTTCATCGGCGGGTAGTGTTCCATCTTTGAAGTGGTCCATGAACTGTTTTGTCGAAACCAAAGAGGTCACTGTAATGGATTAAACAAATGAATCAACTCTATCCGGGTTGTTGGGGTCTACTCCTTTCACGGATAGTGTATGTAAATTCTGCAGGAAAACGCTAGGTGGAATTGGTTTGCATGCTGATCCAAGCTTTAACAATAGATTCGCTGCCTCATTATCCTCCCTATTGACATACTTCACTTTGTAGCCATCGAAGCCTTGGCTGTCTGGCTTACTTTTTCTCGATATGTCGCCATCATAGGGTTACGCGCATTCCAGGTGCCAGCCACCTGCTAGGTAACCAAGTCGGAATCTCCACAGCAAACTATGCGCTTGATGCCAATATCCTTGGCTACATGAAGTCCGTGAATCAGGGCTTCATATTCCGCAAGGTTGTTGATAGCATTGAAGTGGATCTTCAAAATGTATTACAACTTCTCTCATATTGGTGATTGCAACAATACACCAGCCCCCGAGCCATTGAGTAAATTAGATCTGCCAAAGTGCATGACCCAAGACTCTGGCTTTGGTACAGAAGTATAATTTGGTAGTTTTTTCCAATCTACGATGAAATCCGCCAATTCTTTTGATTTAGTAGCGTTGCACCTCTTGTAGGCGATTTAGAAGGTGGCAAGCTCGATGCCCCACTTCGCCACCCTTCTTGTAGCGTCACTGTTGTTGATAATGTCGGAGAGTGGAGATTTCCTCAGTACTGTACTGGGGTGCTTCTGGAAATAATGCCATAACTTACGAGAAGCAAGGACAAATCTATAAGCTAACTTCTGGTAGTGTGGGTACGCTGCTTGGATTTCCTCAAGATCTCGCTCACATAGTAAACTGGTCGTTGAACTCCGTACTCGTGCGTTGGTACGTGTGTTTAATAAACAAAGAAAAGGTTCCTATTAATGCCTCTCATTACACTAGCTTTTTGATTAACGGATGATCAAGGTTTCCTGATCATGAACATTAGATGTTGTTAATAACAAGGTAAGTCATTGGAGAATGATGTGATGAACATTCACCCATAGTAGTTTTAGAAATATGATCATGTATTCGAAGTTTATATTGCTATCTCACTCGAAGTAACACTAATCCTCAGACCATGATATCACGTCAATCACTAACAACACTGGATCAATCTAACAAAAAGAACGAAGATATTAATGGCATCGGCGCTCTGTTTTGCGAACAGCTCCGTCCTTATGGAAGGGGAGGATTTTGGGTATATAAGGACGTACACAAAAGAAGGACGCGAGGCAGCGGTTGAGGGTCAAACGACCTCTAGTGGAGCTTGCGTAGAGGAACTTGCGTAGGAAATACGTAAATTGCGTAGAGGTAAAGATAGAGGAACTTGCGTAGGAAATACGTAAATTGCATAAAAGTAAAGATGCGAAAGGTATGTGAAGGTCCTGCAGATGAGAAATTAGGCGCTGAGGGAATCAGTTCATGGTGATAGTGAAAGTACCAAATGGAAAAAGCGGAATAAGTGATAATGATAATTCTTATTTATAAGGCAAGCAACCCATATACCGACTAGGAGTCCTCATGGCCAATTTCTTTCAGCGCCTCTCTTGTTATGAGAGTGAAAATGTTTTTAAGCTAGACTGCTTAAGTCAAAATGTAGATGTCAAAAGAAGGATAAACTTAGAGCTTTTTTTATTAATCACCCACTTCGATAATCATGTCTATCAAATACCTCTTCTTTTCCTTGCTTATAAAGAACTCTAATTGCACATTTTAGGTAGTGATGTGATGCCAATAATCAAAAGTATCGAAAGTGTTTCAACTCATATTTTGATAATGGATCTTTTCTTTCTCCTTCTCAAGGATCAACGAATATTTCTTTTGTAAACTCCTACACAACCTATTGGGAATACCAATAATTTTGCCCATATAGCAACACATATGCCACTCATACCATCAACTCATAGCTGAAATCCAGGGTTATACCATAGATCGTTCAAAAGCTAGCAGATTTGTTGGCATCCCAAAGGTGTGTATTTGACACAAAGTAATTTTACTTTCTTATTTTCCTTTTCATTTTTCTCCTCTTTTTTTATCAAGTCAATAGAAGTTTTAGCATCTCCCTCTCCTACTCAAAGAATTCTGTTCTATCAAGCAATTCTTTTTCACAAGGTATCATCATGGCAACGATCAGTATGTGGGGTTGAGCACTACTAAGATTAAGCCATTAAGACAAAAATATGGGACCAAGTTTTCGATGGATACTTCCTCTTGTTCTAAAAAGTTGGGAATTGAATCCCAACAGTGGTTTTTCAAACTGATATTAATTGTCAAACGTCTTAACCAAAGAGGTGACAAAAACCTTTGTGCTCAAATTCTAAAAGATAACAAACTAAGCATGGAGTCGAACTCAAGTCCAACCGAACAAACATAAAATGTTCATGACTAAGCTTACAGGAAGAGGGAAAATAGGAATGTGTTACCTCCTCTTGCTCGTTCCTCTTCTACTTGAGCCAACTCTTTGCGTTCGTCTCATAGCTCGATCACTAGATGTGAGCAACCTGCAAAAAGAATCAAAAATAGCCGAGATAAATTTGCACAAATAAAGCTAGAGACTAGTCTAATATTTTTGGGTTTTCGTTGATCAAATGAAAAAATTAAAGTAAACATGCATTTAAACAAAAAACAAAAAAAAGAAGAAAGAAAAATATGAATGCAAAAAGGTGGGGGGAATTTAACCTCCCCAAGCTTAGGCTTTTGCCTAACTGGAATCAGTTGTCGCTACCGTTAGGTGGCGGCTGCCATATGGGAAGTTCGACTAGAGGTTTGGAAAGTCGGTCATGAAAGATGTGAAGTCTCGAGCGAAGTTGACTATGTTGGCGTTCACATCATAAAACATGTTTTCTATGTTGTCAATGTGATGCACCACATGGTCAAAGTCAATCCTCGGGACATAGTCAAATCCCGGCTATGGTGGAGGCATACCTTGTTGTTGGTGTTGGTGGAAGGGCTGCTAGTGATGGTGCTGCTAACCGTAGTCGTCCCATCCTGCACCATGCCAATCTTCTTCTCCTTAATCTTGTTGTTGTTGGTCAGCTGCTGCATTTTCCCAGTTGGGATGGCCACGTGGTGGTGAAGTCCTTCCTGAGAGGATCAAAGCTTGTTGGAACTCCTCTTCAGTGAGAACCCAACTCTGTTTACCTGGCAAACCAAAAATTTGGACAAAAGGAAGCATGATTAGGTGGAGATCACCATTAGGTACAAAACAAAATTCGTAAGGACGGAGGGCACATTCTGGCCTATAGACACCCATGAACATGGTGCTAGCCATATGAATGTTATCCAGGTCCTTACTGCCAGCCAGAACTCTTTCCTGTGGTAGGAAAAATTTGTTTGCGTAGGCGATCTGTGTGATCAATCTGCCAAAATGATTGTCCCCGTGGAAGCTGACCTTTGGTGCCGAAAGTGCTAGATGAGCAAGGCCCCAAGTTTACCTTGTGCTCCATCTATAGATGCAAGTCCATACGAATTACACTCATTTCGGGGCCTGCTGTTGCCCCAATATCACCTTTCCCAAATAAAGAATTAACAAGGAAGGTACAAAAATAACGTATAGTAGGATTCTGGATAGTGGCGCTCTTCTCGTGCAAGTAATCGTTGTTCCTAGGGACAGAAATTTGGCTCCAAGATTGAATTGCCTCTATGTGCACGTTGTCATTAATATTAAGTTCTCCATCATGGGAGAATCCAAAACTATTACAAAATTCATAGAAGGTCAGGTTGTGGAGTTGCCCATTGAGCATAAAACTTACTGTGCAATTTCACTCATGGGTCTCGAGATCGTCGTGGAACGATGAAAGGAACTCGTACGTGGCGAGCTTGTAGGTGTCGATAGAGAGGTAGGAGAAGTTGACCGTGCTAGCTTCCACAGTCATCTGATCGAAGTCCTCTAGAAGAACCTGGCGGGAGAGGAACTGACGGTCTACCCACTTGGTGGGCAAAACCTTGCGGTTGCTCGCCCTCTCGTAGTATCAGCTCATGGCAGCCCTCAACCTGTCGACCTCCAAGCATTTCTTCTTCGAACCCGGTGGCTTGGTGGAGCCCGAGGGTCCTGCCGCACCGAGCCCTTGCCCAAGCGGAACCTCCTTCCAATGTTATGCACTGTGCTATGAAATTTTTGAAGAAAACTATAGGAATCAAGTTGCTATCATATGAGCAAACGATTACAAGTAGAAGTTACAAAACCTAACATGAGGAATCGATAATAATCTCAAAATATGATGAACTCATCTAAATAGCCAATGTGATGAATTCAACCATGGATTTCAGAAAATAGAGTATGGATGGATGAGAAACTTACCGATATGAAGATTCCCCAACTTAAAAACACGAAAATAATGAAGAATCAAATGTTTTAGGAGGCAAGGGTTTGTGCTGGAAAGAGAAAGAAAAAGGAAAAAAGAGGAAGAAGAAGGAGACTAGCTAGGAGCCAGCCGCCGTCGGCCTTTACCTGGCGACGCACACGGTACGGGTGGGTGGTACGGGCACAACCTGCCCGTACCGGTGGTCGTCACCATTGGATCAACTCTAGGGTTTGATATCAAACCTGATCGACTTGGTATGGGTGCACCGTATGGGCGTACCCTGGTCGTACAAGTGGTCGTTATCTATTCGGGAACTGTGGTTCTTTCGTCGATGTTCGGTACGGGCGCGGGGTACGGGCATACCCCGGCCGTACCACTGGTCGTCTCAGGCACTGTTCTTGCTACAAGTTTCGGTGAGACATGGTACGGGTGCACGGTACAGGCGTACCGCGGCCGCACCACTGCTTGTTGTCTTTACTGAACCCCTTTTCTTTTCTTTGTTTTTCCCTTGCTTCTCAACTTTGTTAAGGTAAATTCTTTGAATGAACTCAAAACTCAAAACAAACTTATTAAATAATACAATTAAAAAATAGTAATCATAAATAAAAATTTAAACTTAATTTATTAAGAATGGGTTAACTCCCACAAAGTGTTTAATTTAGAGTTTGGACTAATCAAACTCCATATCATCGGCGTTCATCTCAAGCGGCACCTTTTCTTTAGTCTTTGTTGCTTAATCACGGTTAGGTGGTGGAATGTATTTTCCATTGTGCTCTTGTTTCTTAGGAAAGTATCGAACAATCTGATCATCATATATATTGAAGAAAATCTTACCGCCGGAGCAATCTACATTAGCTCCAGCTGTACTAAGAAAAGGACTTCCAAGGATGATAGATAGTTTGTCATCCTTAGGAACATCAAGAATAATAAAATCAGTGGGTATAACATGTTGATCTATTCTAAGTAAAACATCTTCGTTCATTCCAACATGTTTTTTAGTTGTCTTATCCGCCATGTGTAATGTTATCGAAGTAGGAGAACACTCTCCAAGATTCAATTTCTTAAATAAGGAATAAGGCATAACAATAACACCTGCTCCTAAATCACATAGATCATTGAATATATTAGTTTTCCCTATTGCACAGGAGATGGTTGGTATCCCTAGATCCCCAAGATTAGCAGGAAATTTGTCACCAAAGCTTGTCATAACTTCTATAGTCTTGGTTACCTTATTTTTCCTATTAAGTATGTATCAAATAATTTTTTTATAAGTACGGCCTTGAATAACATCAGTTAAAGGAAGTTCTAAACACAAGTTTCCCAATGCCTCAGCAAAATAATCATAAATAGCTTTGTCTGGTTCGTAATGAACTCGGTTAGTGTAAGGAATTTTCTTTTCGTTTGGTATTACCTTTTTTTTACCTTTGTCACCGGTTTAGCATTCATTTTATTTTTCCTTGCAGCTGATTTTTGCTTATTAGCATGTTCCTCACACGAGATAATAACTTGCTCTTCTTATTCCTTGCGGAGATCGGTTTCTGCTCTTGAATAGATAGTCTCAGCATCCAAAACATATGGTTTATGCTTATCCCCCACTTCCTTTTCTCCTTGAGTGTTGGAAGCTTCATTTTACCTTTTCTGGGCCTCATAATCAATGTTGTCCTGGGGGTCGACTAGATCCTCTTCTTCTTGACTCATCTCATGTGTATCTCTTCCTCTTCGAGGTTCCTCTTCTTGGTACCAAGGTGGCCCTTGTGGTTCCTGAGTTTCTATACCTTGCCTAGTAACAATGTTAGTAGAAACAGAATTGAAATTTCCTTAGTTCAAATTCAAAGTTTGGGTTTCATTTATTTGCTCACATTGGGCTTTAAACTTACTTAGATATCTATCTAAATGTTTTGTGGCTGGACCCAAGTCGTCAAATACTTCCGTTAGGTCTCTTATATTCTTTTCTTGTGTCATAATATGTTTATGAATGATTTTGTTCATATTTAAACTTTTGTATTACAATATTTAAATCATCTTCTATTGCATAAGTTTGAAGAATGTAAACTTTGTTTTCTTGTACAAGTTCTCAGGCTATACCTTTCTCTTCCATGGACTTTTTGACTTCGGATATAAGATCTTGTGGTATGTGAATCATACCTTTTTGTGGTTCAACATCCTCAACTGAATTGTATTGTTCGTCATTAACGGACCTTACCTCAAAAATCTTTACACATTCCGACAGTGTCAAGTTGCATATTGCTCCTCTTGTAGATAGATCAATCATATCTTTTGATTCCTCATTAAGCCCATTATAAAAATATTGGATCACTAGACTCTCGTGAAAACCGTGATACAGAACTATCATAATCATTGCATAATATCTATTCCATGATTTATAAAATGTCTCTCCAATTATTTGAAGAAAATTTTACTATACTTCATTTGATCTACATGATAGTATCATTAGGTAATGATTGTAACCAAGCTAAAGCATTATCTTTTAAAGACAAGCGAATTTTTTGAAGAAGTACAAACTCTATTGGTAAACTTTCTCAAGTGGTCGTATACCCTTGTCAAGTGGTCTCTAGGGTCTTCCTCTTCTTTTCCTGCGAAATCAACTTCTTTCATCATTTATATTAGCTCAGGATATAATTCAAATTCTCGACCCTCATGTTCAGGACAGAGAATAGGCATTTTCCTCAAGTGTCTAGATGGATTCCCATATTCTCCCAAAGGCAGCTCAAGTTCGGCTCCTTGGGTGATGGTCAAATTTCCCATCAATGGAGTCAAGTTGTTCACGTCTACAGTACATGAATTAGTAAATCTATCAAAAAATTATAATCGTCTCTCGATCGGAACATGATCAATATATGGAGGTAAATAGGTTTCTCCTGATCGAGTGGTACCTCTGTCTTCAACGGAGATCATGAATGGTATCAACATTTGCTGTTGTCAAGAAACAACACTTAGCGCTTAGATACGTGGCAACGGCGCCAAAAAATATCTTGATAGCCAGCAAGTGCATAGGTTCATTAGAGAATGTTTTCGTGGAAGTATTAATTCCATTTTTTATATCGATCCCAACAAGGAGCCTAGGAAAGTGTTTTTTATGTGGTGTTTCTATCGCACCCAAGGTGTCACATGTCTTGAGTGAATTTACTGCAAAGGTTGATGATGGAAGTGATGAGTAAAAGATAGAGGAACTTGCTTAGGAAATAAGTAAATTGCATAAAAGTAAAGATGTGAAAGGTGTGTAATGGTCCTGTAGATGAGAATTTAGGTGCGGAGGGAATCAGTTCATGGTGATAGTGAAAGTGCTAAATGGAATGAGTGGAATAAGTGATAATGATAATTCTTATATATAAGTGAGTAGGCAAGCAACCCATATACCTACTACGAGTCCTCATGGCAAATTCTTCCCAATCAAAATGATCCATCTGCCTCTTACCACGGCCATGGTCAGCACATTAATTAAGGTCTTTGGAACAGATCAAGGATTTAATCTTGATGGTCCTTGTTGTCCTCGAGTAGTGCTAGCTATTCTTTGATATCGGCCGTGTCACTCGGGGGTCGCCGAATTACTAGCATATAAGTTCATACCTATGAGATCTTTGGATCATGTTAAATTAGATAACACGCATTAGGGAAACATAGATAATGATTCTCATTGTTTAAATAAGCATTAAAATAATCACAAATGGATTTAATTAAAGGAGGCACATCACATCTCACCAATCCCCTTACACACCCATGCCTATGGGTATTTACTCAGACATGAGAGAAAGACAAATCAAGGGCATAATTGTATTGCAAATAGAAATCATCTCAAAGTTATTGCAGCAAACCACAATAGCGAGTTAAAGATCCAATCAAATACAAACTATGGGGCCCGCGGATTAATCCGCCGAGAATCCCTGTTATGCATACAACCACGATCCCATGATCAGTTAGTCGTGGAGCATAACCGACAAGTATCATTACAACATCCAAGACATACCGAATTACAAGACTTACATAAATGCCGTTATGGCTACATCAATAAACATCAGCGAAACTTCATCAAGCGTAGAGCCCGATCCATGCCTTAACCTACATGCAACTGACTGGGAGACCGTCCTAGCTCGCATAGTCGCCGGCGTCTTCCTCTTCTTGATATCTGACCAAGTTAATAGCCAGGGACAAGCCAGTGAGTAATTTGAATGTACTCGCAAACCACCTTATGATAACAATAATAACAAGAGGATATGCATTATGGATGTGGTAATAGGAGGGCTCCAAGATGGGTTCCTTTCTCAAATAGTTTCTCTTGTAGATATAGCATCCACATATCTTTGTTGAAAACTTTGTAAACATTTTGGAAACCTTTTGAAAAGTTTTATAAACATTCAGACTGGGTCACCCATTTGTTCCTTTCTCCTAGTCGTCCCATGACCAAACTCCTTTCATTCCTTTCTGACCATCCCATGGTCAAAACCTTTCTCCTTTTTGACCATCCCATGGTCAAAAATATTTTCAAAGCCTTTGCTTTTCCGAAATCCTTTTGAAAAAAAACCAGCACCGCTCTACAGCAACCTTCCCAACTGTCCATGACCGCGGACATGGCTATTCGAATAGATTTACACTATGCAGAGGTTGTACACTTTACCCACACTATCTGAGTACACTACCCTGATCTTCACCAATCGTGGGTCGAGTAACCGATCAAGACTCTCCGGATGCCCACTCCAATATAAGTGCCAACCCTATGAGTGTTAATCCCCTCAAAACTGGGATGTCGGGTACCGAGGACCAACCGGAGCGCTTTTTCCACTTCTCGGGTGTGCACTTTCAATGAGGGGCTCATTGTAACGCGTGGAGGCCAGCAAACCCTTCGTTCCTTCTCCAGGTCGATGTCCCACATGGACCTTTATCGGAGAAGGACCACCCTCCAGGGATCCCCAATCCCCTGTAATAGTTATGAGGCAGCTTATACCATAATAAGTAAACATCAAATCCCGCCCTATCCCATTCCAGAGTAATGGGGTTGCACAGGGTTAATTGTTCTAGCAAAACTACAAAGAACTGGGTGCGTTTTTGTAAACCTTTTTCCTCCATCTTTCCTTCAGTATTTTGTAAAACAAAACCTTTTTCTTTCTCAACAACTCTTGGGAGGTCCCACCTCACCAAGGTTTGATCATAAAACATTTGGTAAACCCTTTTCTGGGGTCTTTCCATCCTCTAGTTTTTGCTTCGGCTCAAATGGGGTCTCCAAAGGGTATGGTATAATACACCATCTATTCTACTAGGGACAAGTCGGTGTCACCAAGGGGGTTGCACTTAATAGTACAAGAGTGTAATAGTTCGGAGGAGCCAAACCACTACCTTATATACATGAAAAAATAGTAAATAGTGCAATTTTCATAAAAAGTAGATAAAACATGCATAAGTAATACAGTAGGACGAGGCTTATGAGCAAGAAGGTGGCTTGCCTGATGATCAGCAATATGGCAAAGTATGTCCCTGTACTTGTTCTTAGAATACCCAATAATACCAATAATAATTACCACTTCTACTGCTCTCTGATATAATCGCAACTATCGTCGATAGGGAACACAAGCAAACAAACAAAGGGGCACAATAAATACAAGGCATACAATCACCAATACCACTTAGCAAACAAGCAATTGGATAAACTCCAATTAGGGTTCAGTAGTTTTAGAAAGGATTGGATTTAGGAGGTTGAGAGGGCCTTGGAGAAGGGGATTAACACCCCTTAGGGTTTATTGTCAAGGAACTACCTAAGAGGGGGTTTTGGGACCAAGGACATATTCTGTATGGTACCCTTGTATAAAAATGATACTTATAGGTAGATGTTGATGAAACGAAACCAAAAAAAGTGGTTTCACTATATTATCACTTTTCTTTAAATAGTTATGTTTTTCCTAGTGAAATAACTTCTAGGTTTAGGGAATAAATCACCAGAAAGGTTCTGGAGCTCCAAAAATTATTTCCTTGGATGGTCAGGTAGAGTTTGATGTACTTGTTCACTGAGAGTTGGAATCATGTCAAAATAATTACCAGAATGCCCTCAGGAAATTCCCAAAGGCAGTTCTGTAGACAACTTGTCGTTTTCACCAGATTTAATCTACAGTAGATTTTGATAGGAAACCAATGCCACATGGTAGGTATTCTGAATACCCTTCTGTAGGAATTATATTCACTCTTTTTGGAGTTATCAAACTCCCTTAGTGATTTTTCTACTAAGACAAACCTAGGTAGAGATGATTAATTCACCAAAATTACACAGAGCCTCCATATAATTTAATCTCCTGGATTATGGTAGATCCTAGTGTTCCACATCACAGGGAGTTGGAATGAGGTCAAAACCTCTGTTGGTTTGACCTGGAGAATTTATCTAGGGCAGAAACTAATAGTTTTTGTTATTTTTACTATAGGCAATTTGCTATTCACCTTGGCATGAGACCTATGTTGGTTGATTAGTATGGAAAATATCTTCCAGGATAACATTGATTCATACCAAATGGGTAGGTGTGGATCACTAAGGAATTTATTTAGTGTAAAAGATACTTGTTAGTAGATTAATTGCCAATAAATGATGAAAATTATATTTAGCACAAGACAAGTTTTGCATGTTGCATAAAACCTGAAGGAACCCTTAGAAATTTGGATCTAGACAAAATATTGAGATTTTCATTTTTATGTGGATTTAATCCTAGCAGGTACTTTTCAGATCTGGAATAAATGTTTAAAAGAAAGGGTAATTGAGCCGGGGTTTCTGGGGAGGCTGGGGCGCACAGGGCAGATGCGGCCCACCTGAGGCAGCGCCACGGCGGGAGCTGGGTTTGAACTGGCGGCAGGGCGGGCTGCCAGCCACTAGGGGAGGGCGGAGGAGGAGGGGGAGTCATGCTTTTAAAGGCGATGGACGATCCTGGCTCGTCCTCTTCCTCTCGACGGCGCGGCAAGTCAGAAACCCTAGGAGCAGCGCCGGCAGGGTCAGGGAGCTTACTAGGGGGCACGTGAGGTGCCGGGGATGGGCGGAGAGTACGCGGTGCTCGACAGTGGTCCCGGCTCGGCAAGGTGGGCTTCGATGCCGGGAGGTGGCTCACGCGGTGGTGGCCGATGGTGACCTTGTTGGAGGTCGCCGGCATGGCCGGTAGCGGTGGTCTTGGGCAAAAAGAAGTGGGGGATTATATGCATTAGAGCACGGTGGTCTCAAAGATTCCGCATGCAACGAGAGAGGGGCAGAGAAGAAGGAGCTAGGCTCGATTAGATGGAGGAGCCCGAGGTTCCTTTTTCTCCTTCTCTCGAGCAGAACTGTAACATCCCAAAACTTCAATCCAAGGTTATCAAGATCTAAATCATCAAATTTGGGGTTAACAAAAACTTTTCCAAATTTAAAATGAAAGCATTCATATGTGTGTGCATTTAAAATAGGAGTTGTTTGAATTGCCGTGATTGAATGATCCAATGCTTGTAAAATGTTTCTTAGGTGATTTAAACATCATCTACATCATTCCCAAACTTTTCCTAAAGAAAATCAAATCAAAAAGAATTAAAAAGGAGGAATGGCCATTTTGGCAAATTTAACTCCCATGCCTATTTTGGCTATTCCTAGTACTCAAAACTTAACAGAAACAATTCTTGATCTTTGCACCCCTTGCTAGTACACATAATGAGGTACCAAGGCCCACCTTTGGATCTGCTAAAAACATTCTATTACTATTTTAAATGACAGTTTAAAATTGAATCTAATGCATATGCATAGATCACGCCTATTTCAAAAACCATCTATTTGAGCTCAACTTTCAAAATCCTTGCAACCAGAGACTACCTATCACTAGTGGAGATCACTCAAAAATTTTGAAACCAAAATTCAAAACTTTCTTTCATGCGGCCATTTCATCAAACACTTGGCATGCATAATCTCTACTCTAATCCTAGCTCACTGTTTACTACAGGGTTTTGCCCCCAATTGATCTTCATTTATCTCCCCTGTCCCCTCTTGATCTAACCAGAGTCTAACCACCCACTCCCCTAGCCCCTAGTGGCACGGCCATGCCATGCTGAGCCGCCTCTCACCGGCCAACCTTGCCCTCACCGCAGCAGACCGCCCCTCTCGCTCTCTCCATGTCTAGGAGGTAGCTCACACCTCACCGTCACCCCCTGTCCCTTGCCCGAGCCCATCCATGCAGTGGACCACCGAGGACAAGCCGCGCCCAGTGCCACTGCACCATGCCAGTGCCGCCCCAGGCGTGCCTGTCCTTCGCCTGAGACAGACCCCTGGCAGCAGCCCGCACCCACGCTCCGCCTCGACACAGAGAACACCCAGACACCCCGCTGCCGCCTGATGCCTCATAGCCACCGCCTCTGCCTCTCAGAGCGCCACCTCGCCCAGACCGCGTGCCACCACTCCTACGGCCGCATTCAAGTTCTAGAGCACCGCCAAGGAACCTCCCACCGATCGCCACCCCTAGCCATGCCTCTACCCCTCCGTCGCCATGTCGCGACCGTCGACTACCCATCCCGCTCGGTCTTATCGCCGGGCCTATAAAAGGAGACCTCCCCAGCCTCTTCCCTCCACACCATTCCACTCCCCTCACCTCTTTGAACCTCACCCACCTCTCGTCGGAGCAAAGGGAGCAGCAGCTCGCCGGAATTGGAGCCAGAGCAGCCGCGGTAGGAGGAGAAGGGCGCCGTTGATTGCGACCACCTCAAGCCCTGCCGCAACCGCGCCTCGCCTTTCTGTCGTCTTCCATGTCGTTTGCCCACTTCGCTGATCCCGCTAGAGCCCTGGTACGCCCCCAGTAGACCGCCACCGAGCCGCTAGGGTTCGAGCTCGCCGGCGACCTGTTCGTCGTTGACGACGACCCTCAGCCGTAGATTCCTATTCTAATCCCACGGCCCACAGCGCACGTACCGTTTCACGTTATAAGTGCCGCTGACACACAGGACCCTCCTGTCAGTTGAGCCCCGAGCCGCGGAGCGCCACTGGGCCGGCCCATTTCTTTTCCCGCGCTAGCCCACCCATTCAAATCTGGATTTTTCTTTTTAGTTAAATCTAGTTTCTGTCCCCTAGTTTGAAAATCAATTCAGAGAGTTTTAGAAATCCAAATTGCATGAAATCAATTTTGTCTGAAAGGTATTAAAATGATCTATCCAAGCCCGTTGGATTTAATTCAATTAGAGTTATAGATCTCTCCTAATAAAAATAAGAAGACAGAAGCTTTTGCAACTTGCAACATTTTTATAAAATCAACCAAGTTAGCTTTTGAGTTGATTCCAACTTTGAAAATTCACATTTCATCATATCTATCTAAATATGTAATAATATTAAGGTTTACATGTAGTGACTTTGGACTAGTACCAAAAAATGCTATATAGGCATTTATAGTCACTTTAAATCATTAAATAATGAACTTAAACCAAAGTAATATTGATCCAACCCTTAAATCTCATTCCCACATATTAGAATATGTGGTGGTGACATGTGTCAACATGATCTCATGTTTTAAGTGGTGAATATTAAATGTTGGTTAATTTTTCAATGAGTAGAAATTACTTTTCTAAAATAAAAAGAAAGAAACTATTGAATTAAACTTGTGATGCTTGTGATGATAATAGATCATCAATTGTGTGTCTTAGAATGCTATCTATCCTAGTTAAGTATTGTTTGGTGATTGTCTACTCTGTATGTATTGTTATAGAAGATAGTACCGACCAAGCTTACGAGGAGGAGGAGTGCTACCAAGAAGAAGAAGAAAACTTCAACCACTGCACCAACCAAGGCAAGCTATTTTTAGCAAGCTAGAATTAAGCTAGAGTAATGAGCAAGGATGCCTTAGGCATGCTTTCATCACACCCTTTTAACTATTAGTACCCCAAGTCTTACTTACAAGTTTTACTCCCCTTAGTACACAAAGTTCTTTACTTGTTTTGAAGGTAGCATAAAAAGTATAAAACTTGACCTACTTAGAAACCTTTAGATGTCATTCTATGGCATGAGATTGATCCCATCCTTCCACCTTAGTGAACACTCTTAACTTAGTCTTTTAGAGTAGATCAAAAACTTGAGTCACTTTAGATGGGAACAAGTGGTGAAAATGAATTGTGAAAACCTTGGAATGATGAGTCATTCTATTCAGACGGTTTGACATGTGTTGAGAAACACAACTGGTTTATGATGATGAAAATGATGAGGCATGAGCCTTAACCCTTTTATAAAACTGATGGTTGGATTCAGATCCGATACCATTCCAAATTTACCGTACAACCACACTACCTGAATTGGGTAAGGCTTAGCTGGAAATATTTATGCATTAGTATTAGTTCCCTCACGGGAGAGGTTTGAGCTGATGGTCCACCTATCCAGTGCCCAAGATGACTGATGGTCATGGTTGGGAGGCCATGCTCATAGGAGAGGTTCTTATACTAGGGTGTGTAAAGGGAAGGTTATGTTTGATTATCTGCATACTACGTATGATGATTCAGGGTTACCCCTGACAGATGTATCGAATCTTGTGGTGAAAGTGTACCACCTCTGCAGAGTGTCAAACAATTCGAATAGCCGCGTCCGCGGTTATGGACAGTTGGAATGGCCATACTGTTTCGTTGTCAGATGTTTTCTAAATAACTTGAAATAGATGATGAACTTTGACTTGACCACAACAGGTTTGTGTTGATGATAATAGCTTCCCAACTTAAGTGATTCTAGAACTTTACTTTATCTTTCTTTCCTTCAGAACTTAGCTTAGGTTTCAAACTTAACTTTATAGTTAAACCTCGCTCTAGCACTTTAACTTAGATTTATACTACTTGCTAGTGGTAGTTTGCGAGTACTTAAAGAGTACTCATGGCTTTTGTCCCTGGCTATTATCATGGCCAGACTACGAAGGAGATTATCAAGAGGATGGTCAGCAGGACGGCTATGATAACTAGGACTATCTGCCTTCGTCGCATTACTGTGCCCTCAAGATGGACCCCATCGCGCTATCTTTTATTTCCGCTGCTTGTTGCATTAAGACTGGATCATGAGATCCTTATTTGTGTAAAACCTTATGTATGGTTTGTAATGGATGATGTACTATGATATCCAATCCGTTATGTCTCACAAAAATGGTAATCCTGGGATTGCGAGGTATGGCATAATAGGCATCTGGGATTAAAAATTCGGGTGTTGACAAGAACAAAGCAAGGGAGGAGGATAGGGGGCTCTGGGGAGGTAAGTGGAGGGGAGAAGAAGCAAATGAGAGGCAGGGGCATGCTGGGAGGGCCTCTGGCCTACTTATACCGAGGGGGAGAGATCTAGGGTGAGAATGCCCATTTTGGACATGGGGGAGGGGTGGTGCTGGCCTGGGATTGGCTCAGAGGGTGGTGAGGAAGGGTAGGAGTGGGTTTTGGTCGTGCTGGATCTCAGAGAGGGAGGAAGTGGTAGCTGTTGTAATTAACCTCACATGCTTCTCTCTCGCTCTCTCTCTACTTCCCACTTCCAAGCACATGGGACAAAGGGATTTCTACAGTAGCTTAGCTACAGTGATGGTCGACCAGAGGAGGGGTGGATGCTGTGGTGCATTTCCTTGCAAGATTGGTGGTGGTTTGATATGATTTTAACTCCATACTAGCTAGGTTTGCTAAATGAAGTAAATAGGTGGTTGTGAAGGAAGTTCAAAATTTTGCATAGGACAAGTTGGGGAAATGGTACTGGTAGGTAGATGAGGCCAAGGTAGATATCCAGGAATTATTTGGGATTTTTCTGAGGATTTTAAATCCACTTACAATTATTTATTCAAAAAGTACAGAAGTAGTTTCTAGAATATCATTTGATAATTTTACATTGGGCAAGGTTGGTTTTTGGTTGGAGAGGGTCCCAAATGTGAATACACTTAGGGGAATTTTCCCAAGATTTATTGAGGCATAAAAGTATTTAAAACATTTATTATTCCAATTCAGCCATTTAAGAAAATGGGCAAAAAGAAATAATAAAACACTTCAAAAATATTTATTTTTGAAGTTGTAAGTTAGGGTATGATAGATGGGTCTCAATTGAGCCAAAAGTTAAGGGAGTGTTTTGGAAAAAACCAAACTTTCCTTTATGGAAGAAGTTTTGGAGGTTTTGCCTATTAAAGGAATTTGAATAGTTTTGGTCCATAATAATTATGGATAATTATTTATAAATCTTGATGATCAAGGTAAATGATGTAGACAAGGTGTAGCATGTATTTTCAACCTTGGGATTTGAGAATCCAAGTTGATTTTGGTGGAATACCCTAGATTAGGGATCTAGGGTGGTGTTAATTTCATACCATCAAAACCTGGTGGTACCTTGGAGTTCAGATATCCCCTGGGGCATGGGGTAGATGGATGGATAGACCAAGTGATGTAAATAATCATGGTATAGAGGTTTGAGTTTGATATTGTTTGAGTTTCCCAAGAATTGATTTCAGACTTTGGATAAAATAAGCTTGCCAAAGCAGATTATCAACTAGCCTTCAAAACCTTGTGGGTTTAAGAAGCACAAAGATCCACTTGGAACAAGTGAAGTAGATATTGATAGACCTATATGATTAGAACACAACCATGCAAAGAGTTGGTCCATCGAAGGTTGGATGATGGTGTGAGCTCCTGTCAAAGTAGGCATGTTGACTCGATTTGCAGGAATTATTTATTTTCTTGCCTGCAAAACCATCAAGAACAAGTAGGTGGGAGGATAATCTAACCAAGGGCAAGAGTGGGCCTTGGTAGTCCTTAGTATGGTTAACAATATGGTTCATATGCATTTTCAGAAATTCACAAGGGTTGAGAAAGGGAGGCATTCAAAAAGGTGATGTTGGAAATAGTTTTCCAGCCTTAGCCAAATTTGGCAGATTTTGGGTTTTCGACTAGAGCATGAGAGGGGATGATTTTGAAGGGTTTCAAGGTACCCAAGCATCATAAAGTGGATGATGTTGAAGTGTAGATTGAGTAGAAAGTATCCATGCTTGCTATTGGTCTTCATTGACTTGGAAGCTTCTGGATTTAGATCACTTCAGAGCTGATCACCTAGTATTTAGAGATTAGATCCAGGTTTGTATTCTTGCTTAGGTTTTGGTGATTTGGAGACAGCCTGATCCTAGTGATGAGCTCCTAGAGTAGCTCATACTACTTCTAAGCAATCGAGTCAAACAACAGATCAAGGCAACTCATCTTACAAACAAATCAACTACTACTAGGGTGACCATCAAGCTTAGCTTGAGGTAAGGATGGGTATTTTGAATAGGTTGGAGTTGAACAAGGTAAGGTCCTTGGTATCCCTACCAAGAGTATAATTCAAAAGCTTCTAAAAGGAGGTTTTGGGAAACCTGGGATAGGAATAGTTGAAGGTTCTGTCTATAAAACATAAGGAGATTATATTATATTTCTCTCCATAGTTTTTTCAATAGAAGCTACTAAAATTGCTTTGGTTACATAAGCATCTTGGATCAGGTTTTGAAATGCCAGAACATTTGAGAATATGTAAGATGAGCCAGGATAGTTTTGTTAAATAGCTTTTGTCAACTGATGGTGAGGTAAGGAGTACCATATGGTATACACTCACATGCATAAGCACAAACAAACAACAAGCAAACACTGCACCAATGAACAAGAAAAAGTTTTTGTTCCCCCTGATTTTTGCATTGTGGAGAACTAATCAGGGTTGCAGAAATTGGGATGTTACACAAACTGTAGGTAGATCAAAGTATCAAACCCTAATCTTACAAGTGCCAATCTCTCTCTCTATCTCTCTAAGTAATGATGGAATGATGGTGGAGTGTGTGTTTTTGAGGTTGAAGTGTAATACCCCAAAAATCGTAATCAAGATTATCAAGTTCTAATCACCCAAGTTTAGGATTAACAAAAAAATTTATTACAAAAATTAATATGAATGCACGTGTGTGTTTGCATTAAAGTGTGATTGATTTAAATTGCCATGTTTGATTGATACAAATGATAAGAAATGGTTTAAAGATGAATGCTACATCATCTTGGCCAATTACAGACAAAACAAAAATCAAAAGAAATCAAATAGGAATAAATAAAGAAAATAGTCATTTTGACCAAAGTTAACCACTAGGCCACTTTGAGTGTTCCTAGAAGAGAAATTCTAACAGAAACATTTCTACTTCTTTTCACCCCTTGCTAGACCAATTAAAAGTGAACCAAGGCCCACTGTACAAACTCACCAAAACTATTTTCAAATCTATTTAAAGGACATTTGAAAATTGAATCAAGTGTATGTGCTAAGATCACACTTTTACAAAAACCACTCAAACCAATTCCACTTGACATCTCCAAGCAAACATAGATACTCAAGCTTAAGATCAAATCACTCGCCAATTTTGATACAAAAATTTCAAACCAAAGTTCTTGCAGCCATTTCCTCAAACACCTTGTTTATAGTAACTAAGCAACTGCCTAACTTCACTGTTTAAATAGTAATCTTAGACCATTTTGGTTCCCTCTTAACCCCCTTGTCTCCACTGTGCCTAGCCAAGCACCAGACCAACCCCCCTTAGCCCTGTGCATAGTGCAGCGCCGCCGAATTTTTGTCGTCGCCGGCCGACAGTGGATAGCGCGCCAAAAGCATCGCCGCCCTCACCCACGACGCGCACCAAACACGCGACCATCCACCGCCACCCCCTGTACAAGCCACGACCACAGGAGAGCCCTGGACCACCCTAGCTACTCCGCTCCCAGCCTCTCTACGCCATGCCTAGAGCGTGCCGGCTCGCCGTAGCCGACCGCCTCGCACAGACCGCGCGTCGCCCTCGCCGTGCATGCTCCCACTCACCATGATCACCACAACCCCGTAGACACCACCGTTCGTGGCCGTCTGACCCGTAGCTCCCGCACGCTGTCGCAAACACCGATGCGTCCATGCGGAGCGCCGCATGCTCCCGACCAATCCACACCGCCTCGTGCCTTGCCTTTAAGCCCACGATGATTGTCAAGGAACCACGCACTGCCTCCTATACTCAGTCGCGCCACTATCCGCCTGTAGCATCGTCACCGACGAGCTGAGCCCACGTTGTTCGGTCCCCTCGCCGCAGTATAAGTAGAGGCCTCCCCCGCCTACATTCTCCACACCAACACCCTCCCCACTCATCACTGACACTCTCACACTTCTTCCCGGATCTAGGCGAGCTCTTCTTCGCTGGAATTTGGCCGGAGGCCACCGCTGCTGCAGGAGAAGGGAGCCGTCGATTTCGACCACCCCATGACCTGCAGCTAGCACCATTCAAACCACCATCCATGACAACGTCGTTCGCCCCCATCGCCGACCCTAGCTGGTGCCCAGGTGAGCCCCGCCATACCCCCACCACTGCGGTAGGTCTGATTCCTCGCCGGAGCAGTTCGTCATCGTCGATGACTCTCGGCCATTAGATTAGATTTAGATCACAGGGCTCAGATTCGCAGATACAGTTTCGCTTAGTTTCAGTCGCTGGCTAGTGGACCCCCTCGGTCAGCAGCCCGCAGCGCTGTGCTATGCAGTTTGGGCCGGCTCGTTTAGTTTCCCGCGTAGCCCAGTAAATTTAAATAATGATGTTCCAATTTAGTTAAAACTAGTTTCTGTCCAGAGATTCAAAAATCAATTCAGAGAGTTTCACTGAACCAAATTGCATGATTCCAATTTTGTTAGAAAGATATTTAGATTATCTATCCAAGCCGGTTGGATTCAAATCATTTGGAGTTAGAGATCACATATAGTAAAAATAACAAGGCAGAGACTTTTCCATCTTCAAACATTTTTCAAAAATCAACCATAATTGATTTTGAGTTGATTCCAACTATCAAAAATCACATTTGATAAGATATATATGGATATGTAAAAATATTTAGGTTTGCATGTAGTGAATTTGGACTAGTGCCAAAGTAATGCTATATAGGCATTTATAGTCACTTTAAATCTAATAAATGATAATCTTAAACTTTATAAAATATGGTCAACCCTTTAAATCACATTCCCATATATCATAATATGTGGTGATGACATGTGTCCACATGATCCCATATTTTAATTGGAGGATATTAAATCTTAATTAATTTCAATGAGTAGAAATTACTTTTCTAAAATAAGATAAATAATATTTAGTTTTTATTTCATATGATGATTGTGATGATAGTAGATCATCAAGTGTGAGCCTTAGTGTGCTAAATAAAAGTAGTTAAGTATTGTTTGGTGATTGTGTACCCCGTATTCCTTTATAGACGATAGTACCGACCAAGCATATGAGGAGGAGGAGTATTACCAAGCACAAGATACAGAAAACTTCAACCACTACTCTACTCAAGGGAAGCTATTATGTGCAAGCTAGATCTATGCAAGCTAACAGTTGAAAATTGGATAACTTAAGCAAGATGCCCTAGGCATGCTTTGGTTATACAATTTTGACTATACCAATCCCAAGTTTTACTTGCAAGCTTTATTCTTTGTACTTTACCAAAGTTCTTTACTTTTAGTTAGTGCTTTGTGAGTATTGGAAAATAGAATAGTAGCATAAATAGTATAAAACTAGGCCTATCTAGTTATACTTAGATGACATTCTATGGCATGAGATTGAAGATTAGCACCCTCATTAGTGAACACTCTTAACCTTAGTATCTAGTGCTAAGCATAAAAGTTGATCAATTTAGATGGGAATACTTGGTGAAAATGACTATGAAAATATTGGAATGATGCTTCATTCTATTGAGATGTTTTGACATGTGTTGAGAACACAATGGCTTGATGATGAAAATGTTGAGGCATGAGCCTTAGACCTTTATAAAAAACTGATGGTTGGGTTCGGATGCGATACCATTCCAATTTTACTGTACAACCACAATACCTGAATTGGGGAGGGCTTAGCCGGAAGTTTATATGCATTAGTATGGGTTCCCTCGCAGAAGAGGTTTGAGCTGAGGCTACCTCTTGATGATGTCCACCTATGAAGTTCCTAGGATGGCAGATGGCCATGGCTGGGAGGCCAAGCTCATAGGAGAGGTGCCTATACTACGGTGTGTAATTGAAAGGTTATGATTAATTATCCACATACTAAGTATGATTGATTCAGGGTTATCCCTGACGGATGTATAGAATTTTCTGGTGAAAGTGTACCACCTTTGTAGAGTGTTAAACTATTTGAATAGCCGCGTCCGCGGTCATGGACAGTTGGAGTGGCCATACTATTTCGTCGTCAGATATTTTCAAAATGACTTGTGAAGGGAACTATGATTTTGACTTGACCACAATAGGGTTGTGAATAGGAAAACTAGGTTCCCACTTAAGTGATTTAGAACATTAACTTAGTTTTCTTTACTTCTAAACTCAGTTTAGATAAACCTGGCTTCTTGAAAATAAACCTAGAGCTTAAGTTCCTACTAGAACTACCTTACTTGTTAGTGATAGTTTTCGAGTACTTAAAGAGTACTCATGGATTTGTCCCTGGCTATTCCTATGGCCAGAATATGAGGAGGACTACCAGGATGATGGATAGCAGGAAGTCTACGACAACTAGGATCATCTCCCATCTCAGCATTGCATGTGACCCTAAAGATGGAGCCCACTACTACGTTTATTATTCCGCTGCTTGATTGTATTCAGACTGGATCATGAGATCCTTTATTTGTAAGACCTTATTATGGTTTGTAATGGATGAT
Source organism: Avena insularis (assembly GCA_023614405.1). Taxonomy (NCBI): domain Eukaryota; kingdom Viridiplantae; phylum Streptophyta; class Magnoliopsida; order Poales; family Poaceae; genus Avena; species Avena insularis. The sequence continues at coordinate 227,453,634 of CM042696.1, read as the reverse complement.
GTACTGTGATATCCAATCTGTTATGTCTCGCAAAAATGGTCATCCTTCGATTGCAAGGTATGGCATAACAGGCATCTGGGATTAAAAATACGGGTGTTGACAAGTTAGTATCAGAGCCATCCTGACCATAGGAGACCCTAGTTAGAATGGACGTCCAAACATATTTCAAAACAAAAGAAGTGGGTATTTATGAAAAACTATTCCCATTGTTATCCTTGAGATTCTTTCAAAAAGATTCATGTTCCTAAAAAATTCTTGAAATTCTACATAAAATTTGACACACTTCATCACCTCACTAACTTACTCATCCTAAATTCTTATAGATGGAAGTCCAGTATTGCAAGTTCTACCAGCTAGGAAACGGAGGCCACCTAATCTTTGAGAGGGATCTAGATGCACTGTCAGAGTATCTGGAGCACCCGCACCCGGAATTCTTTGGGGCCTAACTCAATGATCACATAGGAGGAGATCTACAATGGCTGATAGTTGCAGATCTCAGAGGCAAGATGGAAGCACCAACTTCGGACAAGATCCAATTCACCTTGAGGGAGAACAACTGGCTAGATGGAATAGCCAGAGCCATGCATGAAGCTATTGACCGTCTGTGTGGACAAAACATCAACTTGATCCATGGAACTCGCTTTGCTCACTATGCAAGGCGTGATTCGATGGGAATTACCTTGGAGATGCCCGGATATCCGGAGCTGAAGCACCTGGTGGACAATCTTGATTTCTTGCTGTATGATAGACAAAAAGAGTTGGACAATGCTCACACCTACGCCAACCACAACCTTGCCATTGCTGCCAAGAAGGACCAGACTATCTCCATGCTCGTCAAGGATCGCCAATCACTTCATCGTCAATGCAAGAAGAAGGATCGCACCATCGATCGACTTCGCAAGAATGTGGCAGCTCTCGAGAAGACCATCCGTGAACAGGAAGTCCAGCTTGAAGCAAAGGAAGAGGAGGAAGGTGAAGATATCTAGGGAGATCTTTACTCTTACCTTACTGATGACAATGACTATCTAGAGGATGATGCCATGGAGTTCCACACTGGTGATGATGATTCCGACTTCATTGATGATGATTAGATGCATTGGATCACTACCGTAGGAATGAGTTGTACCGTTCCCACTGTATCGTAGTTTCACAGAATGGTTCTTAAAACCATATGTTTTCTATTTGTGTGTGGTGTGTGTCTGTATTGTGTGCTTGAATGAATGAATGAGAGGAAATTGTTAGTTTTCAAAACCCGAGTCAAAATAAAAGTCAAAAGCTTTTGAAACAAAACCATGAACCTTAGATTTCCCTCTTATCTCATTATCTATCTCAATATTCAGATGACTCGTGGAAACCCCGGAGGAAGTAGCTTATCTCAAGACCCGATGTTGCAGATTCTGCAAATGCTAGTTTCCAACCGTGAAGCTAGTAGAGCTGAACGCCAAGCCAACCTAGCCAATCGTCAACAGATAGCTCAGATGGCCCACAATAATGAAGGCCATGGAAACCAGGATCACCATGGATCCAAGCTCAAAAACATTCAGAATACAAACCCACCTATCTTTAGTAAGTCTGAGGATCCCTTAGATGCTTGTCGGGGGGATTATCCCCGGGTACCCCAAAGAAGCGCCCCAATACAAGTAAAAAAGGCAAAATAACAAAGGAAATAAAGAAAAAGCAGTAGCAATGTATCCTGGGCTGGCTGGAGCCTTCCCAGCCAGCTCGCAGGCGCGCCACCTTCTCCTCCCGGTTGGGCCGCGCCAGTCGACCCACCCGCGCTCCTCTCCTGCGCCTCTCGGTTCCCCCGGTCGGGCCGGCTCCGCCTTGGGCCGTGTCGCCTCCTCCCGGCTGGCTTCCCCCTACTCGCCCGCCTAGTTGGGCCATGAGCTGACTGGACCTCCTGCGGCTCCTCCTGGCTGGGCCGCTAGCCGGACCCCCGGCCGCTCCCCCTCGCCTCGCCTGATTGGGCCACCTCGCACCGCCAGTCCCTGCTGGGCCGGTTGTCCAGCTCGACCGCCGCCTCGCCCTGGCTCGTGATGGTAGCAGCGATCGCCCGCAGCTGCTGTTCCCCAGGATGGATCGGTGGAGCACTGACCGGCTCCCTCCTCTAGTCGGTAGCAACCTAGCTGCTATCCATCTACCGATCAGCACCAGTTAGCAGCATCGGATTCCCCAGGAAACGTACGAGAAGAAGGACGAGAGGACATCGACAGGACTCAGATTACCAAGGCCACGCTGCTTACCTATGCAATAGTAGACACTATGTATGACACCATGTATACTTTATCAGATGACATAGGCAATAGTACTAGTTAGGCAGCGGGTCCCACCTTTGTCCCTTGGGCCTCAATATAAGGCACCAAGGAGGGAACTCTCTCAGACATACACACATCCATCGACCGATCACTAGCTCGCTTCCTCCCAGCTATTTCGTTCTCTCTCACGAGAACACACATATAGATAGGTTGGTATCAGTTCATTTAAGGCAGTGGCAAGAGAATACAGCTCAAGGAGCGATTGTAGCCCGTATACCACTCATAGTCAGATCGGCAGGAGTAGGAGCTTTACCTCATCACGAGGGCTCTGAACCTGGGTACTTCCTGTGTCCCGCTACACTTGCTCGTACCCAATCCCGCCTATGGACGCCGTCGAGAGCTTCCCTGCTAGTCCCCACACCTCTATCTAACCTGTTTAGGTACTGCCGTTCCCAATACAACGACAATGCTGATGACTAGCTGCAAACTATGGAAAACAATCTGGAGGTCGCAGGAGTTGAAGCGAATGAGAAGGTACTGTTTGCCACCCACTATCTGGTAGGGGATGCAACAGCCTGGTGGAATAGAACCCGTACCATGAATGATGGTCAGATGATGAATTGGGAAGCATTCAAGATCAAGTTCAGCCGCTCCCATGTGCCCCAAGGTTTGGTCACCAGAATGAGAGATGAGTTCAGAGAACTAAAGCAAGGAAGGATGACGGCAGTGGAGTACCGTGACAAATTCCTGTCCCTAGCTAGATATGCCCCGGATGAGATCAACACTGAAGCAAAGAAGAAGGAGAGGTTACTAAATGGATTGCATGATGAGATGCTGACAGTGTTAGTTAACATCCGTTTTGAAGATCTAGAAGAGATTGTAGACTCTGCCATCCAGATGGAAGGAAAGATCAACCAAGCCAATGACAACTGTAAGCATCGCATGATGCACCATACTGGATCCCACAATTTTCAGAAGTATCGCCCCAACCCGTTTGTAGGTTATGCCCCAAGAAACAATAGACCCCCGATGTCCCGTCCAACCTAACCCAATCATAGTGGAGGAAACTTGAAGACTAGAGGAAACCACAACAACTACCCTGGAAACTCCAACAACTTCAACTGTGCAGCACCCAAGTCCAAGAACAACAAACAATAGACCCCCGATGTCCCGTCCAACCTAACCCAATCATAGTGGAGGAAACTTGAAGACTAGAGGAAACCACAACAACTACCCTGGAAACTCCAACAACTTCAACTGTGCAGCACCCAAGTCCAAGAACAACAACAACAACAATACTCCCCGAGGACTGGAAGCAATGTTGTGCCTGCTGCAGCCAACGACAAGTCCCAAATTACTTGCTTTGAATGTGGAGTCAAGGGTCGCTACTCCAATGAGTGTCCCAAGAAGCTTCCAACAGCCGCCAATGTGAATGCACCCGCTCAGCAGTAGCGACGTGTTCATCCTGGAAGGAGATTTTCCCCAGGGAACTCGCTCAACTGCAACGGCTGCCTGTTCCACATGAATGCTGAAGAAGCCCAGGAAGCGCCAGATGTTGTGCTGAGTATGTTTTCTGTTAACTTAGTTTTAGCAAGAGTGTTTTTTGATTCTGGAGCATCGCACTCATTTGTTACAGAAGAATTTGCATGCACTAGTAAGATTCAACCAACAAAATTGAAGCATGTCATGATAGTTCAAATACCTGGTTCAACCACCAAAGCTAGAAACATTTGCAAGGTTGTACCTATCAAAATCCATGACATAGATTTTTATGCCAATCTAATAGTACTTGGAACCAAAGGTTTGGAAGTAGTACTAGGAATGGATTGGATGTCGAAACATAAAGGATTGATCGACTGTGCCAAGAAAGCCATAACCATGACCAGTAGCTCTTGAGTATCAGTAGAGCATGTATCGGAATCCTTGCCCCGTCAATTCAAATACAACAAGAGTCTAGCCCAACCAACTGTAGACCAAGTAAGAGTAGTTTGTGAATACCCCGACGTATTCCCAGATGAATTTCCCGGTATGACCCCAGATCGGGATATCGAGTTCATCATTGAACTGATTCCTGGAACTGGCCCATAGCTCAGAGACCTTATAGTATGAATCCATCGGAATTAGTGGAGCTGAAGAAACAACTTGATGCTATGCTGGTGAAAGGTTTGATTCCACCGAGCGCATCGCCATGGACATGACCTGTATTGTTTGTGGATAAGAAAGATGGAGGTAACCGTTTATGTACGGATTCCCGGAAGATGAATGATGTCACCATCAAGAACATGTACCCACTGCCAAAGATCGAGGATCTGTTTGATCAGTTGACTGGTGCCCGAGTGTTTTCTAAGATTGATCTTAGAACTGGTTATCATCAACTCAAGATTAGTGCAACGGATATTTCAAAGACCGCCTATACCATCAGATATGGATTGTATGAGTATACGATCATGTCTTTTGGATTAACCAATGCCCCCGCTTATTTCATGAATCTCATGAATAAGATTTTTATGAACTTCCTGGATAAGTTTGTCGTTGTTTTTATCGACGATATTCTGATCTATTCCAAGTCAGAAGAAGACCATGAACTACACCTGAGAACCATCCTTGAAACCCTTAGAGAATATCAGTTGTATGCCAAGTTTAGCAAAATGTGAGTTCTGGTTGAAGGAATTAGGATTCCTAGGACATATTGTGTCAGCAGGAGGAGTCGCTGTAGATCCCGCCATGATCAAAGATGTTGAAGCATGGAAAGCCCCAACCACTCAAACCCAAGTCTGTGCATTTCTCGGATTAGTGGGATATTACCGCAAGTTTGTTGAAAGATTTTCGAGCATCGCAAGACCGATGACCCAATTGTTGAAGAAAGATAAGAAGTTTGAATGGACGAACAAATGTGAAGCAAGTTCTCAAGAGCTCAAGAAGAGATTGATTTTAGCCCCAATCTTGATTATGCCAGATATCAAGAAGCGTTTTGATGTGTATTGTGATGCATCACATATTGGTCTCCGATGTCGGTTGATGCAAGAAGGCAAAGTCATAGCATATATGTCCCGACAACTGAAGCAGCACGAGTAAAACTACACTACCCATGATCTTGAACTAGCAGTTGTAGTTTTAGCCTTGAATACATGGCATCATTACCTTATGGGTAACCGTTGTGAGACTTATTCGGATCACAAGAGCCTGAAGTATATTTCACTCAGAAGGAGCTGAATATGAGGCAAAGGAGTTGGATAGAGTTAATCAAGGATTATGACCTTGACATTCAAAATCACCTTGGCAAAGCTAATGTGGTAGAGGATGCTCTTACTAGACTGCCGTGTAGATTAAACACCATGATTAAGGAAGCCCACCCAAGTTTGCATGAAGAGTTGGAGAAGTTTAGAATGGAGATAGTTAGCAAAGGATTCTTAGATAGCATTGAACTTCAACCCACGTTGATCAGTCAGATCAAGGAAGCCCATAAAGGAAATGCAAGTATCGACGGAATTAAGCGTCATATCGGTACAGGGAAGGTACCTGGATTCACCGAACATGAAGAAGGAGTTTTGTGGTACAAAGGACGTATCTGTGTGCTAGTAGATTCGGAGTTGAAGTAAGTTATCATGCAGGAAGCTCATGATACTCTTTATTCTATCCACCCTGGAGGAACAAAGATGTATCAGGATTTGAAAGAGCAATTTTGGTGGCACTGGATGAAGAGAGAAATCGGAAGCTACATCGCCAAGTGTGATATCTGTCAGAGAGTCAAAGCGGAAAATCAGAGACCTGCAGGACTTTTGCAACCATTGCAGATTCCGGAATGGAAATGGGATTCTGTTGGAATGGACTTTATCACCGGTTTACCTACCTCTAGTAGGGGAACTGACTCTATTTGGGTCATAGTTGATAGACTGTCCAAGGTAGCCCATTTTATACCTGTCAAGACCACGTACTAGAGTTGAAGCTAGGAGAGTTGTACATTGCTAGAATTGTTAGTTTGCATGGAACCCCTAATACCATAGTGTCGGATCAAGGAACTCAGTTTACCTCAAGATTTTGGCAGAAAGTCCAAGAAGGATTAGGAACCAAGCTGAATTTCAGCACAACTTATCACTCGCAGACCGATGGACAAATTGAAAGAGTTAACCAAATCTTAGAGGATATGTTGAGAGCTTGTGTGTCAGAATATGGATCAAAATGGGAAGATTGTCTGCCTTTCGCAAAATTCTCATACAACAATAGTTATCAAGCTAGTTTTCAAATGGCCCCCCTTTGAATTTTTTTATGGAAGGAAGTGCCATACCCCCTTGAATTGGTCGCAAGTAGGAGAGAGTCAGATTTTCGGACCCAACATCCTACGAGAGGCCAAAGAGAAGGTTCACAAAGTCTGTGAACACCTCAAGACCGCCCAATCCGGACAGAAGAGTTATGCCGACAAGAGACGTTGAGACTTGACCTTCAATGTCGGAGATTTTGTGTATCTCAAAGTATCACCCTTGAAAGGAATGTAACGTTTTCAACTTAAAGGAAAGTTAGCCCCCAGATATATTGGATGCTTCAAGATTGTGAATCACTGAGGAAATGTATCTTATCAACTAGAACTGCCGGAGGAGATGTCAGCCATCCATAATGTGTTCCATATCTCGTTACTTTGCAAATGCTTAGAAGTTCCGGAGAAGACCAAAGTTTTCAAGAACATTGATCACTGAGCCATAGATATCAACAAGGATCTGACATATCGTGAAGTGCCCATCCGTATCTTGGAAGAATCCTTCAGAACCACCAGGACCCGGAGTATCAAGTTTCTCATGATCCAGTGGAGTAACCATACTGAAGAAGAAGCTACCTGGGAGCGAGAAGATTACTTTAGGACTGAGTTTCCACATCTCTTTAGTTCCTAGTTTTTCTTAAATCTCGGGACAAGATTTTGTTTAAGGAGGGAAGGTTTTTAATACCCTAAAAACCCTAATCAAGATTATCAAGTTCTAATCACCCAAGTTTAGGGTTAAAAAAAACTTTTATTACAAAAATTAATCTAAATGCATGTGTGTGTTTGCATTAATGTGTGATTGATTTAAATTGCCATGTTTGATTGCTACAAATTATAAGAAATGGTTTAAAGATGAATTCTACATAATCTAGGCCAATTACATACAAAATCAAAATCAAAATAAATCAAATAGGAATAAATAAAGCAAATGGTCATTTTGACCAAAGTTAACCACTAGGCCACTTTGAGTGTTCCTAGAAGAGAAATTCTAATAGAAACATTTCTACTTCTTTTCACCCCTTGCTAGACCAAGTAAATGTGAACCAAGGCCCACTTTACAAACTCACCAAACTATTTTCAAATCTATTTAAAGGACATTTGAAAATTGAATCAAGTGTATGTGCTAAGATCACACTTTTTCAAAAACCACAGAAACCAATTCCACTTGAGCTCTCCAAGCAAACATAGATACTCAAGCTTAAGATCAAATCACTCACCAATTTTGATTCAAAAATTTCAAACCAAAGTTCTTGCGGCCATTTCCTCAAACACCTTGTTTACACTAATTAAGGAGCTGCCTAACTTCACTGTTTAAATAGTAATCTTAGACCATTTTGGTTCCCGCTTAACCCCCTTGTCTCCCCTGTGCCTAGCCATGCACTAGACCAACCCCCCCTTAGCCGTGTGCACAGTGCAGCGCCACCCAATTTTGGTCGTGGCCGGACGACAGTGGTCAGCGCGCCAGAAGCATCGCCGCCCTCGCCCACGACGTGCACCATACACGCGACCATACAAGAGAGCCCTGGACCACCATAGCTACTCCACGCCCACCCTCTCTGTGCCATGCCTAGAGCGTGCTAGCTCACCGTAGCCGACCGCTTCGGACAGACCGCACCTCGCCCTCACCGCACACGTGCCCACTCGACATGATCACCACAACCCCGCAGACACCCCCGTTCGCCTCCGCGTGACCCGTAGCTTCCGCATGCCATCGCAAACACCCCTGCGTCCACGCGGAGCGCCGCACGCTCCTGACCAATCCACACTGCTATGTGCCTTGCCTTTAAACCCATGATGATCGCCAGGGAACCATGCACCGCCTCCTACCCTCAGCCGTGCCACAAGCCGCCTGTAGCATCATCACCGACGAGCCCGAGCCCACGTCGTTCGGTCCCCTCGCCACAGTATAAGTAGTGGCCTCCCTAGCCTCCATTCTCCACACCAACACCCTCCCCACTCCTCACTGACACTCCCACACTTCTTCCCGGAGAAAGGCGACCTCTTCTTTGCCGAAATTTGGCCAGAGCCCGCTGCTGCTGGAGGAGAAGGGAGCCATCGATTTTGACCACCCTAGGACCTGTCGCTACCACCATTCGAACCACCGTCCATGATAACGTCGTTCGCCACCATCGCCGACCCTAGCTGGAGCCTAGGTGAGCCCCGCCAGACCCCCACCGCCGTGCTAGGTTTGATTCCTTGCTGGAGCAGTTCGTCATCGACGATGACTCTAGGCCGTTAGATTAGATTTAGATCGTAGGGCTCAGATTCGCAGATACCCTTTCGGTTAGTTTCAGTCGCTGACTGGTGGACCCCCTCTGTCAGTAGCCCGCTGCGCTGTGCTATGGAGTTTGGGCTGGTCCGTTTAGTTTCCCGCGCAGCCCAGTAAATTCAAATAATGATTTTCCCATTTAGTTAAAACTAGTTTATGACTAGAGATTAAAAAATCAATTAAGAGAGTTTTACTGAACCAAATCAATTTACTTAAAACTAGTTTCTGTCCAGAGATTCAAAAATCAATTTAGAAAGATATTTAAATTATCTAACCAAGCCCATTAGATTCAAATCATTTGTAGTTCGAGATCACATATAGTAAAAATAACAAGGAAGAGACTTTTCCAACTTCAAACATTTTTCAAAAATCAACCATAATTGATTTTGAGTTGATTCCAACTCTCAAAAATCACATTTGATAAGATATATCTGGATATGTAAAAATATTTAGGTTTGCATGCAGTGAATTTGGACTAGTACCAAAGTAATGCTATATAGGGATTTATAGTCACTTTAAATCTATTAAATGATAATCTTAAACTTTATAAAATATGATCAACCCTTTAAATCACATTCCCATGTATCATAATATGTGGTGATGACATGTGTCAACATGATCCCATATTTTAATTGGAGAATATTAGTCTTAATTAATTTCAATGACTAGAAATTACTTTTCTAAAATAAGATAAATAAGATTTAGTTTTTATTTCATGTGATGATTGTGATGATGCTAGATCAAGTGTGAGCCCTAGTGTGCTTAATAGAAGTAGTGAAGTATTGTTTGGTGATTGTGCACCCTGTATTCCTTTATAGGAGATAGTACCGACCAAGGATACGAGGAGGAGGAGTACTACCAAGCAGAAGACGAAGAAAACTTCAACCACTACTCTACTCAAGGCAAGCTATTATGTGCAAGCTAGATCTATGCAAGATAATACTTGAAAATTGGATAACTTAAGCAAGATGCCTTAGGCATGCTTTGGTTATACAATTTTGACTATACCAATCCCAAGTTTTACTTGCAAGCTTTATTCTTTGTACTTTACCAAAGTTCTTTACTTTTAGTTAGTGCTTTGTGAGTATTGGAAAAATAGAATAGATAGAATAAAGAGTATAAAACTAGGCCCATCTAGTTATACTTAGATATCATTCTATGGCATGAGATTGAAGATTAGCACCCTCATTAGTGAACACTCTTAACCTTAGTGGCTAGTCCTAAGCATAAAAGTTGATCACTTTAGATGGGAATACTTGGTGAAAATGATTATGAAAACCTTAGAATGATGCTTCATTCTATTGAGATGTTTTGACATGTGTTGAGAAACACAATGGCTTGATTATGACAATGTTCAGGCATGAGCCTTAGCCCTTTATAAAAATCTAATGGTTGGGTTTGGATGCGACACCATTTCAATTTTACTGTACAACACAAAACCTAAATTGGGTAGGGCTTAGCCGGCAGTTTATCTGTATTAGTATGGGTTCCCTCGCGAAAGAGGTTTGAGCTGAGGATACCTATACTAGGAGGCCAAGCTCATAGTGGAGGTGCCTATACTAGGGTGTGTAATTGAAAGATTATGATTCATTATCTGCATACTAAGTATGACTAATTCAGGGTTATCCCTGACGGATGTATCGAATTTTGTCGTGAAAGTGTACCACCTCTGTAGAGTGTCAAACTATTCGAATAGCCGCGTCAACGGTCATGGATAGTTGGAGTGGCCATACTGTTCCGTTGTCGGATGTTTTCAGAACGACTTGTGAAGGGAACTATGATTTTGACTTGACCACAACAGGGTTTTGAATAGGAAAACTAGGTTCCCACTTAAGTGATTTAGAACATTAACGTAGTTTTCTTTACTTCTAAACTCAGTTTAGATAAACCTGGCTTCTTGCAAATAAACCTAGAGCTTAAGTTCCTACTAGAACTACTTTCCTTGTTAGTGATAGTTTGCGAGTACTTAAAGAGTACTCATGGCTTTGTCCCTGGCTATTCCCGTGGCCAGACTATGAGGAGGACTACCAGGATGATAGACAACAGGAAGTCTACGACAACTAGGATCATCTCCCATCGTCAGCAATGCCTGTGACCCTGAAGATGGAGCCCACTGCTACGTTTATTCCACTGCTTGATTGTATTAAGACTGGATCATGAGATCCTTTATTTGTAAGACCTTAGTATCATCTGTAATGGAGGATGTACTGTGATATCCAATCTGTTATGTCTCGCAAAAATGGTAATCCTGGGATTGCGAGGTATGGCATAACAAGCATCTGGGATTAAAAATCCGGTTGTTGACATGAAGATCGCCAGGAAACAAGGTGAAGTTCTTCTCCTCTTTCAGATCTGATCTCTCCCTCTAGATGGCTTGCGACGGCTATAACTTCTGTACTGTGTTTTTTCTCGTCTCTCCCCCTTTACAAAAGTTGTTTATATTGATATAAGGAAGGCACTGGTGGGTAGTATGGGCGGGTGGTACAGACGCGCCCCGACCGTACCAGTGGTCGTTAAGTATTCAGGATGCCTGCAATGAAAGTTGCTCCAATTGGGGATTTCCTTATTCTGGTGTAGTTAGCCTATAAATGCTATTAGATCTTCAATAAATGTTCATTGCCTGAAAACCATCACAAGAAACCAAGGATTCGCTAATTGAGACATTAACATTAGTGGAAAGGGTCAATCTATCGTGAAATCCGGCAATAAAGAAGACGAAAACCAATGGTAAAAAGTGATGAAATTTGGAGCTATCAATCCCTTTTGATAGAATCATTGATAAGGTTTTGAGGACTCAAATTCTTTCAATTGAAAACTAGTAATTCACCATGCTTGCATTGCAAACTTGTAATGTTGTACCCTTCTAGTCTTTCAACATTTAAACAGTCATAAAGGATCTAAACATGAGTAACATAGTTAGTATCTTTAGTTGAGAACTTTAAGGTGGGAAGGAAATAGCAAAGACATTTGCTTCGAAGCTTCATGTCATCCAAGACTGGTAGGTATTTTGGTCCCTTTTCGAACTTGAAACTTGCATAAGTTTCACAACTTCACTTTCATACCAGCTTTTCATATATAGCAACCATAGAAATCATAATAAGCTAGCTCATTGGGGTTACTTTTTCTCTCAAGGTTATAGCTCAAGTAGTTTGTCCCACCAACACATTATCTTGTTGTTGGAATTGGTTTTAGGATAGAAAAGAAGGCTTGAGTTGTCAACAAAAGATACTAACAGTCAAACTTATATATGACTCTATGATGAGATGCGTGATTTCAAAGACACACATGAATATAAATATTCATCATTGATTGTGTGCCAAGTCCACAATTACAAGCACAATGGGATGCATAAACCTTTGTTCATAGCTATATCGTTCAAAAAAGCTAAATATTATTACCCAATAGCATCTCACTTGGAGCATTATATGGCTAAAACAACACATACAAGACAAACTTAAACTACCACTTCCTTAAGTGTTAATGAAACCATCTTGCAAGTACTTGCTATCATTAAATATCATGCATAAATATAGCAAAGGTGACATGCCTTTTTAATCACTTCATACACCTTGATTTATCATTGTTGCAGTTCCTCTCCCAACTGAAACTGCACAACACACTCACATATTGAATAACATTGTTCAAATGCAATTTGCTCATGTGGAACTTTATTGATAACAAGTTAACCAAGAGTGCTGAAAGCTTCTCATCAAATGAACTTCATCATGGAGTGTTAAGAAAGTTTCTTAAAGTTGCTATCATTAATATAATAGAATTGGGATCATTGGGGATCACTACAATAATAACCATGTCCCCGGTACTTTTTTGGGACAGCACAAGCAAAAAGTACTGCGAAAAAGAACATAGCAGGTGGATGGGCATTGTCAAAACACCGTTCACTATAGTCGGTGACACAACATACCACTGCATGATGTAGTACACTATAGTCGTCGACATAACACCAATGAAACACCGTTCACTTGTATTACATCCCTCAGAGTGGTACAACAGAAACACAACACGTCCAAGACATGACTATAGATTACAACTCGACTCTTTACAAAAGATCTAGAGAACACTCTAGGTTAAGAGAGAGAAAGGAACTTCTTACAATTAAGAACCAGAAAAATTAACTTGGAACTATATGGCTAATAAAACTAAGATTTAAGCTATCTAGCTTGCAATTGTTGCTAATGCAATGCCATACAGAAGTAGGTTTTATGGCTATAGTATATACTCCTATCTAATCAGAGACTTCGTCTTCACATTAGTTGACGTATATGTTGACTTCATTGATTTTATTGAAGGACTTGAGCTACCGATGATGGTTTCTTGAGCAGAAATTGATGTTGACGTCGTCCTCAATGACTTAAAACCTAGCAAGGGTTAATAAGGTACAGTTGAGTACAAGCGTACACATGAAGTTCACTAAAAAGGAGCGTATGATGCACTATCTCTACAGCCACAGACCATAGGTCGTAGGCAATGCAGGTTTTCATAAACATTTCTTGAAAGATTGCTTTTATTCTAAAAACTATGTCCGATAGCCTTCACAGGTTGACTAGAAGCTTCATGGGGTTCCTTTCCTACCGCGTTCGTAGTTCCTTCCTGGAACAGGGAGTAACATGTCATAGTTCTTACACTCTGCAGAGGTGCGTTACTTTACCCATTAGATACCTTAGCCTTGTTGCACGTTCGAGTCTAGAGCTTGTCCATACTTCCTTGGTATGGGGCCCAGTCTAAGATCCAAGCCAATAACTACCCCCTTTGTGACCCCGCATGTCCCATTGGTGTACGCCATGCCCACATCTTGAATTACGGCAATGGTTAGTATAGACCGTCAGATGCTAGAACTATCGTGGGACGTTGAGCGCTCCCACCCATATGCTGCATATCCTCTATGAATTACCAATAAATGCACGCTACGAGGATATAAGCCACGACCTGGCCATCCGGTTGTATGCAAGAGGAAGAGGATACAACTGACTTCTCTGTCCCATTCCAAATCTCATGGTTAACGTGTAATATACGGTGCTATAATCATTGGCGACATTGGTTGTAAAGTCCTAGATGATACATTCTTGTACAATGTCGTTTCCATTGGCAGTTACGATACATTAGCTAATCACCCTGGATCAGTAACTGATACTTCAAGTTAATTATGAAAATAATGTTTTCGACCTTTTTGAAATGCATGTGATGATAACAGTTGAGTTACAAGCATTTGATAGAAAATAATCAAAGGACATGAGCAAGTGAGAACTTGCCTTTCGTGATTTCAAGATTATGCACTCACGGTCTTCGAGATAATAGGAGATCCAAATTCTATATACAGTATCATTGGTCTGGTAATTCTATAAAGAAGCAAGATGCAACGATGCATAAGTAGTGTAATACAATTTGATAAACACAAATTCCCGGACTAATTGTATTTGATCTAAGGTTTGGAGTTTGTGATGAGTTCTTTGGAATGTGTTACACTTTTATACCAGCTTTGCACGTCTGCTTCTTATTAAGGCTTGTGAGTGAGTGAAACAATATGTAAATACAATAAGTAGCATATAACATTAAAGCACTCAATGAGCATGTGATCTAAAAGATTTCCTAAGCAAGATTTTTATCAATTAGAGCTTTTAAAAAAGTATTCAAGGATTACTTTTTAATGATTCTTAAAAGAATAACTTTTGAGGAAAAGATTTCTTTACAAAGTAAAAGCATTTAATTTTAAATCTAACACTTTAAGGTTTTCTGATTAATTACAAGTATTACAGTAGAAAGAAATTAATATCCTTGAATAGATATTCCACTAGCAAGTGGAAAGTTTTAACACTTCATGAAGGTGAAACAAAAGTATTATGCCTTTATGGAAGTGGTGATCTCTTGATTTTTTAAGTGAATAGAATCGCTTACTTATTATAGAATTAATACTTTTGTTTAAAGAATTAAAATAAAAGAAAAGGGTTTAAACAAGATTTATTAGACCTTTACCTTTTATTTAACCTCAATTATGAAATATGATATTTTGAAGGTGTAGATGTTATTTTTGTGATCATTTTGGTATATTATATGGATTTTTGTGATTTTGAAATAATAAGATATGATTTTTTACAAGTTTTATGAGTTTATAAATACTAAATAAATAATAAGTACTTAGTTAAGTGATATAATATTTTAAGTTTGTAGTTTTACATTTTAGTTCTTATTTTTCCAAGAATTGTAGTATATTATTTATATTTTTATTATTTACCAATATTAAAATATGAATTTTCAAAGTATTATTACTTATAAAATCCTAAATAATAATTATCTAAATAGTTAACATATTAATATTTGATAATAAGGTTAAATTATAGATTTATTTTTCTGTAAATTGTCATATATTAAACATATTTTTATGAATTATAAAACAAAAGATATTCAATTTCTAATATTTAATCATTTTCTTAAATTCTTGAAATTTATCTATATTGGTTTATCTGATTACTTAATCAGAAAAATCTTTTTTACACTCGGACCCAATCTAGACCCAGCCACTAACCAGTAGGGTCAGGGCCATGTCACTTGCCACCTAGGCAAGGACTGGTCAACCTGGCGACGTGGCAGGGGGTTTAGGCAGGTTTGACGTCATCACGACATCAGCCCGGTCTCCACCACCAGGAGGTGGTCACCGATGGCGATCTAGAGGCTCCCAGCACACGTGGTTGTGCATGCTGGAATGAGGAGATGATGGTGAACAGGTTAGTGGCGGCACCGTCCGGGAATGGTCACCAGAACAGTGACCATGATGGTGGAGAGCGGTGGCGGTGTCGGGTGCCCATGGAGGGAACAACTAAGAGGGACTGGGAGATAAAGGAGAAGTGCGTGAGCACCGGTAGCTCACCGGGAAGCTGAACGACATGACGGCAAGGCTGGAGAAGGTTGGAGACAATGACACGGACAACGGCGGACCTCGTCGGAGCTGATGAAGACGATGACGTGGAGATCGATTCCGAGGACAGCACACTGGTGCTTGTGGCATACTTGGATGGCCACGGGGAAGGCTAGAACGGCAGGAATCATCAACACCCCGAAGCTAGGGTTTCGGCCCCTTCTGTGGAGAGGAAAGGAGAGAGAGAGCGTGAGAGAGAGTGGATGGGGATGAGGACAAGTGAGGGCGTCATCATGGCCTCATTATCCCCTTCAAGCGACGGTGGCACGGATCTCCACAGCGGCGAGCGGCAGCGGTGGCACTAGCGAGCTGCTTCGGCTGTTGCGTGAGGTGGACGACGGAGATAGATCGGATGAAACGGTACTCGGGCCGGGCCAGTGCTGGGATGTGGCAGAGCGAGCGAAACTTTGCTACTCCTGCTCGCTGCGCTAGGTTAGGCGATGGGCCGTGGGCCGATTTTGGACTCTCCCGTTTTCCCCCTTTTTTCTAATGCTATTTCCTGTTTTTGTCAAACCCTTTCAAATATGAATTTCCTCAAGGATTTAAATATCTATAGATTTTGTAAGTTATAAATATTATTGTATAAAGGAATTATAACTCTTTTCTTTGCATTTGTTATTGTGTATAAAGATATTCATAACTATATGAAGGGTTCTTTTATTTAGTAAATTAATTATAAATTGGGGTTTTAGGGATTTGTTTCTTATAATAAGATTGCATAAAAATGGTTTTGTCATCACTTGATAGTTAGAATGGTAAGGTTTTAAAATGGAGAATGATATATAACATTCTATTTACATCTAGCCTCACTTGATGGTTAATAATATGGTGGTTTAAATTTTATGATTCTCAGAACTTGGAGATTTCCATATTTAAGTTCTACTTGAATAGTAGTGTTTAGAATTATCATAGAACCATCTTGGTTACTTCTTTATGTATTAATAACAATCATTAAAGAAGATGTTCACTTTATAGTGCTTATCATGAGCTTTGAGGAAATTTAATAAACTCACATTCTATTTTGAATATAGATGAAGGTTAAGGACTAAGATACTTTCCCTTTATGTTTTGTGACCAGGAATCATTCCCTTCATGAATATAGATGAAGGTTAAAGACTAAGATGCCATTGCCAAATCCAAGAGCATCGTCGAGCAATCCAAGCATATCTAGGAGCTTGACGGTGAAAACAAAATCTTGAAGAAAGACCTAGCTAAAGCTGTCAAGGGCCATGATGAGGTGATGAATGTGCTACAAGAATCAGCTGACGCCAAGATGCAGCGCTTGAAGAACGAAATTGCACAACTCAAGGAACAAAATCAAGCTGCCAAAGACCAGAATGAGCAAAACCTTGAGATGTACAAGAAATTTTAGAAGGAGCAGGACATCTTTGCGGAGACCTGCAAGCAAGCTGAGACTAACATCTTCGGTAACTTTCGTTCGACTTTGTCAATTTTGTAAGATGGACATTTGTATTGTTGTACTCATGATATTTGTCTCTAACAAAAACATAGCCCCCATTGGTTTATCCAACATGGGGGAAGGTTCTCCGGGTCCAAAAGAATGCATGATCCTAGCCGACAACATCATCAATACAACCATCATGCAAGCCAAGGAGATAACCCAACCCTTGGATATCACCATCAAAGCGGAAAATTCTACGGCCAAGTACTCGGAGATCCTAGCCCCTGAGAAAATCAAGGACTGGAATGCTTCTTGTGTCCGGGCTGGTTCAAGGATGGCCCTTTCCTTGGTCACGGCGCATTACGACAACGCCGACTTGGACGTGGTAACCACTAGCATGCCGAAGCTTGAGGAGGAAGGGAATGCAATTGATAGCGATGCTATATGGAATTCCCTCTGGCTATGATACCAAGGTTGCCAAATTGACCAAGGTGGATGTCTTCGTGCATGCCGAGTTGATGGACGATGACCTAGCTTCTTTAGAATCTATCCCTGGCCACTCCGAGTTTGATGAGATTTCCAGGCTTGGCTCTCGTGCTACTGATGAAGTATCTAAGTCCCCTGCAGCAGAGTCACAAAACCATTGATGTATTAAATGTATCTCTGCAGTATGTATGCGGAAAAAACTTATAGAACTAAGGCAGATAACTTGTACTCAAGTTTCATGGTACTTATCTATTTCCATTTTGTATATATTTTTAAGCAAGTGCTGGCTTGTCCATTATTCTGGTTCATATGCTTGACCTTTCATGAGACGAAAAACCCTCAGCATAGAACCATGTTCTCCGGCGATGATGCTTAATAGCACCGTCAAGAACCTAAGAACAATATCGCTGGCTTGGAGTGCCAAAAAGTCACTACTCCACAATCCACATAAAAACATCAGAAAACGTGTAGGCCAGAAAACTTAAGTTAATGCCCTTAGGCGGAATTTTTAGAAGTGCAAATGCAAACTTGCGCATAAAGGGTTTATATGATTCAAAAATGAATACTAGAGGTAAAAGACTTAGAAAATATGAGTGAACGAAATGCTTTATTTGATTGATCATATAAGAAACTTATTACATAATATAAAATATGCTAAGTGTTAAAGGGACGTAGTTGTTCTATGTTACATGGCTGATCTGTCTCTAGGTAATCATTATCAGAGTCGTGTTGCTTGCGCTTGGGATGTTTTGGCCTATCTTCCAACTCACGAATATCGACGAGGTAATAGGAACCATTGAGAAATTATTTTGTTATGAAAAACGGTTCTTCCCAAGGCGGGGATAGTGTGGGCTCCCCAAATTAACCATCCGAGAAATACATGTTATGTATACATCCATGTTCCCATGATCAGTGAGTCGTGGAACATAACCGACAAGTATCATTACATCATCTGAAACATAATGAATTTATAAGACTTACATAAATGCCATTATGGCTACAACATCTTTAGCAGCGGAACGCATCAATGTGCAGAGCCCAATCGTGCCTCAACCTACAGGCGACTGACTAGGAAGACGGCCTAGCTCGCTGGACGTCACCTGAATCTTCCGATTGTTGAACCTCTGAAAGTCTGGTCAAGTAAATAACAAGGGACAATGCCATGAGTACTTTTGAATCTACTCGCAAACCACCAAGTTAAGTAGAATAAGGAAATGCAAATTTTGGCTGTGGCGAGATAGCTCTATCTAGGGTTGTTTTTGAAAACCTAGAATACCTCTTGTAATTATGGCATCTCCATATCTTTGTTGAAAAAGAGTTTTGAAAACATGTCTCTGTTTATAAGTCAAGATATCCCCATATCTTTGTTGAAAACCTTTTTGTCAACAGTTTTGGAGTGAACACCCTTTTGTAAACCTCTTTGACCACCTCTAGTCAAAACAAGACTTTAAACTCAGGTTCCCCTGGAACCTCCATACTTTCATCCATTCTTTCCAAACAATCACCATTTGGGTACTCCTAGCCATCACCTTTCCAACCATCCTTGACCGTGGACACGGCTATTCGAATAGGTTATACTCTGCAGAGTTTGCGCACTTTCCCCACAAGAATCAAGACATCCACCGGGATAAAACCACGGCCCACTACCGCTGTAGATGGGGGTCCGGATAATCAAACCTAACCTTTCGCTTGTCGACCCTAGCAAATGTTGCTTTTCCTTTTGGGTTTGTTCTCCCCGGCAACGAGTATGTGGATCCCAGCCATAGTCTTGCCTTCCGTACACGCGTATACCCAAGCAACAACTTGGCGTATACCTTAACTTGGTGAATCCACTCCCTTCCATACCACCTAAGGCATACTGTCCGTGGGAGACCCAATTGTTGCACCGGCACTCCTTCCAAGACAGGCTCACTCTTGCCGAAGCAAGCTACAGGCTGTAGGTCCATAGACCTGTTAGCGCCTGACCGGAATTCAAGGGATCTCTCCCTATAAGCATTGTACAAGCTGCCTTGGATAATGAAGACAAACTACGAGCTAAGCCCTAGCACCTGGGTAATGTGGTTGCACGAAAAAAATTGTTCCGGTAAAGGCGTAGAACATCCCTTCACTTTCTCATTTATCATCATCACCATTTCTTTCGTTCAAACATCCGCTTGGAACGATGAATGTTCCCAAGGGTTTTACAAAACAGTTTTTAAACATCCGTAGTAGGGTAAAAACCCAAAATAGTTCATTTTCTCAAAGCCGGGGTTTCCAACAAGGTAGGATGCTGACCATCGTACTCTTGGTCTAAAGGGATAAAATGGTAGGTACATCAGGGTGGTGCCACGAGGGACACAAAGGCATAACTTGGAGGAGCCAAGTTATAAGCGCGGTATTTGTAAAACAAGACATGAAGGCAGATAATACAATTTACAAAGAGGATACAAAATAGGTAATAAAAGAGTAGGACAAGTATCAGAATTCGGGAAATGGTGGCTTGCCTATGATCAGCAATAAGTCCCTGGACTTCTTTAGATGACCAAGAATACCCAATAAATAATAATAAGAAGTCCCTTCCTTCTGGTCGTCAAACACTCACACTATCGCCGTCATCGAGTATACATGCAAGCAGACAAGTCCACAATCAATACAAGGCATACATGCATCAAACCATACAGCAAACAAACATAAGGGAAACTACCTAACTTATTAGGTCTTGGAGAAGTTGGGTATTAATAGGGGAATTACTAGATTGCCATTGAGGTTTTTTTCCCTTTGGAAGATAGTTGTCAAGGCTAAATACCATGAACTTGGAGTGGGGTTATGAGGTTTGTAGGGTACCAATGTGCAACAATGATATCCTCAGATAGGTCTTGACAAAACAAAACCAACACAAGTGGTTTTACTAGATTATCATTTACCTAGATTTAGTTATGCTTTTTATAGTGGAATAAACTTTAGTTTGAGGAAATAATTCACCAGAATTTATCTGGAGGCCCAAAAATTATTTCCTTTGGTTGTTTGGTAGTGTTTACTGTACTGAACCACCTATAGGTGGAATCAAGTCTAAACCATTACCATAATGGCCTTAATAAATCATCAAAGGCAGTTCTGTATGGTTTTTCTCTTTTTCACCAGATTAATTCCACAGAAGATCTTGAGTTGATTCCAAGGGCATGTGGTAGGCATTTATAATACCTATCTGTAGGAATTGGATTCACTCTTTTTGGGGTTGTCAAATTCTTGGAGTGATTTATTTAGTGAAAATACCACTTACAGTAGTATTTAAATCACTAAAATTTAACCATAGCTCAATAAAATCTGAGCTTCTGGGGTTTGATAGATGTTGATAATAGGGTGTACTGGGAGGTGGATTCAGTTCAATACCACATTCGGTTTGACCTAGAGAATTTATCTAAGGCATGTGATGGATATTTTTATTAGTTTTCCTATAGACAGATTGCTGTTCACCTTGGCATAGGACCTATGCTGGATGACAGGTATATAAAATACCTTCTAGTAGAGCTTTGGTTCTCCCCAATTGGAGATGTAAAACTCCCTGAGGAAATTATTTAGTGCAAGGGACAATCTTTAGTGGATTAATTGCCAGTAAATAAGAAGATTATTTTTGGCAAGGGGAAAGTTCTGCATGTTGCACAAAACAGGTATCATTTTCAAAACGATTTAATCCTATTGGTATTTTTCTGGATCTCTAATTAAAAGAAAAGGCAACAGGGCAGCTGGGCTGGATCTGTGGGGGAATGGGCCGCAGGGAGGGGATTCGGCCCAGCGTAGCCCGCGTGAGAGCACGCGAGGCACGTTTGAACCTGACGGGGCTGGCCCGCCTGCCAGCCGCAGCGGGCGGCGAAACGATATCACGCGTCGTAGGCCATCGGATTAGAGGGGAGATCGACGATGCATCGTCGTCTCCCAGCTCTTGATGAGGCGGCGGGGCTCAAACCCTAACACAGGGCTGCGCGGGACGGGGAGCTCACCTGAGGGCTCGGGGGAAGATGGGGAGGCGACTGGGCGACGCGATAGACGGCGGGGAGCTCGGGGATGGGCGGCACGGTGGAGTTTGGCTTCGGGAGGTAGCTCACGCGACGGTGACTGAACGGAGCTCGCCGGGGCTCGCCGGAGATCCTCCAGGGGTTGTTGCATGTCGACGAAAATAGGAGGGTTAGATCCAGGAGAGCGAGGAGGTGTCGGTAGAGTGACATGCAGGGGGAAAGGAGCTTAGAGGAGAGAGCCTTGCTCGGTTTTTGGAGGAGGCCGAGGCTTCTCCTCCTTCTTCTTCCGGGCAGCACAGAGCAGCGGAGGAAGAGAGAGTGCTGGGGGAGGTAAGTGGAGGTGGGAGGGAGCAAATGAGGCAGGGAGGGATGCTGGAGGTGGCCTCTGCCCTTTATACCAAGGGGGAGAGCTAGAGGGTGTAAATGTCCACTTTGGACATGGAGGAGGGGTGATGCTAGCCAGGGATTGGCTCAGAGGGCGGCGAGGAGGGGTAAGAAGGGGATTTGGTCGTGCTGGATCTCATAGAGGGAGGGAGTGGCAGCTGTGGCCAATTAAATGGACAATCTTTGTAAGATATGGTTGTCTCTCCACTAAACCAAAGGTAAAAGGGGCAAGGGCAGGGGTGGTGCTACAGTGCTCACGACCAGGGGAGTAGTGGTTACTGGAGAGGGGTGCTTGACAAACTTTGGAGATGGCTTGGTCTTGGTTTAGCTCAAGTTTTGTTGGTTTTGCAAATTTTGATCACAAGAGAGCTTGTGAACGAGTTCAACAATTTGCATTGGAGGAGATGGAGGAGATGGTACTGGTGGATGGGCATGGTCAAGGTACACTCCTAGGATTTATTTGGGATTTTCATAAGGGGTTTTAGTCCTCATAAATCCATTTATTCAAAAAGGGCAGATGTGGTTTCTAGAAGATCATTTGATAATTTTACATTGGACCAGGTTGGTTTTTGGTTTGAGAAGGTCCCAAATGTCAATACACACTTAGGGTAATTTTCCCAAGATTTATTGAGGACTAAAAGTATTTAAAACAATTATTATTCCAATTCAGCCATTTAAGAAAATGGGCAAAAAGAAATAATGAAGCTTCTCAAAAATATTTATTATTGAGATGGGAAGATAGGGTATGATATATGGAACTCACATGAGCCAAAAGTTGGGGAAGTGTTTTGACAAAAACCAAACTTCCCATTGGGAAAGGGGTTTTGAGATTTTGTCACTTTAAAGGAATTAAATAGATTTGGAGCCATAATAAATATGGATAATTGTTGATAAATTTTGATGATCCAGGTAGATGATGTAGACAAGGTGTAGCATGCGTTTTCAACCTTGGGATTGGAGAATCGAAGTTGATTTTGGTGGAATAC
Source organism: Avena insularis (assembly GCA_023614405.1). NCBI lineage: Eukaryota > Viridiplantae > Streptophyta > Magnoliopsida > Poales > Poaceae > Avena > Avena insularis. Next base: position 227,430,680 of record CM042696.1, on the reverse strand, counting down.
CCTAGATTAGGGATCTAGGGTGGTGTTAATTTCATACCATCAAAACATGGTTGTATCTTGGAGTTCAGAGTTCGCCTTGATGCAAGGGGTAGATAATTAGTTATACGAGGTCATATAGATGATCATGGAAGAAGGAGTTTGGATTAATTGCATTTTAGGTGATCTAGAAGTGATGGCAAACTTTGTCGAAAATAAGGCTGCCATACCAGATGAGTCATGATGCCTTATAAACCCTGTGGGTTTAATAAGCTCAAAGATCCACTTGGAAAAAGTGAAGTAGATTTTTATAGACCTATATGGGTAGAACACAACCATGCAGAGAGTTGGTCCATAGAAGGTTTGATGATGGTGTGAGCTTCTCACAAAGTAGGCATGATGAATAGATTTGTAGGAAATGTTATTTTCTTGCCTGCAAAACCATCAAGAATAGGTGGGTTGGAGGATGATCTAACCAAGGGAAAAAGTGGGACTTGGTAGTACATAGGATTGTTAATAATATGGTTCAGGTGCATTTCCAAAAATTCACATGGTTTGAGAAAGGGAGGCATTCCAAAAGGTGATATTGGAACAGTTTCCAAACTTAGTCAAATTTCGCAGTTTTGAGGGTTTTGACTAGAGTATGAGAGAGAATGTTTTTGGAGGGGTTGCAAGGTACCAAAGCATCATCAAGTGGATGATGTTGACGTGTATATGGAGTAGAAGGGATCCATGCTTGATATTGGTCTTCATGGACTTGGAAACTTCTAGAATGGAAATCTTTAGAATTGATCTGGTTTAGGGTTTTAGATGATACCTAGTATCTAGAGATTGGTTTTGCTTTGCAAACTTGCTTAGGGTGTCGTGGATTGGAAAACATCTTGACCCTAGTGATGAGCATCCTAAAGTGGCTCATACTACTTCCTAGGCAAACAAGTCAAGCAGCAGATCAAGGCAACTCATCAGACAGCAGATCAAGGCAACTCATCTTATAAACTAAGCAAATCCACTACTGGGGTTATCATCAAGCCTAGCTTGAGGTAAGGTTGGGGCATTTTGAAGTGTTGGAGTTTGAATAAGTTGAGAGTCCTTGGTATCTCTACCACGAGTAGATTTCAAATGCTTTGAGAAGAGGTTGTGGGAAAACTAGAGATAAGATTAGTTGAGGGTTCTGTCTTGAAAACATAAGGATGTTATATTATATGTCTCTCTATAGTTTTGTCAATAGAAGCCACGGAAATAGTTTTGGTTGCATCGGCATCTTGGCTCAGGTTTTGAAATGCCAGAAGATTTGAGAATATGTAAAATGAGCCAGGATAGTTTTGTTAAATAGATTTTGTCAACTGAGGGTGGGATAAGGAGTATCATAAGGTATACACTCATATGCACAAGTACAAACAAACAACAAGCAAACACTGCACCAATGAACAAGAAAAAGTTTTTGTTCCCCCTGATTTTTGCATTCTGGACAACAAATCAGGGTTGCTGAAATTGGGATGCTACAGATAGTTTGTGTGATTTCTCCTGCTTGAGTCTAAGCACCAGATCCCCTTCCTTAAACGAGCGATACTTAACACAGTGACTATGTTATCCACGTAGCTTCTAATGGTAGAAGACAGATCTCTGGCATGCCAGCACATGCTCTTCCTCGAGTAGGTCCACAGATAGTTGTCTAGATTCTTCAGTGTCATCTTCCTTTGAAGCCGTAAACTCTTGGTGCATCATGGAGGATGTTGTATGGTAGGACAACTTCTGCTCCATAAACCATGAAGAAAGGGGTCAAGCCGGTAGATCTGTTGGGTGTTGTTGGTAAACTCCACAATATAGATAGTAATTCCTCCGCCCAGGCTCTAGCTGCTCTATGTAGCGGTGCCTGTAAGCGTGGCTTGATTTCATGCAGAATTAGTCGATTGGCCTATTCAACATGCCCATTAGATTCTGGATGTCGCACAAATGCTAGGTCAAGGAGAATGCCTTTTTCATGACAGTACTCCTCAACTTCTCCGAGAGATAAGTTTTTGCCATTGTCGGTGATGATGCTAGGTGGAAGACCGAATCTCACCACCAAATGTCGGACAAATTTTAAGGTTGTTGCCCCATAGAGCTTTCTATTGGCTTTAGCTTCAATCCATTTTGTGAACTTGTGAACTTCTACTAGCAGATGCATAAATCCATAAGGTATTGTTTGCAAAGGTCGAACCATGTGAAGCCCCTAGACTGCAACTGGCCAAGTAGTTGGTATTGTTCGCAATTCTTGAGCTAGACATTTGGTTGCCTTGCATAAAACTGACACCCAAGATAGGTTTGTACCAACTTGTCGGCGTCCTCCTTGGCAGTTAACTAGTATAATCCTTGTCGGAAGGGCTTGGCCACCAACGATCGGGGAGCAGCGTGATGCCCGCTATCTCCGAGATGTATTTCTATAGATATCGATACCTTGCTACTAGGATATGCATCGTAGGAAAACTCATGTGGTTCTTATTTTGTATAGCTGTTCGTCAATGATGACGTAGCCTTTTGCTCTCCGTACTATTTTCCGTCTTTTGACTTCAAAGGCAGGCAAAGTTCCGTCTTGTAGATAGTCCATGAATGGTTTTGTCCAAGCTAGAGAGGTCAGTGTTACTATATTAACAAATGAATCCACTCTATCCGGGTTTTGGGGTCCATTCCCTTCATGGATGGGGTCCGTAAATGCTCCAGAAAAACGCCTAGCAGAATTGGTCGGCGAGCTCATCCAAGCTTTGACAGCAGATCTGCCGCCTCATTCTCCTCCCTTTTGACGTACCTGACTTTGTAGCCGTCGAAGCACTTGGCTATTTCGTCTACTTCGTCTTGATATGCCGCCATCATAGGGTTCCACGCGTTCCAGGTGTCAGCCACCTGTTGGGCAAACAAGTCAAACTCTCCACAGCAAACTATACACTTGATGCCAATATTCTTGGCCACACGAAGTCTGGGAATGAGGGCCTCATATTCCGCCATGTTGTTTGTAGCATTGACATGGATCTGTTGGTGATTGCAATAATACACCAGCCCCCGAGCCATTGAGTAACTTGGATCCATCAAAGTGCCTGACCCAAAACTCTAGCTCTAGCACAGGAGTGTCTTCTGGTAACTCTGTCCAATCTGCACTAAAATCCACCAATGCCTGAGATTTGATAGTGTCGCATATCTTGTAGGTGATTTCAAAAGCGGCAAGTTCAATGTGCCACTTTGCCACTCTTCCTGTAGCGACGCTATTGTTGATGATGTCGGACAGCGGAGCTTCGCTCACTATTTGTGATGGGATGCTCCTAGAAATAATGCCTTAGCTTCCATGAAGCTAGGAAAACTTCATAAGCTCTCTTCTAGTAGTGTGAATAATGTTGTTTGGATTTTGTCAGGACCGCGCTTACGTAGTAAACTGGTCGCTGAAATCCATATTCATGTGTTGGTTCCTTGCGCTCCACCATGATGACGATGTTGATGACCCGGTTGGTTGCCACCATGTAAACTCACGCTCGGCATAAAACCCGAAACCTGAGCCCCGAACCCATTTAACCTAGCCCCAAACCCGTTTAACCTGGACTTGGGAAGCCCGATGCTGCTATCAGGTGACAGTTCTCGATACCCGATTTATTTATGGGAAACTCGGGTTCCAGCTGCGAGTACCCGTTTAGACCAAACAACCTAGAAGTGTAAGCAAAATCCCGTGACCCCTAGCTCGCCTAGCCCGGTAAATCCCGCTTAGTATAAATAACCACCTCCCACGGTCCACGCTCATGCAAACCCTAAGCCTAAGCGGTGTAAGTCATTCCCTTGTTCCTCGTTTCCTCATTTCCTCACCCGGCACAGTCTAGCGGCGATATACCCTAGCGGTGGTAGACGCCAGTATCCTCACGCCTCCGCCATGAGCCACGCAGGAGCAGGAACGCAACCGCATAGGCACTCTGCACTCAGGCACGCAACCAACGTGACTATGGGAGTCGGGAGAATCCGAGGATGGGAGGAGCTCACTCCACTTCTCCTGCTCGTTGTCTCGTCCCTTCACGCTGACAGCGTAACGCGACGCAAGTCGTCGGCTTTCGTAAGTCAGCCATGGTTTCAACCTCAACAAAGGGAACCAAAGGATCTACTACAACTGTAAGTCCTCCAATTCAATTGTTCTATAATCATGTATCTACTATCCAGTATCTACTCCCGTTAGGCATTAGACATTAGTGACCAATTCTTTTGCATTGTTTTGCTTTTAGTACCAACGTCAGACCAAGAACTAAGTATGTGATAGCTGAATTTGTTTTATGTTTTGTTGTATACTTGTCTTGTAGATGTCAGATCCTGAAACATCCATAGATGAAATGGGTACTGATTATGTACATGCATCACAATCACGGGAATTTTGCTCTGGTTCACAGCCATCATCTGGTCGTTCTTCACATGTTTCACTGACAGCAACAACACAACCATCACAAAAGCAACAGGCAACTGAAAATGTGCTCATTGATTTGGACAAAAAAGCTACTGAAAAACAAGGAAGGACGGAGATGGCATCAAGGTCTGATTGGTGGGGGCACTTCGAGAAGATCAAGGATAAGGCTAACGTCGTGCAGTTAGGCAAATGAAAATACTGCTCTAGTAGTATCAGGGCTAAATCAAAGCCGCATGGTACATCATCTCTGAAGAAGAACTTCTATGCTTGCAAGCGTAATCCTCACAGGAATGATAAAGATCCAACTCAAGCTTTGCTCCAAAGAACTCCGAGATAAGCCCCTGGAAATCATAATTGGGACCTTGAGGCTGTTAGGCAGGCCTTTACTCAGATGATCATTAAAGATGAGTTGCCTTTTCTTTTGGTGAGAAGGCAGGCTTCAGGAAGTTTATGGCCAAAGCTTGCCCACGAATCAATGTTTCATCTAGAAGAACCACCACTCGAGATGTTGTGGCCTGTTACTTTAGAGAGAAACCTACCCTGAAGAAGTTCTTCAAAGATCCATGTCAAATGGTATGTCTAACAACAGATTGTTGGACATATGAGCAGCAAGACGGATACATGACAGTGACTGCAAGCTTTATTGATGTGTGCATTCTGCATAAAAATTCATCAACTTCTTCTTGATAAAAGGGCACAAAGGTGAAGATATTGGAAAGGACTTGATGAAATGTCTGGCTGAATGGGGTCTCGAGAGAGTTATGACCATAACTGTTGATAATGCAAGCGGCAATGACAGTGGTATTGTGTACGTGATGAGGCAGCGGAACAAGACACCTAACAACACCATAGCAAAGGGGAAGCATATGCACATGAGGTGTGTTGCACAAATCCACAACCTCTTTATGCACAATGGCCTAAAGGAAGTCGACCCCTGATTGAAGAAAGTAAGAGGAGCTATTAGATACATTAGAGTTGGTGGCACTAGATTGGAGAAGTTTAAGGAAATTGTAGAAGAAGAGAAAGTGGATAGCAAGAAATTTCTAAATGATGATGTACCAACTAGGTGGAACTCCACCTATATAATGCTTAAAGTTGCCAATGTGTATGAGAAGGTCTTCATGAGGTTGGCCGATGAGGATTTCAGCATTAGATATGCTCTATCTAAAGAAATGATGGCTTTGGATGCCCTGATGGACCTGATTGGGAGAATTCTAAGAAGATGGAAGACTTCCTGGGTCACTTCTTTGATGTCATAACTCGTGTCTGCTAACATGAGTGTCACTATCAATAGTTTCTTCCATGAGATTGCAGAACTTCGGTTGTTGATTAAAACCTAGCTTGATAGTGAAGACACTTTGCAAGTGGCTATGGGTGAAAAAATGAGAGACAAATTTAACAAATATTGGGGCGTTTGGCACGTAAACACCAAGGAAAGCATAAATTAATTGGATAATGAAGTGCAGATTGAAAAGGGAAACAAGACAAAAGGAAAAGAGAAGGAAAAGGAAATTAACTTGTTGATCTTTATTGCAGCAGTTCTAGATCCAAGATACAAATTATCTGAGTACACTAAGGCTGTCATTGTGGAAATTTTTGGACATGAAAGTGGACAGCTTGTTTTGGCAGTTGTCAACAGCTGTCTCACTGACTTGTTTCAAGAATATAGGAAAAATTATGCTCCAACTGAAGGTTAAGGAACATTTGAAGTTATTGTGAATGACCCAAGTGTTCCAAAAGTAGGGAGAGGAAGCATGTTGAAGGATCTAATTGCCAAGAAGCCGTAGATGAATAAGGGTATAAGTTATAACACCAAGACTAAACTTGAGAAGTATATTGCTGAAGCTTGCGAGGCTACTGAAGGGAAGTTTGACATTCTAGGTTGGTGGAGGCTCAATGCAGCTCGCTTTCCTATCTTGGATCCTATGGCGTGTGATGTGCTTGCCATACCCATCACTTTAGTAGCTTCGGAGTCGGCTTTCAGCACAGGTGGGCGTATATTGGATGTCTTCCGAACCTCACTTACTCCATTCATGTTGCAAGCTGTTGTGTGCAGACAAGATTGGATACGTAGGTCTACTCCTATTTACATCCGGAGAATATGGAGGAATTAGCTAAGTTTGAAAAGGGTAAAAATATAGTCTCACAATACTTCTTGTTTTAGATAGTTGCATTGCATCATGCATTCATTCCAATATTGTCTAACTTTTTGGTCATTGCATGTGTGTTGATTTGTTTGTAGAGTTAATAGAAGAATTTGGTGGCAAAGAAAAAGGCAAAAATGACAAGGCATCATCTTCTAAATCTGTAGAAAGCAAGTCCATCTCCAAACCATGAATATCTAATAATGTTCACTATGTCTCAAGTAGTTCTGTAGATACTAATGAGTAGTGACTAATGAAATTGTGTTTGACTTCTGTAGATACTAAGGCGTGCAGCAACTTGGACTTGCAAGCAATGGTGGCTCTTGTGAGCTTTCTACTTGGACTTGCAAGATATCTACAGCGAGACTTCGAGTATGGTGGCACTTGTGAATTGTTATGACTCATTGAACTGCCGTGTACCGTCTATTTTGTAAATTATAATGATGTATGATGTCTACGCACTTCTATTCTTGTAGAAAATTGTTGGGCCTCCAAGTGCAGAGGTTTGTAGAACAACAGCAAGTTTCCCTTAAGTGGATTACCCAAGGTTTATCGAACTCAGGGAGGAAGTGGTCAAAGGTAACCCTCTCAAGCAACCCTGCAATCAAGATACAAGAAGTCTCTTGTGTCGCCGACATACCCAATACACTTGTCAGGTGTATAGGTGTATAGGTGCACTAGTTCAGCGAAGAGATAGTGAAATACAAGTGGTATGGATAACTATAAGTGGTAATGGTGCCAGAAAAGAGCTTGACGGGTAGGAAGAGACTAAAGGCAATCTGAAATAAAGATGGAAGCAAACAAACATGTAACAGATCTAGTTGCAAACGGTGTTTCAATGCTTAGAAACAAGGACTAGGGATCATACTTTCACTAGTGAACACTCTCGTATAAATATCTTCTCTTTATGATACGACTCTGAACTACTCTCTGGTTGGATAACTCTAATCAACGGTAGGGCTATAACAGCACACCTCAAAGTTCTCTTTCCCCATCTAGATAACCCCTCACTATCACCTTGAGCGCTAGATGGTTCCAAAAAACACCACAATGTCATAGAGACATCCAACTCAAATTATACTCATGACAAGTATTTATGTAACCTTAGCCAAAATGCCACACGATGTACACACTGTCAACTACACACACGTGGGGATAAGCAGAGATTCATTAAAGCACTTGAGTAGCAGAATAGATATATAGATTACAAAGCTCATGATCTCAATAAGATCACGCATAGAGAGAGATGAACACATAGCTACCGGTAGAGCCCTTAGCCTCGAGAGAGAACTACTCCCTCCTCATCATGGGAGTCAGCAACGGCGATGGAGATGGTGGTGGAGTCGATGGAGATGGCTCCGGGGGCACTTCCCTGTCCCGGCAGGTTGCCAGAATAGATACTTCTGTCCACCGAATCTCCTCTTCGGCGGCTGCGCTAAGGACCTTTTTGTGGGATTCTGATCGGGTGATTTAGGGTTTTCCCATCAAGAGGCTTCTTATAGGCGAAGAGGCAAGGCGAGGAGGTAGCCAGGGGGCCCACACCCCCTGGTGGCGCCACCATAGGGTGTGCCCACCCTGGTGCCCTACTCCGTCTCTACTTCGTGTTTCCGTGTTGCTCCGGGGAAATAGGCATATTGGTTTTTTCCCCATCCAATTCCGAGAATATTCATTTTTTAGCTTTTTTGAAACCAAAAACAGCAGAAAATAGGCAACTGGCACTGTGGCATCTTGTCAATAGGTTAGTTCCACCAAGTATATTAAAATACCTCAAAGTGTAGACAAAGCATAGGACAAATGATATAAAACAAGCATGGAGCATAAAAAATTATAGATACGTTTACGACGTGTCAAGCATCCCCAAGCTTAACTCCTTCTCGTCCTCGAGTAGGTAAGTGATAAAAAGAATAATTTTTGAGGTGACATGCACCATCACAATCAAGATCAAACCATTTGCAAGCATTGAATGCTGGGATCAAAGTACTCTAAACATGAGCATGAAAGATGAAGTTCTAATAATAAGACATAGTGACTATGCATGCAACATGAAAGGATACAAACAAATATCATGAATAACAATGCATTGAAAGACGTTTGTTTGTTTCACATATAGAAAACATAGCATAGTGGCCTTCAGCTTGTGCCTCATGGAGTAGCAAAGCATACATGCATAGGACACCTTCAAAGTTCATAAGGGTGACTAGATACAAATAGTTCAAGAACAAGCAATATCAACATTATGAATCAATCAATAAGTTTTGGGACAATGCACATAGAACTAAGAATGACAACTATGCTCTCGTAATTCTTGCATAAGGATAGAAGGTGGAGACTCAATATAAATGTGGAAGAAAGGCCTTCATAGAAGGAAGCAGGGATTCAAGTCTCATAAAGTGCTTCCAAAAATTATATTACTTATTAGCTTTCAGCTCTCATTGCCCCTATCATAAGCATCTTGAAGTGATTAAGGTTAAAGTGAACAAACTATGAGTATATGCTTGACAAATTATAAGTTGGCAATCTCATGTCCCTTGAATACGAGGGACGATCCTCATGCTACTCAAGTTTAGTTACCGTTAAGTTCTTGTCATAGTTACATGTGTATCATAGAGAACCGCCAACGGGGTACCCCTTGCACATGATACAGGAGCTATCCGATAATCAAAATGACAAGGCAAGCAGGCAATGAGAATCTCAGCAAATGGGAAAATGGTGCTTTTTCTCTCTTTCCTCTTTTCTCATATTTTTTTTTCTTTTTCTCAGTCTCTATCTCTTTTTTTATAAGAAGAATGCTTCATAGATTGCTCACTATGGTGATGCTGCAAGTTTCCACCATGATTAGGAATGGTTTAGGCTAGCGGACCAGGCGTTTCTCTAACAAACATACATAACTCCATGGACTTACAAGATCCCCTTTCATTTCACACCGACGACATCCATAAACAAAAGAGCATGATATCAACTGCGTACAATGTACAAGTGCAATGTTGAAAGTGTTCCCCATGACAGCATGGTTCTGCTAATCCCAACGTGTAAGTGCAAGCATATACAACATAGATGACACGATGGTTCAAGTTTATTAGGGACAAGAAAAGTGTGCCATCAAGTTCGTGAGAGCTTTAATCACTAATTTTCACATCACAAGTTTAATTCGGAAGGTAGACAAAACATGAATATACTTGGAATTGCCTCTTTGGAATATCTTGGTTTTATTTGGAGTTGGATGCATGAGTGGAACTCATACTTGGTGTGGAGGCTAGCCAAAGACTGGGAGCGACCAAGTAAGAGAGCAATAATGGCCATAATCATGCAAAGCGACAAAACATTATTAATTAAAGCATAAAGTGATATTACAAGTCGAAAACTAAATGATCATAGAGGCTATGGTGACATGGTATAGTCTTAACTTGGTGTGAGCATGCGCTAAGTTAACCCAAATAAAGCATCAAAGGAGAATACCACAATATTATGCTTTTATATGCTAAAGCAACGCATGATTCTTTCAAGGCACATTAAGCAATCTCAATTGTTTGTAACAAGTCATGCTACATCAATAATCACTAAGCATAATGTCAAACCAATATCAAGCATGACATGATAAAGTCTAGGCCACAGTCAAAAACAAGCTCCTTTTATACCACTTATAAGCATGAAACTTCCTACTCTTTTCGAACACCAAACGAAAACTAAAGCTAAACACAGTGCTAGCAAAGGAGAACACTCACAGAACAATAAGAGTGAAAACTAGAGTGTCTAGGCAATGAATAATGGGGTGTGTCTCTCTCCAAAAGAAGTGTGTTGGCTCCAACCAACTTATTTAAGCAAACTAAGACGAATACTAAAAACCGAAAACAAAGACGCTCCAAGAACAACACAACTGTGCATGAAACAATAAAAATGAAGTGTTTGGAAGAAACCTGAGATTTTTGTTGATGAAGAAGGGGATGCCTTGGGCATCCCCAAGCTTTCACGCTTGTACTTCTTGGATATATCTTGGGGTGACACGGGTGTCATCCCCAAGCTTGATATTTTGTCCATTCTTCATCTCATTACATCATCCTTTCCCTACACCTGAAAATTTCCTTCATACAAAACTTCACACAATCTTCATTAGCAACATTAGTGCATTCAAAAGATAATAAACCTTTGGGGTTTAGTTTTAAAACAGAAAAACATTCATTAACACACAATATACTGTACCAATTCCCTCAAAAAGCTCAATTCACCAAAAAGAACCCAAAAAAATCGATAAAGAGTAAAATGCATATAATGGCAGAAATCTGTCAAAACAGACCAGCTGGTGAAAACCGATTTTTTCGAAGACCTTCTGTTGTTCAAATGGAAAAGTGTTAAACTAACAAAAGTTAGATAACAACCTTGGTCAGAAACACAAACAATTACATCTCAATCCGACGTAGAGATAGTTTTCACGAATTTTTATAGCAAAGTACAAAAATCTGTTTCGGGGCAACAACTTTCCTAAGTCTTACTTTTGGCACAAAAACAACACAAAAAGGATAAGGAGAGGTTATTACTGAAGCAATAAGTTCCAAGACTCAAAAAAATATTCCTAAAGAAATTTGGGTTAACTCCGAATAAGTGCTTTTCTTTAACGCATTTGAGCTAGGCATGATAACTTCGATGATGCTCACATAAGGAATATGAATTGAAGTAAAAGAGAGCATCAAGAAGCAAATATGGAACAAATTTAAGTCTAACCCACTTTCTATGAAAAATTATCTTTTAAAGAAACAAGTCATGAAAGCACAAAGCAACAAGCATACGAAAGCAAAACAAGTTCAACTTCAAAATTTTCAACATAAAGAGGGGAAACTTAATATTGTTGAGATACATAAAAGCATGTTTCCCTCTCTCATAATAACTTTCAGTAGCATCATGAATAAAATTAAAAATATAGATATCACATAAAACATTCTTATCATGAGCCACATGCATAAAAGAATTAATACTCCCCACATAAACATAGTTATTCTTATTAATTCTAGTGGGAGCAAATTCAACAAAATAGCTATCATTATTATTCTCATCACCATAATCATCAAATATAGGAGGCATATTCTAATCATAATTAATTTTCTCCTTAGTAGTAGGTGGACTGTGGATATCATATTCATCATTGTAATCATCATATATTGGAGGCATAGTATCATCAAAGTAAATTTTCTCCTTCGTGCTTGGGGGACTAAAAAGATCATTTTCATAAAAACTAGCTTCCCCAAGCTTAGACTTTTCCATAGCATTAGCAATAATGGTGTTCAAAGAATTCATAATAATAACATTGCTATTAGCATGCAAATAAAGTTCCATAGGTTTTTTAATTTTCTCTTTAAACACTTCATGTCCTAACTCAAGATAAATAGTATAAAGTTCTCGAATTTTTTTATTGTTTTCCATTAAGCCTAACTAGTGAAAATAAAAACAAGAAACAAAAAGATATAATTGCAGAATCTAAAGGAAATAACTTCGAGCACTCACACACCAGCAACCGCACTAGAAGATAACTTAGTAGATAGAGGATGTGAGTACCTTTTACCTTACCTCCCCGGCAACGGTGCTAGAAAGTAGCTTGATGTCTACGCATTTCTATTCTTGTAGACAGTTGTTGGGCCTCCAAGTGCAGAGGTTTGTAGAACAGCAGCAAGTTCCCCTTAAGTGGATTACCCAAGGTTTATCGAACTCAGGGAGGAGGTGGTCCAAGGTATCCCTCTCAAGAAACCCTGCAATCAAGATACAAGAAGTCTCTTGTGTCCCCAACAGACCCAATACACTTCTCAGGTGTATAGGTGCAGTAGTTCAGCGAAGAGATAGTGAGATACAAGTGGTATGGATAACTATAGGTGGTAATGGTGCCAGAAAAGAGCTTGACGGGTAGGAAGAGACTAAAGACAATCTGAAATAAAGATGGAAGCAAACAAACATGTAACAGATCTAGTTGCAAACGGTGTTTCAATGCTTAGAAACAAGGCCTACGGATCATACTTTCACTAGTTAACACTCTCATATAAATATCTTCTCTTTATGATACTACTCTGAACTACTCTCTGGTTGGATAACTCTAATCCAAGGTAGGGCTATAACAGCACACCTCAAAGTTCGCTTTCCCCATCTAGATAACCCCTCACTATCACCTTGAGCGCTAGATGGTTCCAACAAACACCACAATCTCATAGAGACATCCAACTCAAGTTATACTCATGACAAGTATTTATGTAACCTGAGCCAAAGTGCCACCCGGTGTGTACACTGTCAACTTCACGCACATGGGGATAAGCAGAGATTCATTCAAGCACTTGAGTAGCAGAATAGATCTATAGATTACAAAGCTCATGATCTCAATAAGATCATGCATAAAGAGAGAGAGATGAACACATAGCTACCGTTAGAGGCCTTAGCCTCGAGAGAGAACTACTCCCTCCTCATCATGGGAGTCAGCAACGGCGATGGATGTGGTGGTGGAGTCAGTCCCGGCAGGGTGCCAGAATAGAGACTTTCGTCCCCCGAATCTCATCTTCGATGGCGGCAGCGCTGCGGAACTTTTCATGGGATTCTGATCGGGTGATTTAGGGTTTTCTCATCGGGAGGCTTCTTATAGGTGAAGAGGCAAGGTGAGGAGGCAGCCAGGAGGCCCACACCCCTGGCGGCGCCACCAGGGCTAGCCCGCACCACCATAGGGTGTGCCCACCCTAGTGCCCTAATCCGTCTCTACTTCGTGTTTCCGTGTTGCTCCAGGAAAAATAGGCATATTGGCTTTTGTCCCATCCAATTCCGAGAATATTCATTTTTTATCTTTTCTGAAACCAAAAACAACAGAAAATAGGCAACTCACACTATGGCATCTTGTCAATAGGTTAGTTCCAGAAAGTGTATTAAAATACCTCAAAGTGTAGACAAAGCATATGACAAATGATATAAAACAAGCATGGAGCATCAAAAATTATAGATACGTTTACGACGTATCAATGTACGGTGTAACTGTAACTTTCAGCATGCGTATGTCTGTTAAGTGACTTTGAATCGTTACTATTACTATCATTTTACTATTTCGCTATCATATATTCTTGAACTATTGTTATACTATTGAAATGGTGCAGAATTGTAACCAAAACACTGCAAATTTGCTGCCAAAATGAAGTAGAAACCTGCTTATGTTTTTTAGTTCACTTTGTCTATGTTTATGTTAGGTATTATGGGATTACCTGGACCTAGACCCAAAATTCCAGGTACCCGATTTGCTTGGTCAGATAAAAGGTACAGTACATTCGGGTGGCCTTCCTTGAAACCCGAATTTCCCGTTACCTGGATTACCCGACCCGAAAAATCTGGTATACCTGAATGCCCATTGTGAATGTAAACTAACATAGGCTCCCTTGATACCGGTGCTGCGAGTATTGGTGCGGAGGAGAGTATTCTCTTCAACTCCTGAAGCATTGTGTCTACTTCATCCATCCATATGAATTTGTTCATCTTTTTGAGCATCTTGTAGAGCAGCATGGCCATCTCTCCAATTCGGCTGATGAACCGGCTTACTAATGCTACGCAGCCTGTGAGGCGCTATATGTCCTTCAAGCATGTCGGGTGTTTGATGTCAAGGATGTTCTTGATTTTCTCTAGGTTTACCTCAATTTCGTGGTGTGAAACAATAAAGCCCAATAATTTGCCGGATGGTACCCCGAAGACACACTTCTTGGGGTTAAGCATCATGTTGTACTTCCGAAGATTGGGATTAAGCCCAACAATTTGCTGAAAGGTTTCCGGCAAGACGGTGACGAGGTCATTTAATTTTTTTGACATAAGTGTGTATGTTGCGACCTATCTGGTCATGTAGGCAATGCTGCATTGTCCGCTGATATGTAGCACTAGCGTTTTTCAGCTCAAAGGGCATTGTGATATAGCAGTATGTGCCATAGGGTCTGGTGAACAAAGTGGCCAATTAGTATGACTTTCGCATCCAGATTTGGTGGTATCCTGAATAAGCATCAAGAAAACACAAAAGCTCCGAGCCAGCCGTCGAGTCAATGACTTGGTCAATGCGAGGCAAAGCAAACGGATCTTTTGGACACGCTTTGTTCAAGCCGGTGTAATCAACGCACATTCTTAATTCATTGGTTCCCTTTTTAGGGACAAGTACAGGATTTTCCACCCATCGGGTGTGAATAACATCTCGGATAAAGCCAGCCTTAAGTAACCTAGCTATTTGTTTGCCTATAGACCATCGTCTTTCATCACCGAAGCATCGTAAAGGTTGTTTCACCGGTTTGGCATTAGGATCAATATTCAAGCTGTGCTGGGCAACTTCCGTAGGTACACCTTTCATGTCAACAAGTTGCCACGCAAAGATGTCCCTATTCTCATGGAGGAACTCGACGAGCGCGCTTTCCTATTTGGGATCCAAGTCCGTGCCAATGGCAGTGGTTTTGTAGGAATCTCCTTCAACAAGCTCCACCTGTTTGGTCTTGATGGCGGCCTTGAATACCGGTTCAGCAGCAGTGATTTTCTTCTTCGAAGCCAGCATCTCCGAGGGATCGACATGGCTCTGGATCTCCCTAAACTCCTCACCATAGAGAACTGCTTTCGCGAAGGCGGTGTAACACCCTCGAATCGGCCCTAGGCAGATTTTAGCGATTCCCGCCAAACCCGAATAGAAACGATTCAAGGAAACCCACCAGGCACTTGCGTGCGGGTGGAAAACGAAGTAATATCATTACACAATAGTCCACAATGGAACCCACATAACAGATATATATACAGCAACGAATCACTGAGTCAAGAATACAGATATACAGTACAAAGATCCAAATCATCTTGAAAACGATACAACATCCGAGTATGGATAAGAAGCAAATTGAGCTAAGAGCCCTGAAGAATAACCAATGGCGTCCATAACCCTGCCTAGGACAAGCCGGAAGGGTAACCCTGCTAATGATGTTGATCTCATACCTGCTAAAACAAAAAGGGTGGCGACAAAGGGCGAAGGAAAAAGGGAGCGGTCAGTACTGAGGCCAGTGCATGGCGAGGCTAGGATTTGGTGGCTCTCGCCTACATAGGTATGGTGGACTGAAGCGGCAACGCAACATGCATAAACAACCTATAGAGACTCGATGCAACTGCGGCTATTAGGGAGGGATAAGAGAGACCTAATCGGGACCAAACTGATACTAACACCAATCATACCCATCCTGGCATTTCCCCCTCACCAATCATACCCATCCTGGCATTTCCCCCTCGAGACCAAACGAGGAAGTCAAACTGAGGAACTCACACAGTTGGCAGTTTTATTCATTCCATTATAGTTGAAGCACTTACTAGTCAGAGTTAGATAGCATGAGTCATCTTGATAGCATAAGTAGTGGGCAGTTTTAGTTAACCATTTAGTTGTAGTCGCAGTACTTACTAGTCAGATACAATTAGCATGTGCCATCCCAAACCCAGCAGTTGTTGGCACTTTTATTTCATTCCATTGGAGTTGCGATACTTACTAGGCAGGTATAACTTGACACGATACACCCTAGTTCCACCAGTTCTTGGCACTTTTATTATCCATTCCATTGTAGTGAAGCTGATTACTAGTCACATATTAAGTCAAATTTATAGCACTACTTTAGTTATGCTTGTCTATGATTGAGATACTTTGCTCCAAGTCATCCATAACCGTGGACATGGCTTTCGGAAAGATTTACCCTGCAGGGGTGCACAAATAGCAACACACACACGATCAACCTCGGAAAAACCAAATCAAAACCCAACGAGGCTTTCACGACAGAGCAATCACAGGATTCATAAAAGATTTTTGGGGGCCACCCCGTTAAGCTACCCGCAATGAAGTTGTCCGGCTCCGAGACGTACCCAAGGTTTGCGTCAATGGTTGTAAATGACTGGGAACCCGAAAGTGTGACTGGGCTTGTCGATACCGCGAAAACAATCTGCATCCCAAACAGTACAGATGCTCCACGCACAATCGTGAATAAAGTAGTAAAGCATGGCATAAGTACAGGATAGTAATAAAGCCCCAAACTAGTTTGCGGCCCCAAGAAATAAGAAATGAATCAAGCTCTGGCTAAGGGGGATTCATAGACTCTCCCGTTTGTGGATAGTGCGAATAGCAAGAGAGTAGATTCAAACACGCAAAGGTAAGAGGAGAAGAGCATGGAGGTAAGGAGTAAGTATCAAGTAACAATTATCAAGTAACAAGTAACAAGTAACAAGCATAGAGGTAAGGAGTAAGTATCATGTGGATAGTGCGAATAGTCAAGGAACAAGTATCAAGTACTCGGGGCCTATGGGACACAAGTGAGCGTGGAAGAACCAAATATTAACTATTGCCCACCGATGCCTCTGCATTAGTTATATCTATTCCCAACATTTTAATTATCAGTTTAAATTAAAGTCATGATCATCTCCACCCTTAAGCATGTGCCAACCTTCCAACAACGATGGAACAACAACGACGCAAAGCAGCACCTAAGCAAGCGACTACGACTCGCAAGGCCGACTATCTTTCAAACAACATGCAATAGGATGTGTCCAAGGCAATATAGAGGCTGCAAGGAATATAAATGGTACAGAAACTAAAGCATCGCAACACGGATAGCAATAGATCAATAGGAGGAAGTAAAGACTACAAATGCAAAATAGGTAGAAAGGGGGAGATTGCTCGCCTGGAAAACACTGCCGAAGATACATTATCCGAAGGGCTTGTTGATACTTGCATCAACTCAATGGCCTAATCAGCAAAGAACCAAAGCACTTAAATAAACACCGGATGCACTATTTAATACTACGGCAAAAGATCGGGCATGAGGCATGTATGATGTAGGACATGGCAAAGATGCGATGCGACTAGACAAAATTAAGCAGAACCTGGGTCCCGACAATTAATTAATAGGTTCATATTGTTTAGCTACCCCGCAATTTAAATGTTGTATTAACAAGGCAAAACATGGCATCGGTTCACTATACAGGTTTAAATAGAGCCGATATAAGACTAGAAAATCTCGCATGTGGTCTCCATGGTTAATTATTAGATGAATCGACTATACAACCCGAACCCACAAAACATGTATGCAAGCATGAAAAGTTAAAGGAAACAAGTGTATAGATGGCATTTATAAAATAGGGTTCTTAGAAAGGGGATCACTTAGGGGTTGAAGATCTTGGGGATCGATGTGGTTCGGGTTTAGTCTTCGGATCCGGGGTTCGGGTCTTCAAATCCACGTAGACTATCTTGGCCATCCAAGGGGTTTGGGGTCCGAGAGAACTTGGCATCCGAGAAGGAGGTCTCCGGGTTCGGTTGTCGGGAGGACTTGTCCCTTTGTTGGTGGTCCTCAAGTAGGACCATGTCCGATGATCTTCGTGGGCTTCTACAAATCATCGGGTCGTCGAACTTGGTACTCGGTGGATCTCATCGACAAGAAGTTTATGGCAGCACGTGGTAGATCACAGCTTCACAAAATGGCAACACATATCAGAACATCAATTGTGCTAGCACACACATAAGCAAACAGGCAGTAGAGACAGGGAGGATCTCGGGGCCAGACCCGAATGATGTCGAACGGGGTTGTCCACTGGCTCTTGTCCATAGAGGGAGGCGACGGTGAAGAGGAGCTCGAGCAGAGGAGGGCTCCCATGACTGGGGAGAGGCGGCATCCGCCGCTGGGACATAGGAGATGCGTGATGGCGCTTGCGGCGAAGAAAGACTGCACAGGGGCTCGCAACAGAGGGCGACGGAGTCGGCGAGGGCACTGCGGCCAGCGGTAGAACTCGCTCTGGTGCGCGAGGAAACAGCGACGTCCCTGGCGGCAGAGGGAGCTGCGGAGCACACGCAGGCATGGGTGTCGATGCACGCGACGGCGGCCTGCGGGTGGCGGAAGGAGGCGTCGCCAAAGACAGAACATAAATGGCCAATGCAAGGAGGCGGCGGGCGACGAGCCTGGCAGCGGCGGCCAGAGGGGATCCAGTCGCAGGGAGCTCGAGGACGGGGGCGGGGTCGGGATGCGGAGGTGGGGCTGAGTTGGTGGGGATCGAGCGAAGCGTGTCGAGGCTTCCCGTGTGTGTACCAAGGCGGGTGGGTTGTGTGTGGTGCGCCTGCATCGCTAGGTGGTGAGGCAGTGCGGGGCTAGGGTTAGCGACGAGGAGGCGTGCGACGCGCGGGTGGCCTGGTGGAGTGGTGGCTAGGTGGGCTAGGTCTAGGGTTTAGATGGTCCGGGTCGTAGGTGGTTTGGCCGGTTGGGCCTTTGGCCTGATCGGCTGGACTGCCTCCCCGGATAAAAGATTTTATTTATTTTTATTTTTAAAAAATGTTTACAAATAGTTTTTAGACAAACCAAAGATCCGGAAAAGACGAGGGTTTTGATTTGAGATAAAGACGGGGAGGATATTTAGAAAACAAAGATAGGCTTTTCGAAAATAGTGTTAGGAAAACTTATGCATGGTGACATGATGATGCTCAAATGCAATGTGGCATGATGACATAAGCATGCGGTCATGATGATGCACAAAATGAAAACAACACGCGATTTTCTAGTAGTGGTTTTACCGGGGTGCTACAATTCGACACCACTAAAAATGGATCTCGCCCTCGAGATCCGCCTCATGGTACGGGGAAGAAGGCTGACGACCTAAGTCTTCTCGCTTCATGTAAATCCTCGCGACACCACTAACAAACATTGCTTCTCCTTGAAATCAGCGACACCACCAACAAGGGGTCGTTGCTCATGTTCGTTGAGAGAACACTCCAAAGAAACAAAGACGAAGGTAAAGGTCTCAAAAGATAACGCCACCTTTAACTTCCATGAAAGGAGTAAAATCGCATTGATCCACCATTCAACGTACAAAAGCGAATGACAAGAGTAGTGGTATGGTAGCTACTCCATCCCGCACTCGAAGCATTACTCTGTACAAGAACAAAAGAATCGTGCAAGCCACCCTCGGAATTCCGACTGAAGATCTTTATAAGCGATGTTCAGAAACAAAGGACTAATGTAGGCTCTTCTAATGTAGATGATGTCACCGTGTGGAAAAACACCAGAAGATACAAAGGAAATCGTATGACAAGACACAATGATTAGGCTCCGCGATGGTTCCATTGCATGAACAACACATGCTCAAGGTATACTCCAACTTCACCAATGCTTATCCTTCTCATATGTTTTTTCACGATACAAATGTCCATCCAGGGGCACATACAAATAAAGATTTCAAGGACAAAATGATTGGATGAAGGTACAACAAACGAAATGCAGATTCGATGATTGTAACACCACCGTTACAAAAGAGAGGAAGCGAAAGCCTGAAGGTACGACGAAAACCCAACCACGAGAAATCTTGGACTCGAAGAAAAGATAAGAGAGTAGATTCAAACACGCAAAGGTAAGAGGAGAAGAGCATAGAGGTAAGGAGTAAAAGCAGACCGAATTAGATCTATCCAACCGATTTCCAAAAATAGTTTTGACACTCTAAATCGTCCGTTAGCTAGGTTATCCTATAGGTTGGACCAGTGGGGTATCGCAACTGCTGAGCTCTGATACCACTTTGTAACACCCTCGAATCGGCCCTATGCAGATTTTAGCGATTCCCGCCAAACCCGCATAGAAACGACTCAAGGATGCCCACCAGGCACTTGCGTGCGGGTGGAAAACGAAGTAATATCATTACACAATAGTCCACAATGGAACCCACATAACAGATATATATACAGCAATGACTCACTGAGTCAAGAATACAGATATATAGTACAAAGATCCAAATCATCTTGAAAACGATACAGCATCCGAGTACGGATAAGAAGCAAATTAAGCAAAGAGCCCAGAAGAATAATCAATGGCGTCCATAACCCAGCACAGGCCAAGCCGGAAGGGTAACCCTACTAACGATGTCGATCTCATACCTGCTAAAACAAAAAGGGTGCTGAGAAGGGGCGAAGGAAAAATGGAGCAGCCAGTACTGAGGCTAGTACACGGCGAGGCTAGAATTCGGCGGCTCTCGCCTACATAGGTATGGTGGACTGAAGCGGCAGCGCAGCATGCATAAAAAACCTATAGAGACTCGATGCAACTGTCGGCTATTAGAGAGGGATAAGAGAGACCTAATCAGGACCAACCTGATACTAACACCAATCATACCCATCCTGGCATTTCCCCCTCGAGACTAAACGAGGAAGTCAAACCGAGGAACTCACACAGTTGGCAGTTTTATTCATTCCATTATAGTTGACACTTACTAGTCAGATATAGATAGCATGAGTCATCCTGATAGCATAAGTAGTGGGCAGTTTTAGTTAACCATTCAGTTGTAGTCGCAGTACTTACTAGTCAGATACAATTAGCATGTGGCATCGCAAACCCAGCAGTTGTTGGCACTTTTATTTCATTCCATTGGAGTTGCGATACTTACTAGGCAAGTATAACATGACACGATACACCCCAGTTCCACCAGTTGTTGGCACTTTTATTATCCATTCCATTGTAGTGATGCTGATTAATAGTCACATATTAAGTCAAATTTATAGCACTACTTTAGTTATGCTTATCTATGATTGAGATACTGTGCTCCAAGTCGTCCATAACCGCGGACGCGGCTTTCAGAAAGATTTACCCTGCAGGGGTGCACAAATAGCAAGACACACACGATCAACCTCAGAAAAACTAAATCAAAACCCAACGAGGCTTTCACGATAAAGCAATCACAGGATTCATAAAAGATTTCAGGGGGCCACCCCATTAAGCTACCCGCAATGAAGTTGGCCAGCTCCGAGACGGACCCAGGGTTTGCGTCAATGGCTGTAAACGACTGGGAACCCGAAAGTGTGACTGGGCTTGTCGATACCACGAAAATACTCCGCATCCAAAACAGTACAGGTGCTCCACGCATAATCGTGAATAAAGCAGTAAAGCATGGCATAAGTACGGGATAGTAATAAAGCCCCAAAATAGTTTGTGTCCCCATGAAATAAGAAATGAATCAAGCTCTGGCTAAGGGGGATTCATAGACTCTCCCGTTTGTGGATAGTGCGAATAGTCAAGGAACATGTATCAAGTACTCGGGGCCTCGGGACACAAGTGAGCATGGAAGAACCAAATATTAGCTATTGCCCACCGATGCCTCTGCATTAGTTATATCTATTCCCAGCATTTTAATTATCAGTTGAAATTAAAGTCATGATCATCTCCACCCTTAAGCATATGCCAACCTTCCAACAATGTTGGAACAACAACGACGCAAAGTAGCACCTAAGCAAGCGACTACGACTTGCAAGGCCGACTATCTTTCAAGCAACAGGCAATAGGATGTGTCCAAGGCAATATAGAGGCTGCAAGGAAAATAAATGGTACGGAAACTAAAGCATCGCAACACGGATAGCAATAGATCAATAGGAGGAAGTAAAGACTACAAATGCAAAATAGGTAGAAACGGGGAGATTGCTCGCCTGGAAAACACTGCCTAAGATACATTATCCGAAGGGCTTGTCTATACTCGCATTAACTCAATGGCCTAATCCGCCAAGAACCAAAGCACTAAAAGATACACCGGATGCACTATTTAATACTACAGCAGAAGATCGGGCATGATGCATGTATCATGTATGACATGGCAAAGATGCGATGCGACTAGGCAAAATTAAGCGGAACCTGGGTCCCGACAATTAATTAATAGGTTCATATTGTTTAGCTACCCCGCAATTTAAATGTTGTATTAACAAGGCAAAACATGGAATTGGTTCACTACACAGGTTTAAATAGAGCCGATATAAGACTAGAAAAGCTCGCATATGGTCTCCATGGTTAATTATTAGATGAATCGACTATACAACCCGAACCCACAAAACATGTATGCAAGCATGAACAGTTAAATGCAACAAGTGTATATATGGCATTTATAAAATAGGGTTCTCAGAAAGGGGATCACTTAGGGGTCGATGATCTTGGGGTTTGATGTGGTTCGGGTTCGGTCTTCGGATCCGGGGTTCGGGTTTTCGAATCCATGTAGACTATCTTGGCGATCCAGGGGGTTCGGGGTCCGGGAGAACTTGGCGTCCGAGAAGGACGTCTCCAGGTTCGGTTGTCGGGAGTACTGATGGCTCTGTGTATGGCGCGAGGAAAATGCTGGAGCGGTGTTGAGGTAGAGCTCGTTGGGAACCCCAAGAGGAAGGTATGATGAGCATAGAAAGAAGTTTCCCTCAGTATGAAACCAAGGTTTAATTGAACCAATAGGAGTAAGGAAACACCCCAATGGTGTTGCTAGCTGAGCCTTAGCAGGGCGCACTACCGGTGCTAGTAGCAATGTGGAGACCTGCACAACACAACCACAGAACTTTGTCCCCAACTTGCGATGAGGTTGTCAATCTCACCATGTTTTGCGGAAAACAAAGGATTAAACATATTGAATGGAAAGAAGTAAAAGTTTGAAGAAAGAAAACACAAAGCAGTAAAAGAATGTAGATTGTATGTAAAGAAAAGGACCGGGATCCATAGTTCACTAGAGGTGGCTCTCCTTAGATAGATAACATGCTGGGTGAACAAATTACAGCGGGGCAATTGACAAACATCGAGAAAGCAATACATGCATATAATAATCATCTTGACTCCTTTCGAACTTGATTGGGCATTACAGCATTATACATAGACCGCCATCCAACTGCATCTATGACTAATAATCCACCTTCAGGGTATCATCCGAACCCCCTCCAGTATTAAGTTGCAAGCAACAAATTATTGCTTTATGAATTGCGTGTAAAGTAAACAATATGATTTTTCTATGAACAAAGGATTGTTGTTTTCTCCCTAGTAGCAACAACACATCTAGTAACTTAGAGATTTCTGTCACTTCCCCAGATTACCAGAGGCATGAACCCACTATCGAGCATAAATACTAACTCTTGGAGTTGCTAGCATCTACTTGGCCAAGATAGCTACTAACAACGCAAAGCATGCAAGATCACAAATAACAAAGACATGATAGAATCAATAATCAATCTGAAATAGCATCTCAATATCCATCGGATCCCCGCAAACACAACATGCATAACTACAAATAGATGATCTTGATCATGAACGGAGTCTCAAGATCTAGAGATGATAGCACAAAGGTGGAGAACCAGCCATCTAGCTACTACATGGATCTGTAGTCCGAGGATGAACTACTCACGCATCATACCGGAGGCTTGCATGGTGATGAAGAAGGCCTCCAGGGTGAATTCCCCTCTCCGGCAGGGTGCCGGGAAGAGCTTCAGATCCCTCCCGATCTAGGGATGGATATGATGGCGGCTACAGACTCTTTCGTGGATTTTTGATCGGGGCCTTAGGGTTTCCATCCCGAGGGCATCTTATAGGCGGAAGGGGAGGCCGAGGGGGTGCCTAAGGCGGCCACACCACCCCCTGGTGTGGGCCAGGCTGGGCCGCGCGGCCAGGTGGTGTGGTGGCCCCCTAGCCCCTCTCCGTCTCGTATTCTGGCGTCTGATGACTTCCGGAAAATAGGCACTTTGGCTTTTGTCCCGTCCAATTCCGAGAATATTCATTTTCTGACTTTCCTGGAACCAAAAACAGCAGAAAACAGGCAGCTGGCACTATGGCTCTTGTTAATAGGTTAGTCCAAGAAATCATATGAAAAGTACTCCAAAGTGTGGACAAAACACAAGAAAGTGGATAAAACCAAGCATGGAACATCAAAAATTATAGATACATTTGCAATGTATCAAGGACTTGTCCCTTTGTTAGTGGTCCTCAAGTAGCACCGTGTCCGATGATCTTCGTGGGCTTCTTCAAATTGTCGGGTGGTCAAACTTGGTACTCAGTGGATCTCATCGACAAGAAGTTTATGGTAGCATGTGGCAGATCACGGCTTCACAAAACGGCAACAGATATCAGAACATCAATTGTGCTAGCACACACATAAGCAAACAGGCAGTAGAGGCAGGGAGGATCTCGGGGCCAGACCTAGACGACGTTGAACGGGCATGTCCGCTGGCTCTTGTCCGCAGAGGGAGGCGACGGTGAAGAGGAGCTCGAGTGGAGGAGGGCTCCCACGACCAGGGAGAGGCGGCATCCGCCGCTGGGACATAGGAGATATGCGACGGCGCTTGCGGCAGAGGAAGACTACGCAGGGGCTCGCGGCACAGGTGGTGTCGCCAAAGACAGAACATAGACGGCCGATGCAAGGAGACGGGATCCGCGACCAGGAAGGGGGAGGCCAGTCGCAGGAAGCTCGAGGACGGGGGCGGGGTTGGGATGCGGAGGTGGGGCCTAGTTGGTGGGGATCGAGCGAAGCGTGTCGAGGCTTCCCGTGTGTGTACCAGGGCGGGTGGGTTGTGTGCGGTGCGCCTGCATTGCTAGGTGGTGAGGCAATGAGGGGCTAGGGTTAGCGACGAGGAGGCGTGTGACGCGCGGGTGGCCTAGGTGAGTGGTGGCTAGGTGGGTTAGGTCTAGGGTTTAGATGGTCCGGGTCGTAGGTGGTTCGGCCGGTTGGGCCGGGATGTCATCAAAGCCAGGGCTTCTCGCCTTTCCTTTTGACGGCTCCTATCCCTAGACACCGGCCCCCGATACCAATACTAGAGATTTGCCTTGAGGGATTGGTTGGAAGGAAGCTCGAAATTCTTGGTTCGGTTAACCTCGATAAATTGGAAGGGATTGGCTGGATTGCCTCCTCGGATAAAAGATTTTATTTATTTTTATTTTTAAAAGATGTTTACAAATAGTTTTTAGACAAACCAAAGATCCGGAAAAGACGATGGTTTTTATTTGAGATAAAGACGGGGAGGATATTTAGAAATCAAAGATAGGCTTTTCAAAAATAGTTTTAGGCAAACTTATGCATGATGACATGATGATTCTGAAATTCAATGTGCCATGATGACATAAGCATGCGGTCATGACGATGCACAAAATAAAAACAACACGCGATTTTCTAGTAGTGGTTTTACCGGGGTGCTACAGGCGCCTTCACTGAGCTCACACTCCCTTGCCTTGGTGAAGCTTCCGTCAATGGTGATGATGCCATTTGGTCCGGGTATCTTGATCTTGTTGTAGACAAAGCATGGCCTTGCGAGGAAGGAGTGGAATATGTCGTGTCCAAAGATGACGTGGTAAAGGCTCTTGAAGGGCACCACTTTAAAGGTCATGCGCTCTTGGCGGTAATTGTTGATATCACCAAAGGCGACCAGAAGGGTGATGCAGCCTAGGGAATTAGCTTGTCAGCCAGGGAGAACGTCATGGAACACTGTCTTGCTCTTCCTTAGCTAGGTCTCCGTCAAGTTCATCTTGTGCAGTGTATCCAGGTACATGATATTGATGCTGCTTCCACTGTCCACGTTGCACCTGGTCAACTCTGTTCCATCAATCAAAAGTTCGATGACCATGGCATACTAGTTCTCTATTGGGATGAGGTCTGGATGATCCTTCCTATGCAAGTGATTGGAATCTTTGACCACCTGACGTACTGAGGAACTAGAGGGAGTGTGGCCATCAGTATTCTCATTGAGGTTTTCTGGGCCCGGAAGGTGGGAGTTCCAAGGAAAGTATGGTAGACCGGAGCCTTCTGTTTGAAGGGATTCTTTCCCTTGCCATCGGCCTTGTCGGCGGACTTGGGTTCCACGTCTTCATCCATGTCACTTGAATCCTTGGACTCCTCTTCCTTCTTCCCATTGCCCTTTCCATAAGGTTTGTTCTTCCAACTTCGCTTGTAGCCGGACTCAGGGTCTTCCTTGAGGTTGTTGACAAACTTGCATTGGCGGTTGGTGTGGTTGGCCTTGCCGTTCGCATCGAGGTGGACGAAATACGGCATATCGTGATACTCTTCGTACGTTTGGGGAACACAGGGCACTGAGGGTGTTGCATCACTCCTCTGATGTCCATGGCTAGCCTCCTAACCATGGCCACGTTGTCCGCCTCCGCCTCGGCCATCGAACATTGTGGCGATCATGTCGGTTGCTTGCTTCTCTTTAGGCAGAGTCTTCTGCTTGTTGTTATTGTTCTTTCTGGCCTATGTAGGGATGGCGATTGCCGACAACGATCTGGGAGCATCATCATCAGCGGCGGCGAATTTTTTCTTACGGCTCTAGTTGCTTCCCTTTTCCGTCATGGAGAGGAGAGTTGTGGTGCGATCAATTGGATCCGCCATGTCCTACGCCATGATTGCTACTGGGTGGCGATAGTGGCGGTGGCGGCGGTGGGTTAGCCTTCTTGCTGGTCCCTCCATGCGACTTCTCACGCCTGTCATGATTGCTTGTCGGATGTGGTTAAGGTTAAAGTGAACAAACTATGGTGTAGATGCTTGACAAAGTATAAGTTAGAAATCTCATG
Organism: Avena insularis; assembly: GCA_023614405.1. Classification (NCBI taxonomy): domain Eukaryota; kingdom Viridiplantae; phylum Streptophyta; class Magnoliopsida; order Poales; family Poaceae; genus Avena; species Avena insularis. Next base: position 227,403,846 of record CM042696.1, on the reverse strand, counting down.
TCCCTTGTATATGAGGGCCCCTCCTCATGCTACTCAAGTTTAGTCACCAGTAAGTTCTTGTCATCGTAAGTACACGTGTATCATAGAGAACTGCCAACGGGGTACCCCTTGCCCGATGATACGGAAGAATCCCCTTATCAAAATGACAAGGCAAGCAGACAACGAGCATCTCAACAATCTTCTTATTTACCATGGGAATATGGTGCTTTTTTCTCTCTTTCCTCTTTTCATAATATCTCTTTTTTTTCTTTTTCTCTTTTTTTCTCAATATAGGACTCTTTTTTTATAAGAAGAATGCTTCATAGACAACTCATTATGGTTACGCTGCAGGTTTCCACCATGTCAGCATGGATTAGAGCAATGCCAGCGTTTCTCTAACACATATACATAACTCCATGGACTTACAAGCTCCCCTTTCATTTCACACCGACGACATACATATACAAAAGAGCATGATATCAACTAGGTACAAGTACCAAGTGAAATTTTGAAAGCGTTCCCCATGAAAGCATGGTTCTGCCAATTCCCAACAAATAAGTGAAAGCATATACAACATAGACGACACAATGGTTCAAGTTTATTAAGGGCAAGAAAAGTAAAGTGTGCCATCAAGTTCATGAGAGCTTTAATCACTAGTTTTCTCATAACAAGTTTAATTTGGAAGGTAAACAAAAGCATGAATATACATGGAATAGCATAAGCTAGTAGGTAGGTATGGTGGACTCTTTGGAATAACTTGGTTTAGGAAGCTGGATGCATGAGTGGAACTCATACTTTGTTGTGGAGGCTAACAAAAGACTGGGAGAGACAAACTAAGAGAGCAATAATGGCCATAATCATGCAGAGCGACAAAACATCATTGATCAAAGCATAAAGTGATACTACAAGTTGAAGACTAAAGGATCATAAAGGCTATGTGACTTGAGATAGTCATAACATGGTGTGAGTATGCACCAAGTCAACCTAAATAAAGCATCAAAGGAGAATACCACTATACTATGCCTTAATATGCTAAAACTGTTGGGTTCGCAACACAGAAAACAAAAAAATTCCTACGATGAGAACTACACGCCAAGATCTATCTACTAGATACAAGCAACAGGTGGATATACATCCATGGAGAACATACCCTCGAAGACAACAAAGCTTTGTTAACGAGATGGATCTCGTGGATGATGTAGTCGTACACTTGCCGATCTCAAGATCGTGATGAAGTCCAGCAGGTCCGGCTCCAGCACGTCCTTCAGATCCAGCTCCAGCAAGTCCAGCACCACCAAGTCCAGCACCGCAAAGCAGCGGTGCATCCGTGATCGCACACACGTCCGGTACCCCGACAACCTCCATCCCTCGCTCCAGCAAAGCAGCGAAAGCAGCAACTCCTTTCCAGATAAAGCCACCAGGAACATGTATCTCGCTAATCCGAGACCATGGGGGAATAATACTAGAGGGGGAGAGAGATCCTTCACGAGGAGGTGTGAGTGTGAAGGTGTGAGAGGGGGGCCTTTTGTAGGAGGAGGGGAGGGTACCCCTCCCCATGGCCGGCGCATCAAGGGGTGACCCTTCACCTCCTCATTCATGTGGTGGTAACTCCCTCCACATAAATTTGCCCCTTCACATTCTCTTTTAAAGTCTCCACTTTAAATGCATTAAATTTCTCCAAATTTAATGCTCTCTCATTTAATAAAACTCTTTTATTATTTTTATTCAGAATTTTTTGTTAATTACTTTAATTAACAAACATTCACATAAAACTCCCTGCAACATTTCAATATTACATGCAGAACCAATTTCAGCAATTTCACCCGAAACAGTTTCGGTGTCTATTGAAATAATTCCAGCACTTTCTTAAATCTTTATCTGAAACATATTTGCTCCAAATGGTGTCGTTATCCCTTAAGTGTGTCACCCTATGGTTCAGGAATAATACAGACATGATCGAGACCCCTCACCGATCAATAATCAGCAACGGGACCTGGAGATCCATACTAACTCCTACACATTCAACGATGACTTATGTGATCGTGAGAAACTTTAATGCTAGTAACTAAATCCCTCTGTCTCGTGATATATTACATGTCCGAGATTCGATCATCGGTATCTCCATACCTAGTTTGATCTCGTTTCCTACATGCACTCTTTTCTTGTTCCCGTGATATAACATTCTAGTGATCACATCACTTGCTTGCAAGCTATCTTAATGTGATATCACCGAGAGGGCCTAGAGTATATCTATCCATCATCGGGATTGACAAATTCCACTCTTGATCCATGAGCCTCAATATAACACCTTCGTAGCACTGAACCCATCTTTATAGTCACCCTGTTACGGTGTGACGTTTGATGTTATCAAGATACTCTTCCGATGTTAGCAATTAACATGATCTCATGATGTTATAGAAATATAAACATAATGACTTTGATCGTAATGCTATACTTTGGATGGATGTTCATCACATCATTCCACCAATGTTGTGACCTCGTTATTAACAAAATCCAATGTCCATGATCAGGAAACCTTAATCATCTTGTTAATCAACGAGCTAGTCTGTAAGAGAGGCATAACTAGGAACCTTTTGTTTATTAAGCACACATGTATTGACGTTTCCAATCAATACATAGCATGCAAAATAAACATTTATCATAAACATGGAATAAGATAATAACCACTTTATTATTACCTCTCGGGCATATTCCCTTCAGTCTCCCACTTGCACTAGAGTCAATAATCTAGTTTGAAAAACTTTCCGTATTGAACACCTATGGCTTTCTGGTGTTGCATATATGCTATTGCTAGTGGTTAACATAATTTCCAGATCTGACAGTTTCAGGTCCATGTGTATTTGCATGTCTTTGCGTCTCTACGCATCACTCATTCTCAAATGAGATGGCATTGTATAAATTTGGTCCTTTGGTGAGAACTTTAGTTCGTTCGGGTTAAAATATGTTGATATTATTGTCACACAATATATCTTCATAGTATTAGCCCACTTTGAACCACACCTAGTTTGATAACAAACTACTTAACACAAATGCCCTCCTTTGCTGCTACTATAGCAGTTATATACTTAGCCTTTTGTTGTAGTATCCATCACAATGTCTCAACTTTGGAACTCATCCAAATCCATCATGGGACATCCTTTCCATTACATTGTCCACCCATAGTCTAACTTGAGATAAATTTAATTTGTATCTTATGAAAAAATTAGTATCAATGTAACACTTTACAATGAACTACCTTTAACTATTTGTCACTTATACATGATATATTCTTAGTTCTTCCAAAGTTCATAAGAATATCTTTACTATTGTCCAATGATCATCTTATGAATCATTATGGTATATGCTCATAACATTTAGAGCATAGGACATTCTGGATACATATCATGGTATAATCGATCAAAATCTTCATGTGATTTTACTCACCAAGTGTTGAAACACTTGAATCTTGATACAATTCTTTCTATTCAGCAAGAACCTTTCTTGTTGTTTCTATATTGAACCCTTTCAATATCTCATATATGTATGTTTGGCCCAAGCATATTTGTGCCTTAATCTAGATATTGATGCCAAATATTCCGGGTTTGCCCAAGTCTTTCATCGAAATCTTACTTGAATGAAATTCTTAACTTGTGTCAATACAAGATACATCATTTCCAATCAACAATATGTCCTTTACGTAATGTATTTAGAAATATGTCTCAGCGCTCCCACTTAATTTCTTGAAAATGCAAGCATCTTCATCATCTCCGATGAATTTAAACTCTTTTAACAGTTTCATCATGGTGAAGATTCCAACTCCGCTATGCTTACTTCAACTATTGAAGTTTGCATGCCCTTTTAGCACCCTTTGAATTAACAAAACCCTTCGGACCATGTCAAGTACATGTCCTAGGTAACCGTTCTATTAGAAGAACATTGGTTTGTTTGTTCAACTACCATACATCAAATTATATGCAGTGGTTGCTACATTAATCCGTCAAGACTAAATATCGCTATGAAAGATCAAATCTTGTCATAGTCAACTCCTTGAACATTGTCGTAAAATTCTTTCCGACATGTCGACTATTTCATAGATGTTAAACATCCATGTCTTATTTCTTTATAGATCCAAACACGACCGATAGGCTTCACGCCTTTCCGGAGGGTCTTCCAAGTTCAGAAACTTGATTTCTCATGTATGGATACTATCACGGATTCTATGACTTCTAGTCATTTTATGGAGTCAGGGCCCATCATCGCTTCTTTGCATGTAGTCGGTTCATCATTGTCAAAACAATAACGACTTGCTTATCAAATCACACCATTTGATTCTTACCGACCCACACGGTTCAATAGGAACTCTAATCTCCGAGATCATAACCTTTGTAATCACGGGAGCCATGAGCATTGTGGCTGCCACCGGGACACTTTTTGGTGCTGCGCTACTTAGCACATATAGCTAAGGTTCAACAACCTTATCAAAGTTCTATTGTCCCCCCACTTAACTTTTCGCGAAAAATTCCTTCTCAAGAAACTTGACGTTCCAAGTAACAAACTTTTTTGTCCTCGGTGTTATGGAGAAATTCCCAACAAATTATTTGGGATAACCTACAAATACATTCTTATCCGCCTTTGGTTGTAAACAGTTTACTTATGCATAGCATATCAAAATTTAAGAAAAGACAAATCAGGTTTTATCCCAAACCATAACTTATATGGTGTCATTTCAACGGATGACGATGGTGCTCTTTTCCGTGTAAAAGCAGTAGTCTCTAAAGCTTCAATCCTTAAAACATAATGGCAGTTTTATAAATGACACCTTTGATCTTACCACATCAAACAAGGTTTGATTTGATCTCTCGAAAATACCATACTCCTGTGGTTTATCAGGAAATACAATTTCATGGAACAATTCCTGAAATCTTCGGTGTTTTGCTAAACCTGTAACTCAAATATCTTCCTTTATGATCAAATCATAAACTCTTTATTTTCTTGTTACAATGATTTTCCACTTCATCTTAAAAGTCTTTGAACAATTTTCAAATGTTTCATACTTCTTCCTTATTAAGTAAATATATAAATATATTCACTCAAATTTCTGGAGAAAGCATTGAAGCAAAAAAGATCCATCGCATATGGCTACACATAATGGACTATGCACATCAACATGTACAATTTCCAATAAGCTAGTCATCCGTTCCTCTTTGGCCTATGAACGGAGTTTCAATTATCTCGAGGAAAGTCTCACAAGCGTCAGTTGATCAAAATCAAAGACTCCAAAAATCCATCAACATGGAGTTTCTTCATGTTGTCTTTCCAATATAATTTAAACAGCGATGTCACTTCATAAGCGATGCTTATGGATGTTTATGTTGGCATACAGTGCATCAAGCACTAAGTCGGAGTTGGCTTCGGCCTTGTCGATGGAGGAGGTGGAGAGTGATGGTGGAAGGCCATTGTTGTTTCTTTTCCGGCCTCTTGGGCAGGGATGGCCTTGGTGTTGTCCTTGGCATCCGCATAGTCGTTGAAAATTATGACCATCTCGCCAAGGGTGAGTGACCTGGTGGCCTGCCGCCTCCTGAGTGTATGCCGGAGGAGTGTCCCGGGCATGAGCCCTTCCACAAAGTGGTAGACGAGTTCGTCAGCACGGTCACCTTCCAGGGTTGCCCTCACCCTCATCTATCTGGCAAGGTATTCAAAGGGAGGTTCTCTGTCCCTCTGAACACATCTGGCTAGGTCGAAGATGGTGATGACACTGACAAAGTGTGACCTCCGTGTCTCTAACACTCGGGGAAGCCAAGCGGATCCACGGGGTCCTTCCACCATTATATGCTGGACAGGGGCGGTTTGGGTGGGCCTGGAATTTTCCTGATTTGAGCCGCCATACTCTAGAGAGAGTACGGCCCAGATTCTTCAGCGAACATGTCCTTCCCATAGGCGGTCCGTGCGGGTCTTGACGAGTCTTCGACTTCCTGGGAGCTAGGACCCGAGTCAGTTTCACCGATGAAGATGTGGATGTCTATGATTGGACGATGGAGCAATAGGTAGGGTTCATCTTTGCCGGGACCCAGAATTCTAGAGGGGCGAGTGGGATGTTTCCGGGGAAGAGGACTCGCCCAATGGCGACGGTTTTGCCGATTCCCGCGAAGAGCTTCGACCTTGCCCGGTGTAGAGCTCGAAGCGACTCTTACCCCATGGTGGGTGCCAGCTTCCATGGTATTGCTGATGAGTACGCCATGGAGGGGTCCTCACAGAGCCTGTATAGAGACCTGGGGTAAGAAGGTGAGTTGGCGGGTACGAGGTAACACAGCTTACCCAGGTTCAAGTCCCACAATGGTGACGGAACTCTACTCCTTCTATAAATCACTATAATGGCAATACGCCAAGTTACAAAGATCGCTTCACTGTGCTTGACTAGTTTAAATTACTCATAGTGTGTCTACCAAGTAAGTATATGCATCGTTTCAACTTTAAAAGTTCAAATCAATGGATTTCTCATGCACAAACTATGACACCACGAGCAGCAATTTTCTTGTAATGCAAAGCACTAACTAAAAAATGAAATGGAGGGGTGGAGGAGTCACATACCAAGGAGCAATTTGACCAAAGGGATTTGAAAAAGTGTTCCCGAACTAGGAGAAGGACCGCCGATAGAGCTCGTCGTAGTAGCGAGGTGAAGCGTCGTACGCCTCTCTTCCTCCGGGACAGTAGCATACTGACACTAGCAGTGATTGTGCATCGCCTCTTGCTATAAACAAAGGGGAACCTTGGGCTAGCGAATGTTCTTGCACAACATCACAACTAAGAGACGACCTTAGCTCGGGAGACATCAAACAAAAAATGTATGATGTAGTGGTGAAGTAAAGAGTGGAGAAAAGAAGAGTAAAAACTGTTATGATAGAATAGTGTTGAGAACAGTGGACAAAGAAAGAGTGCAAACTTTTTTAGATAGAGATGAAAGTCGATGGAGAAATAAAGGACGAATGGTGGGTGAAGGGAAGAGAGAGAAGAGAAAAAGCGACAACTTGTGCGGTTGGGCTATGGCAAGGGGAAGATATGAAGAGCGGGGATATGAAGAAGGTCAATCGTTATGGTCGGACGATTGCGATGGTAAGAGTGGAAGACCGGTCAGAGGAAAAGTTCTGACGGTTATGGTCTGAGGCTAGCGAGGTAGAGAGTAAACAGACAAGGAGTGAAAATAGCACGCATGACAGGCCGCACCGCATGTACGTCTAGTTCCGCATCGAACACTATAAGAATCAAGACGATCCATGACATTTTTTTCATGACGATACCTAAAAACGTCCAGAATCCGTGACAGTCTAGTTTTTTCGTCGGGAGGGGCTCGGAGGCATCCGTCCCGATCATTCATGACAAGAATTTGTCGTAGTAGAATCATCGCGGATTTCGTCCCTAATGTGAAGCCCAGTTATCCAATTTGTCTCACGTATAATCATCATGGATATCATCGTGCTGCATGTTTGAATAATTTTTTCAAACAATCACGTCATCCATGAACTAACCCCACATGTGAGCGCGGTATGCACGCTAGCACTTCGGGAAATCTGGGGGTGGTTTTTTGGCCAGTCCCACATGTGAGTCTGTATGATCCAAACTTGCAGTGCATGGCTAGTTCACGTGATAGTTCTGAAAAAAGCTTGTTAATCCAAACATGCAGTGGAAGTTATGCTTATTCTTCCTCATCTCCTCGGAGTGGCAGTTCTGCTTCGTCTCCCTCCTATTCTCCTGTTCTTCTTCTCCTCGTCTCCATGTTCTTATTTCTTGCTCGATCAATAGGAATTATTCCCACGTAAGCCATTGCTAGCAGCCGGATGAAAAGGAAGAGGTCCGATCTCCTGGACGACCAACTTCACAAGATCACCGACTACTTGATGGAGAAAGAGTAGTACATCGACACATATGCTGCTTGTCAGAAAGTCTGCACCGATTGGCGTCGCACTTTAAAACAGCCTAAATTCCATCTTAAAAACAGGATCCTAATAGATCACACACTTCCAAACGTCGGTGACTTCACCTTCCTCAACCTCACCACTGGTCTTTGCTTCATGACGAATCTAATGGATGTCCATTGCAGGCTCAGATTCACAGCCGATATATCTATATATAACATTCATTTATTTATATTTTCAATTGTAAACATCTTAGGGCTAACTATCCTCTTCTTCTAAAGATTCTACTTCGTCGGTATTTCTTGTGGCGTCATCGTGCTTTCTTAGAGGGTGGAGTCGTTCAAGATTCGGCTTCGGAACCCAATCATTCATAAGTCTAACACTGAGTTTCAGGCACACATACCATTTGATATTCTGCTACGTATCATCATGACAAAGTACCCGACGATGTTGTTTTTTTCCACAATTTATCCCTAGATTATTGCATGGGCCGATGAGAGCACCCCAACGGGGAAATTCAATGAATCATTTGTATAAAGAATTTATTCGCCACCACTGATGTGCTTATTACCTGCATGAGGGCATTTTGAGGGGAAGTATATGCATTACTTGAGAATGGACACATCATGTCGACCAACACCATGTTAGAGCAGCGTGCGAGCACTGTCATGATGGCCAAAATAATTGCAGCCCCAATCTTTGAACAGATACGCGGAACCTACAAGTTTACCTAGTGGAGTAGATGGTGATCTTCTTCTTGTGTTGAACAGGGATTTCAGCAAAGGTCAACCAATGTTGTACTGGGTGGACATGGAGACTGCTCTCTCCAGGCCATCAGTGGCATTGGAAGTCGTGCCCTTACCGTTGATTACCATTGGTCTATCTCCATCGATGCCAGGTTGCACGCCACAGTCAAAGCTGGTTGCATATACTATGGGAACTATATCAGACTGTACAATCATGATGTTCAAGCCTGGGAAGAGGAACCCAAGATGGTTTTTCATCTCTTAGGTCATCATCGGCTGGAACGTATGACCAGGCCTTACCCTCTGGATGAGATACTAGCAGCACACGACATATGGAGAGAGTTCTCTGAATATGTGATGCAACATTCCAGAGCCACCGATGATGAAATATATAGGGAATAATGAATCCTATATTCATCCTAGGTTATTTGATTGCATTTTAAGGTCTATTTGAAGTAGAAATGTGTATTTTTTTTATATTATTTCAGCAGTATGTGTATTACTTTTCAGGTAAAATTGTAATGTATTTATGTTTAGTACTTTTAGAATTCAATGGATTTATTTTTACTGATTCAAAATATCTAATGGAGAATACAGTCTCATGGAAATCTCTCGAACTCGTGACCAGGCACCCTCTCACGAGCATCCCAAACGACTGGAATGCATGTGGAGAGGAAAGCTTTCAAAATTCTTTGTACTAGTGTCTTCCATCATTCTTAGTAGTAGCTTCATGTTCACATAATCATAACCATACCGGAAAAATCTTCCAAAAGTAGACTAAACAGGAAACTATATTATATATACACTAGGTTTCAAATGACTATCTAACTATTCTAGACTATGTCATACTAGTTAAACTTAATAGTTTCCAACCACAAGGACACTCTAGATTGTCTCAAACACAAACTTCACGTCCAACATCTCTTCTGTGGTCTTCTTGCTAGTGATTAGCATGACTTCTCCAACCTTTAGATCATCTTCACTTTGGTGGAATTTCTTCCACCCCTGACGGCACGACCATCTAGGTTAGTCTTGTATGCAATTGGGGTGATGTCAAAATATCCTAGCTGTACTCCATCCACGCCATCATCACAGATGCCCATGGAGGAAACCACTTTTGTAGGTAATCTCTATGATGTCGACAACCACAAGTTATATATGGAGCCATACAAGGAGCAAACAAAGGTAGTTTTTATCCCATCTTATGTTGGACAATATATGTCCTTGTCAAACGGGTCACAAATGGAACTCCAGTGAAGGTGTTGATTGGCGGTAGGGTATCTACAAGGTGTTCCATCTCATAATCGGTAAGGTGGCATCTTTGGGCGACAACCGTATACTCCTATACGTCTGTGTTGGGGATATGATATATGGGTATCCTCATAGCATGTCACCAGTCAGACTAACCCGGGTGGCCCATAGTTGGTAGCAAGGCCTCTGGCCTGCTGGGCGGCCCAGTTAGACGGATCCTGAAGGGAGGCCCATGCTGGATAAAGGAAGGCTACGCAGGAGTCACCGACATACTCAGATCCTTGGAGTACAAGACATGGAAGACTAGTTTGTATTAATGTAGGACTCTTTACCTTGTCCGACAAGGACATTTCCCTGTAAACCCTAGGTCTTGGCGCCTTTATAAGCCAGCTTGTGGGAGCCTTTAGGGCAGACAACATCTTAGATTGCTACATACAACGTGCAACACCTCGCACAGCGAACCTATCTCTGTAACTCGGTGTATATTATAGTGATTTATAGCAGGAGTAGAGTTCCGCCACCACTGTGGGACTTGAACCTGGGTAAGCCGTGTTACCTCGTACCCGCCAACTCTCTGCCTTACCCCACGTCTCTAAACACGCACTACAAGGACCCCTCCATGGTGTACTCATCGGCAATACCACGATAGTTGGCGCCCACCGTGGTGCAAGAGGCGCTTCGAGCTCTAGACCGGGTCAGGTCCAATCTCTTCGAGGGAATCAGCGACACCGTATCCATCGGCCGCGTTATCTTCTCCGGCAACATCCCGATTGTCCCTCTAGATGAGTTCTGGGTGTTGACAAAGACGAACCCCGCGCGCTTCTCCGTCATCCCCTTCGGAGACATCCACATCTTCATCGGCGAAACTGACTCGGGTCCTAGCTCCCAGGAAGTCGGAAACTCGTCAAGCCCCGCACGGACCGCCTATGAGCAGGACACGTTCGCGGAAGGATCTAGGACATACCTCTCCTTGGAGTATGGTGGCTCGGATTACGAAATTTCAAGGCCCACCCAAACTGCCCTGTGCAGGATATAAAGGTGGAAGGACCCCGCAAATCCGCTTGTCTTCCCCGAGCATTAGAGATGCGCAGGTCACACTTTGTTGGTGTCATCACCATCTTCGATCTAGCTAGATGCTCCAAAGGGATGGAGAACCTCCCCACGAATACCTCGCCAGATGGATGAGGGTGAGGGAAACCCTAGAGGGCGACCGTGCCGACAAGCTCGTATACCACTTTTTGGAAGGGCTCACACCCAGAACACTCCTCCAGCATACCCTTCGAAGGCGGCAAGCCGCATGTCCTCTCACCTTTGGCGAGATGGTGTCCATCGTCAACGAATATGTAGATGCCAATGAAGAGGCCATGACGGAAATCGCCATAATAGCCGGAGGAGGAAACGACAATAACGTCCCGCCTGCATCACCCTCCACAACCTCCATCGTCAACATCGAAGCCAACTCCGACTCTGTCCTTGATGCATTATACGCCGACATCAATATGGATGGCAGCGGCTCGGACGCTAACTCGTGGAAATACGATGATGTTATGAGGGAGATCAAGCAGGAGATCAAGAAGGAGGAGCACGCCGAGAAGAGAAACACTACCCACCAGTTGCTAGTCGCCATTGGGAGCATGATGGAAGAAGATGGACAGGAACCGACACGTGAGAGAGCTCCTCCCACGCCTACAGTTACCAGAGCAGCAGCATCCAAGAAAGCCACCGAGCCACCGGCTCTGGCCAAGGCCTTGCCTCCTCCGATGATCCGCCCGCAACCAGTGCAAGAACTTACCACGACCCCTAGCACTGCCCGACAATCAAATCAGTCGCCAATGCAACCATCAACGTCAGCAGCTGGCAACCCATTGGTTACTCCTGCCAACAAAGCAATCAACGGAGCACTTCTCGTTGATCCAATCACCGTTGCCCATATCTGGAGCGTTACAGAGCTTGATGAGAAACGCGTGGAAATCCTGGCAGAACCCGAGTGCATCGTGGAGCAGGGCGCTAAGCTGGACGAGGACATGGCTAAGGCGCAACAATCCATCAAGGCAGCAAGAGCTATGGAGGTTGAGTACAAGAAATTGTTGTTAAAGCAAAAGGCAAAGAAAGTGCCAGCTCACGTCGTCGAAGATCCCGGCGTTTGGCGAAGTTTGGGGTATGGCGGATGTAAGCTGACAAAAGCCACCCCTTACATTGATTCAGAGGGGAGGCAGGTCATGCCAACTCCCGCCCTCAACACTGCCATTGCCAAGACCCTCCTGGAGCAGGACAGGTCGCCAGAAGCAGTTGCTCAGGTGTACGAACTTGTCGCTATGGCATGCAAGCAACATCATAAGGCCACCTCGCAGAGGCTTGAGTCCAACCCGGAGCTTTGCCAGTCAACCCTGAACAGCCACAGAAGGCCAAAATCTCCCCGTGACGAGGGATCCCACATAGGCTCCATAGAGCGAAGACAGAAAGAGGCACGCAATAGGACTAACGCCATCCCCATATGCTCCAATCACGGAGAAAAGGCTCGTCCCCGCCGATCGCCACCTGCACCACCATCTCGGCGTCACGAGGAACCAGATTCGTGCCACCGTACAAGCATGCCACCGCCAAGGTGGCCCCATCCCAGCGTCGTTATATACGATCTGGGCGAGTAGCCTCGGCATGCCGGAGACCGCAGCGACAATGAAGGACACAGGAGCAGGTCCCACAAGGAACCGCCGCATCCGACATGTAACCACGATAGGCATGAGGAATCGTAGGAGGGGCACAACAAAAGAGCTAACCCACCGCCTCCACCGCCACCATCTCCACCTAGCAGCCATCATGGCGGAGGGCATGGTGGATCTCATAGATCATGCCACAACTCCCCTCCCCATGACGGAAGAGGGAAGCAACCAGAGCCATACGATGCATGTACATGGCTGGACAAGATCCAAGAAGCTCAGGATCTCCCATACCTTGGGACACGTTGTTTTGGACCAGTGATACATGCCACAACTTAACCAAAGGGCCTCCGGATAGACAAGACCATCAAAACCTACAACGGCACTGCCAGGCTAGCAACATGGTTGTAGGACTATAGCAAAGCGATTCACATCGTAGGGGGAAATCCTAATGTCGCCGTGAAGTACCTCCCACTCATGCTAACCGGCATCGCCCGACAATGGATCGACGACTTGCCGGAGAAATCAATATGCAATTGGTTGGACATGCATGAAGCGTTCACAAAGAATTTCGAGGGTACGTACAAACGTTCCTGCACTGTCAGAGACCTACAGTGGTGTGTGCAGGAAAAGGATGAAACCTCCCGTGCTTACCTCTCTCGCTGGCTGGATATGAAAAATTCCTGTGCAGGGGTGCACGAACAGACCGCTATGGCTGCCTTCATTGATGGTCTGGAAAAGGGAACTTTGCTCCGACATACGTTAAAGCGCAATCAAGACAACAACGCGATCAACCTCAACACAATTATCGCCATGACTAGCAAGTTCGCCGCTGCTGACGACGACGCGTGTGGATCGTTGCCGGCAATAGCAATCCCTACCCAGGCCAGGAAGAACACCAATAAAAGCGGAAGAATACGCCCGAAGAAAAGTAAGTAGCCAACATGGTTGCCGCGACGTTCACTGGCAGAGCTGTAGGCGGATAGCGTGGATGTGGTTAGGGGCTATAAGTGGCTAGCAGAGGAGTAATACTACACCCTCAGCACCACGCGTTCCACAGATATACAAAGAGTACCACGATATGCCATGTTTCGTCCACCTCGACGCAAACGGCAAGGCCACCCACACCAACCGCCAATGCAAATTCGTCAATGATCTCAAGGAGGACCCTGAGTCTGGCTACAAGCAAAGTCGGAAGAACAAACCCCGCGGAAAGGGCAAAGGGAAGAAGAAGGAGGAAGAGCCCAAGGAATCAAGTGATATGGATGAAGACGTGGACCCCAAATATTTCGACAAGGGAGAGGATAAAGGGAAAAATCCCTTCGAAAAGAAGGCTCCATGTTACCACACCTTACTTGGCACCCCAACCGCCCGGGCCCAAAAAACCTCTCTGACGATACTGATGGCTACCCTCCCTTTGGTTCCCAATACGTCAGGTGGTCGAAAGTTCCAATTACATGGGATAGGAAGGATCACCCAGAACTCATCCCAACAGAGAACCAATATGCCATGGTCATCAACCCTTTGATTGACAGCACGGAGTTCACCAAGTGCCTCGTGGACAGTGGAAGCAACATCAACATCCTGTACCTGGATACACTGCACAAGATGAACTTGACGGACAACCAGCTAAGGAAGAGCAACACCATGTTCCATGGGATTCTCCCTGGCCGACAAGGAAATTCCCTGGGCTGCATCACCCTTCCGGTCGCTTTTGGCGATGTTAACAATTACCGCCAAGAACGCAGGACCTTTGAACTGGTGCCCTTCAAGAGCGTGTACCACGTCATCTTTGGACACGGCATCTTCCACTCCTTCCTTGCAAGGCCCGCTTTGTATACAACAAGATCAAGATTCCCAGACCAAATGGCATCATCACCGTTGACGGAAGCTTCACCAAGGCACGGGAGTGCGAGCTCAGTGAGGCCGCCTTCGCTGAAGTAGTCCTATACGGTGAGGAGTTCAAGGTGATCCAGAACCAGGTCGATGCCTCGGAGATGTTGGCTTCAAAGAAGCATATTACTGCTACCAAACCCGCCTCCAAGGCCGCCATCAAGACCAAGCAGATGGAGCTTGTCGAAGATGATTCCTCCAAGACCACCGCCATTGGCATGGACATGGATCCCAAATAGGAAAGCGCGCTCGTTGAGTTCCTCCGTGAGAATAGGGACATCTTTGCCTGGTAACGTGCCGACATGAAAGGTGTACCTAGGGAACTTGCTGAGATAGCTTGAATATTGATCCTTATGCCAAACCAGTGAAGTAACCTCTACGATGCTTTGGTGATGAAAGACGAAGGGCTATAGGCAAAGAAATAGCTAGGTTACTTAAGGATGGCTTTATCCAAGAAGTTATTCACACCCGATGGGTGGCAAATCCTGTACTTGTCCCCAAAAAGGGAACCAATGAATTAAGAAAGTGCATTGATTACACCGGCTTGAACAAAGCGTGTCCAAAGGATCCGTTTGCTTTGCCTCGCATTGACCAAGTCATTGACTCGAGGGTTGGCTCGGAACTCCTGCGTTTTCTCTATGCCTATTCAGGATACCACCAAATCCGGATGCGAAAGTCTGACCAATTGGTCACTTCGTTCACCACACCTTATGGCACATATTGCTACGTCATGATGCCCTTTGGGTTGAAAAACGATGGTGCTACGTACCAGCGGATGATGCAACGTTGCCTACACGACCAAATAGGTCGCAACGTACACGCTTATGTGGACGAAATCGCGGTAATGTCAAAGAAATCAAATGATCTTATCACTGACTTACAGGAAACCTTCGATAACCTCTGACATGATGCTGAACCCCAAGAAGTGCGCCTTTGGGGTACGCTCCAGCAAACTGTTGGGTTTCATCATTTCGCATAGTGGAATCGAGGTGAACCCGAGGAAAATCAAGGCTATCCTCGACATTAAACACCCGACATGCCTGAAGGATATACAAAGGCTCATAGGCTACGTTGTAGCAGTAAGCCGGTTCATCAGCCGACTTGGTGAGAAGGCTATGCCGCTCTACAAGTTGCTCAAGAAGGCGGACAAATTCACATGGACGGACGAGGCTAACGTAGCACTTCAGGAGTTGAAGAGAATACTCTCCTCCCCACCAATACTTGCAGCACCGGTGCCAAGGGATCCTATCCTAGTTTACATGTCGGCAACCAACCGAGTAATCAGCATCGTCATCATGGTGGAGTGATACATTGCAAATGTATCTATAATTTTTGATGTTCCATGCTTAGTTTTATCCACTTTCTTGTGTTTTGTTCCAACTTTGGAGTACTTTTCATATGATTTCTTAGACTAACCTATTAACAAGAGCCACAGTGCCAGCTGCCTGTTTTCTGCTGTTTTTGGTTCCAGGAAAGTCAGAAAATGAATATTCTCAGAATTGGAAGGGACAAAAGCCAAAGTACCTATTTTTCCGGAAGTCATCAAGTGCCATAATACGAGACGGAGAAGGGCCAGAGGCCGTCCACACCACCTGGCCGCACGGCCAGGCTAGGCCCGCGCCAGGGGTGGTGTGGTGGCCCCTGGCACCCCCTCAGTCTCCCCTTGTGACTATAAGATGCCCTCGGGACGTAAACCCTAAGTACCGATCAAAAACCCACGAAAGAGTTTGTAGCCGCCGTCATCTCTAGCCCTAGATCGAGAGGGATATGAAGCTCTTCCCGGCACCCTGCTGGAAAGGGGAATTCACCCTGGAGGCCTTCTTCATCACCATGCAACCCTCCGGTGTGATGCTTGAGTAGTTCATCCTTGGACTACGGATCCATGTAGTAGCTAGATGGCTGGTTCTCCTCCTTTGTGCTTTCATGTATAGATCTTGTGAGCTCCGTTCATGAGCAAGATCATCTATTTGTAATTCTGCATGTTGTGTTTGCGAGGATCCGATGGATATTGAGATGCTATTTTAGATTGATTATTGATTCTATCATGTCTTTGTTATTTGTGATCTTGCATGCTTTGCGTTGTTAGTAGCTATCTTGGCCAAGTAGATACTAGCAACTCCAAGAGTTAGTATTTATGCTCGATAGTGGGTTCATGCCTCTAGTAATCTAGGGAAGTGACAGAAATCTCTAAGGTACTAGATGTGTTGTTGCTACTAGGGAGAAAACAACAATCCTTTGTTCATAGAACAATCATATTGTTTACTTTACACGATTAAGAAGCAATAATCTGCTTGCAACTTAATCTTTGGAGGGTTCGGATGATAACCTGAAGGTGGATTATTAGTCATAGATGCAGTTGGATGGCGGTCTATGTATAATGTTGTAATGCCCAATCAAGTCTCAAAGGAGTCAAGATGATTAGTATATGCATGTATTGCTTTCTTGGTGTTTGTCAATTGCCCCGCTGTAATTTGTTCACCCAGCATGTTATCTATCTAAGGAGAGCCACCTCTAGTGAACTATGGATCCCGGTCCTTTTCTTTACATACAATCTATAAACTATTTACTACTTTGTGTTTACTTTATGCAAACTTTTACTTCTTTCCATTCGATACGTTTAATCCCTTGTTTTCCGCAAAACAAGGTGAGATTGACAACCTCATCGCAAGTTGGGGACAAAGTTCTGTGGTTGTGTTGTGCAGGTCTCCATGTTGCTACTAGCACCGATAGTACGCCCTGCCAAGGCTCAACTACCAACACCTTTGGGGTGTTTCCTTGCTCCTACTGGTTCGATTAAACCTTGGTTTCATAATTGAGGTAAACTTTCTGTTGTGCTCATCATACCTTCCTCTTGGGGTTCCCAACGAGCTCTAAATCAACACCGCCATCAAGCATTTTTCTGGGCGTCGTGCATTGAGCCATCAAGCATTTTTCTGGCGCCGTTGCCAGGGAGTCAAGGACATCTTCACAAGGGGAGTCCCTCATAACCAATCTCTTTACTTTGTTATTTTTGTTTTGCTTAGTTTCTTCTTGCTTTGTTTGCTTTTTTTGTTATTCAAAAACCCAAAAAAATAGTTCTACTAGTTTGCTTTTTATCAAAAACACAAAACAATTAGTTCCTACTATATTTGTTGGTATATTATTGCCTTGCTTTATCATGCTTTATATCAATGGTTGGTTTCTTTGAAACTGAATCTTATTGGCAAGGTGGGTTCACGGAGGAACAAAAATATTATTATAAGGAACACCGCTTGTCACAAAAAGGGAGACACTTATGGGAACAAATTGATAAATTGTACACCATTGCTATAAACATGTGCTCTACTTATAATGTTACTTATTGCTTGGATAAATCTTGTTGCTGTAGGAGGTGTAAACACCTCCCTTTTCAATGTGAGTATAATGATAAATTTACCATATCTTCTTATGTTAAAGGGAATTATGATGTGGAACAAATTGAAGAATTTATTGCTTGGAAGGGTGCATTTGAACTTGCTAGTTTGCTTGAAAATACTGATGATTCACCTTATAAATATGAGGTTTATGATATACTTAAATTTTGCTTTGATAATTACAAGGTAGAAAATGGCTATATTCTTGAATATCTTAATAGATGCTCTCCACCAATGGAAGATACTAATGCCTTGCAGGAGCCTATGGAAGAAGAAATTGCTGAAACTGGAAGCTCATTGGATGAAAAAGAGGAGGAGAGTCATGATCAAGAGGAGGAAAAATGGATCTACCCATCCCTACCTTCTAATGAGAGTAACTCTTTACCCCTTACATTATTTGATTGTCCCCCATGCTTACCAAAGGAGGACGAATGTCATGTTGCTGAGGATTCTTTTGAAAATGTTTATAATAAAGCTCTAGTGTTTGTAGATCATGAAAAGCAAGCTTTATGTGATAGTTATATTGTTGAGTTTATTCATCAGTCTACTGAAAATTATTATGAGAGAGGAAAATATGGTTGTAAAAGTTTTCATGGTACTGAAACACCTCTCTATTTGCTGAAAGTTTTGAAGTTACTCTTGTTTTATCTTCCTATGCTTGTCACTTTGTTCTTTGAGAATTTATTTTTGTATAAGATTCCTATGCATAGGAAGTCGGTTAGACTTAAATGTGTTTCGAATTTTCTTTTTGATGTTCACTTTTACTTCAATTCATATTACTTATGTGAGCATCTTTTCTTGCTTCTTATGCCTAACTTCAAGGCGTTAAAGAAAAGTACTTATTGGGAGATAACCCAAAAGTTTTAGATGAGTCTTGGAAGTTATTACCTTAGTAATAACCTCTCCTTATCCTTTTATTTGCTTTTTGTGCCAAGAGTAACCTCTAATGAGAGAGAAGTAATGATTGGGAAAGTTGTTGTCCTGAAACAGATTTCTGTGCTTCACTGTAAAAATTCGTGTAAAATCTCTGAACGTATTTTTGAGACGAGAATTTTTGTTCTTCTTCCCCAGGTTGTTATATAACTTTCATTATCCCAACACTTTTTGATTTGAGCAACAGAAGGTCTTCGAAAAAATTTGTCTTTACCTGCTGGTCTATTTTGACAGATTTCTGCCATTTTCTGCATTTGCTTCTTGTTGGTTCCTTCTTGAGTTCTTTTGGGTAATTGAGCTTTTTGAGGGAGGTGCTACAGTAGCTAGTGTTCTAATGGAAGTTTATTTGGTGTTATAACTGAACCTTAAGACTTATTTATCCTGAATGCACTAATGTTGCTAATAAAGATTGTGTGAAGTTTTGTATGAAGGAAAATTTTCAGGTGTATGGAAGGAATGAGTAATGAGATGAAGGATGGACTAAAGCTCAACCTTGGGGATGCCACGCGTGTCACCCCAAGAAATATCCAAGAAGTACAAGCGTCAAAGCTTGGGGATGCCCAAGGCATTCCCTTCTTCATCAATAAAAATTCCAGGATTCTTCCAAACGCTTCATTTTTTATTGTTTCATGCACAGTTGTGTTGTTGTTGGAGCGTCTTCTTTTTGTTTTAGTTTTGGTTTTTCATTTTCTTAGTTTGCTGAATAAATTGGTTGGACCCCCTCTTTCATACATTGGTTTGCAAATAGTTTGGTTTGGTTTGGAAAAGAGTAGGAAAGTTCATGCTTATGTGGTAAAAAGAGCTCATTTTTGACTGTGGCCTATGCTTTGTCATGCCATGCTTGATATTGTTTTGGATTTATGCTTAGTATTCTTTGTTGTAGCATGACTTGTTATAAACAATTGAGATTGCTTAATGTGCCTTGGATGAATCATGCATTGTTTTAGCATATTAAAGCATAGTATAGTGGTATTCTCCTTTGATGCTTTATTTGGGTTGACTTGGCACATGCTCACACCATGTTATGACTATCTCAAGTCAGCATAGCCTTTATGATCCTTTAGTTTTCAACTTGTAGTATCACTTTATGCTTTGATCAATGATGTTTTGTCGCTCTGCATCATTATGGCCATTATTGCTCTCTTAGTTTGTCGCTCCCAGTCTTTTGCTAGCCTCCACAACCAAGTATGAGTTCCAATCATGAATCCAACTCCCTAAACCAAGTTACTCCAAAGATTCCACCATACCTACCTACTATCTTATGCTATTCCAAGTATATTCATGCTTTTGTTTACCTTCCAAATTAAATTTGTTATGAGAAAACTAGTGATTAAAGCTCTCACGAACTTGATGGCACACTTTACTTTTCTTGCCCTTAATAAACCTGAACCATGGTGTCGTCTATGTTGTATATGCTTGCACTTATTTTTTGGGAATTAGCAGAACCATGCTTTCATGGGGAACGCTTTCAACATTGCACTTGGTACTTGTACCTAGTTGATATCATGCTCTTTTGTATATGGATGTCGTCGGTGTGAAATGAAAGGGGAGCTTGTAAGTCCATGGAGTTATGTATATGTGTTAGAGAAACGACTGGGCCGCTGGTCTAATCCATGCTGACATGGTGGAAACCTACAACATAACCATAATGAGCTGTCTATGAAGCATTCTTCTTATAAAAAAATAGTCCTATATTGAAAAAAATAAAAAAATAAAAAAAGAGATATTATGAAAAGAGGAAAGAGAGAGAAAAAAGCACCATATTCCCATGGTAAATAAGAAGATTGTTGAGATGCTCGTTGTCTGCTTGCCTTGTCATTTTGATATGGGGATTCTTCGGTATCATCGGGCAAGGGGTACCCCGTTGGCGGTTCTCTCTTGTACACATGTACTTACAATGACAAGAACTTACCGGCGACTAAACTTGAGTAGCATGACGAGCGGCCCTCGTATAGAAGGGACATGAGATTTCTAACTTATACTTCGTCAAGCATGTACACCATAGTTTGTTCACTTGAACCTTAATCACTTCAAGATGCTTATGATAGGGGTAATGAGAGCTGAAAGCTATAAGTACGATAATTTTTGGAAGATCTTTATGAGACTTGAATCCCTACTTCCTTCTATGAAGGCCTTTCTTCCACCATTATATTGTGTCTCCACCTTCTATCTTTATGCACCTATTTTGAGAGCATAGTGGTCATTCTTAGTTCTATGTGCATTGTCCCAAGACTAGTTGATTGATGCATAATTTGATATTACTTATTTTAAGCTATTGTATCTAGTCACTCTTATGAACTTTGAAGGTGTCCTATGCATTTATATTTGCTACTCTATGAGGGACAAGCTGAATAATATTATGCTATGTTTTCTTTATGTGAAACAAACAAACGTCTTGCAAAGCATTGTTATTCATGAATCTTTTGTTTATGCCTTTTCATGTTGCATCATAGTTTCTTTGCTTATTGCTAGAACTTTGTCTTTCATGTTATGATTGAAGTACTATGATCCCAGCTTTGAATGTTTTGCAAATACTTTGATCAAGTCTTTGATGGTGCATGTCACCTCAAAAATTATTCTTTATTTGTATCACTTACCTACTCGAGGACGTGCAGGAGTTAAGCTTGGGGATGTTGATACATTGCAAATGTATCTATAATTTTTTATGTTCCATACTTAGTTTTATCCACTTTCTTGTGTTTTGTTCCAACTTTGGAGTAATTTTCATATGATTTATTGGACTAACCTATTAAAAAGAGCCACAGTGCCAGCTGCCTATTTTCTGCTATTTTTGGTTCCAGGAAAGTAAGAAAATGAGTATTCTCGGAATTGGACGGGACAAAAGCCAAGGTGCCTATTTTTCCGGAAGTCATCAAGTGCCAGAATACGAGACTTGATAAGGGCCAGAGGCCGGCCACACCACCTGGCGGCGCGGCTAGACTGGGCCCGTGCCAGGGGGTGGTGTGGTGGCCCCTGGCACCCCCTTAGTCTCCCCTTCCGACTATAAGATGCCCTCGGGACATAAACCCTAAGTACCCGATCAAAAATCCACGAAAGAGTCTGTAGCCGCCGTCATCTCCATCCCTAGATCGGGAGGGATCTGAAGCTCTTCCCGACACCCTTCCGGAGAGGGGAATTCACCCTGGAGGCCTTATTCATCACCATGCAAGCCTCCGGTGTGATGCGTGAGTAGTTCATCCTTGGACTACGGATCCATGTAGTAGCTAGATGGCTGGTTCTCCTCCTTTGTGCTTTAATGTTTTGATCTTGTGAGCTCCATTCATGATCAAGATCATCTATTTGTAATTCTGCATGTTGTGTTTGCGGGGATCAGATGGATATTGAGATGCTATTTCAGATTGATTATTGATTCTATCATGTCTTTGTTATTTGTGATCTTGCATGCTTTCTGTTGTTAGTAGCTATCTTGGCCAAGTAGATGCTATCAACTCCAAGAGTTAGTATTTATGCTCGATAGTGGGTTCATGCCTCTTGTAATCTGGGGAAGTGATAGAAATCTCTAAGGTACTAGATGTGCTGTTGCTACTAGGGAGAAAACAACAATCCTTTGTTCATAGAACAATCATATTTTTTACTTTACATGCAGTTTGTAAAGCAATAATCTGTTGCTTTCAACTTAATACTGGAGGGGGTTCGGATGATAACCTGAAGGTGGATTATTAGTCATAGATGCAGTTGGATGGCGGTCTATGTATAATGTTGTAATGCCCAATCAAGTCTCAAAGGAGTCATGTCACATCCCAAAATTTTCCAAATTTTGAAATGTGAAAATTTTAAACAAAATGAAGAACCAAGTTCTTTGAAATTCAGAAGGATCAAAAACTTTTGGAATATTTAAATATAATGCCTCCAAAACCCAAGCAACATAAAATGGTTTTTGTTTGTAAGTGGTGTGCATGTTTTAAAATCCCAAATCATGAAGCATGCATGAGCATCTTGACTTGGTTGCATTTTAAAAACCTAAGAGAAGTGAAAAATATCTCAAACCCTAAAACTTTAAGTATTTGTTAACACTAAGAACAACACAATACTATGGATATACTCCATATTTATATTACACAAAGAACTCCTATGAGAGATAAAAAGATAAAGGGCAAAATAAAAAAACAATAGAAATTGGTTTCATCCAATTTGGAACCATGGATAAAAAGATATTAATTATTTTGAGAATATATTTAATAAAGGCAATATTAGCTATTAAAACCAAAGTGAATAAATTTGGTTAGAAAAATTTGAGTTAGAAAGTAAATGTGTTCTATAATGCCCTAAAAACCTAATTTGAGTTTTACAAATTTTTAGAAATTTGTTTGATTCAAATTGGATCATTAAATCAAAAGATATTTAAGAAAACAGAAAAAGAAAAAGAAAAACTGTAGAAAAAAACAGAAGCAACAGCTCGGCCCAAACCCTAGCCCACTAATCCCATCCGGCACTCCCCTTTCCCCCTATGTTTCTCACCGTCCCCCTCTTCACCCCCCTCACTGACGGCTCGACCCCACGCCCATGTCACCTGCCACCTCAGCTTCTTCCACCGCGACGAATAACCCCTCCCCCTCCCTCTGCCGTTTCCAAATCGGCTCGAATTCGTGCGTTTGCGCAATTAATTCTCCACTCCGAGCCCTGCCTCTTAACCGCCAGTCCCTCCTCTTCGTTTTCCCTCAAGCCCCACAACCCCGGAGCCACTAGGCTGCTCGGAATCGAGCTCGAACCACTGCGGCCACCGACGAGCTCCGGCGAGGATTCCCGCAAGAACTCAATGCCCCGCACCTTCCCCTCTGTCATGTTAGCTTCTCCATGTCCTGGCGCGTGTTTTAACCCCGGCTATGTGCCTTCTCGTGTTCCAGGTCGAAGACACGGACCAAGTCTGGCGAGCTCCCTCTGCCGCCACCGTCCGACGGTTTTTCCGGTAAGGGCAAGGTTCCCGCCGCCCTCTTTTGGCCACAACCAGCTCCTACACGACCAGGCGTACTCCTCTGACCCCCTGTTTTGTCTGCTCGAGCCCCAGGTCGACGACACCGCCTCGGAGACACGAGCTCCGCCATCGGAAAGTACTCCGACGAGGAATTCCCGGCGAATCTGAGCGCCCCTTCATCGACCGCGAGCATCCCCGAGACCACCTCGACTGCGGCGATCGCTGGTAATAGTCCATGGTCTCCCTGTCCCTCTAGAACCACTGGAGCACACCCGTCCGACGCGTCGCCGCACGTCGCCGGGCCGACCATCAGTCGTCGACACGCCGTCCGATCCATCGCGCGGCTAGGATTAGATCGGCGAAAAGCAGTGCGGCTAATCTGGATCACCCGTTGCCACTTATAATCCAACGGCCCATGTTGTTGATCCGCCCGAACCGGTACCGGCCAATAAGAATACGCCACGTCGCCAGACTATTTTGTTTAAATAGAAAAATAGACAGATTTGTATTAAACTTAGAAATTCAATAACTTTTGATCCACAAATCAGAAAAATAAAAATTTGGTGTCTATGGATTCATAAAAATAAGACATTTATTATAGAGGCCTTGTTTCACACTTTTGCTTCTGGAAAATTTGAATTTTAGGCAGAACCTTTTTAGGAGTATTTTACCCATAAAAATTGTTTTGTAAATTATTTTTGGGTGAATCTTTTTGCTATGGATTGCAAATTGAACCCTTTGTCCAGTGAGACCAAAATATAGATTTGGTTGGCTATGCCTAATAGCATGGGAATTATTTAGTGAGTCTAGCCTTTCCAAATGCTAGAAATTATTGCTAATTGTTACAATTGCACAAATGGTTGCATTTGTAATCTTGCAATTGTAAAATGTTCAGAAAACACTTAGTATTGTTCAAAACCTTGTTATAACAATTTGTGCAATAAAATTTCCATCATGCATGCTTGCATATTTTGCATGATTTTGTATTGCCATTAGTGTTGACTTTGTGCATGTTTTGTCTTGTTGTTTTGTTTGATAGATTGTGCGGATTGTCTAGTGTGTTACTGCAAAGAGTGTACCAACACCACCAACTACTAAGGCAAGTGGCACTATCATCCATGTCCTACTATTTTTCATTACACTTAGTGGATTTTTGTAGTATGCATGATAGGACTACTATGATATTATGCTATGCTATATCATATTAGGATATCCTTTATATATCCCTTAGTGGAAATACTGTAGTTGTAGTATGCTTAGCCCTGCTATAGATTCAGGGTGGAATATACCATATAGTGATTATATGAAGTGTTGGAAAAATATATATGTTTTATATAATAAAACAAGTACTCAATGAATCACCTGGGTGGAGTGTGGATACTCAGTAGAGAATAAGGTGGCAACAAAGGGAACCATGTCTATGGCTATCTCTTTCGTGTGTGCACTAGGATAACACCACCCAGGAACTTAGAGATTGAACATGCTTCTCGTACAGTGGCTTTCGTGTACAGCCACATGCCAAATGGGCTCTGGCCTAGTCAATTACATAGTGGAAGACCCATGCATTGGTACCTCTTCAGGTTAACTGGAATTATGCATTGGAGGTTTATCCTTGCATTGGTGCCTGGTAGATGTGCTGGCATTATGTATTGGGAGGACTTATATGGAAATACTTTGTCACATTCTCGATCTGCCGGTACTCCATCTTGGTGAGTACTAATCCGGCGGCCACTGGTGGCGTCAAGACGAGATTGTCTCTTGTGGGTAAAGTGTACGACTTCTGCAGAAGATTAAATTCTAAGTACTTAGCCGTGTCCCCGGTTATGGACAACTCTGAGCAACTAAGGCCTGAAGCTAATGAAGATCTCGACATTCTAATTTCTCAAAGTAAAACTTAATGGTGACAACAAGAGATTAGAAGAACTTGGAGTTTGCTAAGGAGTTCAGAAAGTTATTGAAAGATCAAAACTATTTTTACAAACATAGGATAAAACCATATTGCTTTCTGCAAATGAGCCTAAGATCTACTTAGCCAAATGTGCATGTAGTGATAGTCCAACTTATATTCACAAACTTGTGACACTTGCCAATACATTCAAAGTATTGACCCTTTGTGGCTGCAACCTATCATGTTGCAGGTTATTCTATTGATGAGTATGGATTGATGATAGAGGTTATGAGTTTGCACCCAACATGTTTGCCAGTGGCACATGAAGATGAAGGACTCCATGCTTTACTTGTATTCTACTGCTTTGTAATAAGATAGCCTATGGCTATAGGTTTGTAATAAAGTATTCATATTCTGGATCATGCGATGTAATATGACCTTTGTATCTTGATATTACATCTTAAACTGTGGGTGCTAGCTATTCGATCCAGGGACTAGCACTGTAATCACAGGGATTCAAACCAAGCCAGGTTTGGGTCTTACAGATGGTATCAGAGCATTGTGTTGCCTGTAGGTTCGTAACCCTAGGAATTGGATAAACCCCTTGTTAGGAATGAACTAATTTTATACTTAGTATGTTTTCTCATATACCTTGATCATTCTTTACTGAATCTCTTCTCCTTCAAACATGTAGAGGACCAGCCTTTGCTTTCTCCAAGGACCTCGAGGATGGATCATGCCAACAAGGAGATCAAGATACAAGTTGGGACAAGTCCTCGAGCTTGCAAAATATGTGGAGAAGTGGCCACACCTCTAAGGAACATCAAGATCAATGTCCCTTTTGTGATCACAACCATCCAGTTGGAGAATGCCCCACATCTCAAGTTACTTGTTACCTATGTGAAGGAACCAACCACATTCCTGCCACGTGCCATCTCGACTTCATAGTGCAACAAGTGAAAGAACAAGTCAAGGATGGAATGTATCAAGCTCTTGGGAAGAAGGAAGAAAACCTTAGCCATATCACCTTCTCCAAATGCAAGAAAGAAGTACACAATATCAATGAATGCCCAGAGAAGGAAGTTCAAGAAAACCACAACAACACTTTAAGAAAAAGTACTCGAGACATGACAAAAGCATTTTCCCATCGCTGTCGGAAGATAGGACACTTCACCGATGATTGCCAAACTCGAAAGAGATCTCCCACTGATGTTATCATAGTGCGAACCATGAGACATTAGATTGCCTACCAATTATCATGTTCGAGTTATCGATATCGTGTTAGCATATGGATCATGCCGACCTATGTGGTATGACCATATTAGGTTGCTTGTTTCGAGAAAACTTGTTGTTTTCTTCTATAATGTGTTAAAGTCAGAAGTTGCTAAGTGATTGGTTGCTTGATGAACGTTTGATTGAACTGGTTGTTTTGGGTTGAGTGTGTTAGAACTCCCTTAAATCTATTTATCTATTTATCTATCTATCCTTACTTATCCCTATTAAACTAACAGATGCCTCCAAGACGCGCCAACGACCATGATAACAATGGAGACAACAACAATGAAAATGAGATGCAACAGATGATGACTGCACAGACTTAGCTAATGCAGACGATGACACAATTCATGGCAACCATCAACAATCAGAATCAGAACAACAACAATAACAACAACAATCCACCACCTCTGGATATGCTCACTAGATTTCTGAGGTTGAGACCAGCAAAGTTCTCTGGTACTTCTGATCCAATGGTAGCTGATGACTGGTTACGTTCAGTGAACAAAGACCTAGTGACTGTTGGATGCTCTGATGCTGAGAAAGTGAGATTTGCAGCGCACTTGCTTGAAGGCCCTGCAGCTACGTGGTGGGACAACTTTCAAGTCACTCACCCCATTGAAGAAGTGACTTGGGAAATATTCGAAGATGGTTTTCGGACTAATCATATCTCTTCAGGCGTGATGAGTCTGAAGAAGAAGGAGTTTCACAACCTTAAACAGCGTCACTGCAGCATTGCTGAATATATTGAGGAATTCAACAATCTATCACGTTATGCTCCAAATGATACGGATACTGATGCTAAGAGGAAGGAAAAGTTCCTAGATGGACTGAATGATGAACTTTCCATGCAATTATCAGTCGCTTATGTTCCAACTTATCAATCACTATGTGACAAAGCTAGAATTTTAGAGAGTAAGAAGGACAAAGTTGAGAACAGGAAGAGGAAGCATAGCTTTGACAAATATCACTCAGGATCATCACAGAAGATGTGTTCATTCACAAAGGACAATGGAAATTCTGGATCACATCAGCATGAAGGAAATGGACATAATCACCATCACCAGAATCATCACATCAATAATGGAAGTGGTAGTAACAATGTGAATGGTACTAACAATGGAGATAACCTTGGTCAGAATCAACATAATGATCCCAAGAAAGACATTAGCCAGTTGCAATGTTACAATTGTAAGCAACTCTGAAACTTTGTAACAAACTGTCCTAAGAAGAAGAAGAATGAGAATGTTGGAGACTCTAATGGGAGCAATTCCAATGTGACCCAGAAAGGACATGTGAACCACATCAACATGTATGGAACCCTTGAAGAACTAGATGGTGTGGAAGGTAAGCTTTAGCTAACTTAATTCAGTGGTATAAGAATCTCAAGATGGAGAAATGTTAACAACCTTTGGATGTTAATCTTTTGGACCCTTAGCCAAGTGAATCAAATGCAACCCAACAAAGTTTCCTTTTAAGGGTGGTAGCACCCAAGTATCCTAAAACCCAACCTATTCTTTCTAGCCTTCTCGAATCTCGGGACGAGATTCCTTTTAAGGGTGCTAGTCTGTCACATCCCAAAATTTTCCAAATTTTGAAATGTGAAAATTTTAAACAAAATGAAGAACCAAGTTCTTTGAAATTCAGAAGGAACAAAAACTTTTGGAATATTTAAATATAATCCCTCCAAAACCCAAGCCAAATAAAATGGTTTTTGTTTGTAAGTGGTGTGCATGTTTTAAAATCCCAAATCATAAAGCATGCATGACCATCTTGACTTGGTTGCATTTTAAAAACCTAAGAGAAGTGAAAAATTTCCCAAACCCTAAAACTTTAAGTATTTGTTAACACTAAGAACAACACAATACTATGGATATACTCCATATTTATATTACACAAAGAACTCCTATGTGAGATAAAAAGATAAAGGGAAAAATAATAAAACAATAGAAATTGGTTTCATCCAATTTGGAACCATGGATAAAAAGATATAAATTATTTTGAGAATATATTTAATAAAGGCAATATTAGCTATTAAAACCAAAGTGAATAAATTTGGTTAGAAAAATTCGAGTTAGAAAGTAAATGTGTTCTATAATGCCCTAAAAACCTAATTTGAGTTTTACAAATTTTTAGAAATTTGTTTGATTCAAATTGGATCATTAAATCAAAAGATATTTAAGAAAACAGAAAAAGAAAAAGAAAAACTGTAGAAAAAAACAGAAGCAACAGCTCGGCCCAAACCCTAGCCCACTAAGCCCACCCGGCACTCCCCTTTCCCCCTCTGTTTCTCACCGTCCCCCTCTTCACCCCCCTCACTGACGGCTCGACCCCACGCCCACATCACCTGCCACCTCAGCTTCTTCCACCGCGACGAACAACCCCTCCCCCTCCCTCTGCCGTTTTCAAATCGTCTCGAATTCGTGCATTTGTGCAATTAATTCTCCACTCTGAGCCCTGCCTCTTAACCGCCACTTACTCCTCTCTGTTTTCCCTCAAGCCCCACAACCCCAGAGCCACTAGGCTGCTCGGAATCGAGCTCGAACCACTGCGGCCACCGACGAGCTCCGTCGAGGATTCCGGCAAGAACTCACTGCCCCGCACCTTCTGCTCTGTCATGTTAGCTTCTCCATGTCCTGGCGCGTGTTTTAACCCCGGCTATGTGCCTTCTCGTGCTCCAGGTCGACGAGACGGACCAAGTCCGGTGAGCTCCCTCTGCCGCCACCGTCCGACGGTTTTTCCGGTAAGGGCAAGGTTCCTGCCGCCCTCTTTTGGCCACAACCAGCTCCTACACGACCAGGCGTACTCCTCGACCCCTTTTTATGCCGAGCCCCAGGTCGACGACACCGCCTCGGAGACACGAGCTCCGCCGTCGGCAAGTACTCCGGCGAGGAATTCCCGGCGAATCTGAGCGCCCCTTCATCGACCGCGAGCATCCCTGAGACCACCTCGACCGCGGCGATCGCTGGTAATAGTCCACAGTCTCCCTGCCCCTCTAGAACCACCGGAGCACCACCCGTCCGACGCGTCGCCGCTAGCGCCGTCGCCAGCCGCCTTGCAGGTCGACACACGAGCGCCGTCCGTCGATCCGTCGTCTGCGGCTAGGAGTAGATCGGCGAAGCAGGCAGGCTAATCTGGATCGCCCGTTGCCACTTATAATCCAACGACCCACGTTGTTGATCCGCCGAACTGTGCTGCCAATAAGAACACGCCACGTCGCCAGACTATTTTGTTTAAATAGAAAAATAGACAGATTTGTATTAAACATAGAAATTCAATAACTTTTGATCCACAAATCAGAAAAATACAAATTTGGTGTCTATGGATTCAGAAAAATAAGACCTTTATTATAGAGGCCTTGTTTCACACTTTTGCTTCTGGAAAATTTGAATTTTAGGCAGAACTTTTTTAGGAGTATTTTACCCATAAAAATTGTTTTGTAAATTATTTTTGGGTGAATCTTTTTGCTATGGATTGCAAATTGAACCCTCTGTCCAGTGAGACCAAAATATAGATTTGGTTGGCTATGCCTAATAGCATGGGAATTATTTAGTGAGTCTAGCCTTTCCAAATGCTAGAAATTATTGCTAATTGTTACAATTGCACAAATGGTTGCATTTGTAATCTTGCAATTGTAAAATGTTCAGAAAACACTTAGTATTGTTCAAAACCTTGTTATAACAATTTGTGCAATAAAATTTCCATCTTGCATGCTTGCATATTTTGCATGATTTTGTATTGCCATTAGTGTTGACTTTGTGCATGTTTTGTCTTGTTGTTTTGTTTGATAGATTGTGTGGATTGTCAAGTGTGTTACTGCAAAGAGTGTACCAACACCACCAACTACTAAGGCAAGTGGCACTATCATCCATGTCCTACTATTTTTCATTACACTTAGTGGATTTTTGTAGTATGCATGATAGGACTACTATGATACTATGCTATGCTATATCCTATTAGGATATCCTTTATATATCCCTTAGTGGAAATACTGTAGGTGTAGTATGCTTAGCCTTGCTATAGATTCGGGGTGGAATATACCATATAGTGATTATATGAAGTGTTGGAAAAAAAATATATGTTTTATATAATAAAACAAGGACTCAATGAATCACCTGGGTGGAGTGTGGATACTCAGTTGAGAATAAGGTGGCAACAAAGGGAACCATGTCTATGGCTATCTCTTTCGTGTGTGAATTAGGAGAACACCACCCAGGAACTTAGAGATTGAACATGCTTCTCGTACAGTGGCTTTCGTGTACAGCCACATGCCAAATGGGCTCTGGCCTAGTCAATTACATAGTGGAAGACCCATGCATTGGTACCTCTTCAGGTTAACTGGAATTATGCATTGGAGGTTTATCCTTGCATTGGTGCCTGGTAGATGTTCTTTCATTATGTATTGGGAGGACTTCTATGGAAAGACTTTGTCACATTCTCGATCTTCCGGTACTCCAGCGGCCACTGGTGGCGTCAAGACGAGATTGTGTCTTGTGGGTAAAGTGTACAACTTCTGCAGAAGATTAAATTCTAAGTACTTAGCCGTGTCCCCGGTTATGGACAACTCTGAGCAACTAAGGCCTGAAGCTATGGAAGATCTCGAGATTCTAATTTCTCAAAGTAAAACTTAATGGTGACAACAAGGGATTAGAAGAACTTGGAGTTTGCCAAGGAGTTCAGAAAGTTCTTAAAGATCAAAACTATTTTTACAAACATAGGATAAAACCATATTGCTTTCTGCAAATGAGCCTAAGATCAACTTAGCCAAATGTGCATGTAGTGATAGTCCAACTTATATTCACAAACTTGTGACACTTGCCAATAAATTCAAAGTATTGAACCTTTGTGGATGCAACCTATCATGTTGCAGGTTATTCTATTGATGAGTATGGATTGATGATAGAGGTTATGAGTCTGCACCCAACATGTTTGCCTGTGGCACATGAAGATGAAGGACTCCATGCATTACTTGTATTCTGCTGCTTTGTAATAAGATAGCCTATGGCTATAGGTTTGTCATAAAGTATTCATATTCTGGATCATGCGATGTAATATGACCTTTGTATCTTGATATTACATCTTAAATTGTGGGTGCTAGCTATTCGATCCAGGGACTAGCACTATAATCACAGGGATTCAAACCAAGCCAGGTTTGGGTCTTTACAAGTCAAGATCATTAGTATATGCATGTATTGCTTTCTCGGTGTATGTCAATCGCCCCGCTGTAATTTGTTCACCCAGCATGTTATCTATCTAAGGAGAGCCACCTCTAGTGAAATATGGATCCTGGTCCTTTTCTTTACATACAATCTATAAACTGTTTACTGCTTTGTGTTCACTTTCTGCAAACTTTTACTTCTTTCCATTCGATACGTTTAATCCTTTGTTTTCCACAAAACACGGTGAGATTGACAACCTCATCGCAAGTTGGGGACAAAGTTCTGTGGTTGTGTTGTGCAGGTCTCCACGTCGCTACTAGCACCGGTAGTGTGCCCTGCCATGGCTCAGCTAGCAACACCTTTGGCATGTTTCCTTGCTCCTACTGGTTCGATTAAACCTTGGTCTCATAACTGAGGGAAACTTGCTGCTGTGCTCATCATACCTTCCTCTTGGGGTTCCCAACGAGCTCTACATCAACACCGCCATCAAGCATTTTTCTGGGCGCCGTGCATTGAGCCATCATGGAGCGCAAGTAACCAACACACTTGTACGGAGTTCAGCGGCCCATTTACTATGTAAGCGAGGTCTTCATGGAATCCAAGCAGCGTTACCTGCACTACCAAAATATAGCTTATGGAGTTAAGGCATTATTTCCAGGAGCACCCTATCACAGTAGTGAGCAAAGCTCCACTGTCCAACATCATTAACAACAGTGATGCTATAGGAAGAGTGGAAAAGTGGGGCATTGAACTTGCCACCTTTGAAATCACCTACAAGAGACGCGACGCTATAAAATCACAAGCATTGGCAGATTTTCTCGCAGATTTGACAGAACTGCCAGAAGACACTCCTATGCTAGAGCCAGAGTATTGGATCATGCACTTTGACTGATCGAAGCTACTCAATGGCTCGGGGGATGGTGTATTATTCCAATCACCAATAGGGGAAAAGTTGCAATACGTCCTGCAGATACACTTCAATGCTACCAACAACATGGCGGAGTATGAGGCCCTCATTCACGTACTTCGGGTAGCTAAGGATATTGGCATCAAGCGCATAGTTTGCTGTGGAGATTCTAACTTGGTTGCCCAGCAAGTAGCTGGCACATGGAACGCGTGGAACCCTATGATGGCGGAATATCGAGACGAAGTAGATGAGATGGCATATCTGCTGCCACCTGGAATAGCCAAGTGCTTCGATGGCTAGGAAGTCAATTACATCAAAAGGGAGGAGAATGAGGCGGCAGATCTGCTGTCAAAGCTTGGATCGGCTTGTCGACCAATTCCTCTAGGCGTTTTCCTGGAACGTACGAAGAGTACCACGATATGTCGTGTTTCGTCCACCTCGACGCAAACGGCAAGGCCACCCACACCAACCGCCAATGGGAATTCGTCAATGATCTCAAGGAGGACCCTTAGTCCGGCTACAAGCAAAGTCGAAAGAACAGACCCCGCGGAAAGGGCAAAGGGAAGAAGAAGGAGGAAGAGCCCCAGGAATCAAGTGATATGGACAAAGACGTGGACCCCAAATCTTCCGACAAGGGAGAGGATAAAGGGAAAAATCCCTTCGAAAGAAGGCTCCTTGTTACCACACCTTCCTTGGCACCCCAACCGTCCAGGCCCAGAAAACCTCTCTGAGGATACTGATGGCTACCCTCCCTCTGGTTCCCAGTACGTCAGGTTGTCAGAAGTTCCAATTACTTGGGATAGGAAGGATCACCCAGAACTCATCCCAACAGAGGACTAGTATGCCATGGTCATCAACCCTTTGATTGACGGCACCGAGTTCACCAAGTGCCTCGTGGACAGTGGAACCAGCATCAACATCCTGTACCTGGATACACTTCACAAGATGAACTTGATGGAGACCCAGCTAAGGAAGAGCAACACCGTGTTCCATGGGGTTCTCCCTGGCCGACAAGCAAATTCCCTCGGCTGAATCACCCTTCTGGTTGCTTTTGGCGATGTTAATAATTACCACCAAGAACACATGACCATTGAAGTGGTGCCCTTTAAGAGCGTGTACCACGTCATCTTTGGACACGACATCTTCCACTCCTTCCTTGCAAGGCCATGCTTTGTCTACAACAAGCTTAAGATTCCCGGACCAAATGGCATCATCACCGTTGATGGATGCTTCACCAAGGCACGGGAGTACGAGCTCAGTGAGGCCGCCTTCGCTGAAGCAGTCCTCTATGGTGAGGAGTTCAAGAAGATCGAGAACCAGGTCGATGCCTCGGAGATGCCGGCTTCGAAGAAGCAGATTACTGCTACCGAACCCTCCTTCAAGGCCGCCATCAAGACCAAGCAGGTGGAGCTTGTCGAAGGTGATTCCTCCAAGACCATCGCCATTGGCATGGACCTGGATCCCAAATAGGAAACCGCGCTCGTCGAGTTCCTCCATGAGAATAGGGACATCTTTGCGTCGCAAACTGCCGAATGAAAGGTGTACCTAGGGAACTTGCTGAGCATATCTTGAATATTGATCCTAATGCCAAACCAATGAAGCAACCTCTACGACACTTTGGTGATTAAAGACGAACAGCTATAGGCAAACAAATAGCTAGGTTACTTAAGGATGGCTTTATCCAAAAAGTTATTCACACCCGATGGGTGGCAAATCCTGTACTTGTCCCCAAAAAGGGAACCAATGAATAAAGAATGTGCGTTAATTACACCGGCTTGAACAAAGCGTGTCTGAGGGATCCGCTTGCTTTGTCTCGCATTGACCAAGGCATTGACTCGACGGCTGGCTCAGAACTCCTGTGTTTTCTCGATGCCTATTCAGGATACCACCAAATCCGGATGCAAAAGTCGGACCAATTGGTCACTTCGTTCACCACACCTTATGGCACGTATTGCTATGTCACGATGCCCTTTGGGTTGAAAAACGATGGTGCTACGTACCAGCGGACGATGCAACGTTGCCTACACGACCAAATAGGTCACAACGTACATGCTTATGTGGATGACATCGCGGTAATGTCAAAGAAATCAAATGATCTTATCACTGACTTGCAGGAAACCTTCGATAACCTCCAAAAATACAACATAATGTTGAACCCCAAGAAGTGCGCCTTCGGGGTACCCTCCGGCAAACTGTTGGGTTCCATCGTTTCGCATCACGGAATCGTGTTGAACCCGGGGAAAATCAAGGCTATCCTTGACATTAAACGCCCGACATGCCTGAAGGACATACGAAGGCTCACAGGCTACATTGCAGCAGTAAGCTGGTTTATCAGCCGACTTGGTGAGAAGGCTATGCCACTCTACAAGTTTCTCAAGAAGGCGGACAAATTCACATAGACGGACCAGGCTAACGTAGCACTTCAGGAGTTGAAGAGAATACTCTCCTCCCCACCAAAACTTGCAGCACCGGTGCCAAGGGAGCCTATGTTAGTTTACATGGCGGCGACCAACCGAGTAATCAGCATCATCATCGTGGTGGAGTGCAAGGAACCAATGCACGAGTATGGAGTTCAGCGGACCATTTACTATGTAAGCGAGGTCTTGACGGAATCCAAGCAGCATTACCCAAACTACCAAAATATAGCTTATGGAGTTTTCCTTGCTTCGCGTATGTTAAGTCATTATTTCTAGGAGCACCCTATCACAGTAGTGAGCAAAGCTCCACTTTCCAACATCATTAACAACACTGACGCTACAAGAAGAGTGGAAAAGTGGGGCATTGAACTTGCCGCCTTTGAAATCACCTACAAGAGACGCGACGCTATCAAATGACAAGGATTGGCAGATTTTCTCGCAGATTGGACATAACTGCCAGAAGACGCTCATATGCCATAGCCAGAGTATTGGATCATGCACTTTGACGGATCGAAGCTACTCAATGGCTCAGGGGCTGGTGTATTATTACAATCACCAACAGGGGAAAAGTTGCAATACGTCCTGCAGATACACTTCAATGCTACCAACAACATGGCGGAGTATGAGGCCCTCATTCACGGACTTAGGGTAGCCATGGATATTGGCATCAAGCGCATAGTTTGCTATGGAGATTATGACTTGGTTTCCTAGGAAGTAGCTAGCACCTGGAATGCGCGGAACCCTATGATGGCGGCATATCGAGACGAAGTTGATGAGGCGGCAGATCTGCTGTCACCTGGAATAGCCAAGTGCTTCGACGGCTACGAAGTCAAGTACATCAAAAGGGAGGAGCATGAGGCGGCAGATCTGCTGTCAAAGCTTGGATTGGCTCGTCGACCAATTCCGCCAGGCGTTTTTCTGAACATTTACAGACCCCATCCGTGAAGGAAGTGGACCCCGACAACCCGGATAGAGTGGATTCATTTGTTAATACAATAACAGTGACCTGTCCGAGTTGGACGAAACCGTTCGTGGATTATCTACAAGATGGAACTTTGCCCATCGATAATGTCAAAAGCCGGCAAATAGTACGTAGAGAAAAAGGCAACGTCATCATTAGTGTTATACAAAAGAAGTACCATGGGAGTTTTCCTTTGATGCGTCTCCCAGTAGCAAGGTATTGAAATCCTTAGAGAAATACATCTCGGAGATTATGGGCACCACGCTGCTACCTGATCATTGGTGGCTAAGGCCTTCTGACAAGGATTCTACTGGATAACTACCAAGGTGGACGCCGATAAGTTGGTACAAACAAGTCTTGGGTGTCAGTTTGATGCAAGACAACCAAGTGTTCCAGCCGAAGAATTGCGAACAATACCAATAACTTGGCTGTTTGCAGTCCGGGGGCTAGACATGGTGGGGCCTTTGCAGACAGCACCCTGTGGATTCACACACTTGCTGGTTGAAGTGGATAAGTTCACAAAATGGATTGAAGCTAAACCCATTAGAAAGCTTGATGGGACAATAGCCCTAAAATTTGTCCAGGATCTAGTGGTGAGATTTGGTCTCCCACATAGCATCATCACAAACAATGGCAGAAATATATCGCTCCACAGTCATGAGAAAGTTATCCACCTTGACCTAGCATCTGTGGAACATCCATAGTCAAATGGGAAAGTTGAAAGGGCCAAAGGACTAATTCTGCACGGAATCAAGCCACGCTTAAAGGCACCGCTATGTAGAGCAGCAGGATACTAGGCGGAGGAACTACCATCTATCTTGTGGATTTTATGAACAACACCCAACTGATCCACCGGCTTGACTCCTTTCTTCATGGTTTATGGAGTAGAAGTAGTCCTCCCATCCGATATCCTCCATGACGCACCAAGAGTTTCCGCTTACAAGGAAGATGACACTGAACAATCCAGACGACAATCTGTGGACCTACTTGAAGAAGAGCACGTGTTGGCATGCCAAAGATCCGCCATCTACCAGTAGAAGCTGCGTGGCTACCATAGTCACCACATAAAGCATCACTCATTTAAAGAGGGAGATCTGGTGCTTAGACTCAAGCAGGAGAAATCACACAAACTATTCCCATCTTGGGAAGGACCGTTCGTCATAAGCAAAGCATTGCTCAATGGTTCCTATTACCTCATCGATATTAGCGAGTTGAAAGAGAGGCCAAAAAATCGCAAGCGCAAGCAACATGACTCCGATGATGATTACCTGGAAACAGATTGGCCATGGAACATAGAAGAGCTACGTCCCTTTTACACTTAGCACTTTTATATTATTTAATAAGTTTCTTATATGATCAATGAAATAAAGCATTTGGTTCACTCATATCTTTTGAGTCTTTTACCTCCTTTAGTTGTTCATTTTTGGATCATATAAACCCTTTATGCGCATGTTTGCACATGTACTTGTGAAAATTCCGCCTACGGGCATTAGCTTAAGTTTTCGGATCTACACGTTTTCTAAAGTTTTTATATGGATTCCAGAGTAGTGAATTTTTGGCACTCAAAGCCAACGATTTTGTTCTTGGGTTCTTAACCGTTCTATTAAGGATCATCACTTGAGAGCATAGTTTTGTGTTGCGAGTCTTCCATCTCACGAAAGGTCCAG
The DNA here is from genome assembly GCA_023614405.1 of Avena insularis. Lineage (NCBI taxonomy): Eukaryota > Viridiplantae > Streptophyta > Magnoliopsida > Poales > Poaceae > Avena > Avena insularis. The sequence goes on along the minus strand of CM042696.1, from coordinate 227,365,878 downwards.
TATATGAACCAGAATAATGGATAAGCCAGCACTTGCTAAAAAAATATACACATGTTGGAAACAGATAAGTAGCATGAAAACTTGAGTACTAGATTTTACGCCTTAGAAAAACATAAGTTTCTTCTGCCTACACATTGCAGAGATACATTTAATACAGACATTGTTTTTCATGGCTCTACTGCAGGGGGCTTTGTGGTGGCATCATCAGGAGAGCCAGACCGGGAGAGCTCGTCAAACTCGGAGGGCGATGGGCTAGACTTAGACGAGGCCATGTCTTCGTCAAGTATCTTAGCAGGCACAAAGACATCGGCGTTGACCATCCTGGCAACCCTGGTGTCGAAGCCGGCAAGGGAATTCCAAATAGCATCGCTATCCATTTCCCTCCCTTCTTCATCCATATTGGGAAAGCCGGAGGTCACTAGGTCGATGTCGGCGTTGTCATAGTGTGCCTTGACCAAGGATAGAGACATCCTAGCACCAGCCCGGATGCAAGAGACCTTCCAGTCATTGACTTTCTCAGGAGCTCGGCGCAAGATCTCCACGTACATGGCTTCTGAGTCTGCCGCCTTGATGTTAATCCCAAGGGCTGGACTATCTCCTTGGCTTGAGCAATGGTGGTGCTGACGAAGTTGCTGGCAAAAATCATGCATTCCTTGAGGGATGGAGCACATTCACCCAAGCTGGCTAAGCCAATAAGGGCTATGGTTTGCAAAAGAATCAAGGACCATGAGTATAAACCAATAAAAGAATTATCAAAATTACAGAAGTGACCAAGACGGAGAAAGGTTACGGAAGATGCTTGTCTCTGCATGTGTGCATGACTCCACCAATGCATCCTCTCATTGGCGGCTATCCTCCATTTATTCTCATTATGCACAAAATGTTAAAATGCTTAGTTTCTCTAAACCTTTCAACTAAATGCTCGGGGGCTACAGTATAAGATTTGAAAATAAGCTAGTTTCTCTAGAGCATCTAATTAGAACTTTCTAGTTTCAACTAAACGCTCGGGGGCTACACGAACAAGTTTTAAACTTAGTTCTTTAGAGCACTTCGGCCAAAACTATTGATTTATTGCCTAAGATCTCGGGGGTTATAGTGCGATACATTACAAATCAAAAGAAGTGAAGTTCAAAAGACTTATGATGGCAACGAACCTGAGATTGTTGGCCACATGATAATAAGAATCATGGAAGGTCCGGGCATTGTTATAAATTGCATTGGCCTGGAAGATGAGGTCATCCAATTACAACGTCGGAGGAGTCGCATCCAATGGAGAAGTTGAAGCCGGAGGCATGGATGATTCCCTAGCCGTCTCTTGTGTCTTCAAGGCAGAGGATGGCTCAGAGGATCCCTCCTGGATCGCTGCTTCCACATCCACCTCTTCCACCACTTTCTTCCCTTTCTCACAGGCATCCTTAGCCGGAGCTTCAGCCACTTTAGAGGAAGTGCTCTCCTGCGTTGCCTGGCTGCTGGGAGCAACGTCTGCCTCGACAGAGCCTGAGATATCAAGAATTGGATTGACATCTGTCTCCATGGTGGAGATCTCAGGGATGACGGGGGATGAAGGCCCAACGAGGCCAACCGAAGGCTTGGCGGCAGGAGTACGGGGAGTAGTAGAGGGAGAAGGCTTGGTAGCCACGTCCCTGGTCAGCATGCCACGAATGTTTTTTGACCCTCCAGCATCTGTAGAGGATCGCTTCAAAATAACACCGGTTTTCCACCTAAAACGTACAAAGTATAAGTACAAGAGTTGAAATAGGTATGAGCTGAAAAATACAAGCCGGAGAATGAAAATACTTACTCCACGGCAGGAGCCTGGGTGAGGGGAATGCCAGTGGATTTATTCTTCTTCTCCGCATCTAAGGCGGCAGTGGATCTTTTGGAGACTCCACTCTCTGATTCTTTCTTCTTGGCCTCGGCAGCAGCGTTAGAGGTGTTGCTCTTCCGCTTTCGTGCTGCCGGAGCTGGTTAATCCTTGGGGGCGTCGTCGTCGGACACCACCTGGATATCCTTCAACTTTGGATCATAGACCTAGGAGGCCATCCGATCCACCCCTAAGGTCATCAGCTAGGAAAGAAAGGAGTGTTAGATGGACAACTTCATGTCGGAAAAACCTTAGAGTATATAACGAGCAACAAAGGAAACAAAACCTACCTCTAGGCAATTGCCTCAATCAAACATATCGTAGGTAATCTTGAAGCGACGCATCCTGTCTTTCATCCTGACAATATCTTTTAGTCAGAGTTTGATGGAGTCAGTTGAGAAGTTATCCCCCGAAATTCGCATGGGATCCCTCCTGTCTTGCGTATCTCTGCACATCAACTCGGCGTAGTGCTGCAGAGGCTGGATCCGCTTGACGAACCAGCACATGGCAAGATCCACACCCGTTATACCTCCGTCTACGAGCCATTCAATCCGCCTTACGGCGTGATTAGCCTCATCGTTGAAGGGAAGGGAGGATAGGGTCCGCCATGAGGGCACCTCGGTGGTAGCTCCCTCGACAAAGTCTAGATAATTCTCTAGGCGGTTAGGCAGAGGGACGTCTGGGCCGTAGAAATACGTGCGCTGCTAGTTCTTGCATGACTCATGCCCTATGATGTCGGGGAAGCGGCGTCTAGGCCGGATCTTGAAGCTAATGGTTCCGCAGATCCACAATTCGTCCTTGGACTCTACAGATTCTCTCTTGATGGTAAAGAAATATACAAATAAATCTAACCTAGGTTTTATACCTAGCTATCCTTCGCACAAGGTAACGAAGTTGCTAAGAACTAGAATGCTGTTGGAAGAGAGGTTTTGTGGGAGTACCCGGAAGTGCCAGAGGACATCCAATAAGAAGACGGAGACTGGCGGGCTTATGCCTCACACCAGCTGGGCCTCGAGGAATACCTTCTCTCCAGCTTGGGGAGAAGGAGCCACCTCGCCGGCCGGCGCCGCCCACCAGACCAATTCCTTCGCCGTGGGGTGATAACCCACAAGTATAGGGGATCGTGTGTAGCCTTTTCGATAAGTAAGAGTGTCGAACCCAACGAGGAGCTAAAGGTAGGATAAATATTCTCTCAAGTTCTATCAACCACTGACACAACTCTACGCACACTAAACGTTTGCATTATCTAGGAAATAAAACTAGAGCAACAATACGAGTAATAGAGATAGCTTTCCATGATAATAAATAACAAGAAAGTAAAGCTAGTTGCTGCAGCAATAAATTACAATAAACTAACATAACCATGAGTGTGGAATAGTGGTGGTAATTGTGGTGGATTTGTCCAAGTTTAAATAGCGAATAGATCAGGTTCATTGTCTTTGATGCAGTTTTCTATGTGGGAGAGGCTAAATATACATGCGCTTCACTACTTGGAATTACATGTAATATATGATTGGATTGTTAGCAAGCATCCGTAAGTACTAATCAATGCATTATGGTTTCCCCAACCATAGCCTTAAGATTAATGGTCCTCTTACTCCCATACGTGCAACGTTCCGGTTCGCGTCCTCGGGTTTCTGTCACTCCGGCAGAACTGCCCCTTCCTTTTACACAGACTACAAACTCTATGATGTTTAATCCATGCACGCACAATTATAATGGACACCGAAGTACTGTACCATATCAACATACAACTCTAATGAACCAAAGACGATCAACCATTCAATCTAAGAACAAAGAGACTACGCAAACATGACATAGATCATAGGATTATAACTTATAGCATCAAACACCATGTTTACATAGGACGGTACAGAGGTGTGTGGGAGGATGAACCACTACATACTAGGAGGATTAGGTGATGGAGATGGTGGTGAAGATGGTGAAGAGGGCGGCGGCAGCGCTGGGGACTCCTTCCCCGCCGCTAGTATCATGGTGGAGCACCGCCCCTTAGCCCCTTCCTTCATGGCTTCTTGGGAGCCCTCCCCCATGGAGAAGGGATCCATGGGGGAGGCAAAAACGTGGCTTTGGTGGCTGCAAATTCGTGGGTGGAGATGCTCTTGGTGAATTAGGTTTCGTCCCTTTATATAGCTTCTTGGATTGCTGTCACCCCATCTTGGGCTGCAGTAAATCGGGACTAAAAGGCCTGTTCGGACTCGGAATCAGCTACATTTTATGTCATGAACGATTGACGCGAAATTTCCAACAACTTTGTAGTTCAAAAGTTTTCCGTTTGATGCCATCTTCTACCCGAAACGTGACCATCTTCAAAAATAGTTCTGAGACAGATTTCTGGAAAAAATCCCAATTTGACTCCACAAGGTTTCCACTTGTATTCTTGGTAATTCCTACACATCAAAGTGTAAAACAAGAAAATTTTGCACTTTTGCAACTATTCGTAGGTTAGTCCAAATAAATCATAAACTTTATACAAAAAGGAGTGTCAAAAGCATATTATTAGCATAAAACCATCAAAAATTATAGATACGTTATGGACATATCAACATCCCCAAGCTTAGTTCCTATTCATCCTCGAGTAAGTAAACGATCAAAACAATATAATTTTTGAGGTGACATGCAGACAACACAATCTAGATCATAATTATTGTAAAAGCATTGATAGCTGGGATGAAGGTACTCTAAACATGAATCATGAAAGATAGAGTTCTAACAATAATACATAGCAACTATGTTGTAACATGAAAAGTCACAATAAAAAGATTCATGAATAACAATGCTTTGCAAGACGTTTGTTTGTTTCACATAAAGAAAGCATAATGAGAATGGTATTCATCTTGTCCCTCATAGAGTAGCAAAACATAAATCCATAGGACACCTTCAAAGTTCATAAGGGTGACTAGATACAAATAGTTTAAGAACAAACAATATCAAAGTTATGCATCAATCAACAAGTCTTGGGACAATGCACATTAAACTAAGAATGGCCACTATGCTCTCATAATAGATGCATAAAGATAGAAGATGGAGACTCAACATAAAAGTAAAAGAAAGTCCTTCTTAGAAGGAAGCAGGGATTCAAGTCTCATACAAAGCTTCCAAAAATTATGGTACTTACTAGCTTTCAGTTCTCATTGCCCGTATCATAAGAATCCTTAGGTGATTAAGGTTAAAGTGACACAACTAAGAGGATATGCTTGACAAGTTATAAGTTAAAATATCATGCCCCTTACTTACGAGTACCGAACCTCATGCTACTCAACTTCAGTCACAAGTAAGATCTTGTCATTGTAAGCACATATGTATCATAGAGAACCACCAACGGGGTACCCCTTGCACATGATACAGGAGCTATCCCATAATCAAAATGACAAGGTAAGCAGACAATGAGCATCTCAGCGATCTTTTTATTTGCTATTTGCATAAGTTTTTATTGAGGATGCTTCATAGAGTACTCATTATGGTTATGCTGCAAGTTTCCACCATGATTAGGCATGTCTTAGGCTAGCGGCCCAGTCGTTTATCTAACACACATACAAACTCCATGATCTTACAAGTTCCGCTTTTATTTCACACCACCGGGATCCATAAGAAAAAGAATCATGATATCAAAGGAATGTAAGTGCAATGTTGAAAGTGTTCCCCATGATACATGGTTCTGCTAACTTCAACTTATAAAGCGCAAGCATATACGCAACAAAGATGGACACAATGGTTCAAGTTTATTAAGTGCAAGAAAATAAAGTTTGCCATCAAGTTCGTGAGAGCTTTAATCACTACTTTTCACATAACAAGTTTAATTCGGAAGGTAGATAAAAGCATGAATATACTTGGAATAGCAAATGATAATAGGTAGGTATGGTGGACTCTTTGGGATAAATTGGTTTTATTTGGAGTTGGACGCATGAGTGGAACTCATACGTGGTTATGGACGCTAGCAAAAGACTGGGAGCGACCAACTAAAAGTGCAATAATGGCCATAATCATGCAAAGCGACAAAACATCATTAATTAAAGCATAAAGTGATATTACAATTCGAAAACTAAAGGATCATAAAGGCTATGGTGACTTCGGATAGTCATAACATGGTGTGAGCATGCGCCAAGTCAACCCAAATAAAGCATCAAAGGAGAATGCCACAATACTATGCTTTAATATGCTAAAACAATGCATGATTCTTTCAAGGCACATTAAGAAATCTCAATTGTTTATAGCATGTCATGCGACATCAAAAATCACTAAGCATAAAGCCAAAACAATATCAAGCATGACATGACAAAGCATAGGCCACCGTCAAAAACGAGCTCCTTTTACCACTTAAGCATGCACTTTTCCTACTCTTTTCCAATCCAAACCACACTTATTTTAAAACTAATGTATGAACAACACAACTGTGCATGAAACAATAAAAATGAAGTGTTTGGAAGAAACCTGAGATTTTTATTGATGAAGAAGGTGATGCCTTGGGCATCCCCATGCTTTGACGCTTGTACTTCTTGGATATTTCTTGGGGTGACACGCGTGGCATCCCCAAGCTTGAGCTTTAGTCCATTCTTCATCTCACTACATCAGTCTTTCCATACACCTAAATTTTTTCCTTCATACAAAACATCACACAATCTTTATTAGCAACATTAGTTCACTCAAGATAATAAGTCTTTGGGTTCAGTTCCAACACCAATAAAACTTCCATTAAAACACAAGCTACTGTAGCACTTCCCTCAAAAAGCTCAATTCAACAAAAACAACCCAAAAAGGAATCAACAAGAAGCAAATGCAAATAATGGCAGTAATCTGTCCAAAACAGACCAGCATGTAAAGTCCAATTTTTTAGAAGACCTTCTGTTGCTCAAATAGAAAAGTGTTGAACTAACGGAAGTTAGATAACAACCTGGGGCAGAAGCAAAAAATTCACAGCTCAAACCGACGTACAGAGATTTTACACGAATTTTTATAGCAAAGCACAAAAATCTGTTTCGAGACAGCAACGTTCCCAAGCATTACTGCTCTCTCATTAGAGGTTACTCTTGGCACAAAAAGCAAATAAAAAGGATAAGGAGCGGTTATTACAGAGGTAATAACTTCCAAGACTTATCTAAAACTTTTGGGTTATCTCGCAATAAGTACTTTTCTTTAACGCCTTTAAGTTAGGCATAGGAGCAAGATTCAAGTATTTTTGAATGAATAAGCATTAAGATCAATAATAGAAATATCTTTATTTTTCAAGGGTTCATGCATTCCTACAAGTTTTTAACTGAAAAGCTTCGATGGAAAGATTTTTTTTGTTTCATAGGCATGAACACAAGTGTTCAAGGTCGACCCTAATTACTTATCTTTACAATCACTTTCCATTTTGAAAACGTTTTCAGGTAACAAGTACAACTAATTTTTTTGTAATTCGCATTCCCTATCCATACTAAGACAGAGAATAACTTAAAACTAAAAGTAAAACCTACTTAGAGATAAAGCAAACAAGTGCACACAAGAATATTCACCCACATGCTATTGCTCCCCGGCAAAGGTGCCAGAAAAGGTCTTGATAACACACAAGTATACGGGATTGTGTGTAGCCTTTTCGATAAGTAAGAGTGTCGAACCCAACAAGGAGCTAAAGGTAGGATAAATATTCTCTCAAGTTCTATCAACCACTGATACAACTCTACGCACACTAAACGTTTGCATTATCTAGGAAATAAAACTATAGCAACAATACGAGTAATAGAGATAGCTTTGCATGATAATAAATAAAAAACAAAGTAAAGCTAGTTGCTATAGAAATAAATTACACTAAACTAACAGAACAATGAGTGTGGAATAGTGATGGTAATTGTGGTGGCTTTGTCCAAGTTTAAATAGCGATTAGATCAGGTTCATTGTCTTCGATGCAGTTTTCTATGTGGGAGAGGATAAATATACATGCGCTTCACTACTTGGAATTACATGTACTATATGATTGGATTGTTAGCAAATATCCTTAAGTATTAATAAATGCATTAAGGTTTCCCCAACCATAGCCTTAAGTTTAATGGTCCTCTTACTCCCATACGTGCAACGTTCCGGTTCGCGTCTTCGGGTTTCTGTCACTTCGGCAGAACTCCTCCTTCCTTTTACACATACTACAAACCCTATAATGTTTAATCCATGTGCGCACAAATATAATAGACACCAAAGTACTGTACCATATCAACATACAACTCTAATGAACCAAAGACGATCAACCATTAAATCTAAGAACAAGGAGACTACACAAACATTACATAGATCATAGGATTATAACTTATAGCATCAAACACTATTTACATAGAACGGTATAGAGTTGTGTGGGAGGATGAACCACTGTATACTAGGAGGATTAGGTGATGGAGATGGCGGTGAAGATGGTGAAGAGGGCAGCGGCGATATGGGGGACTCCTTCCCTGGCGCCGGTATCATGGGGGAGCACCGCCCCTTAGCCCCCTTCCTTCATGGCTTCTTGGGAGCCCTCCCTCATGGAGATGGGATCCATGGGGGAGGCAAAAACGTGCCTTTGGTGGTTGCAAATTCATGGGTGGAGATGCTCTGGGCGAATTATGTTTCCTCCCTTTATATAGCTTCTCGGATTCCCGTCACCCCATCTTGCCTGTCTAGAACATTTGTTGCAAAATTTCCAACAACTTTGTAGTTGAAGAGTTTTCCGTTTGACGTAGTCTTCAACCCGAAACGTGACCATCTTCAAAAAGAGTTCTGAGACTGATTTCTAGAAAAAAACCCAATTTGACTCCAACAAGGTTTCCACTTGTATTCTTGGTAATTCCCACACACCAAAGTGTAAAACAAGAACATTGTGCACTTTTGCAACTATTAGTAGGTTAGTCCAAATAAATCATGAACTTTATACAAAAAGGAGTGTCAAAAGCATATTATTAGCATAAAACCATCAAAAATTATAGATACGTTATGGACGTATCACGGGGAGATACTCCTCGGCGACCAGCTCCTGCAAATCTTTGGTGGAGAGATCATAGCCTCTCCACACCCCCTTATGGCAGTTGTTTTCTTCTTCTGCAGCTTCGAGGGCCGCTCGTTCTTGGTCATCATCGGTGGTCTCCATGATGGTGTTGACAGGGATAACCACCCCATTCGGGGGGATGGTCACTCCCTAAGATGGCTCGAAGGTAGCCTCAGGGGTCGCCGCTGATGTAGGGATGGAGCTGCTGGAGGCCATTACGACAGGGAGAAGGTGGAGGAAAGAAGGGCTCTAGTTAGGGTTTTTGCGGAAGAGCTCTAACGGTCGTGTGGCTGAAGGAAGACGAAGGCTAGACGACGAATGTGGGTAAAAAGAAATAGATTGACCACGGTGAAAATATATAGTCCCCACATCAAGATTCGTGCAAAGAGATCTAATGGATGGAACGTTGCCGACGTGGAAGTGAACGTGCATGGTAATTTCTCCACGTCCTCCTTTTTTGCCGCTCCACTATTTTGGATTTCGCGCGCGTGAAAATAGCTGATGATTAATTATCTGTTTCTGTAAGTTTCGAGGTAACGTAGGCTATACCCTACGTCATCCTCCTGACAGTTGCATTGAAGGGTCATGTCCAAAGATTCCATCGAAGACGAGGATTGTCTGACTCTAGAAAGGAAGACTCAAGGAATCTGCAGCTACATTGTGAAGCCGGTGAGGATTGTAGGGTTCTTTGGGAGACCTTTTATATATTGCTTGATGAATTGCCGGCATCACTTAGACGGGTTATTCAGAGATCAATGAGCAAGACGATGCAAGAATTCAATGTCAGCATGTTAGCAATCCGCCTAACCCGGGTGGCCCATAGTTGGTAGCAAGGCCTATGGCCTACTGGGCGGCCCAGTTAGACGGATCCTGAAGGGAGGCCCATGGCGGATAAAGGAAGGCTACGCAGGAGTCACCGACATACTCGGAGCCTTGGAGTACAGGACATGGAAGACTAGTTCGTATTAGTATAGGACTCTTTACCTTGTCCGGCAAGGACTTTTCCCTATAAACCCTAGGTCTTGGTGCCTTTATAAGCCGGACTATGGGAGCCTTTAGGAAAGACAACCTCATAGATTGCTATGTACAATGTGCAACACCTCGCACAGCGAACCTATCTCTGTAACTCGGCGTATTGCCATTATAGTGATTTATAGCAGGAGTAGAGTTCCGCCACCATTGTGGGACTTGAACCTAGGTAAGCTGTGTTACCTCATACCTGCCAACTCTCCGCCTTAACCCACATCTCTGAACACACACTATGAGGACCGCTCCATGGTGTACTCGTAAGCAATACCACGACATTATGTGTAATGAATTGCTTCCATCCTTCACCTGCCATGATAGTCATGTTCTTTCTTTTCTCGCGGTTAATCTTGTAGGCGTGCCCAAGGGCCTTGAAGGACACACTCTCACATTCAGCTGTGGCTAGATTGAACATGAACCTTGAATTGCATGGCATAGTCTGCGTACCAAAAACAACAGAATCAGACATTAAACACACGGTTACAGACTTATATTGTAGTTTGAAAGAAAATTGCTTGTCACCACTTACCACTGAGTTCTGGAACCCATCTGACTCTGGCAAGTAGATACTAAAGTACATGCCCGATGACAACCTGGATTCGCAATTGCTCTTCAATACTAGACACACGCCATATCCTGTTAGGAAAAAATGATTAATGTATAAATTCTATATGGAACCAAACTCTCAAAAGGAATAGATTGTATATACATTAAAAGTATTATAATTTAAACACCTGAGTTGGGATCCTAGTTTTCTTTGCTTTGTTGATGCTAACAACAACATCAGGTGCTCTGAACCTCTCTTTCTTAGGTCTCTTGACTAGTTGTTTCACATAATTATCAGATGCTCTGAACATCGCTTTCTTAGGTATCTTGACTACAAGTTACTTCACATCATCATTAGATGCTTTGAACCTCGATTTCTTAGGTCTCTTGACTAAAGGTTGCTTGACATCATCATCATCATTGTATGTGACATCAATTAAGCAAGCGTTAGTTTTAGAAACCTAAATGGACACTTCAGTAATTATAATGTTTTGTTTTGATGTTGTACAGTAGGTTTAACTACTACCTTAGAGTCAGTGGAAACAATTTTAAAACCTGCATTTTGATGCTATGATGTATAGTAGGCTTCTTCTGCATCAGCCCTTCCATTTTGCAGCATTCACAGTTTCTATAGGCACCTCTTTCTAATTCTTCCCCTAACAGTGTAGCCATTTGGAGACGTGCTAACTAGAAGAATAAAATAATAATTAGTGATCTATAAGAATCAAATTTATAATCATATGGTTTATCCACAACTACAAGCATCATACAATGATATGAATGTGTATATACCAAGGAGCATGTACAACCTTAGTGGCCCTGCAAAGACAGTAATATATGCCTATCATCCCATCAATAGTCAAAGTGCCACATTTCGATCATTGACTAGTTTTAAATAGTGAAAATGATAAGATTATCCCTTAGGACTAACATAGCTATGAAAAACATCAATTGGGGCCTCGTACAAACAAAGCACACATAAATCAATGAGATAATCGAACATATAGCAAGAAGCATGCACAACAAATGTGTTTGTAGGGAACACGTGATATATGCACATTATCCCATGGACACAGACAATGCCACACTTTAATCATTGGCCAAATACATGTGGAGTAGCCCCGGAAGCCTCCAAGATCTAGAGTCGAATTTTATCCTCGTCTAGCTTGATCCATCTTCGGCTTGTATACTATTGAAGGGTTCCTGAAACTACAAAAGAAAGGATAGGATCCGAGGCTTAAAAATAAGCCAGACCTATGAGTACATTATTTGGTTTTCTAGAATGAAATACAAACTAAGCCAAAACTTAGTCTCTGACGTAACCTGACATCAGTCAAGGTCAAGTCACGTCATTAACAGACATTCCTGTCAGCACGACCGTTAGTGGATCCGCCTTTTGTCGAACTGAGGCATCGTTTTAATGCATGCACAGAGATCGAGGCGGCGTTATCCTTGCGAGGAGATTACCTAGCTCCTTCCACGATGTGTGGCATAGTTACTGTTCATCTTGCCCGAATCTTAGCGTAGGTAAGGGATATAAGGGGTCAAGATCTCCTCTTCCTTCCTTACCAAAGCCAATGTCTTCTCCTTCCTCTAGACACTTCCATGCAAAAGCTCCTCTGCCTCCCCCGCCAAGCGCACAGCGCCGCCCATCCTAGGTTACCACCACCCACAAAATGGCTGATGCTTCGTCTTCCGGCACGGCGGCAACAACAGCGATGGCCCTTGCAGTGGCGGAGAAGGAGAACTTATGCGGGGTCTGGATCCCTGCGTCCTTGACAACGACGAGCTCCGCATTGTTGAGAAGGAAGGCCTCCTCTATGCCGGCGACTGGCGGAGTGGTATTGGCCAAACCATCCCCATCCCCAACACTGACGAGCGAGTGCACTTTGGCACTCACCTCGACAGAGGTTTGTGTTTTCCTCCCTCAGATTTCTTTTCAGAGGTTATAGATCACTACGCATTGCAACTCCATAATCTCCCCCAAACTCAAATTTAGAAATGAGGGCTTATGTATCTTTGTGTGAGGGGTATCTCGGCATTAGACCGATTCTTGTTCTTTTCCGATACTATTTCGGTACCCAGAGAAATTCCATCACTTCCGGTAATCCTTACATTACCGGAACTCTCAGATTTTTTGTTAGGAGCGAACAAATCTATCCTAGGATTAAAGCTAGCAAGTCTGTGAAGAAATGGTCATCCACGTTCTTTAACCATAAAGACAGATCAGATCCCGGCAAAGAAACTGTTTTGCCAGCTTTCGTAGATGGCGCCCTAACGCCCCAATAGTCCTAGGACGCAGAAGCTCCGGCTCTCACCGACGATCTTCTTCTTGCCAAGAGGCGGATCAAATATTTGATGAAGCACACGGGTCTCAAAGGATCCGAATTGTTCCACTGCTGGTTGGCGTGCTGATCCAGCCTCTCCAGCATCATGGTGATCGGCTCATGCATTCAATCACCAACAGCAAGACGGATTCTCTCTAGGTCTGATCAAGATCTTATTCGGACAAGGACTACGAGTCTCAGATCAGATGGTTTATCAAACAGTGGATCGAGCGGAATATTCCGGATCTTTCCTTGGACATGTATATGGCTGATGATCCCATGACACCAGTAGGTTTTCTGGCAATTACTCGAATATGTGTTCATCCATACTTCTTTGCATGCTTTTTGCAATACTGAGGTAATTCTTCTTTCAGCTTGCTAACCTCCTCGAGTTGGAGCTTGCTCCTCTTGAGGGATATCCTCCTGAAATCTCTCAAGATGATGGAGAACTTGTTGCATTGCCGGAGGCGCTTACACGAAAGCATAAGGCTCCGACTGTTTCTATTGGCACAAAAGAAGTGCATGTTGTGAAGAGGTAACTTTACTCACAAGGTCTTTGTATTTTATATCTTATTCTTTATGAAGCATAATGATCATGTACTATCACTTCTTTAGAGCTAAACAGCTCCCCAAGGGCAAGGGGAAGGGAATCCCGACAAAGCCTATGCAACAGTCAAAGTTAAAATTTTCTTCGCCTGCTGCTCCACCTCTGACTCCTACCCTAAAGCCTTCTATAGCACCAGAGGTTACCTCATCTCCTCATGCTGCAGAAGATCTGGCTCGGCATTCTGAGCCACTGAACCTTGGTTCGCAGACCGACCTCACAATGGGTGACTCAAAAATTGACAACGGTGAACCCTCAAAGGGTAATGATCCCTCGGTAGAAGTTTTCGCAGACAACCTTCACAGTGATATGGGTATTGCCAAACTTGGCATTACTCAGAAGACTGCAAAAGAGATCTAGAAGCCGGCTTAGCAATGCTTGGAGAGCCGAAATATCACTATCGAGGAAGAGGCACAAGAAGCCGAGCATGTCAACTTCTCCGAGCTTCTTGACCAAGTTCATCTTCATGACGAAAAGCTGAAGGCTGGCTTGGCTCCTCCACCACCAGTGATCCCGCTGACTCTCGCTAAGAAGGTTACTTCTTAGGTGAACATGAGTCTAAGCAAGCTTACCCATGAACAATATGTAAGTCGGAATTTCACTTTCTCTTTTACTTTATTGCATATCATATCCTCTATCCCCTAAGCATGGAGTTGGATAGAAAATACGGATTTATGCTTTCATAGGATGCCAAAGAACGAACTAGTGTAGCCCCCAAGGCTTGTGCTGATATTTAACTTAGTTAAAATATTAGCCCGAGTCTTCAGTAGACTTCTGACTCTGGGTATTATTCAGACATACAGAAAGTTAATGCTTATAAACAAGAATTATTAAAGAATATTTGCAATAAGCGGAGAGAGATCAGAGCTCTCCGCCTTGAAAATTCTCAACTGAAGATTTCCAAGGATGAGGTCGAAGGTAATCATTTCAGTCCTTATCCTTGCTCTTTTTGCTTTCATAGTCAAATTCTTATTCGACTGTTTTCTTTAGCTTACATAACTGGTCAAGCAGTCATGCAAGCTGACTGAAGATACTGAGAATCTCAAAAACCTAGAGGTGGAGAATGAAGACTTAAGGCGAGAGCTGGAAAAGTTTAAGGTAGATCATGAGCGCAGTAATAATAGTGTTCTTGAATTATCCAAACATGGCCACTCAGGAACGTGATCATAAAATCTCTATCCAGGATAAGAAAATCTTGGATCTCACAGATGAGCTAGCCAGGAAGAAGGACATCACCCAAGTGGTCCGGGCTGAACTCCAGAGTCTTAGGGGGGAGAAGACCAAAGTTGATGATGTCATCTTCGGTAATTTTCCTATCTCTAACCTTTCATTCTCCTCACTCTTAGGAGTTTAAATATATTTTCTGACCTTTTCTTTATATATGAAGGTCCTCTGAATTTGCTGGATTCTTCTCCTTCCGAGTCTCGCACCAGCCGGCTTAATGAAGTCGGAGATCTGCTTCACGATTTTCGCCAGTCAATGGAGGATATTGGTGATGCCTTAAAGATTTTCAATATGAACATAATGTATACCTTTGAATTGCGACATAAGGTAAAAGAGATGCCCTAGCTCATCCAGGACTGGAACATGTCCTATGCGCGAACCGCATCACATAATTCCCTGACAATGGTTATGAGCCACCATGGAAGCATGGAGATTTGGCAAGTAACCAGAGGTTATTCACCTGTGGATGAAGACAGCAAGTTGCAAAACATCAAGGCCATTATGGACTCCTGTGCCGGCTATGGATTCCACGTAGCTGATTTGACTAGCTATGGTTCTCCATTCTTTACTCGCGTGGAAACGCCTCCTCCGCCTCCCGGAGAAACAACCGAAACTTCCGACGATGAGCAAACCAAATCAGATTTGCCTATCTTGGAAAGATACCAAGGCGAAGGCGATGTCTCCAGTGCGCCAGCAACTCGTACCTCTTCTCCTGCATCGTAGAGTACCAAAAAAAGCAATGTGTTATTCTGAAACAATTGGATTGTAATAAGTAGTGTAATATTTTTGCTAGTGCTAAGGGTTGCAAGAACTGATGCTTTTGACTTCCTTTTAGCACTTTTGGCTTTATTTTGTTGTGCCTCAATTTTTACATCAGCACTTTTATTTTTATTTTGTCTATACTTATCACTTATCTGGATTTTCTCCTCGTCCCTTCCGTGAGCCGCAAACCTTCAACACGAAAGCTTTGCCGAGCAACGGAGCTCAATTGCTAATCTAGTTTAAACTCGGAAACACAGCCGGTTTCCAGTACTAACAATTCACTACTCAGAAAATACCTACATCTGGCAATCCGATAAAGAACCAAAGTATACACAAGAAAATTTTAAATTGATACCTAAAGGTAGCATTTTTAGAATTGGAAATCTAACCAGAACAAACACGAGCATAAAGTACTTTCAAGTATTCTAGGATTTTCGAGTGTGACATGATCATTCAGAAATAAGATGGTAATATAAAACTTCTCAGAAAATATTGAGGCAACCAATACTTTATTTCTCATTGAACATGTACACATATATGATTACAAAGAAATAATTTTTAACAATTAAAGGGATGTAGCTGAGCAATATTCCACGGTCTTTCTAATTCTTCTAGGTCTGTACTGCCTCCAGCTCTCTTTCTCTTATTAGTAGCAGGTCTTTCTTTGACTGGCCACATATCAGGTAAATAGTAAGAACCATTGTGCAATACTCGGCTAACTAAAAAGGGTCCTTCCCATAATGGGGAAAGTTTGTGTTTTCTTTGCTTCACAAGCCGAAGAACCAAGTCACCTTTATTGAAAGGTTGGTTTCTGAATCTCTAGCTATGATAGTTGCGTAACTTCTGCTAATAGGCTATTGATCTCTGCTCAGCAACAACGTGAACTTCCTTGATTTAATCAAGATAATTTTGTCGAGAAATTGCAGCATCCTCTTTGATATACGCAGCAACTTGGGGAGAAGTATTAATTAAATCGCTAGCAAGAACTGCTTCTGCGCCATAGACTAAGAAGAAAGGTGTGTATCCGGTTGACCTGTTCGGAGTTGTTCTTCAGCTCCATATCACAGACGGTAATTCGTCTGCCCAAGCGCCCGCAGCACGACGAAGTGGTGCTCCCATTGTCTGTGATAATACTATGTGGATAACTATATCGGATTATAACATCCTCGACAAATCTTCTAGCTGTTGCTCCATCACAACTTGTGACAGGTTTACCGTCAATCCATGTTGTGAACTTATCCACCATCACTAAGAGGTGAGTAAATCCACTTGGATCCCGTTTAGACGGACCTACCATGTCAAGCCCCCAGACCGCAAAAGGCCATGTTATCAGTATTGTTCGCAGCTGATCAGCAGGAACATGAGCTTGTTTGTCGTACTTTTGGCAGCCTTTGCACGTCTTGACCAGCCATTCGGTGCTACCTTGGCTGTAAGCCAGAAAATCCGTGATTAAAAGCTTTTGCCTCTAAAGATTTGTCTGTAGCGTGATGACCGCATTCACCTTCGTGAATTTCCCTTAGGATTTCCACTCCTTCTTCTGGAGATACGCAGCGCTAAAAAACCCTAGATACACTCTGTTGATAAAGCTCACCGTTTATTATTGTATAGGTTTTTGCTCGTCGGACGATCTGCCGGCTCAGAACCTCATCTTCGGGTAATTTTCTGTTTACCAAGAAATCCAGGTAGGGTTTTGTCCAGCTGGGAATCATAGCTAGAACTGCTACTAAAAGTTAGTCGGACTTGGTCGCATATTCCTCATCAACTCCTGTTATAGAGGGAACTTTGAGGTGATCTAAAAAAGCGCCATATGGGACCTTCTTCCGCACAGACACTATACGAGATAATGCATCTTCTTCCTCATTTTCTGTTCGAGGGATGTGTTGAACATCAAACTCTTCGAACGATTTAGATAGTTCATGCATGACAACCCTATACGCTGCCATGTGTTTATTTGCCTTACAGTGATCTGACACTTGTTGAGCAAAAAGTTCTGAATCTCCATAACACATGAGTTGTCGGATGCCGATATCCTTAGCAATCCGGATTCCATGTAGCAGTGCTTCATATTCGGAAATGTTGTTTGTTGCTGTGAAGTGGATTTTCAACACATATAAAAGCTTATCTCCTTCGTGTGATTTGGGCACCATGCCAGCACTGAGCCCCCGAGCGCTTTAGACCCGTCAAAATGTAAGGTCCAGTATTCTGACTCTGGGAGGGTCATATTTTCCGTTGTCTCTGTCTAATCAGTGAAAAGTCAGTAAGGATTTGGGATTTAATTGTTGTATGAGGTTTGTACTCAATATTTAAAGCTAAAATCTCTATTCCCCATTTTTTGACACGTCCCATAGTGTTATTGTTGTTAATTATGTCTCTCATGGGATCTGTGCTCACCACGGTAATTTGATGCTCCTGAAAGTAATGACGTAGCTTCCTAGATGCGAAGAACACAACATAAGCCAGCTTTTGATAATGCATATATTGTTGTTTTAATTTAGTTATGACTTCACTGAGGTAGTAAGTCGAACGCTGCACTAGGTGTTCCTATTTTTCTCTGGTCTTTCCACCACCATGACGATGCCGACGACTCTATTTGTCGCAGCCAGATAGAGCAACATCGGTTCATGAGGTTCCGGTGCTGCAAGGATAGGAGCGGACAAGAGTACTGCTTTCAGGTCTTGTAGTGCAGCTTCAGCTTCATCAGTCCAAACGAACTTTTTAGTCTTTTTCAGGAGCGAATGGATCTTTGAGTGGTGTGGTTCTTTCACTGAGCCGGCTTACAAACCGAGTAACTGCAGCAATGCAGCCAGTTAGCCTTTGAACGTCCTTCAGGAGAGTCGGCCTGGATAAATTCAGTATAGCCTTAATTTTGTCACGGTTCACCTTGATGCCTCTTTGAGACACGATGAAGCCTAACAATTTTCCGGCTGGTATTCCAAAGAAATGCTTCTGCGGATTAAGCATTATATTGTATTTGCATAGATTAGCGAACAATTCCTCCATGTCAGAAATTAAGGTTTCCTTCTTTTTGGACATCACCGCTATTTTGTCCTCATATACATGTACATTGCTCCCGATTTGATCATGGAGGCAACGCTGCATAGTGCGCTGGTACGTAGCCCCTGCGTTTTTTAGCCCAAAG
Source organism: Avena insularis (assembly GCA_023614405.1). Taxonomy (NCBI): domain Eukaryota; kingdom Viridiplantae; phylum Streptophyta; class Magnoliopsida; order Poales; family Poaceae; genus Avena; species Avena insularis. The sequence continues at coordinate 227,347,380 of CM042696.1, read as the reverse complement.
GGCATCGTAACGAAATAGAAGGTTCCAAAGGGGATTATGAATGAAGTTTTGACTTTGTCTGATTCCTTCATCTAGATTTCGTGATTACTAGAATATGCGTCGATATAACATAGGAGTTCCGAGCCTGCCGTAGTTCCGATAACTTGATCAATTCTAGGAAGAGCGAACGGATCTTTGGGACAAGCCTTGTTCAAGTCGGTATAATCAACACACATCCTTAATTCAGTGGTATCCTTTTTAGGGACCATTATAGCATTGGCCGACCACTCAGTATGGATGACCTCTTCTATGAATCCGGCTAACTCGAGCTAGGCTAGTTCCTTAGCTATTACCTTTCTCTTTTCATCACCAAAATGTCGTAAGGACTGTTTGACGGGTTTAGCATTTGGGTGTACATTTAGAGAGTGCTCGGCAAGTTCCCTAGGTACTTGGACATGTTAGATGGCTGCCATGCAAAGATGTCTTGATTTTCTTGGAGGAACTCGAGCGCGCCTTCCTATGCGCTATCTAAACCTACACCTATCTGAGACACCTTGGAGGGGTCATCAACCTTCAATGGCATTGTTTTCATATCTTCTGATGTCTTGAACTCCGCCGTCGGCTTTGTGACCTCCTTCATTGTTACGGGCATCTCGGATGGGTTGATGGTCTTCATGATCTCCTGGTACTCCTGGGCGTGCAATACGGCTTTAGCAAAGGAGGAATTTACGTCCTCGCACTCTCATTCTTTGTTTGGGTCTCCCCTGATGGTGATCATACCCTTGGGACCTGGAATTTTCATCATATTATAAATGTAACACAGACGAGCCATGAAAGCCCAGTAAGCTGGCCGTCCGAATATAGCGTGTTATGCGCTCTTGAACGGGACCATCGAAGGAAAGTGCATCCGGCTGGTAGTTTTTTGGAGTTCCAAAAGTAACATCCAAAGTGATCTAGCTGAGTTTCCGAGATCCTCATCCGACACAGCATTACGATGTAGAGGATGTTGATGCTGCTGCCGCTGTCCATGAGGGTCTTGGAGAACCCATAGCCATCAATATGTGGATTCACGACTAAAGCGTATTTTCCTCACATGTGCAACTTAGGCAGATGATCAGCAAGGTCAAATGTGATTGTTACTTCTGACCAGTCCAACAATTGAGGGACAGCTGGAACAATTGCGTTGAGCTCATGCAAAACTTCTTTCTTGACATTCGCTGGTTGAGACCCAAAGAAAGTGACATAAGTGTCCTTCTTTGTTGGGAAGTTCTTCTTTCCATCCGACTTGGGACTTGAAGGCTATGCTTCCTCCATGTCGGAATCTTCCTTGGTCTCTTTTTCTTTTTCAGGATTCTTCTTTCCCTTTCTTCGCTTAGCCATGTAGCCAGCAGATTCGTCTTTCTTGGTGTCATCATTGAAACGACACTCGGTATTTGTGTGGGACGAGCCCCCGTTGGCATGTAAGTGATGCACACATGGATTGTTGGCAATGTCGGCCCAAGAGTAGGTTTTGCCAGGTTGCTGGTCTCCTCTACCTTGGACTCTTGATGTCCCACGACCGCACCCGCGGCTGCCTCCATGCTCTCCTCATCCTCCAGACCCAAAATTAGCATTGAAAACCGTTGTTTCCATGTTGGGATTTTCTTCCCAGGTGTTCTTGTGCTTCTCAGTTTGTTTCTTCGGCTATTTTGCCGACTATGGTATAGCCAGGACATTCAGAAGACCTTTTGCGTCATCATCGGCATCTGCATATTTGATCTCCGTCTCTATCATCTCTCCCAGATATGTGATGTAATAAACCAATTGGGAGTCCTGCAATGAAAACTTCAATCGCAGTTTGATCGTTTACTCCTTCAGAGGAGTTCTTGGTGTCGATCCATCATTCGAGGTAACCTCGGCAAGTTTCTCTGGCTTTCTGGGTGCAATGATGTAGGTTCCTACCCTATAGGGCCTCCGATATGTGCCTTCGAAATTCCGAAAGAATGCACTTTGCATGTTATACCAGTTGTGGATGGTGTTTTCTGGAACATCATTGAGCCAGGATCGTGTCGTCTTCCTCAGCATAAATGGGAGATACCGGGTCGCAACCAAGCTATTTTCTCCTTTGGCGATGCAGCAAGCCTAGAAAAAATCCTGAAGCCAAGTATCTGGACGGCCACACCATTGTAGGGTTGGATGTGTCTTGAGATAGCAAATCCTTGCGGGAAGTTTGTTTGTCGAATGCGCGGTCCGAAGTATTTTGGACACACATAAATATTGTCATACTCGTAGCGCCGCGCCTCTATGTTAGAGTTGTTCCGGTGCCTCGTGTCACTTGGTGACAGAGAACAACATCTTGGTTCTTCGTTGTGGTTGTGCTGCCTTGGAGCCGGACTTATGCTTCTACCACCACCACCTCCACCACGACGCCCTCCTTGGCCTCCTCGAGATCCGATATGATGGCTCCTTGGTGGAGTGGGTGGTCTAGGTGGATTTTTTCTGGCTGAGTGCTGGCCTCCATCCGGAGCATCGTTATTCTAGTTCCCGGAGGGTCTTGATTACGACGAGCCCCCTGCCGACTTGACTCGACACGGTCTCCGTTGTTTCATCATCCATCGTTTCCCCCATTGTGATGATGTTCAACCAGACGGCTTGTATGTCTAGGAGGTGGCATCCTTTGTCGGTCCTCCTCCCGACGTTGCTCTTCTTCATCTTCCCTACAATTATTTGACTATCGCCAGGGAGAATGCCTTGGAACTAGTGCTGCAACTGCATCTCGCTCTGCGGCCAGAGCAACATTGCTCCAATCACGTGCGGCTTTGTGTCATTGCCCTGAAGATCCGGTTAGTCGGTACGGTGATGCTATTTCGGGTCCTGCCGGGGCCTAATGTCATGCCAAGAGTGATCCGTGCGACATTTGTCGAATTTGGAGAGCAGTTTTCCGCTCCCGTATTTTGCGGCCTTCTGTTGTCCAGACCCATGGTAAGTAGTTTTACGCCCAACCGGACTTGATATGGGTTTGGGTTGTTCACCAGAATATCTCGGGCTGCAGAAGTGTTTTCCACTGGTGTTCTATACACCATATCTCCCTTGCTAACGAGCCGAGGTTCTCCCTTGATGGTGTTATCTCCCTAAAAGAGGGTCTTGTGGACTTTCGGATTTTTGGTAGCCTACATAGGCCCGTTTCGGGTCTTTTGGTGCTGCAGGGAGTGGAACTGCCATCCAGATGCAATGCGCTTATTCTCTTCAATGAGGTTGTTAGCCTCATCTAGGAGTACTTGACGACGCGCTTCTAGGGCTTGGGCCATGTCTTCCAATTCTGTAGGTGTAAGCTCTGTAGTGGTAGGTATTGGCGTAGTTAATGCATCTCCGATGAGTTTACGGGCACCAGGGGTAACCACGTGTCCATCCACCGGAGTTTCCTTTGGCTCATCTATGATAAGGGATCCATCCGAGTCTTCTTCATATTCTTCGGCAACTGCTTCCTCAGTCGGAGGGTCTTTTCTCTGAGTCTTCTTCTTGTTCTTCTTCCTTGCCTTCTTGGCAGCACCGGTAGAAAAGACGGCTTTGGGTTCGTTTCCTAGAGTCAAGCTCTGATCAGTACTTTCGAACATCTAGATATCGGGGTTAGCTCCGAGGTCACATCATCCTGGGATTTGGGAGAGTTTTCTCCAGATCCTTCATCCATGGCTTCTCCTTCTTCTACAGTTTTGGAGTTGTACTCCTCTTCATACTCCGCGAAGAACTTTCGGAAATCCGCCGACGTCATTGAATCATCCGAAGAAGCCGGTAAGTCGGTGTTTGTTCCGATCGCCTCCGACACAGAGTCTTTGTTGTCTCCAGCATCGGCAGAGCCGGATCTGGATCCAACATATCCGACGAAGTGCGATGCATGCGTCATGAGGTAGTTGCGGCTTTCCTCATGGGCTTCCTCGAAACGTCTGATGGTTTCGAGAATCTCATCCACATTGGCGTCATGTAGCATCATACACCTCAACATGTACCTCATGAAAGGTTGATCCGTTCCAGCATTGGCAGAGCCGGAACCATAGTTGTTGTCTTGCTCTTCCTGGGTTTCGACCTCGCTGGGACGATCGACCTGGGATTCCCCCTCCCTAGGGAGATCCACTCCAGATTCGACGTTCACCATAAGATCTACTTCAGACTCAGCTTTCTCTAGTATCTCCGTGTTAGGTGCGGGCTGGGAGGGATTGGTATTTTCCGGGATCCGGAACTCTGCCGCCTTCGTGGAACAAAGTGGACCCAGAAGCTTCTTCTGCATCTATCATCACCGCTAGGGTGGGTGGGGCACGTTCAGCGAAACTGATGTAGACGTCCATCTCACCAAAATACATGATGATGTAGGTACTCACGACCTTCCTAGCTACAATCCCGGTCTCATCAAGAATGATGACAGGGACGTCACTGACGTAGAAGATGCGAACGATGGCAATTGTCTTGCTGATTCCGATTCTTGCAGATTCCGCTTGGAACACAAGTCCAAAGCTCATTTTCCCCACTATGGGTGCCAACTGTCGTCGGATTGATGACAGGTACGCCATGAGGGGGTCCTAGAGGCATGTGGAAGATATGGGTGTTAGACGTACGGTGTCCTGGGACAATGAACGTACAAGTTTACCCAGGTTCGAATCCGCCGGCTTTGGACGAATCCTACTCCTGCTAGCAATCTAGTAATGCGGCAGAGACGGATATGGGTTACAAGGGTTTTTCCTCTGAGAGTTGAGATTGTAGACTATTGTGGGGTTCCCTAAATGTTGGTCCCTATGACGGCTTATATAGATATCTGGATTAGGGTTTACAGGAGAGACCTATCCAGCTACGACTAAGAGTCGGTTACAGAGTACATCTTGAACTACAAGTAACATTACAGGCCTATGTTGGTAAGTCTTCTGGGCCTTCCCATAGACGGACTAGACTTCATCTCTTCTCCTTGACTGGGTCGCCCGTGAAGCAAAGATCTAACCCGAAGTGGGACACCCTGGTTAGCGAGGCATAGTGAGGATACCCGGAAAGTATATCCCCAACACTTTCACTTGTTGTACCAAGAATGTTGAACTAGGAAAAATCATTGTTGCAAGTAATATGGATTTATCTTTTGTTGATTTTAAACATGTTGCAACTAGGAACAATAAGCATGGATTTTAAATATTGTTGCAAAACCAGGAACAATCGTGTGTATTTCTCAAAGATTCACACTAAAAAATATTTTGAAAGGTGGGAAATATGTGCAAACAGGAACAATCATAACAAACAACTTAAAATAGGTTCAATCACAACCACCACATACTACTTGCGTATAGTAGTACTTAATTACACAACCAAAATGATATATAATAGTACGCCCATACATAAATAGGAGGCAGCAATAGGCAACAGGGGGCAGCAGCAGATGCAACAGGAGGCGGCAATAGGAGGCAGTAGAGGCAACAGGACCTAGCAGTTAGGGTCATAGAGTGATGTGACCGAGGTTGGCATACTTGCTCAGGTAAACCATAAAGCCAGCATGCTTGGCCTTCGTATGAGGCGCATGCCACTATCCTCCATGGCAATGCCTTGAGCATGCTGCACGATGTTGTTTAGGTCTTCCGCAATGATTCTTACACAAAAGGGGCACCTGTACTTGTTGGGACCTTGGCGAAAGGGGAACCTCCCATTCCTCATCTGCTTCAGGATGTGGCAGCTTTTTGCGTGCCTAGACCACATACTTTCATCGACATCGCTATCTCGTTCCTACGAATTAGCAAGTAGAGAGAAGAAGTGAGTGAATGAAAAATTACTCTCCCCAAATCATGAAATCAAACTAGGAGAGGGTTGTGTTGAGAGATTAATTTTATCATGCGCGCACAAGTTGAACCATCTTCTGAACAAACTAATCCATTACTCATATATTTGTTTGCATATATATATGAGAAAAATAAGTGTTATATAAATTATATTGTACTTTCAAATAATTTAAATAATCAATACAAGTTTCAGTATATATAGATACATCAAAATTTTAACAAAATGGGCATCCTTTTTTTAGGTTAGATGGAGTAATTCTTTCGATTATCTTATCAGTAAATTGGTAAAACAAAAAGAAGTTATGACTAGATATTTTTATTCAGTTTTAACATGGTATAAATAGAAATGTGTTTCTCCTAAATATACTCATTGAATTAGGAATTTAACAATTTGTTTCCCTAAATATATAAAAGATATGGACTACACAGACAAATTTAATATATCAACATTTTAATGCATCTGTTCATATACATACAGAACTTACTATAATAGAGATTGGATAACAAGCATGATCCAGTAATTACCATTAATTTATATGTAACTCTAAAGTTCACATTATACTGTTTTTTCAAATAATTTGAATGAATATCTATACAAGTTTCAGTATATATATATATCCAAATTTTAACAAAATTGAGACATCCTTTTATTGAGGATAGATGGAGTAATTCTTTCCATTTATATTATCAGTAAATTGGTAAAACAAAAAGAAGTTATGACTAGCAAGTTTTATTCAGTTTGAACATTGTATAAATAGGAATTTGTTTCTCCTAAAGATATATTCAGTGAATTAGAAATTTAACAATTTTTTTTCGTAAATATATAACAGAGATGGACTGCATAGAAAAATTTAATCGATCAACATTTTAATGCTTATGTTCATATACATACAGAAATTACTATAACAGAGATTGGATAACATGCATGATTTAGTATTTAACATATATATTATTGTATATGTAACTCCACTTAAGTTAAAATTATATTGTTCTTTCAAATAATTTGAATGAATATCTATACAAGTTTCAGTATATATCTAGATACATCCAAATTTTAAGAATACCTAGACATCCTCTTTTAGGATAGATGGAGTAATTCTTTCCACTCATCTTATCACTAAATTGGTAACACAAATAGAAGTTAACAAGTTTCAGTAATTATTTCCACTCAGTTTGAACATAGTATAAATAAGAATTTGTTTCTCCTAAATATACCCAGCTAATTAGGAATTTAACAATTTATTTCCCTAAATATAAAGAGATGGACATTTATCTGCATTTTAATTCATCTATTCATATATATACAGAACTTACTATAACAAATATGAACTTAATAAATAATTTGTTAAGTTAAATTTAACAAGGTTTTAATAAATTATACATTGGCGTTCAGGTACAAAATATTAAATTTATTTTAATGTAATCAAGAACTCGTATGATTATTGTATATGCGACTTTTATCATAAAAATCAAACTATACATTGAACAACATGAACAGAACCTAGATAAGATATGAACTCCACATGAAATTATATCACTAGAACATATGGCAGATCAATATAACTATAAAATATCCGCCTAGAACTACTAAGGGCAGATCAAATCAAACTAGAAAATGTGTGTCTGGAATGACTAGGGGCATATCAAACGACCAACAAAATATGAGCATAGAACTACTAGGCATGGAACAAATTAATTAATCAAACTGTACAAGATGAGAAAACCCTATAAAAATATGAACAGTAAAATCAGAAAAAACCCATTCAAAGTTCAGATCTAATTACCTCCATTTCTCCATTGCTGGATTCTTGATCGAATGCGAACGGATCCGTAGGTTCTTCATCCTCATTGTCGTTGTAGTATTGATAGCCCACCTGCACCACCACTGGATTTGCAGTTGTTTCCTCTTCGACCTTGTTCTCTGCTTCCTTCTCGACGATGGCATTGGCTAACACTTGTCGATGATGACCTTGGTGTCCTCGGTGACCATCGATCTTGATCTCTTCATCTTTGCGAAGACGATCTTGTACTTGTTTCTAGGGTTTCCTTCTATTCTTTGGAGTGCAGAGGGAAGAGTGGATGGAATGGAGAAATGGGAGAAATTGTGTGGCTGGTGGTCTTTTAAATGACTGGAAGACGATGGGGCAGTTGGGCAGTGGGAGCGCACGCAGAGTGGGAAACATGTACAACGCACGTGTCAATGCAAAACGCACGAGTGAGAAATGGTGTACATCTCGATTTCTTTTGGAGTTAATCATTTTTTGGCATGTCAATGGAAAATGCAAAACCCACTCAATTTATTCTAATTTTCTAGTAAATCATTTTTAGAAATGTCTACCTCTTTAGATCAAATTATGCATACATATATAAAACAATAGCCAAATGTTTCATATATATACTATGACTCTAGATATTCCATGCTTGCATGCATGTGGTCAGAAAGCCCAAAATTCCCCTGGAATGCAACTGCCAACATGCATAATGCACCTGTGTGATAGAAGCATCCATATTGGACTGTGTGTGCTCTTGTGGAGCAAGGTCTTTTGGAGAAGAGAACACATGCAACTCTAGATACTCCATGCATGCATGTGGTCAAAAAGCCCAAGAAGGCTCTAGATCAAATAATGCAACTTCCATCCTGGAATGATGCACTAGTGTGATAGAAGCATCCATTTTCTTGTATAATGGTCATGTAGATCAAGGTGGTTTGGAAGAGAACACATGCAATGGACTCTATAGACTCCATGTGTCAAACCATGGTCAAAAAAGCCCAAAACACATAGGAATATAATGCAACTGCCACACATGGAATATAATGATGCACTAGTGTGACAGAAGTTCCATCACCACATCTATTGGCGTGTGTGTTATCATGTGGATCAATGTGGTTTAGAAAAGAACACATTCAATTACTCTAGAGATACTCCATGTGTACCATTGTCAGAAAGCCAAAAAAGCCCCTGGAATTAATGCAAACTGCTAACCATGGAATGAATGCACCAGTGTGATAGAAGCATCGATATTGGAGTGTGTGTGTTAATGTGGATCAAGTTGGTTTGGAAAAGAACACATGCAATGGACTCCCTATAGACTCCATGTGTCAAACCATGATCAAAAAGCCCAATATAGGAATGCAAATGTGTGCCACACATGATGCACTAGTGTGATAGAAGTTGCATCACCATACATCTATATATATTAGGAGTGGGTGTGCTCATTTGGATCAATGTGGTTTTTGAAATTAAAGAAAAACACATGCAATGACTCTAGACACACTCCATGTCTCAAACCATGGTGAAAAACCCAAAAAGGCCATGGAATGCAACTGCCAACATGCAATGATGCATCATTGTATAGAAGCATCCATATTGGATTGTGCATACTCATGTGGATAAATGTGTGGTTGAAAGCTAACACATGAAATGACTCCAGATATGCTCCATTTGTCAAATTAACCATGGCCAGAAAGCCCAAAAAAGCCTCTGGAATACTGCAACTCCCAACATGCATGGAATGATGCACTAGAGTGATAGAAGCATCCATATTGTTGCGTGTGTGGTCATCATATGGATAAAGGTGGTTTGGAAAATAACACATGCAATGGACTCTATAGACTCCATGTGTCAAACCATGGTCAAAAAATCCCAAAAACACATAGGAATATAATGCAACAATTGCCACATGGAGTATAATGATGCACGCCAATGTGTCAGAAGTTGCATCACCACGTCTACTGGATTGTGATTGGACATGTCGATCAACGTGTTTTGGAAAACAGGACACATGTAATGACTCTACATATACTCCATGTGTACCATGGTTAGAAAGCCCGAAAAGCCCCTAGAATTAATGCAACTACCAACATGCAATGATGCGCCATTGTGACAGCAAGCATCCATATATATATTGGTGTGTGTTTTCTCTTGTGGATGAATGTGGTTTGGAAAAGAACACATGCAATGACTCTAGATATACTCCATTTGTCAAACCATGTTGTCAGAAAGCCAAAAAAGCCTCTAGAATAATGCAATTTCCATGCACCAGTGTGATAGAAGCATCCATATTAGAGTGTGTGTGTGGTCATGTGGATCAAGGTGGTTTGGAAAAGAACACAAGCAATGGACTCTATAGACTCCATGTGTAAAAACCATGGTCAAAAAGCCACATATGAATGCAAATTCCACACATGATGCACTAGTGATAGAAGTTGCATCATCTATATTTGGAGTGCATGTTCTCATGGATCAATGTGGTGTGGAAATTAAAATAGAACACATGCAATAACTCTAGATACACTCCATGTGTCAAATCATGCTCATAAAGCCCAAAAGGCCCTGGAATAATGAAACATCCAACATGCAATGATCACGAGTGTAAGCATCCATATTGGTCAGAAAGAGAACAATGTTGATCAATGTGTGGTTGAAAGAGAACACATATATGAAATGACTCTAGATATATACTCCATATGTCAAACCATGGTCAGAAAGCCCAAAAAGCCTCTTGAATGTAACATCCAACATGGAATGATGCACTGGTGTGATATAAGAATCCATAGTGTTGTGGGTGTGGTCATGTGGATCAAGGTGGTTTGTAAAAGAATACATGCAATGGACTCTGTAGACTCCATGTGTCAAACCATGGAAAGAAAATCCAAAAACACATAGGAATAGAATGCAACTGCCACCCGGAATATAATGATACGCACCAATATGACCGAAGTTGCATGACCGCATCTAGTGGTGCATGTGTGCTCATGTGGACCAATGTGGTTTGGAAAAGATAACACGTATGCAATGACTCTAGATACTCCATGTGTGCACCATGGTCAGAAAGCCCAAAAAGCCCCTATAATTAATGCAACTACCAACATGCATTGATGCACCAACGTGATACCTAGAAGCATCCATACATTGGAGTGTGTGTGCTCATGTGGATCAACGTGGTCTGGAAAAGAACACATGCAATGACTAGATATACTCCATGTGTCAAACCATGGTCAAAAATCCCAAAAAGCCTCTGGAATAATATAATGCAACTGCCAACACGGAATGGATGCACTAGTGCGATAGAAGCATCCATATTGGAGTGTGTGTGTGGTGATGTGGATCAAGGTGGTTTGGAAAAGAACACATGCAGTGGACTCTATAAACTTGATGTGTCAAATCATGGTAAAAAACCCCAAAAAACATAAGAATATGCAACTACCACATGATGTGCATGACAGAGAAGTTGCATGTGAGAACAGGCTCACCCAGGGGTGGGTTATACCTATATCAACATCCGACCACACTTTCATAAATATGGTAGTGGCATATGCAATATCTGGAAAGGATTCTGGCGCTCTTAGTTTCCAGCGACGAAACCCTAAAACATGGGGTCCTACCCCTTCGACCTTCCACAACGATGGCTAACCATACTTTTATCCTTATTATTGTTAGTTTAGGTAGCAACATGCATTGGCCAATGTTTATCCCTTAAGATTCCACATGGTTTCCATCTAGTTCACCCATAAAGAGATTCTGGCTTGTTTGTGCTACCTCCTCAAATAACGCTAGACAAGGTCTCTAGATCATTTTTATACCACACTTTGGATATCACCTATACCAATATTTATGCAAAAATCAGCATAATGTATTTTTCCTGATTTTTTGGGTCAGTAATTGCTAATTTCTTTGAAAGGTACCCTTTTTAACTAGTATCATATATGATTAATTTATTTGAGACACTAATCATGCAATAGACGGCCAAGATATGCCATCAAAAATTTTGACCGGCACAACCCGCTAAAATTTCACGCGTGGGAGTTAAATTTTCCGCCTAGAAATTCCATGCCTAGGATAGACCAATCAGCGCTTTAGCATAGCGCCACACACCATTCGTGTAGAGGGAACTTAGGTAATCTAGAAGAAACCATCCTTATCCCCTCCCTCACTGAAAGTGGATGAGATCCAATTTTCCTCACCTCATCGTCGTCTGCCTCCTTCCTTGCCCTTACTCTCGCCGCTGTCTGTCCCTCCTCCATGCACCGCCGTACATCCCTCCGCCCCTCACCACCTTATGCCCCTCATCACCACTCCACTGTCCATCCCTCTAATAGAAATCTAGCCATCATCATAGCCCAAACCCTAGGCCACCGTCACCTTCGTGGCTTTCCACCATGCCATGCCAACTATCAAGATTGTAGATATGCAACCTCGCCGTCATCCTCACCCACAAGATCTGCCACCTATAGATGCACCTCTTCGTCAAGGTCTCCCCACTCGTCGTGCACCTCTCCGTCAAGGTCTGTTCCCTTGACGCTAAGTTCTGCCCACCAATGGTCAAGGTCTGCTCACACGACGTACACCTCGCCGTGCACCTCGTCAAAAAGGTATCCCACCTCGTCAGCAAGGTCTTCGCACCATTTTTGCACGCTGCCATCAAGGTCTGCCCACTCGCGGTCAAGGTCTAGTCACTCGACGTGCACCTTGACTACAAGGTACGCCTACTCGCCGTGCACCTCGCCATCCACCTAGTCGACAAGGTCTGCCACCTCGTCGTCGACAAGGTCTTCCTACTCGCCGTGCACTTCGTCCACATGGTCTTCTACAAGGTCCACTGATAACCCTTGATGCCATGATTTAAGCTTTTCGTTACGAATAGCAGTAAGAAAAAGGCCCCACAGTCTGAAGGCAAGGAAACACTCACCTTGCTTTTCTACTGTTTGGTTATATTGTTTGTTGTAGATAAAGGTTTGTTGCAATATTTTGGTTGCTTCATAATATGTCTTATGATCAGAGTATAAATACAAATTGTTCACAGTGGACTATTTTACACTGATGATTACTTATGGACAATTAACAACATATGTTATATTCTGCCTACTTGCCTATTTAGTGGAAAGATATAGATGCATATATTGCTCATGTTTAATTCCACTACCCTCCTTTTTATTGCAACCAATTGGTGAATTTTCCAGCTTGTAAACTATTAACATTATGATCAGTTTGCGTGTGATAAAGGTTGCATTATCCAGTTTGTTGCATTACTTTGGCTACTTCCTGATATGTCTTGTGTTCATAGTATAAGTAGTTCATAGTTTACTATTTTACATGATGGTTACCATAGGACAAGGAGCACTTTAGGTTATATTTTGCTTAATTGCCTATTTAATTGCATGGTAGATGCTTGTACTTCTTATGTTTAATCGTCATGCCCTGCTTATTATTGAAGTGTATAATACTAAGTCTAGTCATATTGGGGAGTAACATAGCATGTTACTAGGCTATATTACTCCCCACTATGATTGGTCTTAATATTATCTCCATAGTGAGCAACGCCATAGGTCTTATAACATAGACACCATCATTTAGGTTGGTCATAGTGGGAAGTTTCTACACAAAAGTATTCTGTGTACGGTACTAGTGTATAATACTAGCTAGGCTACCCATAGTAGGAGTATCATGCAATCCATGTTGCATTTGTTTTGCTATTTTGTCGTATGTCTTATGATCAGAGTATAAATTGGTCAAAGTGGACTGTTCTACCCCATATGTTATATATTGTGCCCTATTTGGAGTTCCCTATACATGTTAGAAACACATATGTACAATGGAATGTGCTTGGGGTGTTTCTTAGAAAAATAATCCAAGATTTTTCATAAGAACCAGTGCTTATTTGTATTAGAGAGGTGCCGATTTAGACATCGTGAAGTTATAAATAAGCACCATTGCTTAAAAAAACCGGTTTATTTCGCTAAGCACTTCTCTAAGCGTATTGCATTGTACATGCTCTTAGGTTCTTAGCATACAGTGTCGCATCGCCAACTATATTCACCCCCCTAGAAGTAGCAAAAACGAAGGCTTTAGACCAGGTTACATTATCACGTCTATTGCATTAGTTTGGCATCCTACGATATTTTTATTTAAATTTATCATGGTGACCAGTTAAATCATGAGTACTATATAACATAGGTTGGTAAAAAAAGTTTGGCATCCTATGATATTTTTGTTTAAATTTATCATGGCAACCTATTAAATCATGAGTACTATATAACATAGGATGGTATTGCACCTAGTTTTATATTTCTAGATTAATTGGAATTCTTTATTCATGTTAGAACCACAAATACTACCGATGGAAGAATATCGGATGAGAACCATCATGAGAAAGAGTCCATGGAAGCAATGACTTGGTATTTGGATCGTAGCCAGTGTTGTTGCGTCCCCAACTATATTCTTCCCTAAAAAGAGCAATAGTGACCCCTCTAGACCTCAGTATGATCCCGAGGGGGGATATTGCCAGGTGCTGAAAAACTAGTCACCGAGCAAACTAGGCTACAGGTAGTTCCCACAATTAAGATGCTGCCAAATCATCTTGTGTTGAATTGTTTGCTTACTCTTGTTGCCATATATTTTGTTCCTATTTATTTCCCCAACTGACGGTTACATGTAAAATGTGTAGCTTAAGAAGAGAAAATTCAAGAAGACAACTCTTAGGCGAAGGATGGCTCCTGGTGGTGGATCATCTCACAAGCGCATTGTGGCATCAGTACTGTCTCCAAACACAAAAAATGAGAGAAACACGAGGTCCAATGGGAATCCGTTAAATGTAGGACTTCCACCTCTAGGTTCCACAAGGTAAACAACAAAGGAAGCAAGTCATGTGACCCATTCACAAGAAATTTGGTGTGCAACGCAGAATGTTGCCAAAGGCGAACGTACTGATGCCCTACAAACGACCAAAGCCACACTTTCTAATGCTAGGAAAACTTCCAAAGTTGCACTTCCTAATGCCCTGGAGGTGGCTAGACTTGCACTTAATTTTGTCCCTCTGATGACCAATGATGCAGTTCTTGATGCCCACCAAGTGACCAAAGCTACAGTTCCTGATGCCGGCCAGGTTGCTAAAGTTGCAGCTCCTGATGCCCACCAAGGCGAGTAGCTAGCAGCCGTCAATCTACCACCTACCCAAGCCAAGAAGGTAGCATCCCAAGGTAAGCAACCAGCTGCCTAAGGTGAGTCGGCAACTGCCCAACATGAGCAGCACTCTGCCCAAGGCGACCTGCCACTCCCTCTGACCCACTGGTATGCCGGCCGCCACCTCCCTAAAGCCAACAGCCACCTCCCCAAAGCCAGCATGCACCCCCAAAGCCAGCAGCCACTACCCCAAAGCCAGCAACCATCTACCCAAAGCCAACAGCCACCTCCCCAAAGCCAGCAGCCACGTACCCAAGGTGTGGAACCCCAACCCACATCCTGCCATCTTCTGGCACCTCCCAAAACAACCTACCACCTCTACAAATCAAGAAACCACCTTCCCAAGTGATGATTGTCCACATCCTTCTGCCCACGACCATCTCCCAAAGTAACTTGCCACCTCTCCAAAGCTAGAAGCCACCTCCTAGCTGTCTGTAGGCACCTCCCCAAAGCAACCGTGCACCATACCAAACCGATGGGTTAGGTACCCAAGGTGATGCATCAGCTACCCAACATTTGTGTTCAGCTGTCGATAGCAAGGAATATCGAACCCAATTTGAGGGTCAGTGGTCAAATAACCAATACAATGAGTCAGCTACCGAATATGGGGAATTTGATCCTAGCCATGAAGTACCATGCCAAGACTGGAGTGACTGGTCTAAAAGTGGTAATCTGTTAAACCGATTGCTTGCTCTATAATAATCCATTTAATCCCATCATATTACTGTGGAAAACTAAATCAACACATTGTATTCCTGTAGATGATGATGGCTACCAGCTGTGTGAAGACTTTGTTGCACCTTGTTCTAAAGACACCAAAACTCACAATTTCGAAGATATAGTTGTGCATAATGGTCAAGCACTGATGGTGACGGGGAAAACATGGGGAAGATGTTGAATAAGTTGTCTAAAGGAGGGAGGCTTTCACTTAAAGTTCTTCTAGGAAGAACTAGACCAGACGAGCTAGGTATTGCTACTAGGTTTGCTAGTGAGTGTGCATCAATAGTCAGGACTATCATGCCTATCTTACCCCACAACAAAGAGTATAAGGAGAGGGATGATGTCCAAGCAGACTTCATATTAAAATTTATGTATGTTCTATGACTTAGCTGTCATTTACCTTTCCATTTATGTGTTCATGCAAATGTTGATGCTCCATGTTTTATTTAT
This sequence comes from Avena insularis, assembly GCA_023614405.1. Taxonomy (NCBI): domain Eukaryota; kingdom Viridiplantae; phylum Streptophyta; class Magnoliopsida; order Poales; family Poaceae; genus Avena; species Avena insularis. Next base: position 227,331,488 of record CM042696.1, on the reverse strand, counting down.
AAAAAAGTTTTCCATGGACACAAATCACCATGACGCATAGAATGCTTGCGCAAATCAGTTTATGAGGCATGCAAGGAATCAACGACATATTTTGAAGATGAAGTATTTTGATCCCTACCCTCTGAACCAAGTTACAAGGAAATGTCCTAATGAAGTGAAACACATGACCAATGAGCAGTGGTGCAAGCTTGTCGATACTTGGTATGACCCCAAGAAATAGGTTACTTTTCGTTTACTCTTATATTGTTACTGCATGTGTTTACATTGTTTGACTATAACTACCTCTTATATTGTATGGTTTCTGCTTGTGTAGAGTACTTGTATAAATAACAAGATGAATAGGAGAAAAGTTTTGTACGCTGCTGCCACTGGGTCTCGTAGATATGAGGTTGTGTGCAACGGTGAGGACGATGCCTTTGAACTCTTCAAAAAGACACATTGCAGCCCGAAAAATGGCTACACTAATAATGTGAAGGAAGCAATTGCAAGTCCTCTTGAATACTTTTCATCTTTGTAAAATTCAATGCTATTTTCATCTTTCAATTGTATCCGATGTGATTTTAGTTTGCTTGTTATTTTCCTAATGTTTGCTTCAATTCCTAATACTGTAGGAAATTATTGAAAAGAAGATGGCTCCACATGTCCTGGGGAAGAACCACTTTCTTACGCTGAGGTTGTGCACTTTGCACTCTCATTGGAAATAAGAAAGCCAACAGTCCTGAAGAACATCAGCCTCCATCCAAGTACATCAAGACGAAGAAGGTCTGGCCTTAAAGCGGAACTTTTGTCCGAGAGAGCAGGGAGTGACAAACTATGTTGTACCATAGAGGAATTGTAGAGAGCAAAAGAAGAAGCCGAGGCAGAGAGGCTGCAGTATGCTAAAGACACGGGAAAAATACAGAAGAACCAAGAAGAGATGCAGGATAAACAAAACCATACAAACGACTTACTTCAGAAAGTTTTGTCTCAGATGACTCAACAAAAGCAGCATCAACAATAGTAGCTTCAACTGTCGCAAGGTAAGTGAACTTGTCATTGACATTTTTGAGTTCTTGGGATAGGAAAGATAACTGTTGTGGAAACTTGTGAGTCTTTTGGGCAGGGAAACTTGTGAGGATTTTGGCTCATAAAATACTATGGAAAGTTTCTGGCTATGGAAGCTTGTAAGGCTTTTGCTCAGAAACTGCTGTGGAAATTTATGCGAAACTAGTCCAAAATTTTATTGTCAAATTCTGTTATTTTATGCATGTGGTGTGAAATGGGTCGCAAATGATTAGGGATAGTATAAAAATTTACATCACAAATGGCCCCCTGATCTCATGATGACGCCATCAGACATCCACGACAAAAACGAAATTGTCTCAGTTGTACTTGACGAAAAATTTCCGTTATAGGTAAACGCCGACGTGGCCGCCTTTCATTGGCCAACTATCTAGACAAAATAGAAACGTCATGGCCAACAATGACATCATCAAATAGAATTCATCGTCGATAGATGACATGTGTCGCATTTTGATTTGCCCAGATGTTGTTCTATGGTTTTCCCAATGGCCTCATCCGATTGGTGCAAGCTTGGCCCTGCCAACTGTGAGACCAGGAATATGGCTTCATAGGATTTATAGAATACTCATACCCAAAAGTTGCAACTTCTTTTCTAGAATATCATTTGAAAAGAACTCTAAGGTTTAACGTGCTTGGCCTAGAGTAATTCTAGGATGGGTGACTAACCGGGGAGTAGGTACCGTGTGCGCATGAGTGAGGACAAAGTGCGCAAAAAAGACTAGTGTTGGTCAGTGGGGCCAGTCTAGGTATCCTATTAAGCTGCCATGAGTGACACCCCCCGGGCCCAGTGGACGGGGTGTTACACCAACTTTCCACGTGTCAACAGGGCATCGAAAGGTGGCGGCAAACAAAATTCATCACGTCCCATGTGACGTCATAAATGGGATGGATGGTGTCATGAACGGGTTGGATGAACGGGTTGGATGATGTCACGGATACAGAGACAACGCAATCATGGCGTGATGGAAAAAACCGTCACGACATCGATGATGTCATAGACATCGAACATGACGTCAGCAAACATTAATGATGGCCGCCCGCGGTGCCGTCTTCCACGTGGTATCAATCGTGAAAAAAAACATTATGAACGATTGGGCCTGGGCTAGGCCGGTCCACTTGGCCGCGGCAAAATTACTAGAACGTCGCCATCGGGTGTGACGTTTTCAGACAAAAACGTCATAGATTCAATTATGACGTGAGGTTCATGACCTATTTTTTGTCGCAGAATTCATCGAGGATGGCCATCTACGAAGTTTTGGCCCTCGTCCACAATGATATAAGACCGTCATGAACCTCCCAAATTCATGTAATGGAAATGAGATCTTAGAAAGAAGACATAACAGAGAAGACATAACACTTACACACGTTGTGTTGAATAAATAGAATAGGTAATGCACATATGAAGATAATATAGTAATAGGTAGATATCATCACTTATATGTATGTCGCGTCTCGCCTACGCTGACATCAGGGATGTTGGACACCCCATATTTGTTCGGTGGTGGGCACGAAGGCGCTCCGACCACAACATCAACGAAGGAACCTACTGGATCGAGCACACAACACACATAGAGAACAAACATACATTTTTTACCCAGGTTTAGGCCATGCTTTGGCTAACAACCCTACGTCCTACTTTGGTGGATTACCTTGGGTGGATCGAGGTACACGAAGATGATCTCTATGGTGCCAGGGAGCCACTTTCTCTCTAGCTTATACACTCCCCAGGCTTCCTCTTTGTTTCTTCCCTCACTTTGCTACCTCTCTCCCAACTCTCGAACCCTTTGATCTCTGAAAACTACCCACGAAAGATCTCCTACAAAAACCCTGCAAAAGACCCTTCTCCAGAAATCCTGTCCAAAAACCGCCTCCAGAAAACTACTCTCTCCAAAATCTATCTCTTCAACCTTCGGCCAAGTGCCTCCTTTTATACCCCACGGGGTCACTACAAGGGCCGTTGTGGAGAACCGTCCGGGGTGTTTGATGGCTCTGAAATATCACCTCTTTTAACCATATAAAATGAACCATTTATCTATCATATTATGTTTCTTTCAGCAATAGTTATGCCTTATATGCATGATTTTAGTTCTCATTTACTTTCATATGAGCTTTGCACATTTAGTATTTTAGGTAGAATTTTATCACTTTTCCTTGTCTATGACATGTGTGTAGGTGTTTTTGATGATTACGGATAAAACAAAGGCAAAGGAACAAAGAGAGCATAGTATGGAGGAGTTGAAGGGGCCAGACTTAACAATTTGAGAGGTTGAAAAAGTGAATTTTTATAACTTCTCAAAGTGAAGATCCAAGACTACAGGATTGTATCCCTCGACTATACGAACTCAACGAGCCCAAGAACACCCAAAATGGAGTTTGTATAAAGAAATGGCGACGAAAATACTAAAGGGGACAAATAGTTTGACGAGCCACTATACGGCCGGAGCTATTTTTCTGGTCATATAGCTCCGCTCGTATAGATGCCAAAAAGGTCGCAAACAACGGTATTTCGCCTTAGAAAAGCTCTAGAACCTTCCCTAAGTCATATGACGGTATTGGGGGAACCCTGGGCACCCCCAAGGCCTATATAAAGGAGAGAGGACCCAAGAGAGAGCCACCAAGCCATACCCTCCACCACGGCAGAGCCCTGCCGTCATGCCACCGTCATAGCCTCCTCCAAACATATCTACACCATCTCCATCACACAAGAGGATAAGGGACTAGGATCTTAAAGGCTTCCACATCGATCTACGTCGTCATCGTCATCAACAATGTCTCCATCATCGATCCCCTTTGGTTACTTGTTGTAATTCTAGATTCAATCTTGGATTTGCACTTTTATTCAATTGTATCATAATACTTCATCCATATTATATCCATGATGTTGATTGCCTTCATCTGTGAGTAGTTTCCTTTGTTCTTGGAGAGATGGAGAAACCCTAGTATGAGATTGAATTGAGATAAAGATTATTATGTGATATTGTTCATAATGTATCTGTGTTAATTGTCTTCAAGTTGATCGTGGGAGTTGGGCACCTCCTTAATATTTGCCTCCTATGGGGACTCGATGAAGGGGATTACTTGTTGGTAGATGGAGGGATGATAGAACTTACTGTCACTATAAACCTATTGTCATTACTTACGTACTAACTTAGGGGAATCAAGGAGAACTCATAAAGCCATGTGCATGCCACGGGAGAAATCCCTTAATAGCGCAGTAATTCGATTGATGTCGATTGCTGTCTGTTGTGGTTATGAGGATGATGTGTGTAGTGGTTGATGGCTATTCGTCCATATATGGAGCTCCTCCCACACATATCATAAATGGTCTTATTCATTATGATAATTTTGATCACTCTTTCTAATTACTAGCTGTGGATCCACTACTCCCTGAGAAATCTTTCCATTATCTTGCATACTTTTGTAATCATACTTGCATGCTCTTGTTTACTTATAGTTTTAGTTTAATTGTTGTTCTCTAATTTGAAAACCCAAAAATATCTTTTATACAAAACTTGCATTTTATCATGTTACTTAGAGCATTATTAAGCATTACTATTTCAGTATTTAGTTCAAAGAGTTATTAGACTTCAGACTCCTCCCTGTGGGATCGATATCTTTATTTCGAAACTAGCTACAAACGATCTGTGCACTTGCAGTCATCAAGCTATTTTCTGGCGCCGTTGCCGGGGAGCTAAGCATTGTAGGTCTTTTAGCTTTTGTTTATTTATTTTAGTGTTGCTAGATTTTGTTTTAAGCTTTCTTTATTTGCTGCATTTGTATTTTTTCTTTTGTTTACAAACCAAAAACCCATAGAAATATTTGTTACTAATCATGTCTTCCAAGATAACTACCTTTCAGCAGATGAAATCTATAATGGAGGAGTCAAAGAAAAGGACTTTGGGATATATTCATAAGAAGCAAGGCATATTAAAAGAATGGTTGACTTGGGTGGACAAGTATTCATCCACACTATGTGCCTCTTATCAATTATGTTGTGATTATTTCGGATCTCCAGATCACCTCAATTATCAATGTAAGTATAATTGACTAGCCCATGAGAACTGTGTGAATGTGTGGTAAATGGACTAGGCTAGACCCACACGACTTCCGAGGCATGCCTCTCTGAGGTCCATCCCACTGGCACTCGTCGGCGCCACTCCGGCGCCGTCACACACATACTCATGGGCTCTCTTTCACTGGATTCATCTGGTTGTGGTTAGAAAATCACCTACTCAGGGAGCTCCACCGATGGTAAGTTCCTTATTGTATCTCTTGTTCTCTCACATAATCGTTGGCTGGTCATTCTCAATGCCAACGGTTCACCACTAGAGGGTAGAAGTTTGGACAATGGGGAGGTTCTCATGATTGGTTCTGTGGTGAGGTTCCCCTCACATCTTGCAAGGATCAATGATATTTTACCACCAACTTCTGGTTTTCTTGGGACTTCTCGTGTTCATGAGTGCAAGAGTGAAGATTTGAAATTTATGTGGCACGTTACTAGCTCATCCTTGCCTTCTGATGTTTTGGACAAAGCTCCTGGTTTTTTGGTACTGTATACTCTTGCTAAGCGGTTTGTGTTACTAAATCAAGACAAGGTGGTTATTGATGCTAGATTACTTCTCCAAAATGAGAAAATTTCCTCTGGTGTTATCTTGGATCTTTCCATCAAAAGAGTGGTGGTGGGTGCTCAAATTTTTGATGCGCCACTTACTTCATCAACCAAACACAACAATTGCATTTTTGTGGATTTCTCTAAATGGTTGAATTTTGAGGCTAATATGTTCAAGAAATTTGGTCATCACATTAATTTCTCAGGAGGATTTCGCAGAAGACCATTCTTTCTTGTTGGCTCATTTGGTCGGGCGAATTTTAAGATTGATATTCATACTATTGGCAATGTTCTTCATGCATGTTTTGGGGGTCATGCATCAAAATTTCAAGTCAAGATCCTCCAATATAGAACCTTTAAGTTCTCTGTTGCACCAAGAGCTGTGGGTTTGAAATATATAATTCTGGTTCTTTCTCTGATGAATCATTCTTATTAAAGATCAAACTTTCGGGAGATGGAGGCCCAAATTGGAAATTTGAAGAGAAACAATATTACAAGGAATTGGACAAGGATTGGACTGTTGTTTCATACAAAAGAAAAAATAAATCCTCTGTTTTTGCACGTATTGGTCCATCGACGTCTCCTGTCCCATGCAATAACGGTCAAATTAAAGATGACATTAATCGACTAGTACCGGGCACATCATTTGCGGAAATTGTGATTAATGGTAAAGGTATTAAGGAGGCGAAATCACCTGCAGTCAACAAATCTTCTACAATTAATTTGCCTAGTCTTTTACCATTTTTGAAATTTCCTACTTTCCCTTCTTGTCCCTGGCCCGACAAATCTTACCTGCATTGTTCAAGGCCCAAGTCACGCCACAAGTTTCGCGGACCAGGGTGTACACATGTCTTAAGGATTTTTTTCTTGCCCAAAAAATTAATTCGGCCGAACCCCCTGTCTCCTCAACTCCTTCGCCTGGAGAAACCCCAACTGCCTTGCTCTGTTCGTCGCCGGCGACAACCACCAACGCAATGGCCAACATTCCACTTGACCCTCAACCATTTCTCCCCCATGGCTTTGAGATTATGCAGGTGGCTGGCAGGAATCGGGTCAAAAGGGTGGTGGTTCCTCGCCGACCAAGGGCACATGAACAGTATGCCATTGTGCACATCCACCCCCTTCCCCCTGGTCCTGTCCCTTTTGGTAATATCAGGGATGTGTTGCAAGATTTCTTTATCAATGATGCTCATGTTGAATTTCGTGATATTCAAGATGGTCCATTTGGTTCAGCATATGTTCAATTTGCCAATGTTAGTGACCGTGACCGGATAATTGTTGCGGGTCATATTCCCTTCCAAGATGTTGCTATTTCTTTTGATAGGCATAATGAAGGAATTAACTGGCATAGGACTCAGTTTAACAATGAATGATGGGTTATGCTCTTGGGTCCTCCACTTGATCACTGGCATACAGAGGACCTGAATGTTGTTTTCTCTGATATTGGGAAAGTTCCTCTCGGAGAGGGACCCTGAGCACAAGGGCAGGATCATTGCAAAGCTCAGAGTCACTAAACTCTTGGATGTTCCTAAAAGTGTTATATTCACCATTGGGGACCTGGTGGATACTGAATCATGGACAGTTTCTGTTGAAATTTTGAACAGCATTCTCCTGGGGGGCCACCTAATGAGGACCCATTACCTGATGATGGTGCAGACCCTCATCCTCTACCTATGGTGGGACCCATTTTTGGATACCCTTCTCCACCACCTCCACCACAACTTGAAGGTGACATTGGTGGATGGGACCAATGGATTGAACCTGCCCCTCAGAATAATGCTGGCTGGGGCAACTGGAATGCTGGCCATGGACCTGTATTTTCTTAAGGAGTTGACATGCCCATTGACAACCACAATTTGCCTCCTCAGGAGGCTGGCAGTGCTGTTACTGGATCAATTCCTGTTGCAAATATTTCATCTGACAGTGACAAGGCTTCTGTCCAAGGTGTTGAGGATATTGAAGTGGAGCAAACTATTGTTAATGCTAATCAGGATGTGGGCATGGGAGAAGGATTGCTTAACATTCTATAAAACTACCATGATGAGGAAGATGACACCATCCAGGATGATGAAGGTAACATGCAAGATGACTGGCTGATGGAGGACACTAACCTTCTCTGCCCAAATGAGGCACACCTTCAAGTTGGAATGGCCATTATTCCTTTTGTCAATGCCTCTAAGATGCTTTCTGCTAAGAATTCTTTCTCAAAGCAAGGTCTTGAACTATGGGACATATTCTTTGCTCCACACATGAATCCCTCACCTGACAAAGGCAAACTGCAATGTGATATTCCTGTAAGTTGGTTTAATTTTATCACTCTTATGCTCATCACTCCTGAGAAATTCAGTTGGGCTAGACATTTTCTTACATCACCCCTTTGGGATATTATTAAGGAGCCAATTGCTGAAGAAACTACTTTCACCTTCATTATACCTGATGAATGTATTGGACAGATTCCACCTCACTGCCTGAATGAATCCCCATCAAGCATGATGGTGCCAAATGCCCCTGCAAAGAGGAGGAGAGGTAAAGAACCATTGGTGGACTCTGAGGTGAGAAGAAGCCCCATAATTGTGGAACTCAATGGGGGATTTAAAAGCCATGTGAATTGTTCTGATCATAATTGTCTCTCATGCAATGCTACACCTCCTTGTCTCGGTAATAAAGTTGTTAAGAATCTTGCTGACTCATTTTGCAAAGGTTAAGGAGGGGGAACTTGAGAAAAGACTAATGAAGAAGGGTAGGATCAATGATTTGATCATCAAGCCACCTGGAAAGCCTGGACCAGAGAAGACTGGTCCAGAACCATACCCTCCAAGCAAGAAGAAGGGAGGTGCTGCTGAGTCTTGTGGACAGCAATCTAAGAAGAAAGCACCTAAATAATGTGGTTAATTTATACAAAATTCTATCCTTTTGTGACTGGATCAGTTATCTTTCATGTCTGTTCTGAGTTGTTGCAGACCTATTTGCTGTTATGCATGTTAACGAATTCAGTATCCTATGATATGTTCAGTCTTATTTGTGTGACTACATATTTTGTGTCACCCAATGCTCACCCAATTGGTTTATAAATGAGTAACAACAGAAATTGGAAGATTCTGAACTGGAACCTCAAGGGAATGAACTCTGAGAAAAAATGGTTAGCACTAAAGAGCAAGATCATGGAATCTGAATGTGACATTATTTGTCTCCAAGAAACCAAGAGAGAAAACTTTGATATCAATTATTTAAAAAAATTCTATCCAAACAAGTTTGACAGCTTTGACTTCTTACCATCAATTGGTGCTTCTGGAGGGATTATCACCATCTGGTGCAGCACATTATTTAATGGTACCAGAGCTTTCCAAAATGATTTCTCAACATCTGTCACTTTCACCTCTGAATTATCAAATGACTCCTAGACTCTTACAAATATCTATGGCCCATGTCAAACTGACAGAAATAAGGATTTCTTAGATTGGTTTTCAAACATCACTATGCCTGATAGTATGGATTGGCTTGTGTTAGGAGATTTTAATCTTATCAGAAGTCTCACTGATAGAAATAAAAGTGGGGGGATGTTAATGAAACTATGCTCATCAATGATGCTATCAGCAACCTGGGACATATTGAGATGCCACTAAAGGGTAGAAAATTCACATGGAGTAACATGCAAAAAGATCCACTTCTGGAAAGATTGGACTGGTTTTTTACTTCTAGTTCTTGGACAAACAAATACCCTTACACTATGGTTACTCCACTATCCAAACCTACTTCTCATCATCTTCCCTGTGTCATCTCCATTGGAACTAACATTCCCAAGGCTCAAATCTTTAGATTTGAAATTTACTGGCTTCATCATTCTGATTTTAAGATGATTGTGCAAAATGCTTGGAATATACCAGTGAATTGTCAGGACTTGGCAAAAAGAATATGTGCCAAGTTGAAAAATGTGAGGAGAGGCATCAAGATTTGGGCCAAACAGTTACCATGCTTAAAGGACCAAATTGCTAAGGTGAATGACACCATTGATCTTCTGGATATACTTGAAGAATCTAGAACATTAACCATCCATGAGTGGCACCTCAGAGATATATTGAAATCCCATATTATCTCTCTTCTTCAGAATCAAAACACCTATTGGAAACAAAGAGGGAAAATTAAATGGGTAAAACTTGGAGATGAAAAAACTAAGTTTTTTCATTCAAAAGCAACCATCAGTTATAGACACAATTATATATCTATGATCAAGAATGAATATGGACAAGAATTTACAAATCACTATGACAAGGCTGATATCCTATGGAATGACTTCAGGGCAAGAATGGGTACATCAGCCAAAACTGAGATGCACTATAACCTTGCTGATTTCTATGGAAATGGTATGACTGATGAGATGAAGAATTCACTTGAAAAGCCTTTTCTTGAAAAGGAAATTGAGGAGGTTATTTCTGAACTACCAAATGACAAGTCACCTAGACCTGATGGTTTTAATAATGAATTTATCAAAAGCTGTTGGTCTATAATTGGATATGATATCAAATTACTGATTCATGTTTCTTCAATGAGAAAGTTTCCCTTAAGAGCATCAACTCCTCTTACATTACACTCATGCCTAAAGTCACTTGCCCATCTACATCAGCTAATCTCATACCAATCTCCTTATTGAACTGTATATTCAAAATAATTACCAAACATCTTGCAAATAGACTGCAATCTGTTATTCTGAAATTGGTACATAAGAATCAATATGGATTTCTCAACAACAGATCTATCCAAGACTGTATTGGTTGGCCTTTTGAATACTTATTCCAATTCCACAAGTCAAAGGAGGAAATTTTAATTCTTAAACTTGAGTTTGAGAAGGCATTTGATACAGTAGATCACTCTGCCATCATAAATATCCTTAAAGCTATAGGATTTGGGAGAAAATGGATTAGGTGGATTGAAATGATCTTTGAATCTGGAACTTCTGAAATTCTTCTTAATGGTGTGCCTGGTAAAAAGTTCTACTACAGGAGAGGGGTAAGACAAGGTGACCCACTTTCACCATTACTATTTGTACTTACTGCAGACCTCCTGCAATCTGTCCTAAACAAGGCCATGCATATGAACCTCCTAACTCCACCTATAGTGGGACCACCAAACAGTGACTTCCCAGTTATTCAATATGCTGATGATACATTGGTGGTACTTAAGGCTGATGCTTCTCAATTACTATGCTTGAAAGCACTTCTTCAAACATTTGCAAATTCCACTGGACTCAAAGTCAATTACTTGAAATCTAGCATGATGCCAATAAACACATGTAATGATAGGCTTATGCATTTTGCTATGACAATCAACTGTCAAACTGGAGCCTCCCTTTCACTTACCTTCGGCTACCATTAAGCATTACAAAACCATCTATGGAGCATTTTCTTCCCATTGTTCAGAGAGTGGAAAGAAGATTATGTGGAATTGCTGATTTCTTGAATTATGGAGGAAAACTGCAGCTGGTCAAATCTGTTCTTTCCTCACTTCCTCTATATTATATGAGCTGTTTGGAGGTACCAATTGCCATCAAGGATCAAATTATTAAATATATGAGGTACTGTCTATGGAGAAAGAGGACTGAAGATGTGCAAGCAAAAGGCCAAGCACTTGTGTCATGGGACAAAATCTGCCGTCCTAAAAATCAGGGGGGCTTAGGAGTTCTAAATCTACAGATTCAAAATAATGCCCTCCTTCTTAGAAACTTGGACAAATTCTACAACCACCAGGACATCCCTTGGGTTCATCTCATATGGGAAACCTATTACAAAAATGGAAAACTACCTAGAAGAAGCATGGAGGGATCTTTCTGGTGGAAGTCACACATCAAATTAATTAATAATTTTAATGGCATGACTAAGTGCAATCTGAAATCAGGCAGGTCTGCATATTTTTGGTCTGACCTTTGGCAAGATGAGTGCTTGATGAATAAATTCCCCCACCTTCTGTCCTATGCTAAGTCCACAAACATCAGTGTTCATGACTTCTTTCATGCTAAATTCCTAGAAGATAACTTTCACCTATCAATAAGCTTTCTCTGAGTTTTTAGTCATGGAAGAAAGATGCCAGGAATTCAGACATGCTACTCAGGAGGACACCCATGATAATTGGAACTATATTTGGGGATCAGATAAATTTGAAGTTAAAAACGCATACTCAGCCATGGTTGTATACTCACCATCACCACCACACTTCTCTTGGGTTTGGGCAACCTCCTGACAAAATAAACACAAGTTCTTTTTCTGGCTTCTACTATTAGATAGATTGAATACAAGAAATCTCCTCAAGAGAAAGAATTTCAACCTTCCTGATTACAACTATGTTACTTCCAACTGCTTCTCAGAAGAATCAGCAAATCATCTTTTCTGGGATTGTCCATTTGCAAAAAAATGCTGGGACCATATTTCCAGAAACAGAACTGCAAATCTAACAGGATTGGAAGCTATTTCAAACATCAAACAAAAGTTACATCTACCATTTGCAATGGAGATCATTATCATGACTTCCTGGGTATCTGGATATGCAGAAATGAGAAGATCTTTAATGACAAAAGACCCACATTTGATAGATGGAAAGAAATTTTCTACCAAGAAATGAGATGGATACAATTCAGAATCAAAGGAAAATACAAGGAGAAATTCAAAGCCTGGCTCAATCAAACTTTAGATCAGGGATAGAATAAAATATCTAAGTTTTTTTACAGAATAGAACGAGTTAGATGTAACTTTAATGATCTACCTTAGATCATTTTCTCACTATAACATACTCATATATAATAAAAATTGCAGTGGGGATTATTCCCTACTGTTTCACCTCAACATAAAAAATGTAAGTATAATTATTTTGATGCCGAACTAGGAGACTTTAATAGAAATGAGTTTAAATACCTTGCTGGGGAGGACACGTTAGAATTTGTGCTTTTTACTGGTTGCAAATAGTTGTTATTTCATTTAAGAGATAAATAGGTAGAAAGTAAACCACTCGATATGATCTATAAATAAGTTCACCCTATATTTTGCTATTCCCAAGATAACTTCCATGATAATGAATTTATTGTTGGGAAGATTAAATCCGCCATGGAAGAATCTTACTTTTTGCATGGTGATCCAAAAGATTATGTGGAGGGAACTCCACTCAAAAAGCCTCCACCTAAACCACCAGAACATGTTGTTCATAAAGAGGTGGCACTTGATGTTGCACCCTCTTAACTAGTGGAAGGTAAGACTATCGCTGAACTACTCGCGTATTATCTTAGTAAGAATGAAGAGGAGCAACTTGATCAACCACTTGAATACCCTACTTCTAAAAATAACTTTCCACACACAAATAGTATGCATGCAAATGATATCTCATTATCTAGTAATGATTTCTATAAGTCCCAAACTTATGATGATTGTTCTGAGGAGGATTCGTGCCTAGACAGTGATTTTGGGGACTTCGGTGAGGGACTAGAAGATGAATCTTTCTATGAATATTGTGATGATATTAACATGGGATAGGAATCCTCATTGGAAGAGGAGGATGAGTATTTTGAAGAACTGGTGAGCAATATGACGGTAAGTGAAATGTATTCCCAAATAGTGGAATATGCTAAAAAGTTAATTTCTTCGAATACGATAGACAATCCAATAATATGTCCTCGATGTATGAAACTTGGGCACTACTTTCGTTTTCAATGCTCTGATACCTTTAATTAATCTTCAGTGTCTTATAATAATGGTGATGTTACTAATGAAGTATTAGAGTATATTATCTTTGAAGGTGCCCATGAGTTGATAATACATGTCATATCACGTATTAATAGTGAAGATAGTGCTCTCATAAAAACAGCTTATGAAATGCTGCAACGTATTTCTTGGTATTCTCATCAACATTTTACTGAGAATACACTTATTATGAGGAGTAAGGCACATAGAAAACCCGTAGCGCACAAAGTTACTTGTTTGCAGAAAATCAAAAGTAGTGTTCCTTGGTGTTCCCAAGAAGAGGATGAACATGAAGAAGAACTGCAAATCCCATTGGAGGAGGATGAAGTTCTTTCCCAAGAAGAGGATGAACACAAAGAAAAACCAATAATATTTGAGGATATGCAACTAATGGACATGTGGGAGCAGGTGGATTACTGTTCTGGTAATTTGTCAAATTTATTCGAAGGGATGAGGCAACATAATGGTAAGCCTAACAAGCTTTATGATTATGAATGCATTCCTCTCTTTAAAGAATTTTTATCAACCAATAATCACATAAACGGTAATAATGTAAAACTCTTCGAATACATAGTTTTTTAAGGGTCTCATGAGCTGCTTAGGAAAATTGGTATTATTATGAAAAGTAGCGATAAAGAGGATTTAGCAAGGTATCATAATACTATGGATTATATTGTCAATTATTGTCAAGAACATTTTAGTGGGAATGCACCTGTGATAAAAAGTAAGGAGCTATGTAAAATAATAGTTCCTGAAACTAACATTTTGCAGCATCCACTGGATAACAAGGAGGAACACCAAAAAGGTGAGGTTGAGGACAAACATCATTCTACTAGTAATAAGTTTGTTTATGATGCCTCAGTCTCTAGTAATGATTCTTGTTGTGTTGAAACTGAAGATAATTTATCTACAAAGGCTTTATGCCTAGATACTCATTTGGAGAACACTAATATTGATGAACTGGAGATAAATCCTTGTAGTATTAATGAGCAGGTTTAGGGAGTCACATCTTTGATGAAACATTTGTTGATGATGCTTCTTTTTGTGATTGGATTGATAGCTCTAGAACTGATGAACTTGATAGTGAGGATGATGAACTAGTGAATAGAGACACTTTTGAATTTTTCCATGCTGCTAAAGATGAGTATTATGAAGGGTTCCCTCGTGATAGTGTAGCCCAAGAAGAGTAGTATGAATTGTATCTCGATGATGCTATCAAAGGTAAAATGTTTGACTTTACATGTAAATATCTAATCCTTTCATTGAAGCTATGTAGGGAGGTATTCTCACCACACATGGTGCATCAATCATCATTTGTGAGCAATAACACATTTATCTACGAGACTCCGATGCACCGCAAGCGGGTGAGACTTCGACCATGCTATAATAGTAAGTGCTCCAAACCCCTTTTGGAGGTAAGAATAAATAATTCTATGGCTCCTATCTATTGAAATCATATTGGGGAAAAGCCTGGCTAGTTGGTTATAAGAAAGTGCTTCCCGGGAGGCAACCTGGAAGTCATTAGGTGTCTTTCTTAGTTTTTTGTCTTGAGTCTTGATGCATTCATGTTGCATTGGCATTTTTATTCTTTGGATGATTTGCTATTAGAGTTATCTTGTTGTAGTTTTCAAAAGGTAGAATTTATTATTACTACATGCAGTTGTTGGTCAAAAATTAAAGTTGTTATTTTACTGTCAAAATAAGATATATCACTAAGTTATAGGATAATAAATAATTTTCGAACAAACTGATTTTTTTATGCATACAAAGAGTTTAACGACCAACTATACGGCGGGAATAGAAATTCCCGCTGTATAGCTTCGGTCATATAGATAACTTTGCCATCAATTTTTTTCTTTCATATGTACTCAGAGTTTAACAACCAACTATACGGCAGGAATAAAAATTACGGCTGTATAGCTCCGGTCGTATAGATATCGGTGCCTCCATATAAATTCTTTTGTAATGTGCTAACAATTTAACGACCAACTATACGGTGGGAATAAAAATTCCGGCCGTATAGCTCTAGTCGTATAGATATCGATGCCTTTATATAATTTCTTTCGCAGGGACAAACAGTTTGACGACCAACTATATAGCAGGAACATATTGTTCTGGCCGTATAGTTCCGGCCATATAGCTGCGCTGCCAGGGGGAAACCCTAAAATTTTGACAGAAGGCCAACTATATGGCGGGAACGCATTGTTCCGACTGTATAGTTGCGCCCGTATAGTTGAGAAAACCCCTCAAATGCCAATTGGAAAGTAACCATTGCTCAAAATTTCATTCTTTCTTCTTATTTGTTCGTCTAAAAACCTCCAAACACCACTTGGGAGGCTCTCCCATGATCTTGAGAAGCCTCGCATGTGTAAGCAATAAATTTTTACCTCAGAAACCTCCTAGACTATAATTCTCAATAGAAGTTCATGTTTTCTTTTTTACTTTCCTTTTATCGGTGGGGTAAACGAACTATGTCCGTATACCAAACTATTGCATTTTATTTTGTGTGTTGTTTTCGTAGGGAATTGAACCTTGTGTGACGACATGTACGGTAGTGCCAACCATGCAGAGACTCACATGATCCACTTAGTTGCTTCAATTCAGCTCTTCGACAATCAGTGTCTGGTAAAACCTTCCAACTCGAACCTCTTTTATTAAGCACATAGGGGCTGCACACTCGTGTTTCATATTTTGTCTCGCTTGCACTTCAGCAAAATCTGGGAGTATGTACAACTCCTGGACTTAGTTTGTTGACTTAAGCGTGGTGCTTAGGTTGATGAACCGACTTAGTGGGACTTGTATTGGTAATACTTGTGAGCTAAACTTGTGTCTTCAGGAACACAAAAATATTTCTTTTTCTTTTTAGTTTTTAAGCAGGTCCTCAAGGAAGGCACACCGGGCCATATAGGGAAATACATGTTGAAGCAAAGGTTCTTTTTCCATCATAAGAGAGGTTACTTGTACCTCAATGGTAAAGTATGTCACCCTTGTTTTCAACTAAGCTTGGGGAGGTAACCACTTATCACACTCTCTTTTGGAAACTGTATTTTCTCTTTTCTTTTGGTGATATACTCAACTTTTGTTCTTGCAAAGTTCTAAGCTTGGGGAGGTTACTTCTGCATGTGTAGAGTCTTGTGCAATGCTCGTATTCGATGATGTTTTAATGCAATCATGTAACCCACTGTCTTGAATGCTTTTTAACTGATTCTAGTTGTGTATTCATATGGGGATATACTTTCTCATGATAGGCACCATAGGAATTGACTTAGAGCTTGTATGGATCTTGCCATATTGTTTATCAAGCTTGTGACACCATTTGTGATCCTCTAGAAAACATTGCCACAATCTCTACACTTAGAAGAATGAATACTTGATCAATATCTTTTGAAATTTGTTGGTTGTCACTAAATAGCTTTGTCTTAAATGAATAGGTAATGCTCGACCCCATATTGTCAAAACAATAGACTTGATAGTTTGCTTACAGAAGGAGTTGTCATTTGGAAATGATATTTCGAAGTTTTGAGTTTTATGCTAAATAAGGTGTTGTTTAATTGTCTTAAGAGTTTTGCCTTAAAGATACTCAACACCATAGATGTGATGATCGACTTGATAGTACTCTTTGAAAGATTTTTTTGAAGAAACTAATGTTTAGCGATAATTGAGATGCATGCCAAATCTTGACCTGTTAATTAAAGTATGATATTGTTTTATGCGTGTTTGCACCACTGTCTCACAACATCGGATGCTATCAACTCCCTTGTCCTTTGAAAAGTCCAAAAAGAGGAAACTCTTGGAGTTTGGCTATGAGTTGCCCAATATATGTAGAATAAATGCTATATTTGGGTATACATTGGTATTCTCATGGACCTACGTTCAGAGGGAAAAAGGAATACTCCTCTGACCGTTATGAGAAATCAATATACCGAAAAGGGAAACCTTGGTAATGGTCACGAGTATCCATTCTTAGTCTGCACGGTCTGATTAAACACAAAAAAGTTTTGGCATGATGTCATTACCGATGAACTGAAGTTTTAGAAAGATAAAGAATATAAAATGAGTGTTCGATAGCCATGATTCATTGATGTGGATGACCAAATGAGACACTCCAGTGGTATGCTTCTTTTAACATGTTCTCGCATTTCCTTTTGGCATAAATATCGTTACTCAGAGATGAACTTTCTAAAAGCTAAATAACTGATGTTTGCACTTGAGAGCCTTAAGTAGATGACATGATTGGGTAGCTTTATTCCTATTTATGCTTTACATCTATTTGTGACTAAGTTTTGCCTCATAAAAAATAATGATAAGAAAAGTTATACAAAAGGTGCAATAAGAGGATCACAAGTTTGTCTACAAGTAGATTCACTGTTGACATGGAGCATATAAGTTTTGATGAATCTTTAGTGGTATTTATATCTGAGCTTGTGTTTCCTTGTATGAATACATATTTTCTCTCTTTAAGCTTGTATAAGAAATAAGGATGCAAGGCATTGATTTCCAATGATAAGCTATTTCACAACCATTAATTTATTACCAACCATTCCTGCTCGAGGACAAGCAAGGTCTATCTTGGGGAAGTTGATGGTTGTGAAATACCACCTCGTTTAGCCATACAAAATGAACCATTTATCTCTCATATTATGTTTATTTCAGCAATAGTTATGCCTTATATGCATGACTTCTAGTTCTCATTTACCTTCATATGAGCTTTGCACATTTAGTAGTTTGGGTAGAATTTTATCACTCTTCCTTGTCTATGACATGTGTGTAGGTTTTGATGATGATTATCGATAAATCAAAGGAAAAAGGAACAAAGAGAGCATAGTATGGAGGGGCTAGAGGGACAAGACTTAGCCATTTGAGAAGTTGAACAAGTGAATTTTTCCAACTCCTCAAAATAAATATCCAAGACCACAAGGTTGTATCCCTCAACGATATGAACTCAACAAGCCCAAAAACACCCAAAACGGAGTTCGTATGAAGAAATAGCGGCCAAAACACTAAAGCAGACACATAGTTTGACGAGCAACTATACAGCTGGAGCTATTTTTCTGGTCGTATAGCTCCGCCCGTTCTCAAGCTAACCAAAAGGCAAGGGTTCTTCGAATAAGAACCACTTGATAATCAATTATGGAATCGGTGTAATGACTCGGCAAAATCGTGCCAAGAAGGTCGCAAACGACAGGATTTCGCCCCTGAAAAGTTCCAGAACCTTCCCTATGTCATATGATGTTATTGGGGGAAGCCTAGGGCACCCCCAAGGCCTATATAAAGGAGGGAGCCACCAAGCCATACCCTCCACCATGGCAGAGCCCTGCCGTCGTGCCACCGCCATAGCCGCCTCCAAACAGATCTACACCATCACCATCACACAAGAGGAAGAGGGACTAGGATCATGAAGGCCTCCACATCGATATACATCATCATGTTTATCAACAACGTCTCCATCACCGATCCCCTTTGGTTACATGTTGTAATTCTATATTGAATCTTGGATTTTCACTTGTATTCAATTGTATCATCATACTTCATCCATAATCTATCCATGATGTTGATTTCCTTCATGTGTGAGTAGTTTCCTTTGTTCTTCGGGAGATGGAGAAACCCTAGTATGAGATTGAATTGAGATAAAGATTATTATGTGATATTATTTATTATGTATGTGTGTTAATTGTCTTCATCTTGATGTTGGGAGTTGTGCACCTCCTTAATATTTGCCTCCTATGGGGACTCGATGAAGGGGATTACTTGTTGGTAGACGGAGGGATGATAGCACTTACTTTGACTATAAAGCTATTGTCATTCTTTACGTACTAACTTGGGTGAATCAAGGAGAACTCATAAATCCATGTCCATGCCACGGGAGAAATCCCTTAATAGCGCCGTAATTCGATTGATGTGGATTGTTGTCTGCTATGGTTATGAGGATGATGTGTGCAATGGTTGCTGGCTATTCATCCATATATGTATCTCCTCCCACACATATCATAAATGGTTTTATTCATTATAATAATTTTGATCACTCTTTCTAATTACTAGAGGTGGATCCACTACTCCCTAAGAACACTTTCCATCATCTTGCAGACTTTCGTAATCATACTTGTTGTTCTCTTATTTGCATGCTCTTGTTTACTTACAATTTTAGTTTACTTATTGTTCTCTTATTTGAAAACCAAAAAATATATTTTATACAAAACTCGCATTTTATCTTGTTACTTAGAACGTTATGTAGCATTACTATTTCAGTATTTAGTTCAAAGAGTTATTAGAGTTCAGTCTCCTGCTCCCTGTGGGATTGATATATTTATTTCAAAACTATCTACAAACGATCTGTGCACTTGCCGTCATCAGTGTTCCTAGGCTCAATCACGGCTTTCCACGCGGTCTTCAGGCAGATGGGAAGCGCATGTGACCAATGGATGGCCAGGGGCAGTGCACAGGTCCACTCGATGGCTGAGTGAAAGCTCAGGCTACGAGCTATCACTCCTGTCAGTGGTGCACTATAGCAGGCTGCAGCGCCATGATGATATCCAGCAGTGCTAGCGCGTCATCAGTTCACAAGGCTGGGCCTAGCACGCCTTGTTAGGCTTAGTTGACTCCTATTCCCGGGTCGTGACAGGCCTAGGAGAAGCTTTCCATGGTCCTTCCAGGGTTCAGTCGAGGCTGCTCCTCTGCCTTGCTGCCCCCAACCGTGTCCTTACCATCCTTTCGGGGCAGCCCCCAGAAGGCCAGATCAGACCGCCTTGCGCACTTCGTTGTCTTTTCCTTCATGTCCGTGCCCAGCAGGTAGATCAAGGCTTGTCTCATAGCGTTTGTCTCATATGTAGGCACCTACATCATAGCTGACCGCTCAGTCTCCATAGGCTCATCATGCCAAGGCCATACCTACTTGGAGCTCAAGGTTCTCCCATCCTTGGGATGCCCTTGCTGGCTAGGCCATGCATCCGCTGAGTCGCTGACCAATGGGTCCTGGCCCACGCGCCATGCCACAATGCGAGGGACCCCCGATCTCATTACTCTGACAGAAGCCCCTGTGCGATGGCTGACAACTTGCAACGCTGGTCATGGTTCGATGAAGAAGATGTTGTCAGGTTTTGCCCTTCAATAGCAGGTGGGCCCAGTCCATGTCGCGGGAAGCGTGGCATGACTGGACATCACGCTTTCTACCCCGCAGAGCTGACGTGCGCGTGCTTGCACACTCAAGTGGTTGCAGGACTGCCGAGCTATGCCATGGCTTCCACGGTATCCCGCATTGAGTGTGCCTCCTTCGATTCCTGCAACATAACTTCCACCTATAAGATGCCCTCGGGACCAAAACCCTAAGTACCCGATCAAAAATCCACGAAAGAGTCTATAGCTTCCGTCATCTCCATTCCTAGATCGGGAGGGATCTGAAGCTCTTCCCGGCACCCTGCCGGAGAGGGGAATTCACCCTGGAGGCCTTCTTCATCACCATGTAAGCCTCCGATGTGATGCGTGAGTAGTTCATCCTTGGACTACGGATCCGTTCATGATCAAGATCATCTATTTGTAATTCTGCATGTTGTGTTTATGGGGATCCGATGGATATTGAGATACTAGTTCAGATTGATTATTGATTATATCATGTCTTTGTTATTTGTGATCTTGCATGCTTTCCGTTGTTAGTAGCTATCTTGGCCAAGTAGATGTTAGCAACTCCGAGAGTTAGTATTTATGCTCGATACTGGGTTCATGCCTCTGGTAATCTGGGGAAGTGACAGAAATCTCTAAGGTACTAGATGTGCTGTTCCTACTAGGGAGAAAAGAACAATCCTTTGTTCATAGAACAATCATATTGTTTACTTTACACGCAATTCATAAAGCAATAATTTGTTGCTTGCAACTTAATACTGGAGGGGGTTCGGATGATAACCTGAAGGTGGATTATTAGTCATAGATGCAGTTGGATGACGGTCTATGTATAATGTTGTAACGCCCAATCGAATTCCAAAGGAGTCGAGATGATTAGTATATGCATGTATTGCTTTCTCGATGTTTGTCAATTGCCCCGCTGTAATTTGTTCACCCAGCATGTTATCTATATTAAGGGGAGCCACTTCTAGTGAACTATGGATCCCGGTCCTTTTCTTTTACATATAATCTATGAAGTATTTAATGCTTTGTGTTTACTTTCTGCAAACTATTACTTCCTTCCATTCGATACGTTTAATCCTTTGTTTTCAGCAAAACACGGTGAGATTGATAACCTCATCGCAAGTTGGGGACAGAGTTCTGTGGTTGTGTTGTGCAGATCTCCATGTTGCTACCAGCACCGGTAGTGCGCCCTGCCAAGGCTCATCCAGCACTGGTTCAATTAAACCTTGGGTTCATAACGGAGGGAAACTTGTCATTGTGCTCATCATGCCTTCCTCTTGGGGTTCCCTACGAGCTCTACATCAACACCGAGCTACCAATCATTTTTCTGGCACCGTTGCCGGGGAGTCAAGGACATCTTCACAAGGGGAGTCCCTCATAACCAATCTCTTTACTTTGTTATTTTTGTTTTGCTTAGTTTCTTTTTGCTTTGTTTGCTTGTTTTGTTATAAAAAACACAAAAAAAATAGTTTTACAAGTTTGCTTTCTTATTTGAAAACCCAAAGAAATGACTACTCTTGAAAACACTAAGTTGTGTGACTTCACTAGCACCAACAACAATGATTTTATGAGCACACCTATTGCTCCACCAGTGCCTGAAGATACTTTCTTTGAGATAAAACCTGCTTTGCTCAATCTTGTTATGAGACAACAATTTTCTGGTATTGGTAATGAAAATGGTGCTGCCCATCTAAATAACTTTGTTGAACTTTGTGAGATGCAAAAGCATAGGGATGTAGATGGTGATGTTATTAAGCTGAAATTGTTTCCTTTCTCTTTGAGAGGAAAAGCTAAAGAATGGTTGAATTCCTTAACTAGGAATAGTATTGATTCGTGGACTAAGTGCAAGGATGCTTTCATTGAAAGTACTATCCTCCTGCTAAGATTATATCTATGAGAAGTGAAATAATGAAGTTTAAACAACTTGATGATGAACATGTTGCTCAAGCTTGGGAAAGAATGAAATCTTTGGTAAAGAATTGTCCCACTCATGGACTGACTGCTTGGATGATCCAAACTTTTTATGCAGGATTGAACTATTCTTCAAGGAACCTATTGGATTCTGCTGCTGGAGGTACCTTTATGACCATCTGACGAGGTTTAATCTCGTCAATGCCCATTGTTATGGACTTGGGTTTTGGAGAAGATGGGGATGCTAGAGATCGTGGCACGGTTAACAGACAAGCAACCAGGGGACACGAGATTTACCCAGGTTCAGGCCCCCGAAGGGAAAACCCTACTCCTGCTTGTCTGCTCTTTTATTACGGTGGAACCGAAGATTACAAGGTGCGCAGATTCGATCTGGCGTGGAGGTGTGTCTGTCGTGTGTAATCGCCGTCCCCTCGTTGGACCCTCCTAGCCTTTATATATGAGGAGGCTAGGTCTCGGGTGCCAATACGATTAGGTTACAAGTTGTATTCAAACTCTAGTCTTGCTCTCCAAGGATCCGAAGGCGTCATGGGCCTGGGCCACCCGAAAATCTTCATGCGCCGGCGTATATCTTCCGTGGGCCTTCCTTGGGCTGGACCAGGTATGCTGAAGTTACGTACCCGTAGGGTATAACCATGTCAGTAGCCCCCGAGTGTTCAGTCGAATCGTAGATTCGGCTGAGGACTCTTCAATCCTTCGGGTATAGCTCTGTCTTTCAAGAGAATGTGTAGGGATTGTTGATGCGTGTGCCTGACTCTCCCGACGGATCAGGGTCAGTTAACTGTCTTAGGACAAAACAACACGCTCTTCTTCAGGTTCGAGTCCCTCAACTCGAAACTGGAACATATGCTAGCGTAATTCAACTCAGGCCGCGGAGGACTTACAGGAGTGGAATTCTAGTGATTTTAATTGGTGTACCCAACGCATCCGTCAGGATTTTTCATCACGCCTGTTGGCATGGATTTATACTACCAGAGCGCAGTCGTGTGCATTGCCAGGCCATCAGATGATATCTGTAGGTCTTATCTTTGCGTCGCAGACGCAGCATCCGAATGTTTATCACCGCGGAAGTGTTTCGGGTGGTCAAGGAGGTCGCTGCTCACTTAGCGTTAATTAGGGCAGAGTTGCCGAAAAAAGTTTGTATGCTGATCCGAAGGATCGCAGTCGAAGAGTTCATAGGGTGCGGGACCAGCACTCCCTATGGGAGTAGCCCCCAAGTGTCTGTTCGAGTCGTAGACTCAAACGGAGACTTTTAGTTCAAGCATTGTTTAAATCATTAAGTCCGAAGGGCTCGAAAATTTTCGGATACGTGAATCCATCCTCCCTATGGGAGTAGCCCCCGAGTCCGTAGTGGAGTCGTAGACTCGACGTAGAACTCGAAGATCTTGTGTGTCGATCGCTCCGGTTTGGAGTAGCTCCCAAGTGTTCATGGAGTCGTGAACTCGGGCGAGACTTGAGTCTGTATCGCATGTTTTAGTAGGAAATCTCATGCGTCTGGCAGACCGGAAGTACATCGGGTGCGCGACCAGCGCTCTTGATAGGAGTAGCCCCCAAGTATTTAGTCGAATCGTAGATTCGAGTGAGTACTTTTAGCTGTGGAGCCGAAGTGGTGCTAGTATAGCTTTTGATGACGTCAGTGCTGACGATCGATGACCTCAAGCGTCTGCTACGCCAGGGGTGACTTGACTGGTCGAAGCATGGGTCCCACTTCCTGACTTTGAATTGACCGGTCACGCGCGGCGTGGAGATGATTACGGCGTCTCCTCGATTTCCGCGCATACTGGACGGCGTGGTAACGATGGTTCGTTTTGGTGCTGACACGTGTATGGCCAGATATACCATTTTCGTTAGGTCTTCTTGATGGACGGCCAGCGTGCGTCGTCTTCGCTGTTATAATCCGTGGTGAAATCGTGGTTTATTTTCACCGCGCCAGTTCTTGTGTTTTACTGCTCCCTCGTTCTTGAGCTGTTTTTGCTGCGCCAGAGAGTTTTCTCCACATTGCCCTTGTCTTTCTTTGTTGGCAACGCCGGCGCCGTCGTAGCGTGATGGGGAAACCAAAGAAGTCTTCATCTGCGGTTGGGACCAGCGCCGCCGGAGGCAAGAAGGGCGCCGCCGCTGCTCGTGTCACCGATGGTGGCTGGCGGCGATCAGAGACGCGGGAGAGCGATCTCCGCAAGCTGCGCGAGCGTAGCCTGATCCCGCAAGACATGACGGCCGTAATACTCCCCGGCAATGAGGTAATCCCCCGTCCACCATCTGGGTTCCGGGTTATGTTCGTTGCCTTCGTGATTCGCGGGTTTTCTGTTCCTGTCCATGACTTCCTTCGTGGACTGCTCTTTTTCTATGGGATTCAACTGCATCATCTGTCTCCCAACTCCCTTCTCCATATTGCGTGTTTTATCACGCTTTGCGAGTGTTGTCTTGGCATTGAGCCGCACTTTGGCCTCTTCCGGAAGCTTTATTCTGTGAAGAGGCAGTCTGGTTCGGATGGTGTGTATCCTATTGGGGGTTTCATCATCTCCCTCAGTCCCAATGTGCAATTCTTTTCCTTCTCCATGTCCGAATCTGTCCAGTACTGGCGGAGGAAATGGTTTTACATCCGTGACTCCATGCTGCCTGGGCAAGATTTTGGTCTTGTTTCTTTTGACCCCTCCCAGTTGATTGTGAAGAAAAGATCCTGGAAAAACCAAATCTTGGATGGTGAGGTGGCAGATATAGAGGCCCTGTATCGTCGGGTGGAGGATCTCCAACTGCTTCCTGAGAAGGAAGTGAACGGTGTCGACATCATCCGGACGTTTCTTGAGCGTCGGGTGCAGCCCCTTCAAGCGAGGGCGCATCCGATGTTTCTTTACTCTGGGCGCCGTGATCCGACGAGGGTTTCAAGTGAGAAAATCTCCGAGGTGGAACTTGACAAGGATCTTCGCGCGCTGTTGAAGTTCAAGGTCGTGAAAAATCCCGGGGAAGTCGCTGACTCCTCCGTTTTCTTCAGCGTTGGCCGTGCCAAAGGTGTAGATTTGCGCACGTAGTGCTTCCCTTTTTTGTTTGGGTGTTTATTTGTGTCCTTTGTCTGCTAACAAAGTTCTTTTTCCGTTTGCAGATCTTCAAAGTGCCAGGCATGGCACCACCGTTGCCCGAAAGGTATCCGAATGCCCTGGATAATGAAGTGGTGGACTCTGTGTCCGAGCTGCCGTCAGCGCGATCCCCAGCGGAGGATGCTGATGAGTCGAGTGAGGACCATACGCGCGAGAGATCACGGAGCTCGAGCGAGTCTTCGGATGCTTCAACTCCTCCGACTCCCAGAAATCCTCTGGGCCTTGAGCGTCATGATGATGTTCCTGGGGGTTCTTCCTCTCCCCTTCCTGCCATTCCTGTGCGAGCTGTTGCTCCGCACCCGCCAGCAAAGCGGAAGAAGGAAGAGAAGAAGGAGGATAAGAAGGAGGAGAAGAGGGCCCGAAGGGCTTCTCCTATCTGCGACCTAAGCGCACTAGGCTCGTAAGTTGTTCTTGTTGTACTGTTGTTTGTCTGTTCTTATGACCTGTGCTGATTGGTTTCGTATGCAGGTAATCCTCCGACGGCTCCAGTGATGGTGCGGGGGAAATGATGGGGGAGTCGAACATTGCGTCGCCTCCTCCTCAGACGGTGGTTACTTCGGGTGGCGCTGCTCCAGATCCTCCTGTGCAGGAGAGGCTGGTGGTTGCGCCTCAGAATTTTGCAGGCGGGCCTGCGGGTTCGCCTTCGGAGCACGTAAGTTTTTCTGCTTGATGGGGGGAGCCCCCGAGTGTCTTCGTATGCTGATGTTTTTTATGCTTATTTGTGTTGGGCGTAGCCCCCAAGTCCTGCTCTTACTATTATTGCCTGTTGCTGCAGCCTTTTGTCCAAGAGGCCAAGCGGCTGGTGGAGGAACGCCTGACGCTGGAGGCGAAACTGCGGCAGCTTCAAGGTATTCGTCTGCCTTGTAGTACTTGGCTTATTTATCCTGGTCTTGTTCTTTGACACTTGCTTGTTGTAAATGTAGAGGAGCATAACGACTCTCTCCGTGAGGTTGATGCTCTGAAGAAGAGCCTTGGCCAATCGAAGGCGAAGTCGCTGAGGCGAAAAGCTTTGAGCTGGAGCGAAGGCAGCCAGCGAAGAGCGTCTGCGAGGAAGCCGCAGGTCGTGAGGAGCAGCTGGCCACCGTTGGGCTGCTTTCGTGAAGTAGGGGTGGCGGAGAAGCTCATGGCTGCTGCCAAGGCTATTTCGGGTGAGTGCTAGCTTTTGTACTTGCTTCTTTTTCTTCGGGTCTTCTTCTATGTTGCCTTTCTTCATGTTTTCTTCTGTTTTGTCTCAGATGCCGCAGGCATCGAGTTTGACCGCGGTGCTCTGGAGCACGGGAGTGCTCTGGATGATGCCACTGTAGCGGTCGAAGACCGCTGCAGCACCGTCGTCAACTCCCTTGCCAAGGCGAAAGAGGTCCTTGGTCGCTTTTACCAGGAGCTCTTCCCGAAGGGCGCATCCCTTGAAGACGTGGGTGCCCTGGCAGATGCTCTATCAGCGAGCGCTGCAGCATAAACGCAAGCGAAGGGCATCGGCGTCCGTCAATGGCGATGGCCATGGCGGTCAGAGCTGGACTTGCCCAGATCACTTCTCGGATGCCGACGCTGCGGATGGATCAGAGGTAGCCTTCGCTGCCTACTCCGCTCATTGCAGACGATATGGGCCCAAGCTCATTGACTTGTCATGCGAGTACGCAGCGGCTGCAGCAGGCGAGGCCAAACTAGGCGGTCAGCTCGGCGACGGCGGTGTCCTACGCCTTAGGCATAGGAGATGTAGGGTAGTATGTAGTTTACTTTTGCTGTAAATATCTTTTGTAGCACCATCCTTGTGCCACGCAGTGGCCTTATTTTAATGAATTCCTCCGAGTTGAGCTTTTCCCTTGGCTGAATGTCTGTGTGCTTTCTTTTTTCTGCTGCTATAGGTTCCTTCGGGTGCTGACCCAGTTGACACGTCATCCGAAAGGCCCTTGCGAGCATCATTGGATGATTCCTCGCAGCTCGCGTTTCTTCGAGATCGCGCGCGCAGCTTGGAGAGAGATTTGCTTGGGTTCTTGTGATCGCGCTGATGTTTGGAAGTCCAAAGCAGATCGTAGTGCAGCCAGAGAGGAGTACTTGATGGCGGAGCTGGGTCGGCTGTCCGAGCAGCTGCAATGTAAGTTGATTCGTCTTTCGGGCTGTAGCTTAGTCCTTCGGGTGAGCCTGCTGGCCTTACTCTTGTTCTGTGCTGTTATCGCAGGTGCGAATCTTGCTCCGAGGGAAGAAAAGGAGCGCATTGCTGTTCGAGTCAATTGCTTGACTCAACAGGACATGGAAGTCGGCAGCTTCTTCTGGATGGATCGCGATCGCGCCATAGTTCTGGCGACGGTGCAGGATCGTGTCTACCAGGTTTCGCGGGTGCTCCGCCAGGTGCAGACATTGCTGTCCTCGGTGCTGAACGTCATGTTTCCGTTGGATGGCGTGCCGACGACCCTTGCAGGTCTTCTGGAGAAGTTTCGGAGTACCAGCAATGTCAAGGAGCTGGTGCGGCAGCAGCTCGTCGCAGGGGTGAAGGCTGCCTTGTCTCTTGTGAGGGTGCATCGCCCTGATGTAGATTTGGCTGCTGTGGCGACTGGGCCACCTTCTCGACCAGATGGTGGTGAGTGGAATATGCGTCCGCATTACGCGGTTGTAAGGCAGTATACCGAACAGATTGTAGATTTGTTGGAGCAGCGTGCTCAGGTTATTCTTCAGAATAGGTAGTACCTGAAAATAAACAGATAGGTGTAAAATTTGTATATTGCGGCTGGGCGTGTATGTGCCCTTTGTTTTAAAGGTTCGCTTGTTAGCGAGCACACAGTGCTTTCATTTAATACGTGCCCTTTTCGTTAGCCTGACGTGGTCAGCTACTCAGGTGTACACGTGTTGTCCTCAGTCGATGAAATCGTGAGGTGGGGGGAGCCCCCGAGTGCTTTGATGTAGTACGTGCCCTTTTCGTTTGGCTGACGTGGTCAGCTACTCAGGTGTACACGTTTTGTCCTCAGTCGATGAAATCGTGAGGTGGGGGAAGCCCCCGAGTGCGTAGGTAGCATGTAATAAGGTTGCAGAGAAATAGTCAACCAAAGGTTGGGGGCGAGACACTTAGCTTTATTTGCAGCGTAATGGAGGAGGTACATGGTTCGGCTGAGTAGCCTTGGCTGTAAGCCTTATTGAGAGTAAAAAAGGGGTACATTGCTATGGGTAGAATCGTCGCAGGTGCGAGGTGTTCCATGGGTTGGAGTATGCGACTCCAGACTCCACATGCTTGAGGCGATAGGCGCCACCTCGGATGACCTCGGTGATGGCATAGGGTCCTTCCCATGGCGACTCGAGTTTATTCGGTCGCTTTTTCTTAAGTCGCAAGACGAGGTCTCCTTCGACGAAGGACCTTGGGCGCAGCCGGCGGCTGTGGTAGTTGTGGAGGCTTTGCTGATACACTGCTGATCTATCTGCTGCTATATCTCGTGCTTCGTCCAGTGTATCGACGGCATCTTCGAGTGCAGACGTGGATTCGGCTTCGCTGTAAGCAACGACTCGTGGAGCCTGGTGGCGTACTTCGGCTGGTAGCACGGCCTCAGCTTCGTGCACCATGAAGAACGGTGTGTAACCGGTGGAGCTGTTTGGCGTAGTCCGTAAGCTCCACAGGACAGACGGTAGCTCTTTCGTCCAGTTGCCAGCTTTGTGCTCGAGTGAGCTCATGAGGCGTTTCTTGATGCCAGCGCCGATTAGTCCATTGGCCTTTTCCACTTGCCTGTTTGTTTGTGGGTGTGCCACTGAGGCATACGTGATATTGATCCCGAGGCCTTCGCAGAAGTGCTGGAATTCTTCTGAGATGAAGTTCGATCCGTTGTCGGTGATGATGCTGTGCGGTACGCCAAATCTGTAGACAATGGATTCGAAGAATTTGACGGCGGTTTTGCCCTTCTGGTTGGTGACTGGCATGGCTTCGATCCACTTGGTGAATTTGTCGACCGTGACGAGGAGGAAGACGTGTCCTCCCTTCGAGGATTTTGGCAGTTTGCTGATCATGTCGAGGCCCCATTGGGCAAAAGGCCAGGCTATGGGTATGGGTCGAAATTAGGACCCAGGTGCGTGCGGTTTGTCGGCGAACCGTTGGCACCCATTGCATCTTCGGACGATGTCCTTCGTGTCGCTCATGGACGTTGGCCAGTAGAATCCTGCTCGCAGAGCTTTGGCGACGAGGGAGCGACTGCCTGCATGGTGGCCGCAGATGCCCTCGTGGATATCTTGGAGTATGGCCTTGCCGTCATGGATGGTGACGCATCGTTGTAGTACGCCCGTAATGCTGCGTTTGTACAGCTCGCCGTTGATGATGGTGAAGGCTTTTCGGCCAAACGAGATACGCCGGGCATCTGTCGGGCTGTCTGGCAATTCTCCGTTTATCAGGAACTGGACGTATGGACATGTCCAAGTTTCTTCGACTGCCATGACCTACATTAGGTTGACCATGGCGACTTCGGTGTCCAACTTTTCGGGTCCTTCATGACCTTCGGGTAGCGTAGCCCCTGAGTGTTCTGCTTCTTCGGGTGATCCCTTGGGGAATTTCCGCTTGATGGATGGCACGCAGATCTGTTCGAGGAACACACCTGGTGGTACCTTTGCACAAGTGGAGCCGATGTTGGCAAGTCTATCGGCCTCCTCGTTGCTCTCTCTTCCAACGTGCCGAAGTTCACAGCCGTCGAATTCTCCTTCGAGTGCGTTGTATAGCGCGCGGTAAGCGATCATGTTTTCGGCGTGTGCGTCGCACTCATTCATCGCCTGCTATACGACAAGGTTGGAGTCACCATAGATGACCAGGCGTGTTGCGCCGCATATTTTTGCCATCTTCATGCCATGGATGAGGGCTTCGTATTCGGCCTCGTTGTTGGAGGCTCTGAATTTCATCCGAAGGACGTACTTCATCTTGTCACCTTGCGGGGAGGTCAGTATGAATCCTGCCCCTGCTCCGGCTTCGCGTTTGGAGCCGTCAAAATGCATTGTCCAGGACTACGACATGTCTGGGGTGTCAAGCAGCTGCAGCTCCATCCAGTGCACCAGAAAGTCCGGAAGAACTTGAGATTTGATTGCGTGTCGCTTCTCGTAGATGATGTCCAAGGGTGATAGTTCAATGCCCCACAGGGCCACGCGTCCTGTGGCCTCTGGGTTATTTAGGATGCTGTTTAGGGGTGCCTCGTTGACGACCATCACTTGATGCTCCTGGAAGTAGTGGCTCAGTCGTCGAGCCGTCATGAACATGCCGTAGGCTGCTTCTGAAAAGCGGTACCGCTGTTTTGTTGGAGTGAGAACCTCGCTGAGGTAGTAAATTGGGCGTTGTACCCCGTGGGTCTTGCCTTCTTCAGGTCGTTCGACCACGAGTACTGTGCTGACCACCTGGTGTGTGGCTACTATGTACAGCAATAGCGGCTCGCGCTCTTTTGGCATTACCAAAACTGGCGAGGTGGAGAGGAGCCGCTTGAGGTTTTCGAATGCGTCGTTGGCTTCTGGTGTCCACTCAAACTTGTCTATTTTGCGCAGCAGCTGGTAAAATGGTAGGGCCTTTTCGCCCATGCGGCTAATGAACCTGCTTAGTGCCGCTACTCGCCCTGCGAGTTGCTGAACGCCCTTGAGGTTTTTCGGCTTCTCCATTGTCATGATAGCTTTGATTTTCTTCGGGTTTGCTTCTATCCCTCGTTGAGAGATGAAGTACCCGAGCAATGACCGAGGGGCCTTGGCGCACTTTTCTGGATTGAGCTTGATCCTGTAGCGATCGAGGTTGTCGAACATCTCGTGGAGATTGTCGATAAGTGTTCTTGCCTCCTTGGTTTTGATGACTATGTCGTCGACATAGACTTGGACGTTGCGACCGATCTGGTCCTTGAGGCAGGCCTACATGCATCGCTGGTACGTGGCACCCGCATTCTTTAGCCCGAAGGGCATTGTGTTGTAGCAGTATACTCTGAACGGTGTGATGAACGCCGTTTTCTCTTGATCTTCGACCTTGAGTCGAATCTGGTTATAGCCTGAGTAGGCGTCGAGGAAGGAGAGTTTCTCACAACCTGCAGTCGAATCGATGATCTGATCGATCCGAGGAAGAGGGAAGTGGTCTTTAGGGCAGTGTTTATTTAGTGACGTGAAGTCCACGCACATCCGCAGGATGTCCGTGTCCTTCTTCAGGACCATCACCGTGTTTGCCAGCCACTCGCTTTCCTTGATTTCCCGGATGAAGTCTGCTGCGAGTAATTTGTTGATCTCCTTGCCGATAGCTTCGGCTCGTGGCTCGGCAGTCTTGGATGGATCGCTTGACTGCTTGGTGTGCAGGAAGACATTGAGTGCGTGCTCGGCGAATTCCACAGGAACTCTGGCATGTCGCGGGACACCGGTAATTTCCAGCGCTCACGGAGGAATTTGACGAGCGCTTTCCTATCTTGATCTTGAGGTCGTTGGCGATCAGCGCCGTCTTGGAGGCATCCGTTGGATGGACCTGCACTTTTTTGGTGTTGATGGTGGAGTCGAAAGACATGTCAGGTGCATTCTGCTTGGTGACTGGGGGTAGCCCATTGTCTGTTGCTTCGCGGAGCTTTACAAGCTCGTCTTGCATGCCGAAAAGGCGGGAGATTTTGTTGAAATCTCTCGCATTGGTCCGATCGGGTGAAGCTCCGTGGACTGTGATGGCCTATGGTCCTGGCATCTTGAGTAGTAGGTATGCATAGTGTGGGACGGCCAGGAACCTTGCGAATGCTACGCGTCCCAGGATGGCGTGGTATTGCGACGGCCAGTCCACCACTTCGAATTCTAGGCGCTCCTGCCAAAAGTTGTCCGGCTTCCCGAAGATGACGTCGAGTCCTATTTTGCCCAGGGGGAAGATGCCCTTCCCTAGGACAATGCCGTGGAACGTTGTGTCTGATTGTTCCAGGCTGCATTGCGGGATCCACATAGCTGCTAGAGTGCTTGTGAACATTAGGTTCATGTCGCTGCCACCGTCCATGAAGACGCGACTCATCTCGAAGCCTCTGATCTGCGCCTCCAGCACCAGGGCATGACACAGGCGAGGATCCGCAAGGGTGATCCGCGCGAGTGAATGTGATGCAGGACTCCGATCCGCTGAGGTACTCAGGGATTGCAGGCGGAGTTGCCACAGCCATATTGATTTGTCGGGTGATTTTCTTCTGCACCCTGTTGGTTGGGCGTCCCTTCTGTATCATATTTAGTGCTCCCTTTGGTGGGGGGTATGCGGCCCCGGCGTTGTTTTGCGCTGGTGCGACTGGTTGATGTGGGCCTCCAATAGGCGGTGGTGGAGGAGCTCTGTGTGCTATTTCACCTGGCGCAGGTGCGTTTCCGAACGCAGGAATTGCAGCTTGTTGCCTCATCTGCATCATGCCTTCGCTGAGTTTCTGGAACTCGCGGCAGTCCTTGAGCATGTGGCTAGCTTTCTTTTTGCCATCTTGTTTGTCGATGTAGAATTGGATGGTGCATGGACCCGAAAGTTTGTCGAATGCTGAGGGTCCGTTATCGCGGTCACGACGTTGCCACGACTGCGTTGGTCGTCCGTTGTCGCGGAAGTTTCCGCTGCGGTATCCTCCGCTATTGCGGCTGTTGTCGTTACGGCGGTCGACGTAGCCTGCTGCGACCATGTCGGGTCCGTCGCGGTCTTCGTAGACGCGCGATCTCCTCTTGCTGCGGCGTTCGCGTCTTCGGCCGTAGTCGTCCTCTTCATCTGATTGCGCTCGCTGGATGCAATCTTCGCCGTCTGCCCAACTGTTGGCGATTTCCATGAGCTGGTCGAGTGACTTGGGCTTTACACGTCCAAGTTTTTCCTTGAAGTCTGGGCGTTTGACGCCGTCCCTGAAGGCGTCGATGGCCCGCTCTTCGGAGATGTGTGCTGCGGAGTTCTTGGTTGTAGACCAGCGTAGTATGTACGAGCGAATAGATTCACCCGTTCTCTGAGTGCAGGCTCGCAACTCTTCGATTGAGGCAGGCCTCTTGCTGGTGCCTTTGAAGTTTCGGATGAAGCTATAAGCGAGCTCCTCCCAGCTTCGGATGGATCCTGATGATAGGCTGCTAAGCCAGACCCGTGCCGCGCCTGTCAGCTGCAGCTGAAGGCATTGCATGGCGGTTTCTTTGTTGCCTCCGTGAAGCTTAACGGATGACAGATGGTCACTGAGCCAGGACTTTGGATCTTGCGTGCCGTTGAATTTCGGAGTATCCGAAGGAAGCTTGAAGTTGCGTGGCAGCTGTGTTCGCCGGACGGATCTGCTGAAGCATCGAGCCCCGTAGAGTTCTCCTTCGTCTTCATCCATCTCAGATTCAGACGAGCATGCGCGTTTGGCGCGTGCTTTGTCGATCTTGCGCTGTGTAAGCTTGTCTCTGGCGTCGTAGTCGTGTTTATGGCGGTGCGAGCTCTTCTTCCTTCGAGGAAGGTCGTGTTCTTCTTCATCTTCGGATGAGGGAGTGGGGCTCCGGTCGCGCCTGGCCGGAGCTTTCTTCTTCGGCTCCGTAGGAGCGTCTTCGTGGAGCGCAGCTCCGATTAGTCCTAGTCCGGTGAGTGCGGACCTATGCATGGCCCTTTTCGGGTCCCCCTCCGGAGGTGGGTGAGCCGCGAGTCTATGGGCTGCCATGATCGCAGCTTGTGGCGTCTTGAGTGATGTTGCGGTCGGCGTCCATATCCATTAAGGTTGTGTGGTGGGTTGGGGTCACGTCACGCCGCTCCTTGGGGTCCTTTTTTTCCACCCTTGTGTGGTGCTTGTTTCCGTGGTTTCTGTTAGGCTAGAGCGGGTCCCATGGCGGAGAGCGCAGCTCGTCGCGACCGGACTCGAGGCTGCTTTCTTGCGTTTGTCGAGCGTCTCCTGCATCTTGACTTGCTTCTTGTGCTCCTCGATGAGGAGGTAGTGGTATGCCATCAGCAGATCACGTGGGGAGTCCAGAGGTAGGACTATTTCGCCTGCGACGGCGCGGCGTGCTTCAGCCCATCCTTCTTTGCTAAGTTGGATGAGGTGGCCCCTGTTGTCCCTATTTTCGCCGTTTGTGTCCTGCGGGCTGGGGTTGGGCGGCGGGTTAGGCGTTTCCTCGTCGGTTTGGATGATTGCGGCGCACAGATAGCGCCTGCAGATTGGTTGGCTGCTGCCGCAGCTTTCGGATCCAGAGCTGGAGGTCCCTTCCTCCGAAGGTGGATCGCACAGATCGGAGTTGCAGCTGCTGCTGATGTAGAACTCATCTGTTGATGGTGACGTGCGTAGAACGCGGTGTGGAGCCCACGAAGCGGGCCTGATTGGCGGCACGGGCATCCGCTCAGGAAGGCGGAGAGTGCCAGTTTGTCCCACCTGGAAGCAGAAGCTCCCGAACAGAATTTCGAGTCCGTCGCCTATGGGCTCGAAATCCTTCATGGTATCCGGCGAGTGGGCGGTGAAGTCGAAAACGCTGAAGAGGAGGTGATTCTCCGTCGCTGCGGAGTTGTAGATCGATCGGGTCGGAACCGTCACGACCGCACAATCAGCAGCCCTGATTCCCACAGACGGTGCCAATTGACGAGGTTTAATCTCGTCAATGCCCATTGTTATGGACTTGGATTTAGGAGAAGATGGGGATGCTGGAGATCGTGGCACGGTTAACAGACAAGCAACCAGGGGACACGAGATTTACCCAGGTTCAGGCCCCCGGAGGGAAAACCCTACTCTTGCTTGTCTGCTCTTTTATTACGGCGGAACCGAAGATTACAAGGTGCGCAGATTCGATCTGGCGTGGAGGTGTGTCTGTCGTGTGTAATCGTTGTCCCCTCGTTGGACCCTCCTAGCCTTTATATATGAGGAGGCTAGGTCTCGGGTGCCAATACGATTAGGTTACAAGTTGTATTCAAACTCTAGTCTTGCTCTCCAAGGATCCGAAGGCGTCATGGGCCTGGTCCACCCGAAAATCTTCATGGGCCGGCGTATATCTGCCGTGGGCCTTCCTTGGGCTGGACCAGGTATGCTGAAGTTACGTACCCGTAGGGTATAACCATGTCACCATCACCTTGGGTGCTGCAACAAAACTTCTAGACAATATGATGGTTAATTATTCTGAATGGCATACTGAGAGAGCTCCACAAGGTAGGAAGGTAAATTTTGTTGAGGAAACTTCCTCCTTGAGTGATAAGATTGACATTATTATGTCTATCCTTGTGAATGGGAAAGCCCGTATTGATCCAAATAATGTTCCTTTAGCCTCTTTGGTTGCTCAAGAAGAGCAAGTTGATGTGAACTTCATAAGAAATAATAATTTTGGCAATAATGCTTATAGGAGTAATTTTGGTAACAACAATCATAAGCCATATCCTCCCAACAATGGTAATGCTTATCGAAATTCTTACAACAATAATAGGAGTGCACCCTCTGAACTTGAAGTTATGCTTAAAGACTTTATTAGTAAACAAACTGCTTTCAATAAAACTATTGAGGAAAAACTCTCTAATGCTGAAAGAAATATAGCATCTTTGACTGAAGCTCAATCTTCTTTGAATAAAATGGCTGCTAAACCTGAAACTAATGATAATCCTTTGCAGCTACTAATGCTATACAAGTAAGAATTGATGAAAATGTTAGACTATTAGCTGAATTACATGCAAACCAACATTGTTCCAAAGTAAATCAAAGCCATGACAAATGCCTAGTTGGTTAAGGATATAAGGACACTCCCACTTGGTGGACTTTAATTGTCGGCTCTTGAGATGGTCTAAATGAGCGAGGTGGAACTCCTCGGTGAACTCGATGCAAATAGACTCATGGGTTAGAACATCAACGGGTGGTGCGTCTTGTTCTAGAGCCACCGCACGTGTACGGCTCCTTTTGTTATCTAAAAATTAAAAATAAAGCTTATTAAAAATTTGGTCCAATAAAAACATAGCATAAGTAATCCACTACACTTCTTACAAAAGCAACTTCTCTAAAAACAAAACTAAGCATGCTCATAATCAAGGTTAGCTCAAGAAAAAGAACTAAGTATAGATTGATAATGGTGAAAGATTGAGCAATGTTTTGATGCAAATAAGATGGGGATCAAAGGAGAAACATACCATAGATCGATTGGGTGTGAGGAATCGAAGAAAGAACAAGCAGAATTAAAGATCTAATGGAGGTAGTATGGAGTTTGGAGGAAGAAGAAAGAGAAATAGTATTTTTAGTTTTAGGTTTACCTCCTTCCTGGGGTTAAATTTGTGGTCGAGTAGGTGGTACGGGAGGGGGTATGACCAGAGCCCGCCCATCCCGAGTGTATTACCATGGGGTCGATGGATCCTTCAGGCGATACACTTGGTACGAGCGTGCATTATGGCCCACCGCGCCCATACTGCATGTCAGAGATTTGTCCCGCAGAGGAACTAGGGTCCAATGATCCCTTGGTTTGAGAGGGGGTTGAACACGCGGTTCCAAGGGAACTCAGCGATGGCTAAGGAGGTGGGGCAAGAACGTGGTAGAGAGGTGATACGTTTATTTACCCAGGTTAGGGACCCTCCTAAGGAGGTAAAGGCCCTACTCCTACTTTGTTGTATTGCTCGCGCGCTTCGCGAGGGTACACTGGAGGATGAAAGTCTAGGGTTTTGGATCTCTAGGATCGATCCCTTCTAAGGTAGGAGAAGGTATCCTTATATAGGGCGGCATCGGGCGTCTTTCCCCCATCTATAGGCGGGAAGGGCCACCACATTCCCGGCCAACGGACTCTGATCCACTTTGTCTTTATTTGGCCGTCCACCAGCTGCAGCGCCGATGTGGTGGACAGTCTTCCTTCTGCTTTGCATCATCACCCTGGTCTCCTTGCACCAAAACGGCTATGTCAGGCGCTGCCACCGCCCTGCGTCACTCCCTTACGCCTTTGTACCTGGGGAAACAGGGTGTGCCTTGCTTTCCTGGGGTAGACCGATTGCCGCTTGGACCGACCGTTAGCGCCTTGTCTTATAGGGCATGCTGGGGGTCGAGGACATTCCCCCTCCTGAGGCCTCATCCGGAGTCTTCCACCCGTAGCGAGACCGATATGGACACCAGCCGAGGCTCTAGGCTTCTTTTCCCCACTCGAGGATCACGCTTCTCACGAGCCCTCAGGAGGATGCGTTCGGTGGGCCTAGCGATTCGGCGAGATGGGGTACCCGGTGCCAATAATCCGACAGTAGCCCCTGGTCGCTTGGCTTTCACGCGTATGATGAAGGGACAAGGAAGTAAAGGGACCAATTGGCGCCAGTACCACAAGTGGTCATTTCATGGAACGATCCCTGAACAAGCCATCCACGGCTTCCATGATCCTACACAGAGCATGGCCCACATCTGATGCAGGAACCACCGCTTCCGCTGCTTCGCCTCGGGGGCTGCGTCGCCCATAAAAACCCTAAAGCCCAGGGGACTTGCTAAACTCCATCTTCCTCCGCCTCCACCCTTCTCACATCATTGCTTCGATGCCACTACTTTTGTTCTAGCAACACTCGTGATGGCACTCAAGAGAGCGCGTGCAGCATCCACCATGTCGAGATCCCCCCTGTCAATCGTGGGGGCCTTGCCACCGGTGACAATCCTCAATGAGGAGGAGCTCGAGAAAGTCCGCAAGCTAATGGCCTCCGACTTGAACAAGTGGGGCGCCTCACGAGTGTGGTGCGCCGGCATTGGGGGAAGACGGTGGCGCGTCGCCATGGCCCCAGTCTTTACCCATTCCATCACCGCCGTCCTCATCCCGCCTTTCTCCCTCTTCCTCATCGATGTCTTGGATCATTACTACATCCAGCTCCTCCACCTTCACCCGCGAAGCGTGACCCTGCTGGCCGCCTTTGCATTCTAGTGTGAGGCCTTTGTTGGGGTGATTCCATCCTTGGCATTGTTTCGGCACTTCTACTGCCTCCATGTCCTCTCGCCGGAGGATGGCCTTGGCGGTGTCGGGTTCTTTGCCGAAGAGGAGGGGGACTTCTTGCCAATTTTCTTTCTTGGCACGGTGCCGGGGATCCTCCGCAACTGGGTCCTAGTGGACGTCGGTCGGGCCTACCCTCAGCTCCATGCTGCCACGAGGGCGGTAGTGGAGAAGCTGCGTTGGGCCCACGAGGTGGCTGCCAGCATGAGTCTCGGGACCCTCGCGAGGAGCGTGGTGCATTCGAGGGACTGGGGCTTGACCGGTGACATGGTGGTGAGGGACTTCCTGTGGCAGTAGGTGTCTCCCCTCCAGGAGGACAAGAGACCTTTCTGGACCTTATCGCTTGGCCAGGACGCAGTCAGGATCTCTGGGGGGCTCCGCACCAAGGACATAGTGGTCATCCTCATGATCCTTCTCCTAGACATGGAGGCGGTAGCGGAGCTTACCTCGGTTGTGCGCCCCTTGTACGTGGAGGGCGACGTGCACCCCATTCGTGCGGGTCTCACTATCTTCGACGCCACGGACGAGTGCCTTCTGGTCTAGTTGGATGACAAGTATGTGGAGCTAGGTGTTTCTTACAAACTCTCCTGACTTGTTCGATGTGGGAGGATGATCAACAACGTGCCATTTGTGGAGGAGGACGCCGAGGATCTCCCTTGAGTTGGGGCTGGTGTCTCTGCTAGCGGATCTAGCAGTGGGGAGCACGTTGATCCTATGGTGGCAGCTGCTCCTGTCTCGATGAGGGTGCCCAAGAAACACCCAAGGCTAGGAGATGGCGGCCCCTTTCTTCCCCTAGCTGCGAGGCGGGCCAACTGGTCCTTGGTGTTAGCGGAACTCGGGAGGTTTGTCATCCTTGCGAGGGCCCCTTTTCCCCTTAACACCCCTAGTTCTACTAATAGTAATTAGGGATTGTTTGTGCATCCATGAGCATCATATTTAAAAATGCATGGAAGAAAATAATATGCAAACCCAAAACCCTAATTCCCCCTCTCTATTTGAAATGTATTCAAAAGGGTTATGTATTTTGAAAACTACCAAAATTATGGAGCCCAAATGGATTATTAGGGCTCTGTGGTATTTTGAGAAGTTTTTGAAAGTTCTTGTATTTTAGAAATATTTAAAACAAAAGAGAAATCGAATTACAAAAGAGAAAATGAAAATAGAAGAAAAAAAACGTCTTAGAAATAAAAAAACTGGTTTTCCAACTCTATGTGGGCCGCATCCCACTTCCTCTCCTCTCTCTGCCTCCGCACACGTAGCAGCTAGAATCCGCCACCAGAGTGCTTTTGGCCCAACTAGCCCATAGCCAGCCCGTACCGCTTCAGCCTCTCTTCCCCGCTTTGTCCTCATCGACGATGACGTGAACCTGCTTGATGTCACCGCCAGCACCATCCCTACCCCACCGAGATGCTCACCGTGGGCCAAGATGCACGTTTCCGCCCCCGGTCGTGTATAAAACATCCTCCGCCACCGCCAAAGAACCTTAGTTCTCTTTGTTCCCCATTTTCCCTCAGTACCCGAAATCCTAGCAGCTCAGGCTCCGTCGAGCTCCGTGGAGTAGCCTAGGAGAAGCACCATGTCTCTATCATCGTCCTCGTCAAAGCACTCAAGCTGGGAATTATTCTACGTGCCGGAATCGACCCCGACCTCATCGGCTCCCCTGAGCTCTAGCCGTCACCGATTCCCCTCTATCCGGCCTTCCCTCGCTCCACTAGCCTCGTCATCATGCT
Organism: Avena insularis; assembly: GCA_023614405.1. Lineage (NCBI taxonomy): Eukaryota > Viridiplantae > Streptophyta > Magnoliopsida > Poales > Poaceae > Avena > Avena insularis. The sequence goes on along the minus strand of CM042696.1, from coordinate 227,291,422 downwards.
CATGGTGAGAAAGCGGTCCTCGTGGACCCTCTATCTCGCTCGCTCTCGCAATCAGTCGCCCATACGTCGATCACCGTCCGTCACCGCAGTAGAAGCTCGTCACCGACGCGGCTCCGATGACTTGTTTTGAGCGGCGCGACCACCATTAGGTCTAGCGCGCAAGCCTGCGTCTAGCGCACCTACTCCCGTTGCCCCTCGCGCAAAGGACCGAGCGATCGTTACTCGGTGGAGAAGATTCTCCATTGCTGACGTCATGCTAACGTCAGCGTGGTGTGATAATGCCTTCCCTTTGTATTTAATTGTTTTGTAATTCTTTTCTAGAATATTATTAATCCTTGTGGGCCCTACCTGTAAGATATTTAATATTTTTGGAAATGTTTTCTGAAATGGTTAAATATATGACATGTGGGTCTAGGTTGGAGAAATATTTTAATAATATGTATAATATATCAAAATGTTCATAAAAATGAGATCTATCTAGTAGATTCATAATCATGCATTGTTCAACAACTTCAATTGCAAGTTTAATTAGAAGAACAATTGAACCCCCGCAGGTGATTTCGAGGTTCCCCCTATTCTAGGGTTTGTACCCCTCGGATCCTATTTAAAATAACCAAGCACGTAATAGGGTTAATTTCAGTACATTTTAACTTATCATATCATCATCCTTTCTTGAGCATTGCACAAATGCCATGTGTTGATTGTTGTCTTCCTTTCCGGTGTCTTCGCTTCTTCTCGGTAAACCTTGGAGTTGATGTGAGCAACAATATCGATTTCAAGACTAAAGACCGAGATTAACACCATCGAAGAGAAGTACCTTATCAACGGTGAACCATGTCAAGCAGATGAACCTGATGTTCTATATCTCAGTATCAACAGACAAAGGCAAGAAAACCCCACACATGATATAAACCTATGATTTCAAAGTATTTCATTCTTGTCATGTGCACACGATTCCAAAGTCTTTTATCGAGTGATATACTAATCCTATCTGATGCATGTTTCCTTTGTAGCCTATACTCCCTGATCCACTGCTCCTAGCATAACTATGGTTTGGCTTATGAGCTTCACTAGAGATGTTATATCTATTGCGCTTAGCCATGCTTAGCTATTACCGCTGGTCCATCCGGTTGACGAATCGGAGCTATGTATGAACCTAGTTGTATAGGATAACGTGGTATGATCAGAGATGAATGTTAAACATGCTAAGGCTTGTATGGAGGCCACGTTGGGTTGTGGTTTTTGTAGTCCCATACTTTCCACCACTAGGACTTGAGTTCTTGTCTCTTGAACCAAGACGAGCGTACAGCCACACGGGGGCCTGGAAATCTCCTCGACCAACTAAGTTTCCTAGTAGATTCCATGAGTCACATAGTTCGGGCGTTCTGTTCGACATATGCAATTTGGTCGTTCTTGAAGGAGGTGAAGGAGCTGCATTCATACATGTAGGTAAGCGTGGCAGGGAATGGGAGAGGCACGGCCTTCGTAATCTCAAAACCTGTTCACATCTCTAGGGACCGGCTTCGAGATTTGACTCATTATGGCGGAATCTCCTTAGGGCGTGACTCCTGGTATCGGCGAAAGCAAGGTAAATGTCGTGGTCAACCACCCTCTGTCGAACTTCTAAGGAAGAGTTCTAACACGTTGGCATTAAGAGTCGGTTGGTATGTGTGGGTAAAGTTGTGCACCCCTGCAAGGTATTAATCTTTTCGAAAAGCCGTGTCCACGATTATGGATGACTTGGGAACAGAATCTAAGATCATTGAGAAGATTAACCTAATCGTAAAACTTCACAAGATAAGTGAGGTGTGTTTAAGGATGCTTTCTTAGGGATCGAGGGGTTGATCCTAGTTAGTAGGTTCAGCTGCTAAAGATTCGGTGGATATGAAAGAAGATCAAATCTAGAGATATCGTTTTATTATCCCCTTTTAAAAGGTTCCGTTTAGTCGAGCTTCTCCTCCCTGTTTTAGAAAGAAAGTTAGCTTTATGCAAAATAACCCCACCAGCCATAAGTATTGCGGACTACACCTTGTACTCAGCCTTGCTTTGTTGATACTTTTGTAGCAGGTAAGTGTTACCATAGAAGAAGAGTTTGTTACAACATCGACATCGATGAGTAGGTTGGGGTTCCCGGTCGGCAGCCTGGAATCTATGGAATGGAACGTCATCGTTATGCTTCAGGCCTCTTAGGCCATTTGTTAAGTTTGCTATACTTAATAGCATAATTTTCCTTCCGCTGTTTGATGTTTGTGGTCAATGACCTCTGCTTGTAGTAATTTGGTTCTTTGCTCAGCTATGAGCTTGTTGTAATAACTTTTGTGTCGTAGGGTCACTGTAATGTTACCGATTCTTTCTCTGTATGCTTCTGAGATTTAGGTTAGGCTTATATCAGACAGAGGTCTGGGATTTATCTAGCCCTAATCCTGGGGGTGTCACCGGTTTTGGTATCAGAGCCATACCGACTGTAGGAAAACCTTTCTACTAGTCGATGTTGAGTCTAGTGTTTGTGAAAACTATTTTAAAATATGAAAATTAATTACTAAAACTCTGGTATGCTTCTTTTTCTCCTTTTCTAGTTTTGCTCTAACTCTGGGTCATCTTATCTTGTGTTGACTTTGGAAAAGTTTTGATATCTCTTCTAGTCTTTCAAAGCTTAGGTGCCTTCTTGGCATGACGTTTCTCAACCAGTTGACTTAGTGTTGAGTTCTCCAGAGTCAGTTGTGTGTGTGTGTTCCTTGTTTCCCTTTGTTATACTTCAGTTGAGAGATCCCTTTCCATCATGATCTCTCTATCCTATGGGCCCACAACATTATGTTGATGGTTCCACAGTGATCTGTTCTAGGCTTCGAAGTTTCCTTTCACCTCAGGTGCCTCCTTTTTATTTGTTTGGGTACTTCAGAAGTTGTTTCTTCACTTGGAAGCTACCTCGTGGTTACTACCTTGTAGTACCCTCTGTGCTACCTAGATAGTAGTTACTCCTTTCTCGGGTTTTAACCCTTGGACTTGAATCAAAGATCCATGATTGTGCTAGATTCTAGTTGTGAATCTGGTACATGAAGCTGATCTTTAACCCAAGATCCATTTCATGATTCCTGTTGTTAATGTTCAAACATTACCCCAGGTTGGCTAGTGCCTTCTACTCTAGCCTTCAGGCTTGTGGTTATTGTCGTGATTAAATTACGACAAACAAAGGACTTCCCCTACCACATGCTATGACATATATTCTTTAATGGAAACAAATAGATCACGACTAGAATACTCCTCGTGGGTCTCACTTCTACACTCATGACTCTGCCACCCCTTCCTTTTCGGGATTGGTCCTCGGAAGATTGTTGACTTATGCATCCACATCTCGGGATTCTTTCCTGAGCATGTTCCTTTTTCCTTGTTGTTTCAGACCATTTTCTACCAGTTGGTAGCCAAGTAGTAAATATGCATCGGTGTCTTCCAATGTAAGATACTCTGGTGGTCCGTCTAGACAAACCATTTTGGGATGTGAGGAGAAACAAACTCCAGTACCTCATCATATCTAAGACCAGGTCAAAGTGTTGTAATCCACAGATCAATAAGCATTTAGTAGCTCCTGTTATGTTCTACCTTAAAGTATCACACTCCTTTATACTAAGAGGTCATGATGAGTTTCATAACTCCCTTAATGAAGTGATACTCTTATACATATTTACCCACCCTTCCTCCGAGCTCTCGTGCTTGTGAATGATGCGTGTGCGTAATAATGTGGCCATCTGAGATTATTAGCAATCATTATTGCTTTGGACCTCAACAAGGAGATTTGTGTCATTCCTAGCGTGATGGTTATCCTATCACTAAGCGAAGTTTAACCGTGCTACCAATTCCGCCAATCAGGTACACTCTTCTCTGTCAAAAAGTTAGGCTTGTGCCAAATCTCTGAGACTATGTCTTCTCGCCTTACAGCGCAAGTTTCCTCTCGAACTAAGTGACATATCGGTAGTTCGTGATATTCTAGACGTCTTTCTAGAAGTATCTCCATGTTTCCACATGACCATGATGTCAAGTTCTTGAGCAAGCTAGTTCTTTGAACTGCCCCTTTCTCCAAGGATCCATACTGGATACCCCTGAACTAGTTAGTTGAGCTTAAACAACAACTTGGAAAGTTGTTAAACAAAAGTTCTGTCAGAATTGTTTGACCTAAAGGGATGTCTAGTTTTGTTCGCGCTGAAGAAAATAGTGTTTCCTTCATGGAAATGTTATCGTCCCCACCTTTGATTTGATTCGGGCTATCGTCAAATCAAACTCATTCCCAGGGACTATCCTGATGATGTATTTACTTGTGATGTTTCACCTAAATCCATCTTCATGTCCTTTGGTCTGACCAAAAAATTTGCCTTGTTCATGATATATGGGTCTCTCTTGTTGGCCTATGTTGATAAGTTTGTTATTGAGCCCATCGATGACATCCTTATCTTCTCTACGCTAGAATAGAATCATATGGAATAGTTGACATTAATGTTGGAAACTTTGGAGAACCTCCTTCGAGTTATCTCGAAGTATGTGTTCTGGATGTTAGAAGTAACCTTCTCTGGTTCACATGCAATTGCTGAAAGATGTCGCAGTGGATTCAAGAAGACTTATCTTTATTTCCCGGGAATCATTTCAAGTCAGTCAAGCATTGCTGACTCATGTATTAACGATCTCGTTGGGGAACCCCAAGAGGAAGGTATGATGAGCACAGCAGTAAGTTTCCCTCAGTTATGAGACCAAGGTTATCAATCCAGTAGGAGCAAGGAAACACCCCAAAGGTGTAGCTAGCTGAACATAGGCAGGGCGCACTACCGGTGCCAGCAGGAACGTGGAGACCTGCACAACACAACCACAGAACTTTGTCCCCAACATGCATTGAGGTTATCAATCTCAGCGGTTTTGCTGAATACAAAGGATTAAACGTATCGAATGGAAGGAAGTAATAGTTTGCAGAAAGTAAACACAAAGCAGTAAACAGATTGTAGATTGTATGTAAGAGAAAGGACCGGGATCCATAGTTTACTAGAGGTGGCTCTCCTTAAGATAGATAACATGTTGGGTGAAGAAATTCCAGTGGGGCAATTGACAAACATCGAGAAAGCATACAAGGATATACTAATCATCTTGACTCCTTTGAGACTTGATTGGGCATTACAACATTATACATAGACCGGCATCCAAATGCATCTATGACTAATAATCCACATTCAGGTTATCATCCGAACACCCTCGAGTATTAAGTTGCAAGCAACAGATTATTGCTTTACGAATTGCGTGTAATGTAAACAATACGATTGTTCTATGAACAAAAGATTGTTGTTTTCTCCCTAGTAGCAACAACACATCTAGTACCTTAGAGATTTATGTTACTTCCCCAGATTACCAGAGGCATGAACCCACTATCGAGCATAAATACTAACTCTTGGCGTTGCTAGCATCTACTTGGCCAAGATAGCTACTAACAACGGAAAGCATGCAAGATCACAAATAACAAAGACATGATAGAATCAATAATCAATCTGAACTAGCATCTCAATATCCATCGGATCCCCGCAAACACAACATGCAGAATTACAAATAGATGACCTTGATCAGGAACGGAGCTCGCAAGATCTAGACATGAAAGCACAAAGGAGGAGAACCAGCCATCTAGCTACTACATGGACCCGTAGTCCAGAGATGAACTATTAACGCATCACACCGGAGGCTTGCATGATGAAGAAGAAGGCCTCCAGGGTGAATTCCCCTCTCCGGCAGGGTGCCGGGAAGAGCTTCAGATCCCTCCCGATCTAGGGATGGAGATGACGGCGGCTACAGACTCTCTCGTGGATTTTTTGATCGGGTACTTAGGGTTTTGGTCCCGAACGAAATATATAGGCAGAAGGAAAGGCCGAGGGGGTGCTTGGGTCGGCCAGAACACCCCTTGGCACGGGCCAGGCCTAGCCGCGCGGCCAGGTAGTGTGGCCAGGCCCGAGACCTTCTCCGTCTCATATTCTGGCTCCAGATGACTTCCGGTAAAATAGCAACTTTGGTTTTTGTCCCGTCCAATTCCGAAAATATTCATTTTCTGACTTTCCTAGAACCAAAAATAGCAAAAAACAGGCAGCTGGCACTGTGGCTCTTGTTAATAGGTTAGTCCAATAAATCATAAGAAAAGTACTCCAAAGTGTGGACAAAACACAAGAAAGTAGATAAAACCAAGCATGGAACATCAAAAATTATAGATACATTTGCAATGTATCAACATCCCCAAGCCTAACTCCTGCTTGTCCTCGAGTAGCTAAGTGATAAAGAAAGTATAATTTTTGAGGTGACATGCACCATCATAAACTTGATCAAAGTACTTGTAAAACATTCACAGATGGGATCATAATACTTCAATCATAACATGAAAGACAAAGTTCTAGCAATAAGACAAAGAAACTATGATGCAACATGAAAAGGAACAAACCAAAGATTCATGAATAACAATGCTTTGCAAGATGTTTGTTTGTTTCACATAAAGAAAACATAGCATAATAGTATTCAGCTTGTCCCTCATAGAGTAGCAAGTATAAATGCATAGGACACCTTCAAAGTTCATAAGAGTGACTAGATACAAATAGTTTAAAACAAGCAATATCAAGTTATGCATCAATCAACTAGTCTTGGGACAATGCACATAGAACTAAGAATGGCCACTATGCTCTCAAAGTAGGTGCATAAAGGTAGAAGGTGGAGACTCAATATAATGGTGGAAGAAAGGCCTTCATATAAGGAAGTAGGGATTCAAGTCTCATAAAGAGCTTCCAAAAATTAGGGTACTTATAGCTTTCAGCTCTCATTGACCCTATCATAAGCATCTTGAAGTGATTAAGGTTAAAGTAAACAAACTATGGTGTACATGCTTGACGAGGTATAAGTTAGAATTCTCATGTCCCTTGAATACGCCGGCCACTCCTCATGCTACTCAAGTTTAGTCACCGGTAAGTTCTTGTCATTGTAAGTACATGTGTACCATAGAGAACCGCCCAGGGTACCCCTTGCCGATGATACAGAAGAATCCCCATATCAAAATGACAAGGCAAGAAGACAACGAGCATCTCAGCAATCTTCTTATTTACCATGGGAATATGGTGCTTTTTTCTCTCTTTCCTCTTTTCAAAATCTCTTTTTTTCTTTTTATCTTTTTTCTCAATATAGGACTCTTTTTTTAATAAGAAGAATGCTTCAGAGACAGCTCATTATGGTTACGCTGCAGGTTTCCACCATGTCAGCATGGATTAGACTAGCGGCCCAGGCGTTTCTCTAACACATATACATAACTCCATGGACTTACAAGGTCCCCTTTCATTTCACACCGACGACATCCATAGACAAAAGAGCATGATATCAACTAGGTACTGATGACCCACAAGTATAGGGGGTGTATCGCAGTATTTTCGATACGTAAGAGTGTCGAACCCAATGAGGAGCAGAAGGTGCTGCCTAGTGGTATGGATCAGGAATTCTCTGCAAATACTTAGCAAACGGATTTTTAGGGGTTTTCGATAAAGCAAGTAAACAAAGTACGAGTAAATAAAAGACAGTAGGAATAAATGCAGCAAGTGGCCCAATCCTTTATGCAGCAAAGGACAAGACGGTTGTATTTCTATAGATGACCAAACGTTCTCGAGGACACATGGGAAGACTGTCAAGTTCTTTCGCTTCATATAGTCGATTAATCTTCTTTAGCTTGCTAAGTGTTGTGTGGGTGAACCTGTGCTAATGTACCACCCCATCCAAGAGTAATACATACTTGTGATTATACCCCTTACAAACATCCGTAAGTACAAGAAAGTAATTAAGGTAGAAACCTAACCACAGCTTTAAACTCTAAGACCCTTACATCCCTTGTGCAATGTTTCCTAACGGGGGTTCAGGTTACATCCGCAACCCCTACGATTAGTAGCCAAATACACAATGCATTCCCCTAGGCCCATATAGGTTAAGTGTCATGTAGTCAACGTTCACATGACACCACTAGAAGAAGTACACCACAACTTAAATAACAATCTATTGAATCTTTCTCAACGCAACCCCACTACTAACAACAAGACTTCTCCCATGTCCTCAAGAACAAAACGAACTACTCACAAGACATCATATGGATCATGATCAGAGATGAAATAATGATGTATAACAATCTAAACATAAACAATAATTCAATGGTTCACTCAATAGCATAAACTACAAAGAGTAATCAACACCGGGAAAGTTTCCCCTATGAACTATGCAAGATTCAACTCAATTGTTACAGCAATATGGAGATGGTGATGAGGGTGCTGATGGTGATGATAATGATGATCCCGATGAAGTCCAGCTTGATGGTGGTGTTGATGGCGACGATCTCCCCTCTTCGGGAAGGAATTCCCCCGGCAGAAATCTGTCTGCCGAAGAGATCTTTCTCTCTCGGTGTTTTCCGCCCCGCAGAGGCGGCGGAATCTTTCTGTGGTCCCTCCCCAAGTCTTATGGTTTCGTGGGGATGATATACGCCAGAGGGGAGAGGCTGGAGTGGGCCAGGGCGGCCACACCACTCCCAGGCGCGGCCTAGGCCTGCCCACGCCATGGGGTGGTGTGGGCCCCCTGTGGCCCACCTCCACTTCATCTTCTGGCATCCTGAGTCTTCTAGAAAAATAGGATTTTCCGTATATTTTCCCGGATTTTCTGATCTTCGCGAATTTTGCCTCTAAACAGCACCTTTTCCATCAGAATCCTGACTACAACGGTCCATGCTCCAGAAGTCATCAACCATGCAAAAATAGATGAAATAACATAAGTATCACCTCTCAATACAAAATATATCAATGAATAATAGTGAATTAAGACATAGAATAGTGATGCAAAATGGACGTATCAACTCCCCCAAGCTTAGACTTCGCTTGTCCCTAAGCGAAACTGAGCTCAATAAACATGACCTCGGGTTTATGGAGTGACGAGTCGATAAAAGAATATGGACAAGAAGCGTCACATTCATCAAAAGCATTGATCATAATAGAAGACAACTCACTATTATATAACTAAACTTGTAATGAGTAAAGGAAACAGAAATAAAGATACATAAAGTAAATCATAATTAGTAAAGGCCATCTTACCTCTTGGTCGAAGAATAGTTGATAATTTGCTGGAGTTCTCAAATAGCAGGTTTTTCAATGATAGCTTTCAAAGTAGTAAACATCAAGATAAGAGCAATGTGCAAAGCAAGGAACATAAGAAACATGATTGAATAAATCATCATATGAATGAATGAAACACATCAACTCAAAATACTTGCTGAGATAGAAGGGAGTAGGTTTACTGACTCAACTACAAGGTAAAAGAAAGGGCCCTTCAAAGAGGGAAGCAGGGATTGCAAGTCTCATAAAGAGCTCCCAAAAATTATGATACTTACTAGCTTTCATCTCTCATTGCCCCTATAATAGGCATCTTTAGGTGATTAAGGTTAAAGTGAGGTCCAATCTGAGTTATATGCTTGACAGACTACAAACTGAAAATCCCAAGTCCCTTGAGTACGAGGGCCGCTCCTCATGCTACTCAACTTTAATTACCGGTAAGTTCTTGTAATTGTAAGTATGTGCGTATCATTGAGAACCGCCAACGGGGTACCCCTTGCCCGATTATACGGAAGAATCCCCATATCAAAATGACAAGGCAAGCAGACAATGAGTATCTCAGCAATCTTCTTATTTACCATGGGAATATGGTGCTTTTTTCTCTCTTTCCTCTTTTCATAGTATCTCTTTTTTTTCTTTTATTTTCTCAATAGCTATCTCTCTCTTTTTTTTATAAGAAGAATGCTTCATAGATATCATTATGATTACGCTGCAGGTTTCCACCATGTCAGCATGGATTAGACCAATGCCCGTGCTTTCTAACACACATACATAACTCCATGGACTTACAAGCTCCCTTTTATTTCACACCCACGACATCCGCAAAACAAAAGAGCAAGGTATCAACTGGGTATATATTTAAAAGTGTTGAAAGCGTTCCCCATGATATGCAGTTCGCTAATCCTGACCTATAATTTGCAAGCATATAACTTTCATGGAGAGTTCACAATGGTTCAGGTTTATTAAGTGCAAGAAAGTAAGGTGTGCCATCAAGTTCGTGAGAGCTTTAATCACTAATTTTCACATAACAAGTTTAATTTGGGAGGTAGACAAAACAGGAATTTACTTGGAATAGCAATAATGCTACTAGGTAGGTATGGTGGACACAAATGGCAAAGGTTTTGGTTTAAAGGAGGTGGATGCACGAGAAGAATTCCCTCTCAGTACAGTTTTTTGGCTAGCAAGGCTGGGTAGCAAGTATAAGAGTTGAAGGAAACAAACAAACATACAAATGATAAAGACAAACATGCAATCTTCCTTGGAAGCACAAAAGATCTTAACTAGAGAATACTAAACTTATGAGCAAATCAATAAAGAAAGATGATGAAATTATTTTTCTCTCGAGTACTTGTATTTTTTTCTTTTCAACTCTCAAAAAGGTGTTGCTACTGACAGATCCAGGTTTGCCAAAACCAACTAAATTAACTCAATGATCCCAAAGTGCTACCAATACTAACAATAAGATCAATCATATAACTACAAATTTCAAACTAACATAAGCTATGCAAAAGAGTGAATGATAGAACTTCTCATTAATATTCCATAACGGAAAATCACACCAAGGGATACAAATCTAACGAGAGAGGGGACACTTCCATAATGCAAACCATACTACAAAATAACTCCTCTATTCATGATATGACTCTACTAATAAGGTAATAGGATAGAAGATAGTGATGTGATACCGCGGCACTCCCCCAAGCTTGGAACAAACCAAGGGGATTCCAAACCTGATGACGAATTACTCCTTAGGTGGTGGTGGTATTATGCTCTTAGTTGACGTGAGGAAATCTTCCAGCATCTTGCGAAGCCTATTATTCTCCCATTGAAGCATGTCCACCTTCCTCTTCAAGTCCCGGTACTTATCACAGAACTCCTTAGTGACTCGTAGGGCTTCCATTGATGTAGGGCAAGAGACTAAAGGTGCTAGCCTCTGCTTGAGGTCTTGAAGATCCTCCTCCATAGGCTCCTTCCCTTATCCTTGGCGGACACCATTGTGCTTCTAAGCTCTCGAAGAGTATGTCTTGACAGAAACAGATCAAAACAAAAACACGACGAAAACATAATATCCGTACCTCGGGGGATCCGGGGAGTTATATATTATGAAGTTTCACATCAAAAGGAAGGTACTGGGAGAAAACGAGTCGGAGGCGGAGTCCTGGGTGGCCTCACCACCTGGTGGCGCGGCCAGGGGTGGGCCCGCGCCATGGGGTGATGTGGGCCACCCCGGATCCGGTTTCGTCCCTTTTCTCTTTGAAACTTTCCTTATTGACTGAAAACTGCAAAAATATAGTTGGATTGTACTTTCGCGGAACTTTTCTTACCAGAACTGTTACCTATTTGAACACAGACTCTGCAGGTCTCTGAATTTGGTATCTAGTAGATTCTTCCGGGGTCATCTCTTGAATATCATCGATATCTTCATCTTCATATACTTATTACTTGAGTCATAAAACCCTTCTCTTCCTTATTACACCATTGTCTCCACTTCCTGGAAATTTCTTTCACACAAAACTTCACACAGTTCTCATTAGCAACATTAGTATAAGTGAAGTGATAAAACCTTTTGAGTCTAACTTCAACTTAAAACCATCAAAACAAAAGCTACTGTAGCAACTCCTTCCGAAAATCCAAAGAGAATTCAAAAAGGAAATCAAATTAAAGAAGCAAATGCAAGAGTGGCTAAATCTGTCAAAACAGACCAGCAGGTAAAGATCAATTTTTTCGAAAATCTTCTGTTGCTCAAATTAAAACGTGCAAAACTAACTAAAGTGAAATAACAACCTGGGGCAGAAGCACAAACAATTACAGCTCAATCCGACATACAGAGGTCTCTCACGAATGTTTACGGTGAAGCACAAAAAATCTGTTTCGGGACAGCAACTTCCCCAAATATTACTTCTCTCTCATTAGAGGTTGATCTTGACACAAAAACCAAACAAAACGGATCAGGAGCGGTTATTACCGAAGTAATAACTTCCAAGACTCAAAGAAACAAAAACAAACTGAAAGCAAAAACAAATTGGGTTGTCTCCCATAAAGCTCTTTCTTTATAGCCATTAAGATGGGCATGATAATTTTGGAGAAGCTCTCATAGGGATATGAATTGAAGTGAAAGAGAGCATTAAGAAGCAAAAACACACACACATTTAAGTCTAACCCACTTCCTATGTAAGGGGATTTTGTAAACAAACAAGTTATTGAAACCAAAGGCTACTTGCATAAGAAGGAAGAAGAAGTGCAACATAAAAACTTTCAGCATAAAACGGGGAAACTTGAGATTATTGAGATGCATAAGAACACTTTTCCCTCTTTCATAGTAACTTTCAGTATCATGCATAAACTTAACAATATAGCTATCACAAGGACTATCATAGCAATGATCACTTATTCTAACAGAAAACACAGGGATACTATCTCTCATAACACTACTTTGTGAAACAATATTAGAGGTATCCTTACAAAGGACAGGGTATCCCTCTTTATCATACTTAGTGACAAAGTCTTTCACACTTTCTATTATAGGTTCATCAACCATTTTTTATCAGGTTCAACCGCTTTACTCATACTTTCATCTACCTTACTAGCCATCATAGAATGTTCCTTTACCTTAACTGGGAAAGGCATTTTCTCAATATAAGGTTTAGGTAAAACATGATTAGTAGTATAAACTTCAGTATTTCTTGTAGTAACACTCTTAGCAATATCTTTATAAGGTTCATGATACTTATTCCACTTCTTTTTAGGCACTTCAATATAGGAAGCAAAAGCCTTAAAATAAGAAGCAATAGCTTGAGAGTCTAGACCATAAGCATTTTTAATATTTTGAAAGTCGTCAGTTCCCATAAAAGATTCAATGCATTCATAATCATAATTTATACCTGAATTTCTATCTTTGTCATTCTCCCAAGCTTCAGCATTGTCTTGAATACGGTCCAGAATATCCCATTTAGCTTCTTCTTCCATGCGAGTGAATGATCCAGCACAAGAAGCATCCAATAAATCTTTATCATGTAGAGGGAGCCTTGCATAGAAGTTGTTGATAATAATATTGTTGGGGAGCTCATGAATGGGACATTTGAGAATTAGTAACTTCAATCTCCCCCAAGCTTGAGTTGTACTCTCTCCATCAAGAGGCCAAAAGTTGTACATTTGATTTCGATCTTTATGAATCTCACTAGGAGGATAAAACTTTGAATAAAAGAGAGGCACTATTTCCTCCCATTCCAGAGCTTGACCATTATTCAGCAGCTTATACCATTCCTCAGCTCTTCCTTTCAGTGATAATGAGAATAACTTCTTCTTAACTTGATCTGTAGTAATACCTGCACACTTGAACAACCCGCATAATTTGTGTATAAAGAGTAAATGATCACCGGGATGGACAGTTCCATCCCCAACATAGTAGTTATCCATAACACGATCAATAATTCTTGTAGGTTTTTTGAAAACATCTTTCTCAGCAGGTGGTGGCTTATCTACTACCTTAGCAGTGGTAGTAGCATTACCAAATAAGAAACTCAGCGAATTATCCATAACAAAAATAAAGCAACTAACAGAAGTAAACAATACTCACAGTAGAAGTTTCCTTTACCAGTTCCACTCTCCAATAGCGCTTCACTCCCCGGCAACGGCGCCAGAAAATAGTCTTGATGACCCACAAGTATAGGGGGTGTATCGCAGTATTTTCGATAAGTAAGAGTGTCGAACCCAACGAGGAGCAGAAGGTGCTGGCTAGTGGTATGGATCAGGAATTCTCTGCAAATTCTTAGCAAACAAATTTTTAGGGGTTTTCGATAAAGCAAGTAAAAAAGTACGAGTAAATAAAAGACAGTAGGAATAAATGCACCAAGTGGCCCAATCCTTTATGCAGCAAAGGACAAGCTGGTTCTATTTCTATAGATGACCAAACGTTCTCGAGGACACATGGGAAGACTGTCAAGTGCTTTCGCTTCATATAGTCGATTAATCTTCTTTTGCTTGCTAAGTGTTGTGTGGGTGAACCTATGCTAATGTACCGCCCCATCCAAAACTAATACATACTTGTAATTATACCCCTTGCAAACATCCGTAAGTATGAGAAATTAATTAAGGTAGAAACCTAACCACAACTTTAAACTCTAAGACCCTTACGTCCCTTGTGCAATGGTTTCCTAACGGGGGTTCAGGTTTCTGTCACTCCGACAACCCCTACGATTAGTAGCCAAATACACAATGTATTCCCCTAGGCCCATATAGGTGAAGTGTCATGTAGTCGACGTTCACATGACACCACTAGAAGAAGTACACCACAACTTAAATAACAATCTATTGAATCTTTCTCAACGCAACTCCACTACTAACAACAAGACTTCTCCCATGTCCTCAAGAACAAAATGAACTACTCACAAGACATCATATGGATCATGATTAGAGATGAAATAATGATGTATAACAATCTGAACATAAACAATAATTCAATGGTTCACTCAATAGCATCAACTACAAAGAGTAATCAACACCGGGAAAGTTTCCCCTATGAACTATGCAAGATTCAACTCAATTGTTACAGCAATATGGAGATGGTGATGAGGGTGCTAATGGTGCTGATGGTGGTGATGATGATGATGATGATCCTGATGAAGTCCATCTTGATGGTGGTGTTGATGGTGACGATCTCCCCTCTCCGGGAAGGAATTCCCCCGGCAGAAATCTGTCTGCCGGAGAGATCTTTCTCTCTCGGTGTTTTCCGCCCCGCAGAGGCGGCGGAATCTTTCTGTGGTCCCTCCCCGAGTCTTAGGGTTTCGTGGGGATGATATACGCTAGAGGGGAGAGGTTGGGGTGGGCCAGGGCGGACACACCACTCCCAGGCGCGGCCTAGGCCTGCCCGCGCCATGGGGTGGTGTGGGCCCCCTGTGTCCCACCTCCACTTCATCTTCTAGCATCCTGAGTCTTCTGGAAAAATAGGATTTTCCGTATATTTTCCCGGATTTTCTGATCTTCGCGAATTTTGCCTCCAAACAGCACCTTTTCCATCAGAATCCTAACTGCAGCGGTCCATGCTCCAAAAGTCATCAACCATGCAAAAATAGATGAAATGACATAAGTATCACCTCTCAATACGAAATATATCAATGAATAATAGTGAATTAAGACATAGAATAGTGATGCAAAATGGATGTATCAGGTACAAGTACCCGTGCAATGTTAAAAGCGTTCCCCATGATAGCATGGTTCTGCTAATCCCCAATAAATAAGTGCAAGCATATACAACATAGACGACACAATGGATCAATTTTATTAAGGGCAAGAAAAGTAATGTGTGCCATCAAGTTCGTGAGAGCTTTAATCACTAGTTTTCTCATAACAAGTTTAATTTGGAAGGTAAACTAAAACATGAATATACTTGGAATAGCATAAGCTAGTAGGTAGGTATGGTGGACTCTTTGCAATAACTTGGTTTAGGGAGTTGGATGCATGAGTGGAACTCATACTTGGTTGTGGAGGCTAGCAAAAGACTGGGAGCGACAAACTAAGAGAGCAAAAATGGCCATAATCATGCAGAGCAACAAAACATCATTGATCAAAGCATCAAGTGATACTACAAGTTGAAAACTAAAGGATCATAAAGGCTTATGGTGACTTGAGATAGTCATAACATGTTGTGAGCATGCGCCAAGTCAACCCAAATAAAGCATCAAAGGAGAATACCACTATACTATGCTTTAATATGCTAAAACAATGCATGATTCATCCAAGGCACATTAATCAATCTCAATTGTTTATAACAAGTCATGCTGCAGCAAAGAATAATAAGCATAAAGCCAAAACAATATCAAGCATGGCATGTCATAGCATAGGCCACAGTCAAAAACGAGCTCTCTTTACCACTTAAGCATGAGCTTTCCTACTCTTTTCCAAACCAAACCAAACTATTTGAAAACCAATGTATGAAATAGGGGGTCCAACCAATTTATTGAGCAAACTAAGAAAACCAAGCAAACAAAAAACCAAAACCAAAACGAAAAAGAAGACGCTCCAAGAACAACACAACTGTGCATGAAACAATAAAAATGAAGCGTTTGGAAGAAACCTGGGATTTTTATTGATGAAGAAGGGGATGCCTTGGGCATCCCCAAGCTTTGACGCTTGTACTTCTTGGATATTTCTTGGGGTGGCACGCGTGGCATCCCCAAGCTTGAGCTTTAGTCCATCCTTCATCTCATTACTCATTCCTTCCATACACCTGAAATTTTTTCTCATACAAAACTTCACACAATCTTTATTAGCAACAATAGTGCACTCAAGATAATAAGTCTTTAAGGTTCAGTTATCACACCAAGAAAACTTCCATTAAAACACTAGCTACTGTATCACTTCCCTCAAAAATCTCAATTCCCCAAAAGAACTCAAAAAGGAACCAACAAGAAGCAAATGCAGAAAATGGCAGAAATCTGTCAAAACAGACCAGCAAGTAAAGAGGAATTTTTTTGAAGACCTTATGTTGCTCAAATCAAAAAGTGTTGAACTAACGAAAGTTAGATAACAACCTGGGGCAGAAGCACAAAACTTCACGCCTCAAAAAGACGTTCAGATATTTTACACGAATTTTTACAGTGAAGCACATAAATCTATTTCCAGGCAACAACTTTCCCAATCATTACTTCTCTCTCATTAGAGGTTACTCTTGGCACAAAAATAAAATAAAAAGGATAAGGAGCGGTTATTACTAAAGTAATAACTTCCAAGACTCATCTAAAACTTTTGGGTTATCTCCCAACAAGTACTTTTCTTTAACGCCTTTAAGTTAGAATAAGAAGCAAAAAGAATCAAGTGTTCTCAAATGAAGAAGCATTAAGAGCAATACCAGAAATATCTTCAACAAGGCAAGGTATATCACCCAAATAAGTTCTAGAGGATCCTCTATCAATGCTCTTAGGTTCACTATTTTCATCAAACGGGTTTTCGGGAACAATCCAATCAAGATTCTTTTCTATGGCTTCATGCATTGCTACTAGTTTAAAGGGTATTGGTATATTAGTTTCCTTCCCTTTAGGTTCATTTTTGTTCATATTTTCTCATATACCAACAACATCTACACATGAGCCTAGCATATTGAAACATTCAAAGACTTTTCTAGCTTCCTTGGCAACATCATAGAATTCCTTAAGCAAAGTTTCTAGAATAAAATCCCTCTTTTTAGGGTCCTCAACTTCCTTAAGTTTAAGAAACATTACTTGCATTAAGGGGTTGAGGATAATAAACCTAGCTTCCAACATGTGAACTAAAGAAGCTGCAGCAATTTCATAGTCTGGAGCAAGTTCTGCAAGGGATCTATCCTCAATATCCTCATGTTTGCTAACATGATTAAAGAATTCTTCAATATTATCTTTTCCAATTATAGAACCACTACCTATTGAAAGGTTTTGCAGGGTGAATTTAGGGATCAACATGGTGTTCTAAGGAAGGGGTAACCACTATAGAAGACATAATTTTTTTTTTGATAAAGAGAGCAAACTAGTAAAACTATTTTTTTGTGTTTTTGATAAAGAAACAAGCAAACAAAGCAAATATAAACTAAGCAAAACAAAAATAACAAAGTAAAGATATTGGTTATGAGGGACTCCCCTTGTGAAGATGTCCTTGACTCCCCGGCAACGGCGCTAGAAAAATACTTGTTGACTCGTGTATTAACGAGCTCGTTGGGGAACCCCAAGAGGAAGGTATGATGAGCATAGTAGTAAGTTTCCCTCAGTTATGAAACCAAGGTTATCAATCTAGTAGGAGCAAGGAAACACCCCAAAGGTGTTGCTAGCTGAACGTTGGCAGGGCGGACTACCGGTGCTAGCAGCAACGTGGAGACCTGCACAACACAACCACAGAACTCTATCCCCAACATGCGATGAGGTTGTCAATCTCACCAGTTTTGCTGAAAACAAAGGATTAAACGTATCGAATGGAAGGAAGTAATAGTTTGCAGAAAGTAAACACAAAGGAGTAAACAGTTTGTAGATTGTATGTAAGAGAAAGGACTGGGATCCATAGTTCACTAGAGGTGGATCTCCTTAAGATAGATAACATGTTGGGTGAAAAATTACAGCGGGGCAATTGTCAAACATCGAGAAAGCATGCAAGCATATACTAATCATCTTGACTCCTTTGAGACTTGATTGGGCATTACACAATTATACATAGACCGCCATCCAAGTGCATCTATTACTAATAATCCACCTTCAGGTTATCATCCGAACCCCCTCCAGTATTAAGTTGCAAGCAACAAATTATTGCTTTATGAATTGCGTGTAATGTAAACAATACGATTGTTCTATGAACAAAATATTGTTGTTTTCTCCCTAGTAGCAACAGCACATCTAGTACCTTAGAGATTTCTGTCACTTTCCTAGATTACCAGAGGCATGAACCCACTATCGAGCATAAATACTAACTCTTGGAGTTGCTAGCATCTACTTGGCCAAGATAGCTACTAACAACGGAAAGCATGCAAGATCACAAATAACAAAGACATGATAGAATCAATAATCAATCTGAAATAGCATCTCAATATCCATCGGATCCCCACAAACACAACATGCAGAATTACAAATAGATGATCTTGATCATGAACGGAGCTCACAAGATCTAGACATGAAAGCACAAAGGAGGAGAACCGGCCATCTAGCTACTACATGGACCCATAGTCTAGAGATGAACTACTCACGCATCACACCGGAGGCTTGGATGATGAAGAAGAAGGCCTCCAGGGTGAATTCCCCTCTCCGGCAGGGTGCTGGGAAGAGCTTCATATCCCTCCTGATCTAGGGATGGAGATGATGGCGGCTACAGACTCTTTCGTGGATTTTTTTGATCGGGTACTTAGGGTTTTGGTCCGGAAGGTAATTTAAAGGCGGAAGGAGAGGCCGAGGGGGTGCTGGGGTCGGCCAGGTGGCGTGGCCGGGCCCCAGCCCTTCTATGTCTCTTATTCTGGCTCTAGATGACTTCCGGTAAAATAGCAACTTTGTCCCGTCCAATTCCGAGAATATTCATTTTCTAACTTTCCTGGAACCAAAAACAACAGAAAATAGGTAGCTGGCACTGTGGATCTTGTTAATAGGTTAGTCCAAGAAATCATAAGAAAAGTACTCCAAAGTGTGGACAAAACACAAGAAAGTAGATAAAACCAAGCATGGAACATCAAAAATTACAGATACATTTGCAATGTATCAAGCATGTGCGAAGTATTCTTGATATGGTAGGTTGACACCTTCACTTCTCGAGAACATCTTCGAAGCACACTAAGGCACTGATGATTCGTCATGGAAGAGAAGAAGTTCTTAAAACATCAGTATCCTCCTAAATGCTTCCCGAGAAGGATTCATTTGTATTACATTGCAAATAGTTCATGTAGGTGCAATTATCCCCTGATAACTTGCTAATACATGGGTTTTGCACCCTAGCTCATTCTTTTTGGAGATTGACAATGTAGTCCATGTCTTGAGAATCTAGTGACTTTACCTCTATGGTAAATGTTGCAACCTTTATATTCAGATATGCTGAGTCTAAAGTATCTCTTAACTTAACCAAAGTTGAATCTCAAGTAGCAATGTTAGTGTTCATAAAGGTTTTTGACGTAGGTCTCTTTGAAAACACGACAAGATTGATTAATGGTTGACACAATTATTTGGAAGACCTATTGCCACATTCTCTTGAATCAGCAATAACAACCACTCCTCATAAGGCTTCTTCTATGATTTATTATAGGAGTTGTGCTTATGGTTTCCTTTATATCCGAAGTCCAACCTTTACTTGATGTCTCGTGTCTCAAACATCGAGGAGAACATTTAAAGTAGAGTTGCTAAATGTTTCTCGGTCTATCCTCTAGACCCTTTTATGTTGGAAAGTGTTGTTGAGCCAAGTAACTGAAGTTTGAGAATGAAGTTTCTTCTTCCTCGTGTCATTAGGAATCTTCTTATATATTCATCTTAGTGGTGTAAAGTGATATCACGATCTTTGGCAAAGATTTTGATAGACCTAGATGAATAAATAGTTTCCTTCACTCCCTCTAACATGTTCGAAGAACTACTATGGTTTTGATAATCAGAAGTTTATCTTGCTACATGTTCCTTGTGACTCTTATGAGTCCTCTCCACCAAAATAACCCTTCCTTCTAGACCTTCTTTTGAATGAAGAGTGATTGTTCTGTATCAAAAATAGTTCAATAGTGTGGTTATCCGTATATCTGTACCTTGGAAGCTCTACCTACATTGTTTAGTAGAGGATCCCTTTCAAAGTATATGGTCATGTTATTTCTGCTGTAAACTCTTTCTTTTTCAGAAGCCTAAACTCTTCTGAAGTTCCATGGTCTCAATCCTTATGAAGACCAGTTATCTAACAACTTGAAACCATCTCCTCTTGTTCCCTCAGTTACCTTGACATGTTTCATGCTCGTTGACTCCAAAGATGTTATGAAACATCTACCTATGAGTTGACCATGAGATACTCTGTTGTGGTTTTGTGTTTTTCCCTCTCTTCTTTAGTGTGTGCAGCTACCTCGAAGAGAATAAAGCACTTCATTCATTAAATAATGGTGGCATGGATCAACCTCTTCAAGAAGATCGTCAAAGTCTAGTGTAACCTTGTTTCTTGTATCTTCCTACCTAGGAATCTCGGGACGGGATTCTGTTAAGGGGGGATGGAGTTGTAACACCCCTAGTTCTACTAATAGTAATTAGGGATTATTTGTACATCCATGACCATCATATTTTAAAATGCATGGAAGAAAATAATATGCAAACCCTAAACCCTAATTCCCCCTCTTTGTTTGAAATGTATTCAAAAGGGTTTTGTATTTTGAAAACTATAAAAATTATGGAGCCCCAACGGATTATAAGGGCTCCGCGGTATTTTGATAAGTTTCTAAAAGTTAATGTATTTTAGAAATATTTAAAACAGAAGGGAAATCGAATTACAAAAGAGAAAATGAAAACAGAAAAAGAAAACGTCCTAGAAATAAAAAACTGGTTTTCTAACTATGTGGGCCGCAACCCACTTCCTCTCCTCTCTCCCTGCCTCCGCACGCGCAGCAGATAGAATCTGCCGCCAGAGTGCTTTTGGCCCAACCAGCCCACAGCCGGCCCATACCACTTCAGCCTCTCTTCCCCGCTTCGTCCTCATCGACGATGACACGAACCTGCTCGCTATCGATACCGGCGCCATCCCTACCCCGCAGAGATGCTCCCCATGCGCCAATATGCGCGTCGCCGCCCCCAGTCGTCTATAAAACAGCCTCCGCCGCCACCGGAGAATCCTAGTTCTCTTTCTTCCCCATTTTCCCTCAGCACCCGAAACCCTAGCAGCTTGGGCTCCATCGAGCACCGCCGTTCCCGACTGCCCTGAGCTCCGTGAAGTAGCCTAGGAGAAGCGTCATGTCTCCATCATTGTCCTCGTCAAATCAAGCAAGCTGGGAAGTATTCTACGTGCCGGAATCGACCCCGACCTCGTCGGCTCCCCTGAGCTCCGGCCATCGATGATTCCCCTCTGTCCGGCCTTCCCTCACTCCACCGGCCTGTTCATCATGCTCGTGGTGAGCCAGTGGTCCTCGTGGACCCTCTATCTCACTCCCTCTCGCTCTCAGTCGCCCCTACGTCGTTCGCTGTCCGGCACCTCCATAGAAGCTCGTCACCGGCGTGGTTCCGATGACCTATTTTCAGCGGCGCGACCACCATTAGGTCCAGCACGCAAGCCCACGTCTAGCGCACCTGCTCTTGTTGCCCCGCGTGCAAAGGATCGAGCGATCCTTGCTCGACAGAGAAGGTTCTCCATTGTTGATGTCATGCTGACGTTAGCATGGTGTCATAATGCCTTCCCTTTTTATTTAATTGTTCTATAATTCTTTTCTAGAAAAATATTGTTAATCTAGGTGGGCCCTCCCTGTAAGATATTTAATCTTTTTGGAAATGTTTTATGAAATTATTAAATATATGACATGTGGGTCCAGGTTATAAAAATATTTTAATAATTCCAAAATTGTTTAATTGTTTTTAAAATGATTTAAAAATGGATTTAAATTGGGAAAAATCATAACTAATTCATTTTAAATCAGAAAAATTTGTATAATATATCGAAATGTTCAGAAAAAAGATCTATCCAATAGATTCATAATAATGCATTGCTCAACAACTTCAATTACAATTTTAATTAGAAGAACAAATGAATCCCTGTAGGTGATTTCGAGGTTCCCCCTATTCTAGGGTTTGTACCCCTCGAATCCTATTTAAAATAACCAAGCATGTAATAGGGTTCATTTAAATACATTTTAACTTGTCATATCATCATCCTTGATTGAGCATTGCACAAATGCCATTTGTTGATTGTTTCCTTCCTTTCCGGTGTCTCTGCTTCTTCTCGGTAAACCTTAGAGTTGATGTGAGAAACGATATCTAGTTCAAGACTGAAGACCGAGTTTAACACCATCGAAGAGAAGTACCTGATCAATGGTGAACCATGTCAAGCAGATGAACCTGAAGTTCTCTATCTCAGTATCAATAGGAAAAGGCAAGCAAACCCAACACATGATATAGTCCTATGAATTCAAAGTATTTCATTCTTGTCATGTGCATACGATTCCAAAGACTTCTATTGATAGATAGAGTAATCATATATGATGCATGTGTCCTTTGTAGACTATACTCCCTGATCCACTACTCCTAGCATAACTATGGTTTGGCTTATGAGCTTCGCTCGAGCTGTTATATCTGTTGCGCTTAGCAATGCTTAGATGTTACCGCTAGTCCATCCGATTGATGAATCAAAGCTACATATGAACCTAGTTGTACAGGTTAACATGGTATGATCAGAGATGAATGTTAAACATGCTAAGGCTTGTATGGGAGGCCACGTCGGGTTGTGGTTTTTGTAGTCCCATACTTTCCACCACTAGGACCTGAGTTCTTGCCTCTTGAACCAAGACGAGCGTATAGCCACACGGGTCCTGGAAACCCCCTCAACCAACGAACTTGCCTAGTAGATTCCATGAGTCACATAGTTCGGGCGTTCCATTTGACATATGCATTCTAGTCATTCTTGAAGGAGGTGCATGCGGCAAAGGAAGCCGATTGGATGAGGAATTTCCTCATGGATCTTGGTGTGGTTTAGGGCTCGTCCAATCCGTTAGACATGTATTGTGACAACAATCGTGTTATCGCACAATCCAAGGAACCTAGACAACAACAGAAGAACAAACATAGACTCATGCGGTACCACCTGATTCGCCAGTTCGTGGATCAAGGTGATATCAAGTTATGCAAGGTACACACGGATGCAAACATTGCGGATCTATTGACAAAGCCGCTACCATAGCCGAAGCATGAGGTGCAACTGAGAGCTATGGGCATTAGATGCCTAGACATGTGATGTCAGATTATTGACTCTAGTGCAAGTGGGAGACTGTTGGGAATATGCCCTAGAGGCAATCATGTATGATTATATTCCCAATGTATTCATAAAGTTATTGTCCATGTATGAACTATTGATATATATCATTGGATATGTGATTAGATTGTTGAACTATATATTCATGTTGTTCATGCTAGTTGTCCTTGGTCGTTGAGGTTGTGGAAGACACACAACTTAGACTAATGTGAAAGTCGACTGATGACACGGTTCCACTTGTCATGGGCTTGGAGATGCTATTACGACTTACACTTATTCGGCTAAAGAGTTTAGCGAATCGGACTGACCCACAGTTGAGATGCAACGAGCATGTTGTCATTTGCAGTCTCAAGCAATGGAATCCTTCGACCTGATGTGATCGTATGATCCGAGTTATGGATCGCCAACTTAGGTTCTATCAAACGTTATTCCGTAAATGGTCAATTATAAAGGTAGGCTTCAGGTTGGCTGTGAAGCAAGCTACGTGACGTGGATTACCAAGATGGGATTTTCCCCTTTGTAATGGAGACATATTCTCTGGGCCCTCTGGTGTGATATGATTCGGAAGCATGGCCATGCGCGACTTGGTTAAGTGTTAACCAAGGAGTCCGAATAAGTGTTAGTCCAGTGATTCGTATATCACGGAACGAGAATAGAAAGTCACGCGTTTAAAGGGATGGCAGCAACTCGCCTATAGCTTGACAAGTTATATCGTGAGACAAAGGGACTTGGACGAAATTCACACCGAGAAAGGTTTGTCTTCTGACTTTACGGAGCTTGGGAGTTGGCACGTTTTGCTAGAGGCCGCTACCAACTATCGACTCAGAGTGGTGATTCCTTTCGTGTCCAAGTGTACGTGAACCTACAGGGTCACACACTTAAGGGAAAGGAGCTCACGTGGATTCGATCCATGTGGAGATTGGGGTACAACCTAAATGGCCCTCAAGCATTGTGCCCAACTAGGAGTGAATATAAGTGGAGTGACAAGGGATTGTCCCTGACCTACCCGTCACTTTCTCCACTCCCATTTCAGGCTAGACAGGATCTAGCAGTCCTTTGCCTGAAGCTCCTTCCTATACGTGTGGATACTAGTAGAGGCGTTGCACGTGCGGCATAGGGGACAAGGAGGTCCGTGGGGATCTAGACATGATATACGGGGGATCGTTCGGCACGGCATCAACTGACGCGCTTCATCAACAATCCGCACATGCGCGTCTAGTGGTAAATCTCGTGGCTTATCACCTGAGCTAGATCTTGGGAGTACCGCGTAGGGAAAAAGTTTTGTTTATCTCTGCGTGGCCAACCAGTTCATGCCTCTAGTAATCTGGGAAGTGACAAAAATCTCTAAGGTTGTAGATATGCTGTTGCTACTAGAGAGAAAACAAATATCTCTTGTCCATGGGGCAATTGTATTGTTTACTTTACACACTTTCGTTAATGCAATTATCTGTTGCTTGCAACTTAATACTGGAAGGGGTTCGGACGATAACCTGAAGGTGGATTATTAGTCATAGATGAAGTTAGATTACGGTCTATGTATTATGTTGTAATGTCCAATCAAATCTCATAGGAGTCAAGATGACTAGTATATGCATTGTATGCTTTCTCAAAACTGTCAATTGCTCCGCTGTAATTTGTTCACCCAACATGCTATTTATCTTAAGGAGAATCACCTCTAGTGAACTATAGACCCCAGTCCATTCTTTTACCATTGATATACCATCTACTTTTACTGTTTACTTTCTTCAAGCAATTACTATCTTCCACAATATACGTTTAATCCTTTGTTTTCAGCAAAACCAGTGAGATTGACAACCTCATTGTAAGTTGGGGGAAAGTTCTGTGGTTGTGTTGTGCAAGATTCCAAGTTGCTAGCAATACCTTGGAGTTGTTTCCTTCTTCTACTGGTTCGATAACCTTGGTTTCATAACTGAGGGAAAACATGCTACTATGCTCATCATACCTTCCTCTTGGGGTTCCCAATGAGCTCTACATTTTGAGCCATCAAGCGCTTTTTCCAGCGCCTTTGCCAGGGAGTTAAGGACAGATTCTTGCAAAGGGGAGTCTCTCACAACCAATCGCTTTACTTTTTTTTTGTTTGTGTTAGTTTCTCTACTTTATTTTGTTTGCTTCTTTTTATCAAATATACAAAAAAATAGTTCCTACTAGAATTGTTATTTTGTTGGTCTGTTATTGTCTTGCTGTATCATGTTTTCTATCAATTGTTGGTTTCTTTGAAACTAGATCTTATTGGCAAGGTGGGTTCATGGAAGAACAAAAATATTATGAGGAACACCGCTTGTCACAAAAAGGGAAACACTTATGGGAAAAAATTAATAAATTGTATACCATTTCTAGAAACGTGTGCTCTACTTATAATGTTACTTATTGCTTTGATAAATCTTGTTGTTGTGGGAGGTATAAACACCTCCCTTTTCAATGTGAGTATAATGATAATGTTACCATATCTTCTTATGTTAAGGGAAATTATGACTTTTATGATGTGGAAGAAATTGAAGAATTTATTGCTTGGAAGCGTGCATTCGAACTTGCTTATTTGCTTGAAAATACTGATGATGCACCTTATAAATATGAGGTTTATGACATACTTAAATTTTTCTTTGATAATTACAAGGAATAAAATGGCTATATTCTTAAATATCTTAATAGATGCTCTCCGCCAACGGAAGAGACTAATTCCTTGCAGGAGCCTATGGAAGAAGCAATTGCTGAAACTAGAAGATCATTGGATGAAAAAGAGGAGGAGAGTGATGATCAAGAGGAGGAAGAATAGAGCAGCTAACCCATGTCTACCTCCCAATAAGAGTAACTCTTTAACTAATACCTTATTTGATCGCCCTCCATGCTTACCAAAGGAGGATGAGTGTGATATTTATATTGTTGAGTTTGTTCATGATGCTACTGAAAATCATTATGAGAGAGGAAAATATGGTTGTTGGAATTCTCATGTTACTAAAACACATGTCTTTATATTGAAAGTTCCAAAGTTGCTCTTGTTTTATCTACCCATTCTTGTTACTATGTGCTTCTTTGATTTATTTTCTTACAAGGTTCCTATACATAGGAATTTGGTTAGACATGAATGTGTATCATATTTGCTCCTTGATGCTCTCTTTTGCTTCAATTCATATTTCTTATGTGAGCATCTTCTCAAAATACTGAGCCTAGCTGAAATGCGTTATAGAAAAGCACTATTGGGAGATAACCCAAATTATTTTTACTTTCAGTAAGTTTTTATTTTGTTGAGTATTGGAAGTTATTGCCTCAGTAATACCCTCTCCTTATCCTTTTTGTGTGGTTTTTGTGCCAAGAATAACCTCTAACGAGAGAGAATAAGACATGGGAAAGTTGTTGTCCCGAAACAGATTTTTTTGCTTCACTGTAAAAAATCATGAAAAAATCCTGTACGTCGGATTGATATATAATTGTTTGTGCTTGTGCCCCAGGTTATTATCTAACTTTCGTTAATTTAGCACTTTTGGATTTGAGCAACATAAGGTCTTCTAAAAAATTGGTTTTTACCTGCTGGTCTGTTTTCACAGATTTCTGCCATTATTTGCATTTGCTTCTTAATCTCTTTCTCTTTGAGTTCTCTTTCACCAATTGAGCTTTTAGAAGGAATTGCTACAGTAGCTTGTGTTTTAATGGAAGTTTTACTTGTGATGAAACTAAACCAAAGGACCTATTATCTTGAATACACTAATGTTGCTAATGAGGATTGTGTGAAGTTTTGTGTGAAGAATAATGTGATAAGATGAAGTATGGACAAAAGCTCAAGCTTGGGGATGCCACCCGTGTCACCCCAAGAAATATTCAAGAACAACAAGCGTTAAAGCTTGGGTATGCCCAAGGCATCCCCTTCTTCATCAATAAAAATCTTAGGTTTTCTTCCAAAACACTTCATTTTTATTGTTTCATGCACAATTGTGTTGTTCTTGGAGCGTCTTCGTTTTTTTTTGTTTTTTTTTTGGTTTTCTTAAATAAATTGTATGGACCCCTGCATTCATATGATATTTCAAATAAGTTGATTGGTGATTGGAAAAGAGTAGGATAATTCATGCTTATAATTGGTACAAAAGGAGTTTTGCTTTGACTATGGCCTAGACTTTATCATGTCATGTTTGATATTTCTTTGACTTTATGCTTAGTAATTATTTCTGTAGCATGACTTGTTCCAAACCATTGATATTGCATAATGTGCCTTGAAAGAATCATGCGTTGTTTTAGCATACAAAAGCATAATATTGTGGTATTCTCCTTTGATGCTTTATTTGGTTGACTTGGCACATGCTTACACCATGTTAAGAATATGAACTAGTCACCTTAGCCTCTATGATCATTTAGTTTTTGACTTGTAATATCACTTGATGCTTTAATTAATATTGTGTTGTCGCTTTGCATGATTATGGCCATTATTACTCTCTTATTTGGTCGCTCCTAGTCTTTTGCTTGCCTCCACATGTACCAAGTATGAGTTCCACTCATGCATCCAACCCCCAAGAAAACCAAGTTATTCCATAGAGTCCACTATAAATTCCTATGCATGGTATTTGACACTATTCCAAGTATATTCATGTTTTTATCTACCTTCCAAATTAAACTTGTTATGTGAAAATTAGTGATTAAAGCTCTCACAAACTTGATGGCACACTTTACTTTCTTGTCCTTAATAAACTTGAACCATTGCATCCATCTATGTTGCGTATATGCTTGCACTTTATAAGTTGAGAATTAGCAGAACCATGTACCATGGGGAACGCTTTCAACATTGCACTTGTTATTCAATTGATATCATGTTCTTTTGTTTATGGATACCGGCGGTGTGAAATAAAAGGGGAGCTTGTAAGCTCATGGAGTTTGTATGTGTGTTACAAAAACTCCTAGGTGGCTAGCCTAAGCCATGCCTAATCATGGTGGAAACTTGCAGCATAACCATAGTGAGCATTCTATGAAGCATCCTCAATAAAAACCTATGCAAATAGCAAATAAAAATATCGTTGAGATGCTCATTGTCTGTTGCCGTGTCATTTTGATATGGAATAGCTCCTTTATCATGGGGGAAGGGGTACCCCATTGGCGGTTCTCCATGATACACATGTACTTACAGTGACAATAACTTACTCATGCATAAAGTTGGGTAGCATGAGGTTCGATACTCGTAGGCAAGGGGCATGAGGTTTTTGACTTATAACTTGTCAAGCATATCCTCATATTTGTTCACTTTAACCTTAATCACCTAAAGATGCTTATGATAGGGGAAATGAGAGTTGAAAAAATAATAAGTACCATAATTTTTGGAAGCTCTTTATGAAACTTGAAATCCCTGTTTCCCTCTTATGAAGGGCCTTTATTTTTTACTTTTATGCTGAGTCTCCATCTTCTATCTTTATGCATCAGCTAAGCGAGCATAGTGATCATTCTTAGTTTCATGTGCATTGTCCCAAAACTTGTTGATTGATTCATAACTTTGATATTGCTTGTTCATAAATTATTTGTATCTAGTCACCCTTATGAACTTTGAAGATGTCCTATGCATTTATGTTTTGCTATACCATGAGGGACAAGCTGAATACCATTCTTATTATGTTTTCTATATGTGAAACAAACAAACTTCTTTTAATGCATTGTTATTCATGAATCTTTTGTTTGTACCTCTTCATGTTGCAACATAGTTGCTATGTCTTATTGTTAGAACTCTATCTTTCATGTTCATGTTAGAGTACGTTGATCCCAGCTATCAATGTTTTACAAATACCTTGATCACGATTATGATGGTGCATGTCACCTCAAAAATTATTCTTTTTATCACTTACCTACTCGAGGACGAGCAAGAGTTAATCTTGGGGCTTCTCGATACATCGTAAACGTATCTATAATTTTTGATGTTCCATGCTTGTTTTATA
Organism: Avena insularis; assembly: GCA_023614405.1. NCBI lineage: Eukaryota > Viridiplantae > Streptophyta > Magnoliopsida > Poales > Poaceae > Avena > Avena insularis. The sequence goes on along the minus strand of CM042696.1, from coordinate 227,261,961 downwards.
TCTACTTTCTTATGTTTTGTTCACACTTTGAGGTATTTTGATACATTTTATGGAACTAACCTATTAACAACATGCCACAGTGCCAGTTGCCTGTTTTGTGTTGTTTTTGGTTTTAGAAAAGCTAGTAAGGAAATATTCTCGGAATTGGACGGGACAAATGCCAAAGTCAATATTTTACCCGAAGCAACATAGAGTTCGGAGAGGAGATGAAGTGGCGCACCAGGGCGGCCACACCTGGTGGCGGCGCGACCAACCCTAGGCGCGCCACCAGGGGGTGTGGGCCCCCTGGTACTCCACCGACCTTTCCTCTTCGCCTATAAAAGCCTCCTGGGACAAAAATCCTAAGTACCCGATCAAAATTCCATGAAAATGTCTGTAGCCGCCGCCATCTCCATGCCTAGATCGGGAGGGATCTGAAGCTCTTCCCAGCACCCTGTTGGAGGGGAGAGATCATCCTGGAGGCCTTCTTCATCACCATGCCTACCTCCGGTGAGATGCATGAGTAGTTCATCCTTGGACTATGGGTCCATGTAGTTGCTAGATGGTTGGTTCTCCTCCTTTGTGCTATCATGTTTAGATCTTGTGAGCTCCGTTCATGATCAAGATCATCTATTTGTAATCTTACATGTTGTGTTTGCGGGGATCCGATGGCTATTGAGATGCTATTTCAGATTGATTATTCATTCTATCATGTCTATGTTATTTGTGATCTTGCATGCTCTCCATTCTTAGTAACTATCTTTCCCAAGTAGATGCTTGCAACTCCAAGAGGGAGTATTTATGCTCGATAGTGGGTTCATGCCTCTAGTAATCTTGGGAAGTGACAGAAATCTCTAAGGTTGTAGATGTGTTGTTGCTACTAGGGAGAAATCAACAATCTCTTGTCCATGGGGCAATTGTATTGTTTACTTTACACACTTTGCTTAATGCAATTATCTGTTGCTTGCAACTTAATACTGGAAGGGGTTCGGACGATAACCTGAAAGTGGATTATTAGTCATAGATGCAGTTGGATTATGGTCTATGTATTATGTTGTAATGCCCAATCAAATCTCATAGGAGTCAAGATGACTAGTATATGCATTGTATGCTTTCTCAAATCTGTCAATTGCCCCGCTGTAATTTGTTGACCCAACATGCTATTTATCTTAAGGAGAATCACCTCTACGGAACTACGGGCCCCAATCCATTCTTTTACCATTGATATACCATCTATTTTTACTGTTTACTGTTTACTTTCTACAAGCAATTACTATCTACAAGAAATTATTGTTTACTGTTTACTTTCTACAAGCAATTACTTTCTACAAGCAATTACTATACGTTTAATCCTTTGGTTTCAGCAAAACCAGTGAGATTGACAACCTCATTGTAAGTTGGGGCAAATTTCCATGGTTGTGTTGTGCAGGATTCCAAGTTCCTAGCAACACCTTGGAGTTGTTTCCTTGCTCCTACTGGTTCGATAACCTTGGTTTCATAACTGAGGGAAAACTTGCTACTATTCTCATCTTACCTTCCTCTTGCGGTTCCCAACGAGCTCTACATTTTGAGCCATCACGTACCGTCAAGGACGATTCTCAATGAGGAGGGGTTGGAGAAGGTTCGTAAGCTGATGGCCTCCGACTGAAACAAGTGGGGCGCCTCGTGGGTGTGGTGCACTAGCAGTGCGGGAAGCAGGTTGCTCGCCACTGCGATGCCCGTCTTCACCCACTCCATCGATGCCCACCTCGTCCCACCATTTCCCCCTTCCTCATTGTTGTCTTGGACCATTACTACATCTAGCTCCTCCATCTCCACACGTGAAGCGGGACCCTCCTAGCTGCCTTTGCGTTCTTGTGTGAGGCCTTAGTCTGGGTGGTGCCGTCTTTGGCACTGTTCTGGCACTTCTACAGCCTCTGCGTCCTCATGCCAGGGGACGTTCTCGGAGGTGCCGGATTCTTAGCTGCGGAGGAGGGAGACTTCAGGCCCAGCTCCATCCTTGGCATGACGTCGGAATTCCACCATAACTAGGTCCTAGTGGATGTCGGCCTGGCCTAGCTTCCGCTTCATGCTCCCGCGGGGGCGGCGGTGGACAATCCTAGCTGGGCTCGCGAGGCGGCTGCCTGCATGAGTCCCGGGCCCATCTCAAGGCGCGTAGCATACTTAAGGAGTCAGGGCTTGTCTGGCGAGATGGGGACAGCCCAGCAAAAGCTTGTGGAACGCACGCTCGATGTCGACTGTCGTAGAGTGAACACCGACGAGCATCTTCGTTGCTTCTACGCCAAGGTCGCCGAGGAGCAAGAGCAGATGAAGAAGGACAACGAGTTGCACTCTCATGGCTTGGCCAGGCCCTTTAGGGGGATTGGCAAGGGAAAGCCAAGACCCAGGAGGCGCGCTTCCTAGAGAGAAGAGAATAGCTGAAAGCCTCCCTTCATGCGGTGGAGGAGCGCCTTGCCTAGGATCTTGTCGATCTGTGTGCCTTGAAGGAGCTATAGGTCGCTCACCCAGAGTTCCAGAAATGTTGGGATATCCACGACAAGGTGTATCAGGGCATCCAGGTGTTGGAGAAGGAGTGGTGCAAGATGTTCCGGGTGCTTTCCAAGCACGCGGACACCACTCTCCAAGACTTCAGAGTAACCGACTTCTACATTGGTCCTCTCACTGATGGCACTGTTGGGAATATGCCCTAGAGGCAATCATATATGAAGTTATTCCCAATGTATTCATAAAGTTATTATCCATGTATGAACTACTGATATGTATCAGTGAATATGTGATTGGATTGTGGAACTATATATTCATGTTGTTCGTACTAATTGTCCTTGGTCGTTGAGGTTGTGTTGGACACACAACTTAGACTAATGTGAAAGTCGGTCAATGACTCGGTTCCACTTGTCATGGGCATGGAGATGCTATTCCGACTTACACTGATTTAGCTAAAGAGTTTAGCGAATCGGACTGACCCACAATTGAGATGCAATGAGCATGTTGTCATTTGTAGTCTCAAGCAATGGAATCCTTTGACCTGAGGTGATCGCATGATCCTAGTTGTGGATCACCTTCTTAGGTTCTATCAAACGTTGTTCTGTAAATGGGCAGTTATAAAGGTAGGGTTCGGGTTGGTTGTGAAGCAAGCTACATGACATGGATTACCAAGATGGGATTTTCCCCTCCGTAATGGATAGATATTCTCTGGGCCCTCTCGTGTGATATGGTTCGGAAGCATGGCCATGCGTGACTGGGTTAGATGTTAACCAAGGAGTCAGACTAAGTGTTAGTCCAGCGAATCATATATCACGGAACAAGAAGAGAGAGTCGAACTATTAGAGGGATGGCAACAACTCGCTTATAGCTTGACAAGATATATCATGAGGCAAATGGACTTGGACAAAAGTCACATTGGGAAAGGTTTGTCTTCTGACTTTATGGCGCTTGGGAGTTGGCACGTCTTGCTAGACGCCGCTACCAGCTATCGACTCGGAGTGGTGACTCGTGCCTTATCGAGGTGTACGTGAACCTATAGGGTCACACACTTAAGGGAAAGGAGCCCATGTGGATAATGGGATACGGCCTAAATGGGCCTCAAGCGTTGAGCCCAGCCAGGGGTGTATATAAGTGGAGTGACAAGGGCTTGTCCCTGACCTAGCCATCACTTTCTCCACTCCCATTTCACACTAGACAGGATCTAGCAGTCCTCTGCCTGAAGCTCCTTCCTGTACGTGTGGATACCGGTAGAGGTGTTGCATGTGCAGCGCTGGAGACAAGGAGGTCCATGGGGATCTGGATGTGCTGTACGTGGATCGTTCGGCACGGTATCAACTGATATGCTTAATCAATATTCTACACCTGCGCATCTAGTGGTAAATCTCGTGGCCTATCACCAGAGCTAGATCTTTGGTGTATCGCGTAGGGTAAAAGTTTGTGTTTATCTCTGTGTGGTACAATAGTGGTACCATATTGTTAGCTTATGGTTTTAGGCTCGAGATCATGCATATGTGATACACAGTTGGCATTAGATTGGATCTAATTGCAGTTTTGGTGGTCGATCTATGAGATAGATCGGTTTTGTACAAAGTTGATTGGATCAACTGTACTCGGGGGAATGGATGATCTGGTTTACGTGATCTAACTGCTAAGGTCGTGGAACAACTTACCCCTACCAGTTGGTTTCCGCCATCGGGGTAGACTGTGACACGTAAATCTGGATGCGGTGATCGAATATCAAAGAGTTTGGTCAAATCGGTAGCGGTATGGGTGGGAAGGGCTACCACATTCCCGCCAAAGGGTTCAGACCAGTCTTGTCCTCTTTCGGCTGTCAGCCAGCTGCCATGTCAGGGGGTGGTCAGCCATCCCTCCGCTTTACATCGTCGCCTTGGTCTCCTTGCACCGAAATGGCTATGTCAGACGCCATCCTTGCCTTGCTTCATCCTCCCACCTCTTTGTGGTCTGCTTTCCATGGATGGACTGGCCGTTGCTTGGACCGACCGTTGGCGGATCATCTTGCTACGCGCGTTTGGACCCAGTGACTCCCCCTCTCGTGGACTTGCAGGGAGGGTTCGGCTCCCGGTCCAGGATGATTCAAGAACTTGTAGAGGATCCAGGCTCTGGTCCCCCCTCCGGAGTCTTGTTCTCCCATGCATGCCCTCAAGAGGGCACCCTGGGCGGGCTAGTCGACTCGACGAGACGGGGTACCCCCGGTGCCAATAGTTCGACAGCAGTCCAAGTGGATCTCCATCTTTCACCTTGCACCCAAGCAAGGATCTTTAGACAGTGTACCTCTTTGTCCTACCCTGCATCTCAAACATGCTCTTGAGGTTAATGATCATATATTATGCCTCAACATTATCGAACTGCAGTTGTACTTCCAGCTCCATGTGACCGAGCATGAGGCAGCTGACTTCCGTCGACTCATCCTGAAGCTGACGAAAAGCGTTTCTTATAGCATTAGACTAATCATTTCATAGCTCATCTGGAATTGGATTGTCTAGGAACTTTTCCTTATTTTGTTGCTTGAGAATGATTCTTAAGTTACGATACCAGTTGGTAAAGTTGGCTCCATTCAACTTTTTCTTCTCAAGGATCATACGCAACGTGAAACTGGAAATTTGAACGGCGCTAGTAGGTGCCATCGAAAAACAAAAGATGCAAAATAGTAAATACAATGTATCTGTAACAGGAGAAAGCGGATTAAAATCTTTAATCACGCACTCTCCCACTAAGACTAATATCCCTCCGACAATCGATAGGGATTCAGGACCCCGGTCAATTATCGGACTAGTGAGCCTTTGCGTCACTGCTATCTGGAGAACCTTCCGAGTAGTCAACACCTTGCTAATAAGATCTCTATTAGATTCCTATTGGATTTTCTGACAACCCTCCTTACCCGGAAGCCCACAACTATTGTGATAGCTCCATCTAGCTACCAAGTGCGCTGTAGAGAGAGTCTGAATCTCTCACAATTTATCGAAGAATGTTGGCAGTGCCCCAACAATATGAGCCCAGTAACCAAAAATGCCTAACTTGTAGTGTTGCAGCAAATGGTAACGTAATTCGACTAGACCTTGTTTGAGGGAAAAAGAAGAAAATGAAACTGCAAGTCGGAACATTTTTTTCTTACACCAGGTAACTTTTAGCTGTAACTTTTGACAGGGTACATATGTCCTATTCTTGTCCAACAAGAAAAGCAACTTTAGTGGTTGATCGTGGACGTTAGCCACATGATGTCCCACTTAGATCTGGACCGGTTCTAACCAAGTTCTTGGCCAAGATAAACCAGATCTTTCCACTTCCCTATATCAAAATAGATCAAAAGGGCAAAACAAAACCAGTGAAAAAGATCCAATCTTTCCCACTAGAGCATCTTATGTGCAAGAACTAGGCCAAAACCCTAGAGTCAATGCTCTGATACCACTGTTGGTCAATGCGCAGAGCCAGGCCAAAAAATAAAAACTTTTCTAGTCAGGCTAGGACTCCGGCGAGCCACCCCATGATCTGGCAAAGGTCAACAGCAATAGCTCGTACCTATCGACGTGCATGTGCGGAAGCTAAGGAAGCATGTCGTGGTGGTGCCATACATTACCCTCATCTCGTCCGGCTCCGCCGAACTACTCAATCCTAGGACAACCTCGTCGCCGTCTCTATGCTCCTCCTCTAATTTCGCAGCCCAACCGCCAACAAGCACCGTAGGTGTGGTGGCTATATTGTCTCACACACGTACAAGGTGGAACAACATCAAGTGAGATGCTAGTCTTGGTCTTGCGGCCACGGGACATGAAGGTGGAATTGCCAAGTCTAGCGAAACCCTAGGTAGAAGCACTAGATTGTATTGCCTGTCATGACCCACCTTCCTTTATATAGACGAGTAGCTGAGGGAACAAAACATTTGTGTACCTTGGTCCTAAACCCTGGCCCTGGACAAAGTGGGTCCTAACCATTGACACGTGTCCATATCAGAACAAGTGCAACTTGCTGTCTTGTGATCATTTTGTCAGAGCACTACCTCAACTCAATAATCATTTAGTCAGACACAACTCAGTAATCATTTAGTCAGAGCAGTAGCTCAGTAACTTTCTGACTAGAGATGATAATCGGTAGCGGCCTCTAGCAAGACTTGCCGACTCCCGATTTCCGCAAGTGCCCTCAATGTGACGATCTATCCGAGCATGTTTGCCTCAGGATATTGGTGATAAACCACAGGGGAGATTCTGTCATCCTAGTGCCGGTTTAACTCTGTTCTTGTTGTAGTGATAACTAATCCCCTCCGACATTACTAAGTTGGACTACCTCGATCAACACTTGATTGAGTAGCTTATGGCCATGCTTCTAAATCATATCACACAAGATGGCTCAGAGAATATCTCTCTGTGATGGAGGGGCAAATTCCGTCTTGGCTGATCGACGTCATGCAACTCGCTTCAAAGTTGGCCCAAGACCACCCTTATGAGAATTATATGGAGTCAAAGCCAGATTTTTGACAAATGGGATTGTGCGGTCCCCTCAGTTCTAAGGATTCAATTGTGTTAGTCAGAGCATATGACAGCGTGCTCACCTCCTACTAACCGGTGGATCAGTTCATCTATCATACCTCTTATGACTAACCAATGCAAGGCGAACATCATCTCCATGCTCATGACATGAGAAACATTGTCATATTTCGACTTACAAATTAGTCTCGGTAGTGGGTTTCCCTCCCAACCTCAAACGACTAAGGACAAACTGGCTAGAGCTAGATACAAGTATATGGTTCCACACTTGCAACAATTATAGTGACATATACAACTAGCTCTAAGCCAGATTCTAGGTGACAAATACATGGTGGAAGTGTCAGCCTCTAGGGCATCATTTCTAACAAGGATTTCCTTACCAAGAGGAGTCTTGAGAAAATAAAAGGTTATGTTTTGCAAGTGGTACTGAAATGTAGATGGAGGGAAAATGTTTACAAAAACACACCCGCTTCTATGTATTTTGCTAGAACATATAAACTATGCAACCACATTACCCTAGAATGGGATAAGGCTTGACTTGATATTTTTTTACTCTTGTATGGGATGCCTCGAAAATACTTATAAGGGATCATATCCCTCGAATGCTGGGTCTCTCTCCAGGGGGAATCCATATGATGGAGCAATGGTCTGGGGGAGATGCAAACTGCCTTTGTGCGAATGTAAAATGCACTCCAGATGGTCCATGGTACAAGACGCCCTAATCTTGAGAGGAACAACACATATGGTAGGTTCCTATACTGGAGTGGCATCCTGAGGGTTTTGATTGGTTACTCGACCCATGATCCATGCGTTATTAGGGAAGGGTACTCGAATGGTTTGGGTAAAGTGTACAACTTATGCATAGTGGAATTCTATTTGAATAGTCGTGTCCGTGGTCATGGACGGTTGGCAAGGCTTCTGCTTAGTGGTCCTGGGTTTTTTCCAAAAAGCTTTCGCAAAGCAAAGGCTTTTGAAATGTGTTGACCATGGGATGGTCAGAAAGGAAGGAAAGAAGTTTGGTCATGGGATGACTGGTAAGGAAGGAGTGTTGGTCATGGATGACCAGGAATGAAAAATGGGTGACCCTAACCTAGTGGTTTTCAATCTCAAATGTTTTAAAAAGGCTTTTAACAATGATATAGAGATGCTATATCTACAAGAGAAACTGATTTTGAAAAGGACCTTAGGTAGAGCTTTCCTACTACCACAGCCATATTGCATATCATGTTTATTGTTACACTCTTAAGGTGGTTCACGATTACATTAAAAAGTACTCACTAGCATTATCGCTAGCTATTTACTTGGCTAGACTTTGATAAGGAAGGCACAAAAGAAGGTGATGTTGATGATTATGCAAGCTAGGACGTTCTCCTAGTTAGTTGCCTGTAGGGTTAAGGCATTACTTGGGCTCTACGCTCGATTATGTTCTACTAGTGATAATTGGAGTAGCCTGATGGGGCTCATGTAAGGTATAGCCATAATGGCATTATTGTAAGTGCTACTCGTTCTATTTCGGATGTTATAATGATTCTTGTCGGTTATGTGCCATGACAGACTGATCATGGGATCGCGGTGATATGCGTAGAAAGGATTCTCGGATGGTTAATCCGAGGACCCCACAGACTTGGTATCAGAGCCATCCTGAATTTAGAAAAACCATAGTTAGCATGGTTGCTAGACATGAAAACAACTATTTTGGAAACTCCTGCTTTCGAAAACTATTTTCTCAAAGCCTTTCGAAAGATTCTACATCCTATTATATCCTATTTGTAAGTTGTTTTGAAAAATGGTTTATACTATCACTCGTCCAAATTTCAAACATACGAACTCAAAACCTTGTGAAGACGATGATAACAAGATAAAGAGAATTAAGTAAAAGAAAACCAAAGGAGACTACAAGATCGCCCTACCCGCAGAATCCTCATGACCAGAAGAATCGAGTGCTTCAATACATAGAAGAGCCAAATGATATGGCAAAGGCTTCACATGCAAGACAATGACCTAGATCACAATAATGTTTATACCTATGATCAGTAGTCCTAAAGTAGGTCGTGTTTGCTTTCCTAAGTGCACAAGTTGTTGCTTGATGTGGGATGTTTCCCCTATATCTCGACTCAACACCGAAGATCTACAACTTTCATCCGGCACCAAGAAATCACGTCTACAAGGAAGATTCACATCATCATGACCTTTAGTAAGGCTTTAAGGTTGGAAGACTGGATCTTCCCATTCAATTCAAGTAAAACCTCCACTAGAAGATACATCTGGAAGTTTTAACCCTTCATCGTTGCTAGAAGGTGATAAACCCTTGGGATACACTATCAGATTGGACTCCTCCCGAAGCAATAGACTGTTATATATGACTTCTTGGAAGTAATTCATGAAGTTTCTAATCCAACCACCCTATAAAGCATTGACTCTCAAGTCATGCACTGTGAAATAACATAAGATTGACCTTATCAATAAGTATGGACATATACTCAACTCTCCAGGTACCTGACAAGCTTGGAATTATGGAGGTATGCATCCCTGAAGTCGACAAGACTACTCTCCAACCGGTAATGAAGCGACATAAAGAGTCGAGATTAAAGAAAGTTTTACGAAGTCACTAATCTACTACTTTAGTTGAAGACGAACAAGGAAAGTCGTGAATATCACTAACCCGCTCAGATGTAACCTGTTGGAAGCTCCACTAGTCGACCACTCTGTTAGGCTATTTACGAATTGTATATGAGCCTCATAAGGCGTAGCATGCACAAAGTCATCTAAAGATTTCAACTCTAGACAACAGGTTGGTGACATTCTTCCAACATCATCCTACAACACCAAGAAGGAAGGATTGTGTCATCTCCAAGCTTCCTAGTACAACCCTTAGGGGGAAAGACTGCACCTTTCCCACTAAAATAGAGTAACCCACCGCTAGAAGCGATTATAGGAGATTATACTCCTAGCTCATTGATTAGTATGTGATAATACTGTAAGGAAGAATCATGGACCCTTATAGAAATGCCATCAAGCCACATACTTCCTTCTTGAAAAGGTACTTCGGAAATTTTCCAACCATATGTCCCGCATCAACTCAATAGATACCGCGTCCAGAAAGAGAAAGAAGATCGACCATCATAACAAGATCTGAAGCCTTTGTAAATCTCTGTCTCCAAGAAGTCAAACTACAACTCTACTAGCAATACAACCACATCCGAAGACGAAGTCCGTAAAGCATGTCCACTACACTCCGTTAGCACTACCCTCTGGAATCTCGGGATGGGATTCTTTTAATGGTGGCAGGTCTGTAACACCCAACTTTTAGTAACCCTCACTATGTGTTCGAAACTACAAAAACTAGGGGAACATAATCCTTTTCTTGATTCCTGGTAAAGTAGTGGTTTGCTTATTTGTTCTTATGATTCTAATTGTGTAGTAGCTAAGTTATTGCTCTACCTTTCCCTCAATTGAAAAAGCTATTTCACACAAGACAATGTGTTGGCTTACTATTTCACAACAAGAGCCATGATACCTTTGCAACAACAAATGTTTTCTTAGTCACTATTGACAAAATTATGGAGATCTATGTGATACCATCTCCTTATCTTTTCAAGACATATCCTTTCAAATATCCTTACCTCTAGTCTTTTCTAAAATCTTTTATAAAGATATTTGTTTCCAAATCTTGGTAGAAGTGCCAAGGGACTCTCAACTTCTTAAAAATACAAATCCTTCAAAGCTCTTTTTTAGACCTGAAGTACTGCTTGGGTGTGTTGGAAGTCTTCTTAAGATATTTGTATGAATTGCCTTGATATGTTGTCTTCAAAACATGACTGTCTTGACTTGTTTGATTAGGAGCTAGTATGAGCTTCTCTAATAGATCATCCCCTAGTAACAACACACACCCAACCATTCCGCCTCTAAAACTCTTGTGAATAAAATCATTAAACTAACTCAATCTTCCACTCTAGTAAATAACCCTAAAAATACCAAATTTCATTAAGTCTAGAACTATTAGCAGGATCCGATCTTTAGGCCCCTATCTACAACCTTCTATTGAACTTTTAGTGATATAGTGGGACCATACTCCACACCGTCATGTGTACTTTCAAACCACACTTTTGCCCCTGACTAGCTCATCTTTGGACCCACTTGTCCTTGATGGTCTTGTAGGTAAGATGATGTTCTGTTTTGGCAGTGTTAACATATTCAATCCTTGGAAGATGTTTCCAAAGCCCTCAGCCTAATCTGGATCAACTCAAAGCATGAATATCATATATACAACTTACACTACAACCCCATCAAGTTACCTGAGCCTTGGGAATATTGCAACCCTCTTCTCCAACTTGATCTTCCACCCATGGAAATGTTTCACCAAGAGATCCCTTTTCCTCTCTTATTTCTTGTTTTCTTTAAATCAGGTTTTGATATTCAAAACCCAAAGTGTGCAAATGATAGCTACACTATGTGGCCATCATCAACCTTAGAAATAAAATTTTAGTAAATGCTTCTCCATAATTATTTTGGCCTAAAACAATTTATTTCATTTCTCTTACAAAAACTTCAAAACCCCTCTTATTGAAGAAAGTTGGTTTTTCTACGAGAAACTTTTTCATCTTTAGGCACATTTGAGGCCTATAGTATGTTCCATACACTACTAGGAAAAGGAATATAGAAAAAATACCGATGGCGTACTAAATTAGTGGTCCGCTGGCGCTATTTACCACCGGTGCCCCACTTTAGCTGCGCACCAACACTATTAAACTACCCCCAACGCCCCACTATTCACGCCGCTGGCGCTAATCGGCGACCAGACCTGCCACTCATCTCGCAAATTCCCCCGGTGCCCTAGACCCATGCGCGCCGACGCTAACCGCCATACCACCGGCGAAGTGAGCATGCGCGTGCCAGAGCTAACCAGATTTAATGTCCTAGCTGCGCGCTGGCACTAACAACCGCTGGTCCCACACCCACTACCCGGTGCAGTAAGCATGCACGTCGCTGCTAACCCCATATGGAGCCTACCTCTCCTTCGTGCCCGATCCGTGCAACTCGATCTGCACCGTCCCGCTCCCACCCATCCAACAACAGGCAAAATGCATGCACGATTTCCAAGCCCCAAACAAACCCTACCTCCGACCCTCCTTTGTCCTATCCGCTTCAAAGGAGAGAGGCGTCGGCGTAACTATGAACCAGCGGCCACCATCGCGCCACCCGGAAGGAGATGATCCAACGGCGTCGCGGTTGTACACGCTTGCACCCTGTGCGGTGCTTCGTCTAACTTTCCACACCGCGTCACGTGCCACCATGCAACGGAGATGGTGGCTCAGTTCCTGATGCCGGTGGCCGCCAGATCCCCTCCACCCCGCATCCTCCTTAGCGACATGGTTGTCTCCTCCGTTGGCCCCTCCTTCCCTCCACCTCACCTCTGCCTCCCCACTACACCGGTTCACTGGAGCTCCTGCTTGGCGTCCACGTCGGCAGGATGCTGCTGTCGCCACGTCTGCTACGACCTGCTGCATCACGATTGTTCCCAGCTCTCGTCTCAATCCCGATCCTGCCCACTGCAGGTTATCGGTACATGGATGTACAAGTTATTTGTGTTTAAAGTTCAGTTTATGGGTTCCACATTCTGAAAATACAGTATGACCGACTTAACTTCTACTAGGATTCTAGTCGGTGCTACTGAAATTGATTAGCATGCAAACTTTTCTAGGATGCTTTGCTGATTGGTTCTTTCAAATCTTGTATATTACTATCTCATTAATCGACTACTTTCTCTTTGTTTGTATTCACACAATTTCTCTCTAACACTTGTCATGAATATGCCAAGTTATCTCTTCTATGTTGAAAACCATGTACACCCTACATGTAGGGGCAATGTCATTCAGAACCAGGGTGATATTGTGTCTTTATTCTTTGCTAGCTGTATTTGTCAATCTAGTATTTGCTTCAGACTGAAAGTTTGCCTGATGATATGTATGCATGAAACGCTGTATTACAACCTGTGCTCTCTAATAAAATATGCTTGCAGAAGCTTATTCCTTTATATGGGATTTCTTTGTTAAGTATTTGTATATTTGATTTGGAGTAACAAGTGCTGATACAGTAGCTACTGTTGTTCGTTGGAGTAATCAACCAAGATAACAATCAGGTGCTTTGCAGGGTAATGCAGGACGTGGGACAGTTCATGAGGGTGGACGTGCATTACTGTGTTGGGGGCAAGAGCATCAGCTAGGGCGTCTGCGAGGAGTCGGGGATGCGCAGCAGCGACGAGGATATCTGCGAGGAGTCGGGGATGCACGAGACAGCCAGCAACAACGTGTTGAGTTTTTTTTTGAACTAGATTCTATGCCTAGATTCAAAAATAAATTCAGAGAGATTTACTTAACCAAATGACATCATTCAAATTTTGTTAGAAAGATAGTTAAAATATCTATCCAAGTCCGTTGGATTTAAATCAATTGGAGTTAGAGATCACATATACCAAAAATAACAAGTCAGAGACTTTTCTGTATTCAAACATTTTTCAAAAATCAACCATAATAACTTATGAGTTGATTCCAACTCTCAAATATCACATTTGACCATACCTATCTGAATATCTAAAAATATTTAGGTTTACATGCAGTGACTTTGGACTAGTACCAAAAGAATGTTATTAGGGCATTTCTAGTCACTTTAAATTGATTAAATAATAAACTTAAACTTTATAAAATGAGACCAACCCTTTTAAATCACATTCCCATGTATTGGAATATGTGGTGATGACATGTCTCTACATGATCCCATATTTTAATTGGAGAGTATTAAATCTTAATTAATTTCAATGAGTAGAAATTACTTTTCTCAAATAAAATATTGAAACTAGTTCTTTAAATCTTGTGACGATTGTGATGATACTAGGTCATCAAGTGTGTGCCTTAGTGTGCTAAATAAACTAGTTAAGTATTGTTTGGTGATTGTGTATCCCGTATTCCTTTATAGAAGATAGTACCGACCAAGTCTACGAGGAGGAGGAGTTCTACCCCGAAGAAGACGAGGAGAATTTTAACCACTGCACCAACCAAGGCAAGAAATCATTAACAATGCAATCTAACACTTGCAAGCTTGATAAACTAAGAAAAATGCCTTAAGCAGGCTTTGGTTATACCATTTTGATTTATGCCCATCCCAAGTTTTACTTGCAAGCTTTACTTTCTTTTACTTTACCAAAGTTCTTTACTTTTATTGTAGATAGCATAAAGAGTATAAAACTTAGCCTATCTAGTTATACTTAGATGTTATTCTATGGCATGAGATTGATGATTTAGCACCCCTTATTAGTGAACACTCTTAACCTGACTGGCTAGTGCAAATCATAAAACTTGGTGAAAATGATTATGAAAACCTTGGAATCATCAGTCATTCTATTGACATGTTTTGACATGTGTTGAGAAACACAAATGGTTTATGATGATTAAAATGTTGAGGCATGAGCCTTAGCCCTTTATAAAAATTGATGGTTGGGTTCGGATGCGATACCATTCCAATGTTACCGTACAACCACAATACCTGAATTGGCTAAGGCATAGCTGGAAGTTTATATGAATTAGTATGGGTTCCCTCACGGAAGAGGTTTGAGCTGAGGCTACCTCTTGATGATGTCCACCAATGGAGTGCCCAGGATGGCAGATGGCCATGGCTGGGAGGTCAAGCTCATAGGGGAGGTGCCCATACTAGAGTGTGTAATTGAAAGGTTATGATTGATTATCCGCATACTAAGTATGATGATTCAGGGTTATCCGTAACTATTCGAATTTCCGCGGTCATGGACAGTTGGAGTGGTCATATTGTTCCGTCGTCAGATGTTTTTAAAATGACGTGTGAAATGTTTCGTGACTTGACTTCACCACAACAGGGTTGTGACTATGAAAACTAAGTTACCCACTTAAGTGATTTAGAACATTAAAGTAGCTTTCGTTACTTCTGAACTCATCTTAGGTTTCAAATTAGCTTTTGCAAATAAACTTAGAGCTTAGCATTCCTACTAAAACTACCTTACTTGTTAGTGATAGTTTGCGAGTACTTAAAGAGTACTCATGGCTTTGTCCCTAGCTATTCCCATGGCCAGACTATGAGCAGGACTATCCGGAAGAAGGACAGCAGGACGGCTACGATAACTAGGATCATCTCCCATCGTCAGCATTGCCTGTGACACTGAAGATGGAGCCAACCGCTACGCTTATTATTCCGCTGCTTGTTTGTATTAAGACTGGATCATGAGATCCATTATTTGTGTAAGACCTTATTATGGTTTGTAATGGATGATGTACTGTGATATCCAATCTGTTATGTCTCGCAAAAAATGGTAATCCTAGGATTGCGATGTATGGCATAACAGGCATCTGGGATTAAAAATCTAGGTGTTAACAATGGCGATGTCTTTGATCAAATCTTAGACAAGTCAAGTTGAAAAGTAACAAAGGGAAAATGACTTTATGTTTAATGGTTCAACAACAAAGATTCTCATGGAATGCACAAGGGTCATTATGGGCATCCTGGTTCCGTTGATGATCATTGGTCCGAGAGGGGTCTCGACCATGTCTAGAGTGTTCCTGAACCATTAGGGAAACTCACTTAAGGGTTTTATAATGCTCAGAGATTACTTTGGTATCATAGGAATCACCAAAGAAAAGAGAAGGGGAATCGGAAGGGTTTCGGGAAAGTCTGGCGGGTGTCCAGAGTTGTCCAGAAGGAGTTCCGGTGCAACGAGAATTAAATAATATGTAAATATACATTAATTATTGAATTATACATTTATTTATATTTATTTGATAATTTAAATATGATTTAATGGGTAGCCCAAGACAAAAGGAGAGGAGGAGTGGCCGTTTGGGCCCTTCGTGCCCACATGGGGCCCAAGGAGGCCTTGACTGACCGGCCAAGGTGTCCTCCCGCCTCCTCGTCTCCATTAGTCTCATATTTCTTAGGAATTGGACTTGGCGGCTCCCCTCCCACTATATAAAGGAGGGCATAGGGAGGGATTTAAACACACTAATTAATCCCAAGCTTTGAGGCTTCTCCCTCCAAGTGTCCTCCTCTCTCTCCTTCTCTCTTGTGACCTCAGCCCACTATAAGGGTTAGGCGAATGAGAGTGTTCTTCACCGTGGAGCACCGTCGCACTGCACGGATTCCAGATACAAGAGATCTACTTCTGCATCCTCTATTGGATCAGAGTACGGGATTCGTTGTCAAGCATCGTATGTGTGTGGACCCCTACGAGGCGCTGCACTTATGGCGCTCCAATTGTTCGAGCCATCGGAGTCATTGGAGCTGGTGGAGCCGTCCTAGTTCAGAACAACCTTGAGGTTGGCGTCAGTACGACTACATCATCCATGTTCTCCAAAACGTTGACAAATATTTTTGGTCTTCAACTTTCTAAGTTCACGAAAAGCCCCTCCCGTTACTGCATTACTCCTAGATAGATCCTGGAAGTCGGTGGTTTGCATAGGAAAAATTATTGTTTTCAGGCGCTAAACCCCAATGGTGGTATCAGAGCCGATCTATGTGTAGTTGTGTTAGTACTAGTAGAACACATGTTGATTGTGTGGGCATTGATCATATAATTTTTACCCTCTGATGTGTACTTGCGTATACCGCAACACTGCTTGGTCCAAGTGGCTACTGACCGACATTACGCGTTCATTCGCGATACTGGTCGACACTTGACATACAGCTTGCACCGTATAAGTGCCTTTGGGGTGTTAGTTTCTCTCACAATAGTTGGTAAACCATTTACAACGGAGGGCCCCGAAAGGGGTGTAATAGCAAGAATTATTTAATCAACATTGTGGTTCATGTTCGTAGGTAAGAAACAACTCTTGTGCAAAATCCTTGGTAGCCACATAAAATATGAAAAAGATAATGTAGAGGCATCTAACTTTATTTTGTAAGGGATTTTGATATGATATGTTCAAAGTAAAAGGTATAGTAGTTTAATTTCATGTTGCTAAGTTGTAGTAATATGATGGTGGCATAAAGAGCTTTGCGCCACACACCAAAGTGGAAGATGAAGATCATGGCACGACAATCGACGACCATGTCATGTCACATGTATTTACATTTGATGTTTAATTGTGTGCATCTTGTTTGTGCTAGTATTAGATACTCGACGGTAGCATTCATAGGATGATCCCTTCACATAATACCAATACTTTTCTCCCTTAGTGTGCACCACCAAGAAAGTTCTCTGATATGAGGCACACCATGACGATCGGGTGTAAGACATATCTGCGTTCGCATATGATGGGTGTAAGACATGTTGCACATTGGATACACGTAAAGTTCAATTGGGGAGCCTATCATATATAAACATGGCTTCGGAACATGAATAATTGATCATGAGTCACATAAATGATGTGATTGACCCTGGAAAATGTCTACCTTTGTAGCTATGTCACTGGCTGTGATGATTGGGGGTGACATAGTGAATGGGGATCATGTAATCACTAAAACTCCCTTAGGGAATTTTGTTTTACTAGGAGCTCATCTAATGTATTGAGATTATAATTTGAACTCATGTATTATGAACTTAGTCTAAATGTCTTTGCAAATTCTTGTGTAGATCATGTCAAAACCCAAGTCTCCTTTTAGTTTTGAGGGTTTCATGGATAGTGAGAACCTCAAAGTAGATAGGTTCAACTTCATAGACTGGTACCAATGCCTAAGGAACCTCCTCATATTCCATGATATATTCTATGTGATGTAAGGACCGCTAGGAGATTTTCCCATGGGCTTCACCGGATTGTCAGATGATCATGATTATCGTGCCCGACGTGACTCCTTCATGGCAGTAAAATACACTATGGTTCATGTCATGGAGCCTCCTCTAGGAGCACCATTCCATGATATTGAGGCCTTCTGCCTGGCCGAAGGACTTAAGATGCTCTTTCCATCTCAAGACAGAATCATGGCGTTTTAATACATGGATGAATTCCTATCAACCAAGATGAGGGAAGATACCAACCTGGAAGACCACTTGGATATTATGGAAATAATTCATGAGAGAACCTTGTGGACATCATGGACTACTGGCTTAATGACAAATTTGTGATAGATGTGGTGTTGCGCTTGCTACCCCACAGCTACAAAGATGTCATCTTGAACTACGTCATGGAAGGGAAAGAGTTTACCTTCCTTGAGTTCATGGCTCATATGAGAACCCCGAATATAGTGTTTGCTCCAGGAGCTGTCATCAATAGGAAAGGTATATATTTGATATACAAAGTTATAAATGTTTAATTTTCAAACACTTATAGAAATTTGCAAAGTATTTGATACTTGTACTGTTTTGTGAAAACAGGACCTGCTACTTGAGAAGTGATTGAAGGAGTGGGCGCGACAATGCGTGTTGATGGCAAACAAGATACCAACGATGCTCTCCTTCTGAAGTTATCATTTGGATTAGAATATTTTAATAAATTTGTAATCGATGAGAGTGAACTACATTAGTGTGTGTCTTGCATTTGTAAGAAAATTATTCATATGAATTTGAGACAAATCAGTTGCTTTATTGGTATGAGTAATATCTTTTATGTTCACGGTTTTGACTATGAATGGGTTATTCATATTTTCATCTTGATGATAGAAATTTAAATGTCTATAAGATTGTGAAAATTCCAAAAAATATTCAAACTTAATAATGATATCATTTTGGATGTCACTACTGTGTTATGTCATAATTGTACATATGAAAGATTTCATAAGTGATGAAACCAAGGTCTTAATGATACAAGATCTTTTACACATACAAACCATGCCTCTGTTGGGAAAAATGACTAAAACTCCATGTTTTGGTAAGACAGAGTGTGTGTTGAATAATTAGATATCATACATGATGATATGTTGTATTGTTCAACAAATGGTGGATATCATTATTTCGTAAAACTTCATTGTGAATCTAAGAAAATAAATGTATTCGCTGAATGAGACATAGGTCTGAAACTATTTATTATGAACAAAGAATTTCAGAGTGAAGAAGAATATTGAATTAACAAGAATACGAGTCTTTACGATTTGATAAAAACAACAAGTATATGAGTTGTGATTCAAGAATATAAGACTTGTGAAATTTTTCCACAAAATACAATATTAGGAATATGTCAATGTATAAATAATTGTAATCATACCATATTAGCTATCATATGGTCTAAAGTAATTTCTTATTGTGTTAGCGTTGGTATTTAAAGAATATAAATTGGAATAGCGCACACTTACTTATTGTGTAAAGAATCATCAAGTATTTGTGGAAACAACACCATACGTGTATGGTACAATGTGGTTCCCATAATTCTAGAGTTATGTGAGAACTCAGAATTAGAACACATAAAATTTTGTAGTGTGTTCCTAGTAAACTAAGAATACGTATTTCACAACTACAACCAAAGTGGAAAATTAGTATTGCTCAAGGTGGTGATTTATCGAGAAGAGTTTCTCAATAAAAGAGTTGATGGATAAAGGTGAAGTCTCAAATAAGGTTGACAACCTTGCCTCCAAATGTCAGAGTAGCGCAACGAAATTGATTCTGGAACAAAACTGTACAAATAGAGGAGAAACTAATGATAATGATCAAAAGTTTAAGTCAGAGCTTTTACTAAAAGAAAGTAGGATTCATGAATAAGTTCTTCCTCATTGTAGGATTGAATTCATGATTCAATAGTCACGTTAACTAAGCAATAACATACCTACAAACTACAAAGAAGCGATGGTCAACCCAAGTACGAGAAATGACTTAGAGTCATGAAATCCTATACATTAAGTTACATTTAATATAGTAAAGTAAAATGTTACTTGATCTTCTAAAGGGACTACCAGAGTAATTGATCATGGGGCAAGTTCAAAAGTATTTGTGCCACCGTGCCCAAGTTCATAGAATCTCTTGGTGAATCACAAGGAAGAAATGAAACTTAAAGTAAGACAGACAGCTTGATTTGTGTCAATAAATGTCTTGAACAAATTCAAATGGTTGACTACAATGTGTAGCAATGCTTAAGTCAAACAAATGGAATCTCGTACCTAGAATTCTCTATTTTATGAATGATAAAAGGATGTTGGGATTGTGCCCAAAATATTGAGAAGACCTGCATTTAGAATAAATTGAGCCTTTGCTAGGAGAGTTCTATACTATTATATGTAACATGCATATTTGAGTGGGAGCTTTATGAAACATTCTGATATGTGAATGACATATTGTGAGTGGCATTGGTATTAGTAATTATTAGAGAATATTAAGTAGATGAAGTTGAACGAATATGGAACATTGAAATCTATCAAGATAGACTGATATGTTAAATAGCATTAATTCATAATGTTTTCCTAGATTAGATTCTGAAGAAATTTAGAATGGAACAAGTTAAGATGAAAGTTATTACCTGTCAAACTAGGTGAAGCATTGAGATTGTCTCGGCATGATGATGGTTAAAATAAGGAAAACATGTGTAACATCTACTATGCCTCAGTCATAGGTTCCATCATATATAACCATGTTGTATACTCGACATAATATGACCCAAGTTCTTAATTAGAAGAACATGTTCCGAAGTGATATCTGAGTGAATAACTAAACAAAAGGTTAAGTATAGTCTTTAGTGTATAGAGAGAACTGAAGGTATACATATGATTTCTAAAGGATGGTGAACTCGATCATAAAAGGGTTATGCTAGGAAGTTCCACCCAACCAAGATGATTGGAATTCTCATAATATTGAGTGCCCTAGAATAAGAGAAGCACGGTTATACATCAAAGTGGCATCTATTGCACTATCCATAAGATTTAATTTGACATAAGAACTATGTGATTACTTCAAAGGTAAAATATGCAATGTTAAGGTTGGGGAAGTCCATCTTCCCATAGAGTATGTTCCTAATGCTCATGGCAATGAAAACATCATCTTTTGATTGATTAATAGGATGTCATGACAGAACGAACAAAAACAATACTTTGTCACCAAAAGATAATAATTTACACCGCAAGGGTATCATGTGATGATAAGAAGAATGTCAAATTAGGTGACATTAAAAATTTGCAAAGCCATAAGGATCTGTATAGTATAGTCCATAGACAAAAACTATTCCATGAGCAAGCATGATCCAAACACCAAACATTTTATGGTATAATGATTCGTATCAAATGCAGCTAGTTTATTTGTACTCTAGTGCAAGTGGGAGACTATTGGAAATATGCCCTAGAGGCAAATAAATAATATAGATTATTGACATATTTAAATAAGTTCATAATAGGTTTTTATATAATGTTGTAACTGTATTGATAGGAAGGTAAATACACATGTGATATGTAAACCACCAGAGTCCCAATTTATCCTCTAGACACTAGTTCATTGGTCAATCGATGATCAATGTTTCAAGATCATGGACATTTATGTCAATTGATAATGGGGCCATTTCATTAGGTGAATTAAAGTAATAGACATACCCAACATGGAATTGTAACATGATCATGTCACAAAGTTCACTGTTACAATGATTAGGAAAAGTAGTAACCAATTCCTTAGACCGTGAGACCATATTTAATCATGTCACTCAAGAGTGCCTTGTTTGCATCAAACGTCACTCAGTAAAATGGTGATCTTAAAGGTGTCTTTGGGTAATCAGAGGGGCATGTAGAGGAGTGTGTGTCAAAATAGGCATTTGTTCTTCCGCATGATGTAGAGATACTCTAGGCCCACTCAGAGACATCACATCCATAAAGCTGCAGCGTGTGACTGGGTCACGGGGATGGTATAAATCGGAACTAGTAAAGTTGTACTTATTGGTAACAAGATTGAACCAGGCTTGGCAATGTGTTTAATCTAGTCTCATACAAGTCAAGAATCAAAGTAACAAAG
Source organism: Avena insularis (assembly GCA_023614405.1). Lineage (NCBI taxonomy): Eukaryota > Viridiplantae > Streptophyta > Magnoliopsida > Poales > Poaceae > Avena > Avena insularis. The sequence goes on along the minus strand of CM042696.1, from coordinate 227,240,130 downwards.
GGAAAAGGACTCTATGTTTGATGGTTCAACGACAAAGATTCTCGTGGAATGCATCGGGGTCAGTATGGGCATCCAGGTCCCGCTAATGATCATTGGTCCGAGAGGGGTCTCGACCATGTCTAGATTGTTCCCAAACTGTTAGGGAACACAACAGACTTAAGGGTTTGACAATGCTCGGAGATTTTTTCGGTGTCATATGAATCATCAAAGAAAATAGAAGGGGAAATCAAAAGGGTTCCAGGAAAGTCCGATGGGTGTCCGGCAGGAGTTCCGGTGCAACGGGAATTAAATAATATGTAAATATATGTTAATTATTGAGTTATATATTTATTTATTTATTTAAATATGATTTAATGGGCAGCCCATGCCTAATGGGTCAATTTTCTAGGGGAAGAGGCCCAAGAGGGATGGCATGCAAAGTGGAGAAGGGAGGAGTGGCCGGGTGGGCCCTTGGTGCCCACGTGGGGCCAAAGGAGGCCTTGATCGGCCAAACAAGGTGGCCTCCCACCTCCTAGTCTCCTTTAGTCCCATATTTCTTAGGCATAGGACTTTGGGGCCCCCTTCCCCTATATATAGGTGGGGATAGGAAGGGATTTAAACACACCAATTAATCCCAAGCTTTGAGGCTTCTCCCTCCAAGTGTCCTCCTCTCTCCCTCTCTCTTGTGACCTCGGCCCCACTGTAAGGGTTTTTCGAACGAGAGTGTTCTTCACAGTAGAGCACGGTCATGCTATGGGGATTCTGGATCCAGGAGATGTACTTCCACAACCTCTGCTGGATCAATGTCCTGGAGTCGTTCTCAAGCACCATATGTGCGTGGACCCATACAAGCCATTCTACTTGTGGCTCTCGAGTCATTCGAGCCATTAGAGTCAGTGGAGGCAGTGGAGCTAGAGCTAGTGGAGCCATCTGAGTCCAGAACGACCTTGAGGTTGGTTTCAGTATGACTACATCATCCATGTTGTACCGAACATTGGCAAAGCTTTTTAGTATTCCACTTGGTAAGTTCGCGAAAAGCACCTCCCGTTACTGCATTACTCCTAGATAGATCCTAGCAGTCGGTGGTTTGCGTGGGAAAAATTATTTTTCAGGCACTAAACCCCAAAATATCTATCTACCTAGATATAATCAACGGGTGGATATACATCCATATTGAACTTACCCTCGAAGGTCAACAAAGTGTTACGAGATTTCATCTCATGGATGATGTAGTCTTTCACTTACCGAATTCAAGGTCATGATGAAATCCAACACCGCAAAGATGCAGTATATCCGTCATCGCACACACGTTTGGTACCCCGACCACCTCTGAGTCGTCTCTCTAGCAAAGAAGCAAAATCAGCAAACCCTTCCAAAGACAGCCATCGGGAACATGTAATTCGCTAATCCAAATCTATGGGGAATATTCTAGAGGGGGGAAAGATCCTTCACGAGGAGGTGTCAGAATAGAGTAGGAATAGGTGGCCTTTTATAGGAGGAGGGAGCGACCCCCTACCATGGTCAACAACGAAGGTGGGTGCCCCCATCTCTTCCTCATTCATGTGGGTGGAGGGTCCACTCACATAATTCCACCCCCAGTCAAAATTCCACTCACATGCATTTATTTTCATCCAAACTTAATGCATCTCTCATTTAATAAAACTATTTTATTTATTTTATTCAGAATTTTGTTAATTACTTTAGTTAACAAACATTTGCATAACCCCATTGCAATACTTCGATATTACATCTGAATCCATTTACAACAATTTGATCCAAAAAAATTCCGATGTCCATCAAAATAATTCCAGCGTTTTCAAATTATTTATCTGGTACTATATTTACTCCAACTGGTGTTGATATCTGTAACATCCCAAAATTTTCCAAATTTTTGAATGTTAAATAAAATAAATTATGGAATAAGTGTTGTATATTTCACATTGACTTGGATGAAATTCAGAAGGATTTAGAACTTTTATGGACTGGCTTAAAATTGTCCCAAACCTTGATTGAGATATTAAATAATGGATAAATATGACTATCCAAATTATAAATTTTGTTTTGAAAGATTTTTAGCAAATCCAACTTCGGTATTCAATCTTGTTGCATTTGAATATGTGTCCAAGGCATGTTTAAATTATTTAAGAGAAGGAATAATATGATTTTCCCAATAATAATAAACATGTTGGAAAAATATTTATTTTGGGTTTTATTGAGTCTTGTTGCATTTTGGTTTTTCATATATTAAGATCATTTCCATATATGAAATAAAATAAGATAGAAGAGGATAAAATGACTTCCTCAAATTAATATGTTGGAAATGATTTAGATATATCACCTATAAAGGAATGATTTTTATAAAAATTTAAACGTGGGTGCAAATTGTATAATTTATATGTCCATTATAAGTATTTTATTCTACTGGAGTTTAACTCGGATTTTCATAAAATAAATTGGCAAGTATAAATCTCTAATCATTGATTTACAAAATATAAAAAAGAAAAAAAGAAAAGAGAAAAACAAATGTACATGTACAACCTAGGCCTAGCTAGGCAGCCCACCATGGCATCTTCCCTCTCTTCTATTTTTTTCTCTCTTTACATCTTGGGCCGCATTTCTCCGGCCCATTAAGCCAAATCGAACATCCTGGTCGATGTTCTTCCTTCTCGTCACGTAGGCATACAGAAGCTATAGGGTCCATGGCTATACCTCTTCTCCTCCTCTCCCCGTCAATTATAGTAGATTTTTTAACTCACCACAAACACAAAAATTGTTCAGGATCCACTGAAGCTTCCGTTCAGGCCACTAATTATCCACTTCATCGATTTAATTGTCCGAATGAAACTCGTGAACCGAATGCCACCAGTCGGCATAGGTCTCCCGATCTCCCTCCACAGCCTATATAAGGGCGAACCGAAGAAAGCATCATCTTCCCCTCTTTCTCCTCCATCATTTTTGTTCTCATACTTTCTCCAGAGGAGCTCGGTAGATCACATACCAACCATGCCAAGATCAGACTAAAACCGGAGTTCATCGCTGGATTGTGTCACTTTAGGTAAGCTCCTCGTCGATTCCTACTACCAGACGACTGTTCTCGATGCTGCCTACCTCCAGGACATCATGGTTAACCTTCTTGTTGCAGTTGACCGCGATGCCCGATATCGTACGTCACTCCAGCCGTGGATTTCCGCCGCCACTTGAGACGAAAAATCTATTCATCACATCCACGACCACCGCCTCGACATCCTCTACGCCGTCCACGGCTTCTTCAACTCCGGATACGTTCCTAGCAACGAGAACGGTAATGCTAAGCCTGTGCCCGCCATTCCGGCGATCTTTCCGACGAGATATTCCTGTGAGGCTTCCTGATCCATTTGATCTTAATCTAAGGGCTACCAAAAGATCACTTAACGAAGGGGTATCGAATAATATAAAGCTGCCACTTGTCATCTATTATTCTATTTTCGGACTTCTAGACATATGAACATTGTCAAACTTCAAAAATTCATAACTTTCAAACCGCTAATCGGAAAATTACAAACTTTATGTCTATGGATTCACAAAAATGAGTAGAACATCGTGGAATCATAAGTAGGTGATTTTGAATCTGTTAAAATCACGATCTGTACAGAATCATTAATTTAGTATTTCTGTCAAAACATAAATTCTATAAGTCTTTTCAATATAATTCCTTCTACAAAGTTGGACCCCATGATCATTCCTATTCACCAGTAACATATAATGATTTTTACAACCATATATATGACCATGAGAAATGGTACTTGGAATTTAGGTTTAAATTCAACATAATGCTAATTGAAAAATAGCCAAATAAATTTGGGGGTTTACCCTTAGTATATTTTGAGTTGTTAATCATGTTCTTACTATTAATAACTTGTTCTCACCAAATATAAAGTTTAATTAATTCAACCTGTTATGAATCGTAATTGATAAGGTTGAATTAAGTATTAAATCTTGTTTATGCATATCTTGAACTTGTAGTGTTTTATGGTTATGTTGAGGACTATAAAAGTGATTTGGACTGTTTCATTTGAACTTTCCATGATTTCACCTTCATTGAATATTTTTACTTTGGAATGTTATGCTTGTATGTGTGTGTTTATGTATGTCGTTGTATTTCTTTTCGTTGCGATAGATTCCACGAAGAGTGACGAGGATCTATATATATAATTGAGGAATAAATTATCAAGGATATATATTATATCAAGAATACATTATTGAGAAGATATTATTGAGTTTCTTCTATCCAAAAAGGCAAGTGTTACTTCATCATAAGTCCTATTATTTCTACTATTGCACTAGTGTGATTTTGGTAGAATGCATGATAGGGCTTTTTACTTATATTACTATGCTATGGCCATCTGATGACCCACAAGTATAGGGGGTGTATCGCAGTATTTTCGATAAGTAAGAGTGTCGAACCCAACGAGGAGCAGAAGATGCTGGCTAGTGGTATGGATTAGGAATTCTCTGCAAATGCTTAGCAAACGGATTTTTAGGGGTTTTCGATAAAGCAAGTAAACAAAGTACGAGTAAACAAAACACAGTAGGAATAAATGCAGCAAGTGGCACAATCCTTTATGCAGCAAAGGACAAGCCGGTTGTATTTCTATAGATGATCAAACGTTCTCGAGGACACATGGGAAGACTGTCAAGTGCTTTCGTTTCGTATAGTCGATTAATCTTCTCTAGCTTGCTAATTGTTGTGTGGGTGAACCTGTGCTAATGTACCGCCTCATCCAAGACTAATACATACTTGTGATTATACCACTTGCAAACATCCGTAAGTACAAGAAAGTAATTAAGGTAGAAACCTAACCACAGCTTTAAACTCTAAGACCCTTACGTCCTCTTGTGCAATGGTTTTCTAACGGGGGTTCAGGTTTCTGTCACTCCGACAACCCCTACGATTAGTAGCCAAATACACAATGCATTCCCTTAGGCCCTTATAGGTGAAGTGTCATGTAGTCGACGTTCACATGACACCACTAGAAGAAGTACACCACAACTTAAATAACAATCTATTGAATCTTTCTCAACACAACTCCACTACTAACAACAATACTTCTCCCATTTCCTCAAGAACAAAACGAACTACTCACAAGACATCATATGGATCATGATCAGAGATGGAATAATGATGTATAACAATCTGAACATAAACAATAATTCAATGGTTCACTCAATAGCATCAACTACAAAGAGTAATCAACACCGGGAAAGTTTTCCCCTATGAACTATAGCAAGATTCAACGCAATTGTTATAGCAATATGGAGATGGTGATGAGGGTGCTGATGGTGATGATGGTGGTGATGATGATGATGATGATCCCGATGAAGTCCAGCTTGATGGTGGTGTTGATGGCGACGATCTCCCCTCTCCGGGAAGGAATTCCCCGTAAATCATTCTGATAGATCTTTCTCTCTCGGTGTTTTCTGCCCCGTAGAGGCGGCGGAATCTTTCTGTGGTCGCTCCTCGAGTCTTAGCGTTTCGGGAGGATAATATACGGCATAGGAGAGAGGCTGGAGTGGGCTAGGGCAGCCACACCACTCCCTGGCGCGGTCTAGGCCTGCCCGCGCCATGGGGTTGTGTGGGCCCCGTGTGGCCCACCTCCACTCCATCTTCTGGCATCCTGAGTCTTCTAGAAAAATAGGATTTTCCATAAATTTTCCCGGATTTTCTAATCTTCGCGAATTTTTCCTCCAAACAGCACCTTTTCCATCATAATCCTGACTACAGCGGTCCATGCTCCAAAATTCATCAACCATGCAAAAATAGATGAAATAACATAAGTATCACCTCTCAATATCAAATATATCAATGAATAATAGTGAATTAAGACATAGAATAGTGATGCAAAATGGACGTATCAACTCCCCCCAAGCTTAGACTTTGCTTGTTCCCAAGCGAAACTGAGCTCAATAAACATGACCTCAAGTTTATGGAGTGAAGAGTCGATAAAAGAATACAGACAAGAAGCATCACATTCGTCTAATACATAGATCATAGTAGAAGACAACTCACTATTATATAACTCAACTTTCAATGAGTAAAGGAAACACAATAAAGATACATAAAGTGAATCATAATTGGTAATGGCAAACTTAGCTCTCGGTCGAAGAATAGTTTATAATTTGCTGGAGTTCACAAATAGCTGGTTTCTCAATGAAAGCTTTCAAAGTAGTAAACATGAATGCATAAATCATCATAAGAAACATGAATGCATAAATCATCATATGAATGAATGAAACACATCAACTCAAGATACTTGTTGAGATAGAAGGGAATAGGTTTACTGTCTCATCTACAAAGTAAAAGAAAGGTCCCTTCAAAGAGGGAAGCAGGGATTGCAAGTCTCATAAAGAGCTCCCAAAAATTATAATACTTACTAGCTTTCATCTCTCATTGCCCCTATCATAGGCATCTTTAGGTGATTAAGGTTAAAGTGACACAACTAAGAGGATATGCTTGACAAGTTATAAGTTGAAATCTCATGCCCCTTACTTATGAGTACCGATCCTCATGCTACTCAACTTCAGTCACGAGCAAGCTCTTGTCATTGTAAATACATGTGTATCATTGAGAACCGCCAACGGGGTACCCCTTTCACATGACACAGGAGCTATCCCATAATCAAAATGACAAGGCAAGCAGACAGTGAGCATCTCAGCAATCTTTTTATTTTCTATTTGCATAGGTTTTTATTGAGGATGCTTCATAGAATGCTCACTATAGTTATGCTGCAAGTTTCCACCATGATTAGGCATGGCTTAGGCTAGCGTCCTAGGCGTTTCTCTAACACACATATAAACTCCATGATCTTACAAGTTCCACTTTTATTTCACACCGCCAGGATCCATAAGAAAAAGAACATGATATCAACTAGGTACAAGTACCAATGAAGTGTTGAAAGCGGTCCCCATGATACATGGTTTAGCTAACTTCAACTCATAAAGCGCAAGCATATACGCAACAAAGAAGGACCCAATGGTTCAAGTTTATTAAATGCAAGAAACTAAAGTGTGCCATCAAGTTCGTGAGAGCTTTAATCACTAATTTTCACATAACAAGTTTAATTTGGGAGGTAGAAAAAACAAGAGTTTACTTGGAATAGCAATAATGCTACTAGGTAGGTATGGTGGACACAAATGGCAAAGGTTTTGGTTTAAAGGAGGTGGATGCACGAGAAGAATACCCTCTCAGTACAGGTTTTTGGCTAGCAAGGCTGGGTAGCAAGTACAAGAGTTGAAGGAAACAAACGAACATACAAATGATAAAGACAAAACTGCAATCTTCCTTGGAAGCACAAAAGATCTTAACTAGAGAATACTAAACTTATGAGCAAATCAAGAAAGAAAGATGATGAAATTATTTTTCTCTCTAGTACTTCTATCTTTTTCTTTTCAACTCTCAAAAAGGTGTTGCTACTGACCGAGCCAGGTTTGCCAAAACCAACTAAATTAACTCAATGATCCCAAAGTGATACCAATACTAACAACAAGATCAATCATATAACCATGAATTGAAAACTAATATAAGCTATGCAAAAGAGTGAATGAAAGAACTTCTCATTAATATTCCATAACGGAAACTCACACCAAGGGATACATATCTAACGAGAGAGGGGACACTTCCATAATGCAAACCATACTACAAAATAACTCCTCTATTCATGATATGACTCTACTAATAAGGTAAAAAGATAGAATATAGTGATATGATACCGCGGCACTCCCCCAAGCTTGGAACAAACCAAGGGGATGCCAAACCTGATGACGAATTACTCCTTAGGTGGTGGTGGTATCCTCTCATCTTCGTCCGTCTTCCAGGGTAAAAGCTTCCCATCAACAAAGGACATCGTGGTTTCCATCATCCTGAAACTTGCAGCGACACTTATGCGTTTAAACCTAGCCTCATACTCACAGTTTTGATTTTGAACGTCATAGAACTGTGCTTGTAGTTCGTTGGTTGTTTGGCGGAGTGAGAGGACTTTGTCTTTGAGTTCAGCAGTCTCCTTTTGGTGCTCGGTGATGAGTTCGGAACAAATCTTATGGATGATGTCCACTTCGCGCTCCGCCATCTTCCTGTACCTAAAGACTTCTTGCTCCAATGCTTCCATCCTGTCCTCCAGACTTCCTTCACCTTTAGGGCCTTGAACCTCCTTAATCCGGACCTCCCCACCTTCGAGCAACAACTCCTTGGGATGAATCTTCAATTCTCTCATGTATGGGTTGATGATATCCTCTAAAGAACCTCCATTGGATGATCTAGAGGAAGACATTGTGGCTCCAAATCTGGGATTCTACCTGGCAGAAACAGATCGAAACAAAAACACGGCGAAAGAATGATGTACGAACCTCGGGAGATTCGGGGGGGTTATATATTACGAAGTTTCATATCAAAAGGAAGGTCCTGGGAGAAAACGAGTCGGAGGCGGAGTCCTGGGTGTCCTCACCACCTGGTGGCGCGACCAGGGGTGGTCCTGCGCCATGGGGTGGTGTGGGCCACCCCGGCTCTGGTTCCGTCCCTTTTTCGCTTCGAAACTTTCCTTATTGACTGAAAACTGCAAAAATATAGTTGGATTGTACTTTCGTGGAACTTTTCTTACCAGATCTGTTACCTAGTTGGAAACGGACTCTGCAGGTCTCTGAATTTGGTCCTTAATGAATTTCTCTGGAGTTATAACTTGAAAGGCATCAACATCTTCATTGTAAGAATCTCCAGCAATATAGTGTTTGAGTCGCTGTCCATTCACTACTTGTGTAGTATTATCTTTTAGAGAGGAAATTTTTATTTCTCCTGAACGGTATACTTCTTCAATGATAAAAGGTCCTTCCCATTTTGATAGTACCTTACCTGCAAAAAATCTAAGATGAGACCTATACAATAGAACTTTCTCACCAACATGAAACTCTCTCTTAAGTATTCGCTTATCATGTCATCTTTTAACCATTTCCTTAAAGAGCCTAGCATTCTCATAGGCTTCACTCCTCCATTCATCTAAAGAACTTAAGTCAAATAATCTTTTCTCACTAGCAAGGTTACAATCTCTATTTAGTTCTTTAACTACCTAGTAAGCTTTGTGTTCTAATTCTAAGGGTAGGTGGCAAGCTTTCCCATAAACCATTTTATAAGGAGACATTCCCATAGGATTTTCGTAAGCCGTTCTATTAGCCCATAAAGCATCATTCAACTTCTTAGCCCAGTTTTTTCTAGACCTATTAACAGTCTTTTGCAAGATAGATTTAATTTTTCTATTTGATAACTCTACTTGCCCGCTAGTTTGGGGGTGATAAGCTGAAGCAATTCTATGATTAACATCATACTTAGCGAGGGTCTTTCTAAAACCGCCATGAATGAAATGAGAACCCCCATCAGTCATGAGATACCTAGGCACTCCAAACCTAGGAAAGATAACATCCTTAAGCATTTTTAGAGAGGTTTCCCCGTCAGCACTTTTCGTAGGAATGGCTTCTACCCACTTAGTAACATAATCAACGGCAACAAGAATATGAGTGTAGCCCTTCAAAGGAGGGAAAGGACTCATAAAGTCGAATCCCCGACAATCAAAAGGCTCAATAACTAGAGAGTAGTTCATAGGTATTTCATTGCGCCTCGAAATATTACCAACACGCTGACATTCATCACATGATAAAACAAATTTTCTTGCATCCTTAAAAAGGGTAGGCCAGTAGAAACCTGATTGTAGTACCTTTTGTGCAGTTCTATCTCCTGCATGATGTCCTCCATAGGCGCTACCATGACATTTACGCAATATCTCTTTTTGCTCATATTCTGGAACACATCTTCACATAATACCATCAACTCCTTCTTTGTATAAGTGCGGGTCATCCCAAAAATAATGCCTCAAATCATAGAAGAACTTTCTTCTTTGCTGAGTTGTAAAAGTTGGAGGCAAATACTTGGAGACAATAAAGTTAGCATAATCAGCATACCAAGGGCTTCCTCGCGAGCTCACCCCCACTGCAGCTAACTGTTCATTCGGGAAACTATCGTTATGTGCATAGGATCAAAGAGATGTTTTCCAAACGAGATAAATTATCAGCTACAGGATTTTTGGCACCCTTTCTATCTACTATATGAAGATCAAACTCTTGTAAAAAGACCCATCTAATAAGCCTAGGCTTAGCGTCCTTCTTTGTCATAAGATATTTAATAGCAGCATGATCAGTATGAATGGTTACTTTTGAGTCCACAATATAGGGCCTAAACTTATCACAAGCAAAAACAACAGCTAGAAATTCCTTCTCAGTAGTAGCATAATTCCTTTGAGCAGCGTCTAAAGTCTTACTAGCAGAATGGATAACGTTTAACTTTTTATCAATACGTTGCCCAAGGACAGCCCCTACAGCAAAATCACTAGCATCACACATTATTTCAAATGGTAAACTCTAATCAGGTGGTTGAACAATAGGTGTTGTAGTTAAAGCCTTCTTAAGAGTTTCAAAAGCTTCCTTACAATCATCATCAAAAACGAAGGGTACATCTTTTTGAAGAAAATTAGTAAGGGGTTTTGATATCCCATAAAAGTCTTTAATAAACCTTCTATAGAAACCAGCATGACCAGGGATACTACGAATACCTTTGATGTCTCTTGGGCATGGCATCTTCTCAATTGCCTCAACCTTAGCTCTATCAACTTCTATGCCTCTTTCAGAAACTTTATGACTAAGAACAATCCCTTCATTAACCATGAAGTGGCATTTCTCCCAATTAAGAACAAGATTAGTCTCTTGACATCTCTGCAAAACTTTATCAAGGTTGTGTAGACAATTATCAAAAGAAGTTCCATAGATAGAAAAGTCATCCATGAACACTTCTACAATTTCCTCACAAAAGCCATGAAAGATAGCAGACATGCACCTTTGGAAAGTAGCAGGAGCATTACATAAACCAAAAGGCATACGTCTATAAGCATAAGTTCCATAAGGGCATGTAAAAGTAGTTTTTTCTTGATCTTGTTGTTTGACAGCAATTTGAGAGAAACCAGAATAACCATCAAGAAAACATTTGATCAATAAAAGGAAGCGGGTAGTGATCTTTCTTAGTAACTTTATTGACTTTTCTAAAATCGATGCACATCCTATAGCCTACCACTATTCTTTGAGGAATAAGCTCATCATTATCATTAGGGACAACGGTAATACCTCCCTTTTTAGGAACACAATGAACAGGACTAACCCATTCACTATCAGCAATAGGGTAAATAATACCAGCATCAAGGAGTTTCAATACCTCATTCCTTATCACTTCCTTCATCTTAGGATTTAAACATCGTTGGTGCTCCACTACTGGCTTCGCATCTGGTTCTATGTTGATAGAATGCTGACATATAGTAGGTGAAATCCCTTTCAAATCATCTAGGGTATAGCCCATAGCTCCTCGGTGTTTCCTCGAAACCTCCAATAATCTTTCTTCTTCCTCCCCTGAAAGTTTAGCGCTAATAATAACAGGATCAATAAAAGCATATTTAAGATCACCAGGGAGAGGTTTTAGATCGAAAACCGGATCCTTTTTAGGTGGCATCGTGGTACCCAAGTCTTCTATAGGCAAGTCGTGCTTAAGCATCATAGGTTGATCTTGGAGAATCATGCCAATCTCGTTCCTTTCTTCCATGAAGATTTCACTTTCATGTTCTTCCATAAATTGCTGCAAAGCATTGTTAGGAGCAAGAGAAATAGAAGCAAGTTGTTCAACCCTAAAATCCTCATTATGGGTTTCCTCTTCACAAGGTTCTTTAGCAAATTTTGAAAAATTAAACTCATAAGATTCTCCATCAAACTTAGTCCAGATTTTCTCCCTCTTGCAATCAATAATAGCTCCACAAGTACTCAAGAAAGGTCTACCAAAAATGATAGGATAAGTTTTACTAGCAGCTGAACCAAGTACTAGAAAATCAGCAGGGTACTTAATCGTACCGCAAAGAACTTCCACGTCTCGCACAATACCAATTGGAGAGATGGTCTCTCTGTTAGCAATGTGAATAACCACATCAATCTCTTCCAACTCGCAAGGACTGATCTCATGCATAATTTCTCTATAAAGCTCATAAGGAATGGCACTAGAACTTGCACCAATATCACATAAACCACAATAGCAATGATCACCGATTCAAACAGAAACCAGAGGAACACTAGCCTTTTTAGTTCTCTTAGGATGTGAAACAATATTAGAAGCATCCTCACAAAAGACTATGTGCCCATCTTCTATGCTTTTAGTGACAAGGTCTTTCACAATTGCTACCACAGGTTCAATGCTTATTTGTTCATCAGGTTTTACAGTTCTTTTTTCACTTTTGGTGATTACATTAGTTATCATTGGATGGTCCTTTACCTTTTCGGGGGAGGGAATCTTCTCGATATAAGGTTCAGGTAAGATGGGGTCGATGATGCAATACTCAGCACTTCCAATAGGGGCATAGTCAACAATATCTTTGTAAGGTGCATGGTACTTATTCCATTCCCTTTTTGGAATTTCGATATAGGAATCAAAAGCTCTAAAGCAATTCATAATAACTTGCAAATCAAGACCATAAATATTTTTAATATTTTGAAAGTCATCAGTTCCCATAAAATATTATATGCATTCATAATCATAATTTATACCTGACTTTCTACCTCTGTCATTCTCCCAAGCTTCAGCATTGTCTTGAATACGGTCTAGAAGGTCCCATTTAGCTTCTTCTTCCATGCGAGTGAATGATCCAACACAAGAAGCATCCAATAAATCTCTATCATGTAGAGGGAGCCTTGCATAAAAATTGTTGATAATAATATTGTTGGGGAGCTCATGAATGGGACATTTGAGCATTAGTAACTTCAATCTCCCCCAAGCTTGAGCTGTACTCTCTCCATCAAGAGGCCAAAAGTTGTATATTTGATTCCGATCTTTATGAATCTCACTAGGAGGATAAAACTTTGAATAAAAGAGAGGCACTATTTCCTCCCATTCCAGAGCTTGACCATTCTTCAGCAGCTTATACCATTCCTCAGCTCTTCCTTTCAGTGGTAATGAGAATAACTTCTTAACTTGATCTGTAGTAATACCTACAGACTTGAACAACACGCATAATTCATGTATAAAGAGTAAATGATCACCGGGATGGACAGTTCCATCCCCAACATAATAGTTATCCATAACACGATCAATAATTCTTGTAGGAATTTTGAAAACATCTTTCTCAGCAGGTGGTGGCTTATCTACTACCTTAACGGTGGTAGTAGCATTACCAAATAAGAAACTCAGCGAATTATCCATAACGAAAATAAAGCTACTAGAAGAAGTAAACAATACTCACAGTACAAGTTTCCTTTACCAGTTCCACTCTCCAATAGCGCTTCACTCCCCGGCAGCGCCAGCAAATAGTCTTGATGACCCACAAGTATAGGGGGTGTATCGCAGTATTTTTGATAAGTAAGAGTGTCGAACCCAACGAGGAGCAGAAGGTGCTGGCTAGTGGTATGGATCAGGAATTCTCTGCAAATACTTAGCAAACGGATTTTTAGGGGTTTTCGATAAAGCAAGTAAACAAAGTACGAGTAAACAAAAGATAGTAGGAATAAATGCAGCAAGTGGCCCAATCCTTTATGCAGCAAAGGATAAGCCGGTTGTATTTCTATAGATGAGCAAATGTTCTCGAGGACACATGGGAAGACTGTCAAGTGCTTTCGCTTCGTATAGTCGATTAATCTTCTCTAGCTTGCTAAGTGTTGTGTGGGTGAACCTGTGCTAATGTACCGCCCCATCCAAGACTAATACATACTTGTTATTATACCCCTTGCAAACATCCGTAAGTACAAGAAAGTAATTAAGGTAGAAACCTAACCACAGCTTTAAACTCTAAGACCCTTACGTCCCTTGTGCAATGGTTTCCTAACGAGGGTTCAGGTTTCTATCACTCCGGCAACCCCTACGATTAGTAGCCAAATACACAATGCATTCCCCTAGGCCCTTATAGGTGAATTGTCATGTAGTCGACGTTCACATGACACCACTAGAAGAAGTACACCACAACTTAAATAACAATCTATGGAATCTTTCTCAACACAACTCCACTACTAACAACAAGACATCTCCCATGTCCTCAAGAACAAAACGAACTACTCACAAGACATCATATGGATCATGATGAGAGATGGAATAATGATGTATAACAATCTTAACATAAACAATAATTCAATGGTTCACTCAATAACATCAACTACAAAGAGTAATCAACACCGGAAAAGTTTCCCCTATGAACTATAGCAAGATTCAACGCAATTGTTACATCAATATGGTGATGGTGATGAGGGTGCTGATGGTGATGATGGTGGTGATGATGATGATCCCGATGAATTCCACCTTGATGGTGGTGTTGATGGCGACGATCTGCCCTCTCCGGGAAGGAATTCCCTCGGTAGAAATCTGTCCGCCGGAGAGATCTTTCTCTCTCGGTATTTTTCGCCCCGCAGAGGCGGTGGAATCTTTCTATGGTCGCTCCCTGAGTCTTAGGGTTTCGAGAGCATAATATACGCCAGAGGAGAGAGGCTGGAGTGGGCCAGGGCGGCCACACCACTCCCTGGCGCGGCCTAGGCCTTCCCGCGCCATGAGGTGGTGTGGGCCCCCTGTGGCCCACCTCAACTCCATCTTCTCGCATCCTGAGTCTTCTGGAAAAATAGGATTTTCCGTATATTTTCCCAGATTTTCTGATCTTCGTGAATTTTGCCTCCAAACAACACCTTTTCCATCAGAATCCTGACTGCAGCGGTCCATGCTCCAAAAGTCATCAACCATGCAAAAATATACGAAATATCACAAGTATCGCCTCTCAATAAGAAATATATCAATGAATAATAGTGAATTAAGACATAGAATAGTGATGCAAAATGGACGTATCACCATCCTATAGAATATACCCTGTGGTATTTCCCTAAGATAGGAGACATCGTTAGATTAGAATGCTTAGCCATGCAATATAGATACCGTGGGTGGAAATTATAATATGATGTTCTATGGAAAGTATGTATTTTTGACTAAGAAAACAACTGATGTTAATGAAACACTTGGGTTGAAATGGGACTTTTATGGATTATGTTGAGTGGTTACCCAGGGGCCATATCCATGGTCGGCTGGTGTATCGCACTCGTGGATGGCCACACAGTAACAAAGAGATTGGAGACGTTCTTGTCATGAAGCTTCTAGTGCAGCCACATGGCATATGGGCTCTTCCTTGACCGACTAAGTTGCAAGAACTCAGCTAGACGGACAAAGGGTGGTAGTGATGATAGGATGGAATGTGTCCGTGTTGGTCTGATGAATTTCTTCTGAAGAGTCTAGTCACGATGCATGTCGAGTCTTGTGGGGAAAGTGCACCACCTCTCGAGAGGGTAAAACCAAGTACTTAGGCGTGTCCCTGGTTATGGACAATTTCTGAGCATCAAGACATTGCAGCAGTTCAAGAATCTCATCATTCTAATTTCTCTAAGTTAAAACTTGATGGGTGAAAAAGGGTTGTTGGTTCATTGATTTCTATCAATGGTACCTAGGTTCACAAATTTCTATCAGTGGTACCACTATGTTGTGATTGGAAATATTACCTGGAGGGTATCCAGTGTAACTTAGTTGATAATAAGTGTTGCAAACTATTTGTAGAAATATAGGGTAAAACTTTCTTGCTACAAACTAGCCAAAGCTCTACCTAGCCAGATATGCATGTAGTAATAAGTTCCACTTTATATCCATACTAGTGACACTTGCCAATACAATTCAAAATGTATTGACCCTTTGTGGCTGTAGCTTATCATGTTGCAGGATTACTTAATGATAGTGAAGTTTGATGAGTAGGAGTTACGAGTCTGCACCCAACATGTTTGCCTCTGGCACATGAAGATGAAGGACTCCATGCTTTATAGTTATATCTGCTGCTTTGTAATAAGATAGCCATATGAGCTATGTAAGTTGTAATGAATTGTTTTATTCCTAGATATGCGATGTAATCTGACCTTTGTTTCTTGATATTACATCTTAAACTATGGGTGCTAGCTATTCGATCCAGGGACTAGCACTATAAACAAAGGGGCTCTGTACCTTAACGGGTTTGGATCTTGACAGATGGTATCAGAGCATTGTGTTGCCTGTAGGTTCGTGACCCTAGGATTTGATAGCAATACCTTGC
Organism: Avena insularis; assembly: GCA_023614405.1. Lineage (NCBI taxonomy): Eukaryota > Viridiplantae > Streptophyta > Magnoliopsida > Poales > Poaceae > Avena > Avena insularis. Next base: position 227,223,952 of record CM042696.1, on the reverse strand, counting down.
TATGAACAAATTTATAATTTTGGTATCAATAGCATCATCGTAATTCTTAACTTTCGTTTACTGGATCTCATCTTGTTCAACTTCTCGATGACAAGCCTTTTTGACTCCTTCAAGGGAGGACCTATCGTGACTATGATTGTCGAAAGTAACACCGAGTTCCCAAGAGCACTGAAGGATATCATGAGGAGCCTCGATCTTGCTGGTGATGTGGTCTATAAGGGATATCCCTATCTCAGAGCAGGCGAGGTAGTCTGGAAAGTTGAAGCCCACTTGTACAAGAACAAGGGAGATGACCCGAAGGCCAAGGGATACCACATGTTCTTAGCTAACCATTATCCGAACATCTTTGACTCTATCAAGAGTGCCGCATGGAGTGCCATTGAAGTGATGGGAGCATTACTAGCACCGAGACTTTGGTCAACTGAGGATCAAGTCTGGGCATTAGAAGTTGAACTTCATATTCTCAAGAAGAAGATGGAAATCCGTGACCAGAAGAACTATGATCATCATATGTAGTTTGACCACCATGAGAGAAAATAAAATAATAAGGAACGATAGGCGAGTAGTGTGATCGACTGTACCAAGCTGTGTGGTGTGGCAGTACTATGTAATTATTGGTTTAACTCTGGTGTGTTGAATGATTGGAATTTGGAGTTATCCTGATGATGACTCTTTTATTGCTTTTAAGGGTAATATTTCCCTTAAGTCTCTCTGTATCTATATCTATAGTACTCTCTCTCCTTAGGGTCTATTCTTACCTCTATCCTAAAAACCCTAAATCTTGTTGACCTATCAGATGGACCAATTCAACAAGAAGGAAGTTACATAGAAATATAGACAACCCATAGTGTTGAAACACCGATAGATTAGATTTTATAGTGTCTTTGCAGATGGAATTAATGGGGTCAACTTTGAACCATGGTTCATGCCCATGAAGACATTATGCAAAAGTAAGGATGCCCGAGTGATAGTTTGCGCGATTCACCTATCTACTTGCAAAGTTAATGATTTGGGTGCAGGATGGATTGATCACCTTTTCTACTACTCTTATTATTCGCTTTTGTGATGTTGGGTTTGTGAACCTTGAGTACCTTAAAACTTAGAGTGTTTTCGGCGTTAACAATCCCGACCCATAGAATGGTATAATAGTTTACCTTAGAAGTGGCAACCATTGCCTACCACAGAATATACGATGAGGATGAACCTTATTCTTCTTTCAGGAGTCTGATTCCGAGATCATTCCTTGCCCACCATGAGAGTTTTTGATAGTTCATGAGTGTTTAAGTGGAAGCTTTCGACCCTGAATTCAAAGGCCTACAAAGAACACTTTTAAGGGTGGTAGTACCCTAGTTCTTCCCCAACCCATTTCTTCCTAGCCTTCTCGAACTCGAGGATGAGATTCCATTTAAGGGTGGTAGTCTATAACATCCCAAAATATTCCAAATTTGGAATATTAAATAAAATAAATTATGGAATAAGTGTTGTATATTTCACATTGACTTGGATGAAATTCAGAAGGATTTAGAACTTTTATGGACTGGCTTAAAATTTTCCCAACCCTTGATTGAGATAAATATGACTATCCAAATTATAAATCTTGGTTTGAAAGATTTTGAGCAAATCCAAATTCGGTAATCGATCTTGTTGCATTTGAATATTTGTCCAAGCCATGTTTAAATTATTTAAGAGAAGGAATAATATGATTTTCCCAATAATAATAAACATGTTGGAAAAATATTTATTTTGGGTTTTACTGAGTCTTGTTGCATTTTGGTTTTTAATATATTAAGATCATTTCCATATATGAAATAAAATAAAAGAGAAGAGGATAAAATGATTTCCTCGAATTAATATGTTGTAAATGATTTAGATATATCACCTATAAAGGAATGATTTTTATAAAAATTTAAACATGGGTGCAAATTGTATAATTTATATTCCAATTATAAGTATTTTATTGTAGTGAAGTTTAACTCGGATTTTCATAAAATAAATTGGCAAGTATAAATCTCTAATCATTGATTTACTAAATATAAAGAAGAAGAAAAAGAGAAAAAAAATGTACCTGTACAACCCCGGGGAGTCAAGATCATCTCTAATCATGTGTATGTTGCATTAGAGTAGAATTGTTTGAAAATGCCATGTTGGATTGTTCTAAATGATATGAAGTGGTTTAAGGGTGAATGCCAAGTCATCTAGACCATTTACAAACATAATCCAAATAAAAAGAAAGCAAATAGGATTAAATAATGCAAATGGTCATTTTGACCATTTTAATCCAATAGGCTACTTTAGGTGTTCCTAGAAGTCAATTTGAAACAGAAACATTTTCAACTCTTTTCACCCCTTGCTAGACCAAGTAAAGATGTACCAAGGCCCACTTTACAAACTAATAAAAAAATTTAGCAAAGAAATATAAATGATAATTGCATATTTAATCCAATGCATATGGGCAGATCACACTTTCTCAAAAACCAACCAAACCACTTCACCTTGACAATTCCCAGCAACCAGAGACTACCAAGCATAAGATCAGATCACACACCAAAAATCTTTCCAAAATTCAAAGTTAAACTTCTTTCGGCCATTTCATCAAACACCTAGTGAGCATAGATTGAGCTGCCAAACTATTACTATTCTTGATCAATGCTTTGTCCATGATTCTGCCCCTTTACACTCCCCTTGTCCCCTCTAGTCACAACCAGCACCAATGCACCACTCCTAGTTGCTATTTGCTCCAGTGCCGAGCCACCCCGAGCCCTCCATGCCGGTCGACCATGGGCAAGCCCTAGCAGACCGCCACGAGCTCGCCCACGATGCCTAGGAGGTAGGCGAGGCCACACCGCCGCCCTCTATCCCCTCCCCGAGAAGAGTTGAGCCACGGACCACCCACAGACCGCCGCGCCCAGAACGTCTGCACCATGCCGAGCACGCGCCAGAGCACCACGCCCGACAAGCATGCACACACCACGCCTCGACCGCAGCCCGCGTGCACCGCTTCGCCACGACCCCAGGAACCGCCCGGACATGCCCGTTCGCTGCCACTTGATCTGCATCCACCGTGCGCCGCGTCGAACGCCGCTTCTGCCGCGCAGAGCACCAGCCATGCCCGACCAAATGCCACCGCCCCTAGCCACGCCTTTACACCGTAGATGACCGCCAGCAGACCGCGCACCGTCCCCTACCTCCAGCCGCGTCGCTAGCTACCTGTACTGTTCATGGCTCAATGCACGATGCCCAGAAAAATGCTTGATGGCGGTGTTGATGTAGAGCTTGTTGGGAACCCCAAGAGGAAGGTATGATGAGCACAGCAACAACTTTCCCTCAGTTATGAAACCAAGGTTTAATCGAAGCAAGGAAACACCCCAAAGGTGTTACTAGCTGAGCTTTGGCAGGGCGCACTACCGGTGCTAGTAGCAACATGGAGACCTGCAAAACACAACCACAGAACTTTGTCCCCAACTTGCGATGAGGTTGTCAATCTCACTGTGTTTTGTAGAAAACAAAGGATTAAACGTATCGAATGGAAAGAAGTAATAGTTTGCAGAAAGTAAACACAAATAAGTGAACAATTGTAGATTGTATGTAAAGAAAAAGAATCGGGATCCATAGTTCACTAGAGGTGGCTCTCCTTAAGATAGATAACATGCTGGGTGAACAAATTACACCGGGGCAATTGACAAACACCGAGAAAGAAATACATGCATATACTAATCATCTTGACTCCTTTGAGACTTGATTGGGCATTACAACATTATACATAGACCACGATCCAACTGCATCTATGAATAATAATCCACTTTCAGGTTATCATCCGAACCCCCTCCAGTATTAAGTTGCAAGCAACAGATTATTGCTTTACGAACTGCGTGTAAAGTAAACAATACGATTGTTCTATTAACAAAGGATTGTTGTTTTCTCCCTAGTAGCAACAGCACATCTAGTACGTTAGAGATTTCTGTCACTTCCCTAGATTACCAGAGGCATGAACCACCAATCGAGCATAAATACTAACTCTTGGAGCTCCTAGCATCTACTTGGCCAAGATAGCTACTAACAACGGAAAGCATGCAAGATCACAAATAACAAAGACATGATAGAATCAATAATCAATCTGAAATAGCATCACAATATCCATCGGATCCCCGCAAACACAACATATAGAATTACAAATAGATGATCTTGATCATGAACGGAGCTCACAAGATCTAAACATGAAAGCACAAAGGAGGAGAACCAGCCATCTAGCTACTACATGGAACCGTAGTCCAAGGATGAACTACTCACGCATCACACTAGAGGCTTGCATGGTGATGAAGAAGGCCTCCAGGGTGAATTCCCCTCTCCGGCAGGGTGCCGGCAACAGCTTCGGATCCCTCCTGATCCAGGGATGGAGATGACAGCGGCTATAGACTCTTTCGTGAATTTTTGATTGGGCACTTAGGGTTTTCGTCTCGAGGGCAATATATAGGCGGAAGGAGAGGCCGAGGGGGTGCCGGGAGCGGCCACACCACCCCCTGGAGTGGGCCAGGCCTGGCCGCGCGGCCAGGTTGTGTGGTGGCACCCTGGCCCCTCTCCGTCTCGTATTCTGGCACTTGATGACATCTGGAAAAATAGGCACTTTGGCTTTTGTGCCATCCAATTCCAAGAATATTCATTTTTTGACTTTCTTGGAACCAAAAATAGCAGAAAACAGGCAGCTGGCACTGTGGCTCTTGTTAATAGGTTAGTCCAAGAAATCATAAGAAAAGTACTCCAAAGTTGGAACAAAACACAAGAAAGTGGATAAAACCAAGCATGGAGCATAAAAAATTATAGATACATTTACAATGTATCAACATCCCCAAGCTTAACTCCTGCTCGTCCTCGAGTAGGTAAGTGATAAAAAGAAAGAATAATTTTTGATGTGACATGCACCATCAAAGACTTGATCAAGGTATTTGCAAAACATTCAAAGCTGGGATCATAGTACTTCAATCATAGCATGAAAGACAAAGTTCTAGCAATAAGACAAAGAAACTAGGATGCAACATGAAAAGACACAAACAAAAGATTCATGAATAATAATGCTTTGCAAGACGTTTGTTTGTTTCACATAAATAAAACATAGCATAATAGTATTCAGCTTGTCCCTCAATAGAGTAGCTAATATAATTGCAAAGGACACCTTCAAAGTTCATAAGAGTTACTAGATACAATAGTTTAAAACAAGCAATAACAAGTTATGCATCAATCAACTAGTCTTGGGACAATGCACATAGAACTAAGAATGGCCACTATGCTCTCAAAGTAGGTGCATAAAGATAGAAGGTGGAGACTCAATGTAATGGTAGAAGAAAAGCCTTTGTAAAAGGAAGCGGGGATTCAAGTCTCATAAAGAACTTCCAAAAATTATGGTACTTATAGCTTTCAGCTCTCATTGCCCCTATCATAAGCATCTTGAAGTGGTTAAGGTTAAAGTGACACAACTAAGAGGATATGCTTGACAAGTTATAAACCGAAATCTCATGCCCCTTACTTATGAAGAACGATCCTCATGCTACTCAACTTCAGTCACGAGTAAGCTCTTGTCATTGTAAGTACGTGTGTATCATTAAGAACCGCCAACGGTGTACCCTTTGCACATGATACGGGAGCTTTCCCATAATCAAATTGACAAGGCAAGCAGACAATGAGGATCTCAGCGATCTTTTTATTTGCTATTTGCATAGGTTTTTATTGAGGATGCTTCATAGACTGCTCATTATGGTGATGCTGCAAGTGGCCACCATGATTAGGCATGGCTTAGGCTAGCGGTCCAGGCGTTTCTCTAACACACATACAAACTACATGATCTTACAAGTTCCACTTTTATTTCACACCGCCGGGATCCGTAAGCAAAGAACATGATATCAACGGGGTACAAAGTACAAGTGCAATGTTGAAATCATTCCCCATGGTACATGGTTATGCTAATTTCAACTTATAAAGTGCAAGCATATACACAACAAAGAAGGACCCAGTGGATCAAGTTTATTAGATGCAAAAAAGTGAAGTGTGCATTCAAGTTTGTGAGAGCTTTAATCACTAGTTTTTTCATAACAAGTTTAATTTGGAAGGTAAACAAAAGCATGAATATACTTGGAATAGCATAAGCTAGTAGGTAGGTATGGTGGACTCTTTGGAATAACCTGGTTTAGGGAGTTGCATGCATGAGTGGAACTCATACTTGGTTGTGGAGGCTAGCAAAAGACTGTGAGCGACAAACTAAGAGAGCAATAATGGACATAATCATGCAGAGCGACAAAACATCATTGATCAAAGCATAAAGTGATACTACAAGTTGAAAACTAAAGGATCATAAAGGCTATGGTGACTTGGGATAGTCATAACATGGTGTGAGCATGTGCCAAGTCAACCTAAATAAAGCATCAAAGGAGAATACCACTATACTATGCTTTAATATGCTAAATCAACGCATGATTCATCCAAGGCACATTAAGCAATCTCAATTGTTTATAACAAGTCATGCTACAGCAAAGAATACTAAGCATAAGGCCAAAACAATATCAAGCATGGCATGACAAAGCATAGGCCACAGTCAAAAACAAGCTCTTTTTACCCCATAAGCATGAACTTTCCTACTCTTTTCCAAACCAAACCAAACTATTTGCAAACCAATGTATGAAAGAGGGGGTCCAACCAATTTATTCAGCAAACTAAGCAAACAAAAGCAAACGAAAACAAAAACGAAAACGAAAAAGAAGACGCTCCAAGAAAACACAACTATGCATGAAACAATAAAAATGAAGTGTTTGGAAGAAATCTGGGATTTTTATTGATGAAGAAGGGGATGCCTTGGGCATCCCCAAGATTTGACGCTTGTACTTCTTGGATATTTCTTGGGGTGACACGCGTGGCATCCCCAAGCTTGAGCTTTAGTCCATTGTAACATCCCAAAACTTCAATCCAAGCTTATCAAGATCAAATCATCCCAAAATAGGGTTAACAAAAACTTTTCCAAATTTAAAATGAAAGCATTCATATGTGTGTGCATGTAAAATAGGAGTTGTTTTGAATTGCCATGATTGTGTGATCCAATGCTTGTAAAATGTTTCTTAGGTGATTTAAACCTGATCTACATCATTCCCAAACTTTTCCTAAAGAAAATAAATCAAAAAGAATTAAAAAGAAGGAATGGTCATTTTGGCAAATTTAACTCTCATGCCTACTTTGGCTATTCCTAGTACTCAATTCTTCACAGAAACAATTCTTGATCTTTGCACCCCTTGCTAGTACACAATGAGGTACCAAGGCCCACCTTTTGTTCCGCTAAAAACATTCTGTTAACTATTTTAAATGACAGTTTAAAATTGAATCTAATGCATATGCATAGATCACCCCTATTTAAAAAACCATCTATTTGAGCTCCATTTTCAAAACCCTTGTAACCAGAGACTACCTATCACCAGTGGAGATCACTCAAAATTTTTGAAACCAAAATTCAAAACTTTTTCTCTTGCGGCCATTTCATCAAACACATGGCACGCAGAATCAAACACAAATAGCTAGCTTACTGTTTCTACAGAGTTTAGCCACCCATTTAACCACAAAACACTCCCTCTGTCTCCACTTGATTAAACTATGCCATTACCACCCCATCCCCTACACCCTAGTGGCCAGGCCAAGCCATGCCGAGCACCAACTCGCCGGCCAACCTTGCCCTCACCCCAGCAGACCACCTCCCCCTCTCTCTCCATGTCTAGGAGGTAGCCAGCACCTCACCGCCCCTCCATCCCTGCCCGAGCCATGTCTTGCCGTGGACCACCGAGGAGAGCCAGCCCAGGCCACTGCACCATGCAGCCGCCTAGAGCGCGCCTTGTCCACGCGTGCACAAGTCATCGCTCGACCGCAGCCCGCGCCCGCCGCTCCGCCTCGACCTGGAGAACCCCCCAGACATCCCCGTTCGTCGCCTAAAGCCTCACAACCACTGCTTGCCGTGGACACCGCCCGCTCGGCACCAGAGCGCCACCTCACCTGCATCACAGTTTAAGTCCTAGAGCACCGCCAGGAACCGCCCATCGATCGCCATCCCCGCCATGCCGCTAGCTCACCGTAGCCATGTCGCCACCGTCATTGCCCATCCCTTCAGTCTCACCGGGCCTATAAAAGGAGCCCTCCCCAGCCATTCTTCTCCACACCATTCCACTCCCCTCACCTCTCTAAACCTCACCCACTGTTAGCCAGAGCACTGGAGCAGCAGCTCGCCGGAATTGGAGCCGGAGCTCCGCCTCTGGAGGAGAAGGGTGCCGTTGATTTCGACCGCCCCAAGCTCCGCCGCGACCACGCCTCGCCTTGCCGTCGTCTTCCACATTGTTTGCCCGCCTCGCCTACCCCGGTAGAGCCCTGGTACGCCCCAAGTAGACCCCCACCGAGCTTCTAGGGTTCGAGCTCGCCGGCGACCTATTCGTCATCGACGACGACCCTCAGTCGTTGATCTCGCTTCTAATCGCACGGCCCACAGCGCGCGTACCGTTTCGCGTGTTAAGTGCCGCTGACACATGGGACCCCCCTGAGCTCACAATGAGCGCCACTAGGTCGGCCCATATCTTTTCCCGCGCTAGCCCATAGATTTAAATCTGGTTTTTCCTTTTGAGTTAAATCTAGTTTCTGTCCCCTAGTTTCAAAAATCAATTCAGAGAGTTTTATAAATCCAAATGGTATGAAACCAATTTTGTCTGAAAGTTATTAAAATGATCTATCCAAGGCCGTTGGATTTAATTCAATTAGAGTTATAGATCTCTCCTAATAAAAATAACAAAACTAAAGCTTTTGCAACCTGCAACATTTTTATAAAATCAACCAAGTTAGCTTTTGAGTTGATTCCAACTCTCAAAAATCACGTTTCATCATATCTATCTAAATATGTAATAATATTAAGGTTTACATGCAGTGACTTTGGACTAGTACCAAAATAATGCTATATAGGAATTTCTAGTCATTTTAAATCATTAAATAATAAACTTAAACTAAAAGTAATATTGATCCAACCTTTAAATCTCATTCCCATATGTTAGAATATGTGGTGAGGACATGTGTCCACATGATCCCATATTTTGGTGGTGAATATTAAAATTTTAGTTAATATTTCAATGAGTAGAAATTACTTTTCTAAAATAAAAAGGATGAAACTATTGAATTAAAACTTGTGATGTTTGTGATGATAATAGATCATCAAATGTGTGTTTTAGAATGCTACTTAGCCTAGTTAAGTACTGTTTGGTAATTGTGCACTCCCTATGCATTTATAGAAGCTAGTACCGACCAAGCTTTCGAGGAGGAGGAGTTCTACCAAGAAGAAGAAGAAGAAATCTTCAACCACTGCACCAACCAAGGCAAGCTATTAGTGGCAAGCTAACCCTTGCAAAACATACTTTAGCAAGCTATTAGTGGCAAGCTAACCCTTGCAAAACATACTTTAGCAAGCTATTGTTAGCAAGCTAGAATAAAACTAGATGGTTTAGCAAAGATGCCTTAAGCATGCTTTGATCACACCCCTTTAACTATTAGTACCCCAAGTCTTATTGACAAGTTTTACCTCCCTTAGTTTACACAAAGTTCTTTACTTAATTTTGAAGGTAGCATAAAGAGTATAAAACTTGACCTACTTAGAAACCTTTACATGTCATTCTATGGCATGAGATTGATCCCATCTTTCCACCTTAGTGAACACTCTTAACTTAGTACCTTAGTATAGATCAAAAACTTGAGTCACTTTAGATGGGAACACTTGGTGAAAATGAATTATGAAAACCTTGGAATGATGAGTCATTCTATTGAGATGTTTTGACATGTGCTGAGAGACACAACTGGTTTATGATGATGAAAATGATGAGGCATGAGCCTTAACACTTTTATAAAACTAATGGTTGGATTCGGATGCGATACCATTCCAAATTTACCATACAACCACATTACCTGAATTGGGTAAGGCTTAGCTGGAAATTTATATGCATTAGTATTAGTTCCCTCAGGAGAGGTTTGAGCTGAGGCTACCTCTCAATGTTGTCCACCTATGCAGTGCCCAAGATGACTGATGGTCATGGTTGGGAGGCCATGCTCATAGGAGAGGTGCTTGTACTAGGGTGTGTAAAGGGAAGGTTATGTTTGATTATCTGCATACTAAGTATGATGATTCAGGTTATCCTGATGGATGTATCGAATCTTGTGGTGAAAGTGTACCACCTCTGCAGTGTCAAACTATTATTGAATAGCAGCGTCATGATGGACAGTTGGAATGGCCATACTATTTTGTTGTCAGATGTTTTCTAAATAACTTAAAATGAATGATGAACTCTGACTTGACCACAACAGGGTTGTGTTGATGATAATAGCTTCCCAACTTAAGTGATTATAAAACTTTACTTTATCTTTCTTTGCTTTTGAACTCAGCTTAGGTTTCAAACTTAACTTGATAGTTAACTTAGATTTAGAACTTTAACTTAGATTTGTACTCCTTGCTAGTAGTAGTTTGCGAGTACTTAAATAGTACTCATGGCTTTTGTCCCTGGCTATTATCATGGCCAGACTATGAAGGAGATTATCAAGATGATGGTCAGCAGGAGATTATCAAGATGATGGTCAGCAGGAGATTATCATGGCCAGACTATGAAGGAGATTATCAAGATGATGGCCAGACTATGAAGGAGATTATCAAGATGATGGCCAGACTTAAATAGTACTCATGGCTTTTGATAACTAGGACTATCGGCCTTCGTCAGCATTGCCTGTGCCCCTGAAGATGGACCCCACCGCTACGCTTATCTTTTATTTCCGCTGTTTGTTGTATTAAGACTGGATCATGAGATCCTTATTTGTGTAAGACCTTATATATGGTTTGTAATGGATGATGTACTGTGATATCCAATCCGTTATGTCTCGCAAAAATGGTAATCCTGGGATTGCGAGGTATGGCATAGCGGGCATCTGGGATTAAAAATCCGAGTGTTGACATCCATCCTTCATCTCATTACTCATTCCTTCCATACACCTGGAATTTTTCCTTCATACAAAACTTCACACAATCTTTATTAGCAACATTAGTGCACTCAAGATAAATAAGTCTTAAGGTTCAGTTATAACACCAAATAAACTTCTATTAGAACACTAGCTACTGTAGTACTTCCTTCAAAAAGCTCAATTCCCCAAAAGAACTCAAAAAGGAACCCACAAGAAGCAAATGCAGAAAATGGCAGAAATCTGTCAAAACAGACCAGCAGGTAAAGACGAATTTTTTCGAAGACCTTCTGTTGCCCAAATCAAAACGTGTTGAACTAACGAAAGTTAGATAACAACCTGGGGCAGAAGCACAAAAACTTACAGCTCAATCCAACATACAGAGCTCTCTCACGAAGTTTTACGGTGAAGCACAAAAATCTGTTTCGGGACAGCAACTTTCCTAATCATTACTTCTCTCTCATTAGAGGTTACTCTTGGCACAAAAAGCAAATAAAAAGGATAAGTAGAGGTTATTACAGAGGTAATAACTTCCATGACTCATTTAAAACTTTTGGGTTATCTCCCAATAAGTACTTTTCTTTAACGCCTTTAAGTTAGGCATAAGAAGCAAAGAAAGAATCAAGTGTTCTCAAATGAAGAAGCATTAAGACCAAATTTTGTTTTCACAGGAGAAGCAAAAGAAATATTTTCTCTCTTTTTAGGGAAGTGTTCTATACCTTTTTTGAGTGGGAGTTGGTATTTAATGGTGCCTTCTTTCATATCAATGATGGCACCAACAGTTCTAAGAAAAGGTCTTCCCAAAGTAATAGGACAAGAAGCATTGTATTCAACATCAAAAACATAGAAATCAATGGGGACATAGGAATTGTTAACCCTAATGAGAACATCATTAAGACTCCCCATGAGTTTCTTTTTAGCATTATCATCAAGTGGGACATTCAAATAACAATCTTCAAGTGGAGGCAAATCAAGCATATCATAAATCCTTCTAGGCATAATAGAAACACTACTATCAAGATCACATAAAGCTTTGAAATCAAAGTCATTCACTTTCATATTAATGATGGGTTCCCAGCCATATTCTTGTTTTATTGGAATAGAAGCTTTTGTTTCATCTTTTCTTCTTTAATCTTTATGAGAGCATCAGTAATGTGTTTTGTAAAAGCCATGTTCATAGCACTAGCATTAGGACTTCTAGCAAGCTTTTGTAGGAACTTAATAACTTCAGAGATATTGCAACCATCAAGATCAAAATCAAATTTCTCATCTAAAGCAGTAGAACTATTACTAGCCTCAACACTAATGGTGGTAATAGTAGAAACACTAATGTTTCTAGCAATTTCATCTTCTCTTTCCCACTTAGCATGTAATTCAGCTAATAGTCTAACATTTTCATCAATTCTTACTTGTATGGCATTAGTAGCTGCAAAGGGATTATCATTAGTTTCAGGTTTAGCAGCCATTTTATTCAAAGTAGATTGAGCTTCAACTAAAGATGCTATTCTTTCAGCATTATAGAGCTTTTCCTCAATAGTTTTGTTGAAAGCGATTTGTTTACTAATAAACTCTTTAAGCATAACTTCAAGTTTAGAGGGAGCACTCCTATTATTGTTGTTGTAAGAATTTACATAAGCATTACCATTGTTGGGTGGATATGGCTTATAATTGTTGTTACCAAAATTACTCCTATAAGCAATTATTACCATAAGCATTGTTACCAAAATTGTTATTTCTTATGAAGTTCACATCAACTTGCTCTTCTTGAGCAACCAAAGAAGCCAAAGGGACATTATTTGGATCAATGTGGGCTTTCGCATTAACAAGCATAGACATAATAATATCAATCTTATCACTCAAGGAGGAAGTTCCTCAATAGAATTTACCTTCCTACCTTGTGGAGCTCTCTCGGTATGCCATTCAGAATAATTAACCATCATATTGTCCAGAAGTTTTGTTGCAGCACCCAAGGTGATGGTCATAAAGGTACCTCCAGCAACAGAATCCAATAGGTTCCTTGAAGAATAGTTCAATCCTGCATAAAAAGTTTGGATCATCCAAGCAGTCAGTCCATGAGTGGGACAATTCTTTACCAAAGATTTCATTCTTTCCCAAGCTTGAGCAACATGTTCATTATCAAGTTGTTTAAACTTCATTATTTCACTTCTCATGGATATAATCTTAGTAGGACGATAGTATTTTCCAATGAAACCATCTTTGCATTTAGTCCAAGAATCAATACTATTCCTAGTTAAGGAATTCAACCATTCTTTATCTTTTCCTCTCAAAGAGAAAGGAAACAATTTAAGCTTAATAATATCACCATCTATATACCTATGCTTTTGCATCCCACAAAGTTCAACAAAGTTATTTAGATGGGAAGCAGCATCTTCATTACCAATACCAGAAAATTGTTCTCTCATAACAAGATTGAGCAAAGCAGGTTTTATCTCAAAGAAAGTATTTTCAGCCATAGGTGGAGCAATAGGTGTGCTCATAAAATCATTGTTGTTGGTGCTAGTGAAGTCACACAACTTAGTGTTTCCAAGGGTAGTCATTTTTTTGGGTTTTCAAATAAGAAAGCAACCTTGTAAAACTAATTTTTTTGTGTTTTTGAAGAAGAAAACGAGGAAACAAAGCAAAAAGAAACTAAGCAAAACAAAAACAACAAAGTAAAGAGATTGGTTATGAGGGACTCCCCTTGTGAAGATGTGCTTGACTCCCCGGCAATGGCGCCAGAAAATCGCTTGATGGCTCAATGCACGACGCCTAGAAAAATGCTTGATGGCGGTGTTGATGTAGAGCTCGTTGGGAACCCCAAGAGGAAGGTATGATGAGCACAGTAGCAAGTTTCCCTCAGTTATGAAACCAAGGTTTAATCGAACTAGTAGGAGCAAGGAAACACCCCAGAGGTGTTACTAGCTGAGCTTTGGCAGGGCGCACTACCGGTGCTAGTAGCAACGTGGGGACCTGCACAACACAACCACAAAACTTTGTCCCCAACTTGCGATGAGGTTGTCAATCTCACCGTGTTTTTTGGAAAACAAAGGATTAAACGTATCGAATGGAAAGAAGTAATAGTTTGTAGAAAGTAAACACAAAGAAGTAAATAGTTGTAGATTGTATGTAAAGAAAAAGGACCGGGATACCTAGTTCACTAGAGGTGGCTCTCCTTAAGATAGATAACATGCTGGGTGAACAAATTACAGCGGGGCAATTGACAAACATCGAGAAAGCAATACATGCATATACTAATCATCTTGACTCCTTTGGAATTCGATTGGGCATTACAACATTATACATACACCGCCATCCAACTGCATCTATGACTAAAATTTCACCTTCAGGTTATCATCCAAACCCCCTCCAGTATTAAGTTGCAAGCAACATATTATTGCTTTACGAACTGCATGTAAAGTAAACAATATGATTGTTCTATGAACAAATGATTGTTGTTTTCTCCCTAGTAGAAACAACACATCTAGTACCTTAGAGATTTCTGTCACTTCCCCAGATTACCAGAGGCATGAACCCACTATTGAGCATAAATACTAACTCTTAGAGCTGCTAGCATCTACTTGGCCAAGATAGCTACTAACAACGGAAAGCATGCAAGATCACAAATAACAAAGACATGATAGAATCAATAATCAATCTGAAATAGCATCTCAATATCCATCGGATCCCCGCAAACACAACATGCAGAATTACAAATAGATGATCTTGATCATGAACTCTTAGAGCTGCTAGAATCTACTTGGCCAAGATAGCTACTAACAACGGAAAGCATGCAAGATCACAAATAACAAAGACATGATAGAATCAATAATCAATCTGAAATAGCATCTCAATATCCATCGGATCCCCGCAAACACAACATGTAGAATTACAAATAGATGATCTTGATCATGAACGGAGCTGAATATGTGGCAAAGGAGATGGATAGAGTTAATCAAAGATTATGACCTTGACATTCACTATCACCCCGGTAAAGCCAACGTGGTAGCGGATGCCCAGA
Organism: Avena insularis; assembly: GCA_023614405.1. Taxonomy (NCBI): domain Eukaryota; kingdom Viridiplantae; phylum Streptophyta; class Magnoliopsida; order Poales; family Poaceae; genus Avena; species Avena insularis. The sequence continues at coordinate 227,208,939 of CM042696.1, read as the reverse complement.
TTGCCATGTAGATTAAACACCATGATAAAAGAAGCCCAGGCAAGTTTGCCTGAACAGTTGGAGAAGTTTAGAACAGAGCTAGTTAGCAAAGGATTCTTAGATAGCATTGAACTTCAACCCACTTTGATCAGTCAGATCAAGGAAGCCCACAAGGGAAATGCAATTATCGACGGAATCAAGCGTCATATTGGTACAGGAAAGGTAACCGGATTCACCGAAGATGAAGGAGTTTTGTGGTACAAAGGACATATTTGTGTGGCAGCAGATTCGAAGCTGAAGCAAGTTATCATGCAGGAAGCTCATGATACTCTTTATTCTATCCATCCCGGAGGAACGAAGATGTATCAGGATTTGAAGGAGCAATTTTGGTGGCACAAGATGAAGAGAGAAATCGGAAGCTACATAGCCAAGTGTGATATTTGTCAAAGAGTCAAAGCGGAACATCGGAGACCCACAGTACTGTTGCAACCCTTGCAGAATCCGGAATGGAAATGGGATTCTGTCAGAATGGACTTGATCACCGGTTTGCCTACTTCTAGTAGGGGAAATGACTCTCTGGGTCATAGTTGATAGACTGTCCACGGTAGCCCATTTTATACCCGTCAAGACAACCTACCAGAGTTGGAAGCTAGCAGAATTGTACATTGCTAGAATAGTCAGTTTCCATTGAACCCCCAAGACCATAGTGTCGGATCGAGGAACCCAATTTACCTCGCGATTTTGGCAGAAAGTCCAAGAAGGATTGGGAACCAAGTTGAATTTTAGCACAGCGTATCACCCACAGACCGATGGACAGACTGAAAGAGTCAACCAAATCTTAGAAGATATGTTGAGGGCTTGTGTTTTAGAGTATGGATCAAAATGGGAAGATTGTCTGCCTTTCGCAGAATTCTCATACAACAATAGTTATCAAGCCAGTTTGCAAATGGCCCCATTTGAATTCTTATATGGAAGGAAGTGTCGTACCCCTTTGAACTAGTCGTAAGTAGGAGAGAGTCAGATTTTCGGACCTGATATCCTACGAGAAGCCGAAGAGAAGGTTCACAAAGTCCGTGAGCACCTCAAGACTGCCCAATCCAGATAGAAGAGTTACGCTGACAAGAGACATAGAGACATGACTTTCAATGTCGGAGATTTTGTGTATCTAAAAGTGTCGCCTTTGAAGGGAACTCAACGTTTTAGTCTGAAAGGAAAGTTAGCCCCCAGATATATTGGACCCTTCAAGATTCTGAATCGCCGAGGAGAAGTATCGTATCAACTGGAACTGCCAGAGGAGATGTCAGCCATCCATAATGTGTTCCACATCTCGTTACTTCGCAAGTGCTTAGAAGTTCCGGAGAAGACCGAAGTGTTCAAGAACATCGATCACCGAGCCATTGATCTCAACAAGGATCTGACATATCGTGAATTGCCCATTCGTATCTTGCAAGAAGCCTTCAGATCCACCAGGACCCGGAGTATCAAGTTTCTCAAGATCCAATGGAGCAACCATACCGAAGAAGAAGCTACCTAGGAGCGAGAAGATTACATTAGGACTGAGTTTCCATATCTCTTTAGTTCCTAGTATTTCTTAAATCTCGGGACGAGATTTTGTTTAAGGGGGGAAGGTTTGTAACATCCCAAAACTTTAATCAAGGTTATTAAATCCTAATCATCCAATTTAGGGTTAACAAAAACTTTTATTATTAAAATGATTATGAATGCATCTGTATGTTGCATTAGAGTAGAATTGTTTGAAAATGCCATGTTGGATTGTTCTAAATGATATGAAGTGGTTGAAGGGTGAATGCCACATCATCGAGACCATTTACAAACATAATCCAAAGAAAAAGAAAGCAAATAGGATTAAATAATGCAAATGGTCATTTTGACCATTTTAATCCACTAGGCCACTTTAGGTGTTCCTAGAAGTCAATTTCAAACAAAAACATTCTCAACTCTTTTCACCCCTTGCTAGACCAAGTAAAAATGTACCAAGGCCCACTTTACAAACTTACAAAAATCTTTAGCAAAGAAATTTAAATGACAATTGAAAATTTAATCCAATGCATATGGGAAGATCATATTTTCTCAAAAACCAACCAAACCACTTCACCTTGACAACTCCCCCCAACCAGAGACTACCAAGCATAAGATCAGATCACATACCAAAAATCTTTCCAAAATTCAAATTTAAACTTCTTTCGGCCATTTCATCAAACACCTAGTGAGCACGGATTGAGCTGCCAAACTATTACTGTTCTTGATCAATGCTTTGTCCACCATTTTTTCCCTTTACACTCCCATTGTCCCCTCTAGTCACAACCAGCACCAATGCACCACTCCTAGTTGCTATTTGCACCAGTGACGAGCCACCCCAAGCCCTCCATATCGGTCGACCATGGGCAAGCCCAGTAGACCGCACCGAGCTTGCCCATGATGCCTAGGAGGTAGGCGAGGCCACACCGCCGCCCTCTATCCCCTCCTCGAGCAAAGCCGAGCCATGGACCACCCACAGAGCGCCGCGCCGAGAACGTTTGCACCATGTCGAGCACGCGTGCTAAATCGTGGTTGATATCGATCTCGTTGGGGAACCCCAAGAGGAAGGTATGATGAGCACAGTAGTAAGTTTCCCTCAGTTATGAAACCAAGGTTATCGAACCAGGAGGAGCAAGGAAACACCTCAAAGGTGTTGCTAGCTGAGATTTGGCAGGGCGCACTACCAGTGCTAGCAGCAACGTGGAATCCTGCACAACACAACCACAAAACTTTGCCCCCAACTTGTGATGAGGTTGACAATCTCACAGGTTTTGCTGAGGATTAAACATATCGAGTGGAAGAAAGTAAAAGCTTGCAGAAAGTAAACAGAAAACAGTAAACAGTTGTAGATTGATGGTAAAAGAAAGGACCGGGGTCCATAGTTCACTAGTGGTGGTTCTCCTTAAGATAGATAACATGTTGGGTGAACAAATTATAGCGGGGCAATTGACAAACATTCAGAAATCATACATGCATATACTAATCATCTTGACTCCTTTGAGATTTGATTAGGCATTACAACATTATACATAGACCGCCATCCAACTGCATTACAACATTATACATAGACCGCCATCCACCTTCAGCTTACCATCCGAACCCCCTCCAGTATTAAGTTCCAAGCAACAGATAATTGCATTACGCATTGCATGTAAAGTAAACAATACGATTGTTCTATGAACAAAGGATTGTTGTTTTCTCCCTAGTAGAAACAGCACATCTAGTACCTTATAGATTTTTGTCACTTCCCCAGATTACTAGAGACATGAACCCACTATCAAGCATAAATACTAACTCTTGGAGTTGCTAGCATCTACTTGGCCAAGATAGCTACTAACAACGGAAAGCATGTAAGATCACAAAAAACAAAGACATGATAGAATCAATAATCAATCGGAAATAGCATCTCAATATCCATCAGATCCCCACAAACACAACATGTATGATTACAAATAGATGATCTTGATCATGAACGGAGCTCACAAGATCTAAACATGATAGCACAAAGGAGAAGAACCAGCCATCTAGCTACTACATGGACCCGTAGTCCAAGGATGAACTACTCACGCATCACACCGGAGGCTTGCATGGTGACGAAGAAGGCCTCTACGGTGAATTCCCCTCTCTGGCAGGCTGCCGGGAAGAGCTTCAGACCCCTCCCGATCTAGGGATGGAGATGACGGCGGCTACAGACTCTTTCGTGGAATTTTGATCGGGGACTTAGGGTTTCTGTATCGGAGGCATCTTATAGTCGGAAGGGGAGGCCGAGGGGATGCTTGATGGCCCAAAATATATCGAGCTCGTTGGGGAACCCCAAGAGGAAGGTATGATGTGCACAACAGCAAGTTTTCCCTCAGTACGAAACAAAGGTTATCAATCTAGTAGGAGCAAGGAAACACCCCAAAGGTGTTGCTAGCTGAGCCTTGGCAGGGCGCACTACCGGTGCTAGTAGCAATGTGGAGTCCTACACAACACAACCATAGAACTTTGCCCCCAACTTACGATGAGGTTGTCCATCTCACTGGTTTTGCTGAAAACAAAGGATTAAACATATCGAAATGGAAGGAAGTAATAGTTTGCAGAAAGTAAACACAAAGCAGTAAACAACTTGATTGTAGATTTTATGTAAAAGAAAGGACCAGGGTCCATAGTTCACTGGAGGTGGCTCTCCTTAAGATAGATAACATGCTGGGTGAACAAATTACAGTGGGGCATTTGACAAACATCGAGAAAGCATACAAGCATATAGTAATCATCTTGACTCCTTTGAGATTCGATTGCGCATTACAACATTATACATAGACCGCCATCCAACTGCATCTATGACTAATAATCCACCTTCAGGTTATCATTCGAACCCCCTCCAGTATTAAGTCGCAAGCAACAAATTATTGCATTACGAATTGCGTGTAAAGTAAACAATATGATTGTTCTATGAACAAAGGATTGTTGTTTTCTCCCTAGTAGCAACAACACATCTAGTACGTTAGAGATTTCTGTCACTTCCCCAGATTACCAGAGGCATGAACCCACTATCGAGCATAAATACTAACTCTTAGAGTTGCTAGCATCTACTTGGCCAAGATAGCTACTAACAACGGAAAGCATGCAAGATCACAAATAACAAAGACATGATAGAATCAATAATCAATCTGAAATAGCATCTCAATATCGATCGGATCCCCTCAAACACAACATGTAGAATTACAAATAGATGATCTTGATCATGAATGGAGCTCACAAGATCTAAACATGATAGCACAAAGGAGGACAACCAGCTATCTAGCTACTACATGGACCCGTAGTCCAGAGATGAACTACTCACGCATCACACCGGAGGCTTGCATGATGATGAAGAAGGCCTCCAGGGTGAATTCCCCTCTCCGGCGGGGTGGCGGGAAGAGCTTCAGATCCCTCCCGATCTAGGGATGGAGTTGACGGCGGCTACAGACTCTTTCCTGGATTTTTGATCGGGTATTTAGGGTTTCCGTGTCAGAGGCAATATATAGGCGGAAGGAGAGGCCAAGGGGGTGCCTGGGGCGGCCAGACCACCCCCTGGCGCGGGACAAGCCAGGTGGTGTGGCCGGGCCCCAGCCCCTCTCCGTCTCGTATTCTGGCCCCAGGTGTCCCCCGATAAAATAATAACTTTGCCTTTTGTCCCGTCCAATTCCGAGAATATTTATTTGCTGACTTCCTGGAACCAAAAACAGCAGAAAACGGGCAGTTGGCACTTTGGCTCTTGTTAATAGGTTGGTCCAAGAAATCATATGAAAAGTACTCCAACGTGTGGACAAAACACAAGATAGTAGATAAAACCAAGCATGGAACATCAAAAATTATAGATACATTTGCAATGTATCAGTGCCTAGGGCGGCTAGACCACCCCCTGGCACGGGCTAGGCTAGGCCATGCGGCCAGGTGGTGTGGCGGCCCCCTGGCCCCTCTCCGTCTCGTATTCTGGCTCCGTGTCCTCCTCGGTGAAAAACTGACTTTGGCTTTTGTCCCGTCCAATTCCGAGAATATTCATTTTCTGACTTCCTGGAACCAAAAACAGCAGAAAACAGGCAGCTGGCACTGTGGCATCTTGTTAATAGGTTAGTCCAAGAAAGTTTATGAAAAGTACTCCAAAGTTGGAACCAAACATAAGAAAGTAGATAAAACTAAGCATGGAACATCAAAAATTATGGATACCTATCAGCGCGCAAGAGTGTCACGCCCGACAAGCGTGCACCCATCGCGCCTCGACCGACCAGCAGCGCCAAGCAGCTTCACCAGACCCAGAACCGCCGAACATGCCCGTCACGCCCGCTGACCAAGATCCACCGTGCGCCGCCTCGAACGCCGCTTCTACCGCATAGAGAACCAGTCGCGCCCAACCAAATGCCACCGCCCCTAGTCACGCCTTTACACCGTAGATGACCGCCAGCAGACCTCGCACCGTCCCCTACCTCCAGCCACGCCGCTATCTACCTGTACCATCGCCACCGACAAGCCGCGCCCACGCCGCTCGATCGCTTCATTGAACTGTAACTAGAGGCCACCCCCAGCCTCATTCTGCACACCATCTCAGTCCCCTCTCTCCACTGATCCTTCCAACCCATCCCCGGAGCAAGGCGAGCCGCCATTTGCCGGAATTTCGCCGGAGCTTGCCGCTGCAGAGGAGAAGAGGCGTCGTTGATTGGAGCTACCCTAGGAGCCGCCGCGACCACGCCTAGATCCGGCATCATCTACCAGTTCGATCGCGCCCATCACCATGTCTAGCTGGATCCATGGTAAGCCCCCATGACCCCCCACCGTGCCGCGTTAGGGTTCGTTCTCGCCGGAGCTGTTCGCCGGAGACGACGAACCACAGTCGTAGATCTTATTCTAATCGCAGCGCCCAGATTGCCCCGTACCGCTTCACGTTAGATGTGCCGCTGACATGCGGGACCAGCTTGTCAGTAGCCCGCTGCGCCGCGGAGCTCCACTGGGCCGGCCCGTTTAGTTTCCTGCGCTAGCCCACATATTCAAATTAAAGTTTTTCCATTTAGGTTTAAACAAGATTCTGTCCACTTACTCAAAAATCCATTCAGAGAGATTCACTTAACCAAATGATATGATTCAAATTTTGTTAGAAAGATATTTAAAATATCTATCCAAGTCCTTTGGATTTAAATCAATTGGAGTTAGAGATAAGCTATAGAAAAAATAAAAAGACAGAGACTTTTCTACATTCAAACATTTTTCAAAAATCAACCATAATAGCTTTTGAGTTGATTCCAACTCTCAAAAATCACATTTGATGATACCTATCTGAATATATAGAAATATTTAAGTTTGCATGCAGTGACTTTGGACTAGTACCAAAAGGATGTTATTAGGGCATTTCTAGTCACTTTAAATTAATTAAATAATAATCTTAAACTTTATAAAATGTGACCAACCCTTTAAATCACATTCGCATGTATTAGAATATATGGTGATGACATGTGTCCACATGATCCCATATTCTACTTGGAGAATATTAAATCTTCCTTAATTTCAGTGAGTAGAAATTACTTTTCTAAAATAAAATAATGAAACTAGTTCTTGAAATGTTGTGATGATCGTGATGATGCTAGATCATCAAGTGCGTGCCTTAGTGTGCTAAATAGACTAGTTAAGTATTGTTTGGTTATTGTGTATCCCGTATTCCTTTATAGATGATAGTACCGACCAAGTCTATGAGGAGGAGGAGTTCGACCCCGAAGAAGACAAGGAGAGTTTCAATCACTGCACCAATCAAGTCAAGCTAGAACTAAGCAAGTTAACACTTGCCACCTTGTTAACTTAAGAAAATGCATTAGGCATGCTTGGGTTATATATTTTGATTTATGCCCATACCAAGTTTTACTTGCAAGCTTTACTTTCTTTTACTTTACCAAAGTTCTTTACTTTTAGTATAGATAGCATAAAGAGTATAAAACTTGGCCTATCTAGTTATACTTAGATGTCATTCTAGGGCATGAGATTAGCACCCCACGTTAGTGAACACTCATAACCTTAGTGGCTAATGCTAAGCATAAAACTTGACCACTTAGATGGGAATACTTGGTGAAAATGCTTATGAAAACCTTGGAATGATGAGTCATTCTATTGAGATGTTTTGACATGTGTTGACAAACACAAATGGTTTGATGACGAAAATGTTGAGGCATGAGCCTTAGCCCTTTATAAAAGCTGATGGTTGGGTTTGGATGTGATATCATTCCAATTTTACGGTACAACCACAATACCTAAATTGGGTAAGGCTTAGCCAGAAGTTTATATGCATTAGTATGGGTTACCTCGCGGGAGAGGTTTGAGCTGAGGCTACCTATTGATAATGTTCACCTATGCAGTGCCCAGGATGGCAGATGGTCATCGCTGGGAGGCCAAGCTCATAGGAGAGGTGCCTATACTAGGGTGTGTAATTGAAATATTATGATTGATTATCCGCATACTAAGTATAATGATTCAGGGTTATCCCTGATAGATATATCGAATTTTGTGGTGAAAGTGTACCACCTATGCAGAGTATCAAACTATTCGAATAGCCACATCCGCGGTCATGGACAATTGGAGTGGCCATACTGTTCCGTCGTCAGATGTTTTCAAAATGACTTATGAATGGTGACTTTGACTTGACCACAACAGGGTTGTGACTATGAAAACTAAGTTCCCAATTTAAGTGATTTAGAACATTAAATTAGCTTTCTTTACTTCTGAACTCATCTTAGGATTTCAATTTAGCTTTTGCAAATAAACTTAGAGTTTAGCATTCCTACTAGAACTACCTTACTTATTAGTGATAGTTTGCGATTACTTAAAGAGTACTCATGGCTTTGTCCCTGACTATTCCCGTGGCCAGACTATGAGGACTATCTGGAAGAAGGACAACAGGACGGCTATGACAACTAGGATCATCTCCCGTCGTCAGCATTCCCTGTGACACTGAAGATGGAGCCCACCGCTACGCTTATTATTCCGCTGCTTGTTTGTACTAAGACTGGATCATGAGATCCTTTATTTGTGTAAGACCTTATTATGGTTTGTAATGAATGATTTACTGTGATATTCAATTTGTTATGTCTCACAAAAATGGTAATCCTGGGATTGCGATGTATGACATAACAGGCATCTGGGATTAAAAATCCGGGTGTTGACAAGTTTGAATCTAACTTGTAATAAACTCGTATTGGTATCTGAGACCTAACCTCCCCATATATAAAGGGTAGAAGGGTTCAACGAGAATGGAGACTCCCACAATAGGCAACATATCTAGAAAATACCCATAGCATACATATACGCCAGATCCAATATGTGCATCCAACGCCATCTGCGACCTTGTAATCCTCCGGATCATCCTAAATGAAGAGCAGACAAGCAGGAGTAGGGTTTTCCCTCTGGGGGCCTGAACCTGGGTAAACATCATGTCTCGCGTTGCTTGTCTATTAGCCGAACAAGATGTCTACTGCCCCACTCTTACTCAAAACCCAAGTCCATAACGATGGGCATTTATAAGTTTACCCCTCGTCAATTGGTGTCGTCTGTTGGAACTGGGGTCGCTGATATTACAATCTCGACGGTCCCATCACCAGCGATCCACAAGTCATCATCTATTGGAGGACGGATCTAATTCGGCTCTCTCATCATCAAACACCGATCGAATAACTTCCGGTCAATTCGTATGCGTCGGCGCGCTCAACATCATCATGAAGAAGTCCTCCACAACACATACGGCCTTCACCGTGAGCATGTGGATGATTCACCAACAGTCATGTTCTATAATCAAGGAAGGTCCATCTGTTAACGGAAAGGACGGCAAGAGCGAGTGCACCTCACGCAAGGAAAGAAGAAGGAAACAAAAAGGCATCGATCATATTAGTTTCCGCCAGCAAGGAAAAGGATACATTGGAAAGAGTACATAGAATTGATCCATCTTCAAATCACGAGAAGCCCTGTCCGGCACAAACTGTGCCTCTATGAGTCAGTTGTCTCCATGCAAAGAAACGCAATGAAAGGAAAGTTTCGGATCCAACATATAGAAAAAAATGAGGCAAAGAAACCTCAAGCTCATGACTCAAAGTACTCACGTTGAGCCGTGAAATACATGCAAAAAAAGAGGTACCGTGTACTAATTCATAAAAAAAGCTACCAAAGTCATGGTAGAAATTAGTTAGATCAATTCTACCGAGAAACTACGAGGGATCTGCGAACGTCGGTATGGACAACATGGAGATGACTCCACGCCGTCGACTCCTCTATATAAAAATACGGTGACCCGATCCAGTCTTCGACTGCGGATACCCAAGTGCAATCTTCGGTTGCACGCAACTCGGTGCTGCTTTGGCTTTGCCTGCCGCGCGGCCTGCTGCCGCCATTAGTTTCGGTGACCCACTGCCACGTCGACTCCAGTCCGCCACATCAGCTCCCTAACACCGCCTTGACTACATCGATCATATCAAATCTACACCCATGGGATCCCTCGGCTCCAGCGACCAGCTGCGGTCTTCGGCTTCGTGCCGCCATCGGTTGTGGCGACCCGCAGGGCGAATCGGCTTCTGCGATAGTGACACGCTTCTACCTTCGGCTTCGGCGAGTCGCCACGGTCTTCCACTCCGGTGACATGCTGCGGTTTTCGGATGCGGCGATCTGATGCGGTTTTCGACAGTTGTGATCCATTACAGTCTTTGAATGCGGCAACCTGTTATCACCACGCGACTCCGGTCCGCCACGACGAGTATGTCCGCCCTGTGACCTCCTGCCACGTCGACTCCTTCCGTCGCACGACCTGCCTCCACATCGACTGCGTCCATGGTGTTGACTCCATGCCCACCGTGCGACTCACCGCTGTGTCGACTCTGTCCATCTCGCGAATCTATTGACCTCGACCATACATCCATCACGTCTACTCCTTTCAGCAAAACGCCGCACGACTCACCGTCGTGTCGAGTCCTTCAACCTTAGCGACTACAAATAAAGTTAACCTCTACTTAGAGTTGATTCTTTTTTAACTATTTACGTTAATCGCACTCGATACACTCGGGGGCTGCGCCTTCTTCTAGTAACCTAATGTGCCGTCGACTCCAAGCACCCAAGCACCTCATACGCGATAGCCCGAGTAGCTGATTCTGCCTGATCGTCGAATCCTTGAACTCTGAGTACCTTGGCAAGATACCGAGACTATGAGTAATCAGGCTAACGAAAAGGCCTAACATATAGTGCAAAAATGTCGATTGGAACTAAAATCTTTCTTTAAAAGTCGGTAGGCAAATATTCTTTACAAGATACAAGTACTTCATAACTCTTTGCATTTTTCGCAGCTTATGACGACATCGACTGCGTCGAACTATTTTATTGGGCCCTCCTACAGGATTCGACAAAATAACTGGCTACTCCATAAAACCAAGAACCGAGTCGAGTCCCGCCTCGGATGGTTGCATCGCTTGATTCTACACAAACGCAATGTTGGCCACGCACCCGGTAGACGCAATGTTGGCCGCGCACCTGACATAAGAGACTGTGTCAACTCCACCCGCAGCATTCAGTCCTTCCTACCAAGCACTGCATGACTCTGTAGTGTTGACCCCATTCGTAGCATCAAGTCCTTCTGGCTAAAGATCCACACATGCCGACTCCGACTACAACGTCGACTCTAGGCTCCCTATGCATGAGACGTTGACTTGATACACTTTCGGGTCAGCATGATTTTCAACTATGTCTACAAGATACAAGTCTCGAGTCTCTTCCCGAGTCTACGACTCTGCCAGACACTCGGGGGCTACTCCAAACTGGAGCACTTGACACACACATGCAAGATCTTCAAGTCGCATACTCCAAATCCTTACTCGAATATACGATTCGACTAAGGACTCGGGAGCTAATCCCATAGGGAGCGCTGGTCATGTACCGTATAAAAAACAAAAGATTTAAAGTACAGTCCATTGTGTCGACTGTGTCTATAATGTCGACTCTCTTACAGCAACCGAACTCATTGGCGACTCTTCTCACTTACATTCCAATGTCAACTTCAAAGACAACGTCTCCTTGGCCACCCGAAACACCTCCGCAGTGATAAACATTAGGATGTTTGTCTACGACACAAAGATAAGACCTACAGATTGAATATGATGGTCTGGCAATTTCATCCGCTGCGCTCAACCAGTTTAATATCGTGTCTACGACATGAAGAAAATCTTGACGGACGCGTTGGGTACACATACATATGCATTAAACTAGAATTCTGCTTAGTAAGGGCTCCGCTGAATGAGTCGATTTGTGCCAGCAATTTGAGCAGGCGATGTTGTTTTTTCCCTAGAGCAATTAACTGGACCTGGTCCGTCGAGAGAACCAAGCACGTTAACCATCTTCCCTATGAACAACTATGGATTCGGCTCACCAGATGAACTTCCAAGTGAGTGCTTCGCACTCGACACAATTGTTGACTCCGACATACTAATGCAAAACTCAAGACTTCTAAGTCTCCACCTGAATCTACGATTCACATGGACACTCAGGGGCTACTAACATATGTATGCCCAACAGGCACCCGACAACAGCCTATCTGGTGCGACTCAACGGATGCCCCACTTGATGACCTACCAATGTCCATGAAGCTGATGACAGTTCGGCTGGTATGAAGCCCATATGGATACAAACTCCCAAACACACAAGAGAAGGATATCTCAAAACTAGAGTTTGAATTTAACTTGTAACCAACTCATTTTGGTACCTGAGACATATCCTTCCCATATATAAAGGCTAGGGGGTCCAACGATATGGGCGACTTCCATAATAGACAACAGATCTAGACAACACATGTAGCATACACATATGCCAGATTCTATCTGCGCATCCACTGCCATCGGTGACCTTCTAATCACTCGGATCATCATCAATCAAGAGCAGACAAGCAGGAGTAGAGTTTTCCCTCTGGGGGCCTGAACCTGGGTAAACATCGTGTCCAGCGTTGCTTGTCTGTTAGCCAAAAGAGATCTCCAGTGCACCCCTCTTACTGAAAATCCAAGTCCATAACAATGGGCATTGATGAGTTTACCCCTCGTCACCCACACATTCAACGATGACTCTAGTGATCATGTGAACCTTTAACAACATAACTAAATCCCTTTGTCTCGTGATATATTACATGTTCAATATTTGTTCATCCGTATCCCCATACCTACTTTAATCTCGTTAGCGACAAGTACTCTTTTCTCATTCCTGTGATATAACATTCTTAGTGATATTATCACTTGATTGCAAGCTATGTCAATGTGAACTCACCGAGAGAGCCCTGGGTGTATCTCTCCATCATCGGGATGGACAAATCTCACTCTTGATCCATGATCCTTTACATAACACTTCGGAGTATCTCAACCCACCTTTTTTGTTGCCCTATTATGGTGTGACGTTTGATGTTATCAAGTTACTCTTCCGGTGTTAGTGACTGGCATGATCTCATGGTATGTGGACTAAAGTTACTTCACATGATGTTATAGTAATTAAAACATAATGCCATTGATCGTCTTACTATACTTTGGACGAATGTTCATCACATCATTCCACCAACGATGTGACCTCGTTATTAATAACATTCATTGTCCATGATCAGAAAACCTTGATCATCTTGTTAATCAACGAGCTAGTTTATATGAGAGTCATCACTAGGAACTCTATATATTTGTTTGTTAAACACACATGTATTATAATTTTCAATTAAGACAATTATAGCATCCAAAATAAACATCTATCATATACTTCGAATAATATAATAACAACTTTATTATTGCCTCTCGAGCATATTCCCTTCAATACTAAAAGGCCTAACTTAGGTCGACTAGAGGGGGTGAATAGGAGACTACCGATTTTTATACTTTTTAATCCCCTTTTAAGGCTTGGCACAAAGTAAGGTTCACTAGAGATGCAACTACGTGAACAACCTAAATGACAAGTAGCACAAAGGAAAACAAGAGAGTAAATGCAAGAAGTAAAGGAGCGGAGCGAAAGAACCGGCAAGGGGACACGATGATGTAATTCCCGTAGTTCACTTCCAAGCAAGCTACGTATATGTTGGAGAGGTGTCGGGCCACACAAGGTCTCCCGAGCGCCACAAAGGCCTCACCTTCTTCTCCGGTGAGCACCACCACAAAGGTGGCCTCACAATCCACTAACCGGTGACCTTGAAGGCGCCAACCGAAAACCTTTACAACGAGGTTGAGGGGAGGCTTCACAACTCAATTGAAGGCCCTCAACGACACCCCAGAGCTTTACAACAAATTCCCCAGCTCCGAGGATGCCCTACACCGTCTAGGGTTCCAAGAACCCAAGAAACGAAATCCACGAAGAATGAGTGGGGGAAATCAAAATTCCTTTGGTGTAGGTGTAGATCTAGGTCACCTCTCCCAATCCTCAAAAGATCAAGAGATTTGAGTGGGTGGGGAGAGAGATCTAGCAAAGTCAAGCTCTTGTGAAAATGGTGGAGAGAGAGAGAACAAAGAGATAAGGTTGGAGGAGGAAGAAGGGGGCTTTAAATAGCACCCCTTCAAACGGGCAGAATCTGCCAGGCCAGCGCCGTCAGTGCTACGGTGATCGACCGGTAGTACCGTGACGATCCACCACCGGTCCAGCCCAGGCCACGTAACGGTCATACGACTATCGGTGGACCCCGAAAGGGCTGGCCGGTAGTACCGGTCCAAATTCTGCCCTTATTTCCGCCAAATAGGCAGTGCGAGGCAGAAGGTTATCGACGCCTTTGCCCAGATCGAAATATGACGGAACTGTACCGGAACTACCGGTCCCGAAGCTGGCAGTACTACGGTGAGGGAGATCTGCCGCTCAAGGCGGGAGCTGGTCTGGCATTACTACGGTCCAAGATCCGACGCTATTTCCGACAAATAGGCAAAGTTAGACAGAAGTCTTACTGAGCCTAAAAAGGCTTCATTGGAAATAGGACCGGATCTTCAGCCGGAAGTACCGCTCGAACATACAGGAAAACCCACAAGCGGTACTACCTCTGGCCGGCAGTACTACCGGTCAAACCGTAAACCCTCCAACAGCTCGAAAACACTCTCTCACTCAAACTGGATGGGCTGTGGAGGTGCATATATGGTCTGTGCATGAAAAATTGAATTCCCACAACCTTCCTAGATGGACTCCCTCTTGATAGTACGGTAGCCTAAAATGTAAACAAGAGAAAGTGAAAAATAAAAGCTATCGACTACAAGCTCTTCCTTGAGAGACAACATCCACGAACACGTCCGAAGATAGAACCTGAAACTTGGACACACGGTTAACCCACAAAAGGAGTTGTCATCAACACCAAAAACATAAGGAGAAAAAATAATCCTTTCAATCTCCCCCTTTTTGGTGCTTGATGACAACCCCACAAGATTTGCACAAAGATGCAATGCAACTAAAGGTGAGAGAGGCTCCCCCTGAAGACATGGGAGAGAGCTCTCCCAACCGAGAAAAGAGTGGAGCTCATACCTTGCATCAACACAATTGTGGTGAGACAAAGATTTGACAATTAAGAATAATCCACCACAAATCCTTATGAGAATGCCACAGAGATACCGTACCACATAGATTCACCAACAAGGTAGCAACCATACAAGAGGTCCACAGACAATAACGTAATAAAGTGTGCACGAGCATAAAAAGATCAAATAAAAAACGAGCTCGTGACACAACCCATGCAAATCCTGAGATCCTAATGGAGCACTTTCTCCCCCTTTGGCATCAAGACGCCAAAAAGGGAAAAAGAAGCCAAACTACGCGCCCCACCCACCAACAAACGGAGGAGGCGGCTCGGGGTCCCAAGAGGCATTGTTCCAATCGGGCGGGAACTGATTGGAGATCTCTGGCTCGTCATCACTATCAGTCCACCTGAAATGTGTGTTGATCCACTCATCCTTGGGCGCGGTGACGGAGCTAGAATCAGGAGACACAGGAATATCAAGCTTCCTCATGATGGCCTTCTCCCGGCGAACACTGTACCTCTGAGCAACATAGGACTGATACTCACGGTCCTGAATGAAGCAGAAAGTCTTCTTCACGTTCTTCAGCAGCTTTTTAGCACAAGAAGGCTGCCTCACAAGTCGGGGTGGAGGAGAAGCCTCATCACGGTCCCCATCACTAGCATCCGAAGCAGTTCTTCCAGCAGTAGCTTCGACATCAGCCTGAGAGCAAGGTAACTTGTGCTTCATCACACGGAGAGTCTTCTCCTCATGGATAGTGAGAACATCCTGAGGGTAGATAGAGCCAGTTGCCACCCTCCACGTGGCATTGATAAGAGTCTGGATGTAAGGAGCATAAGGACAAGACCTCTTCTCAATCATAGCGGACCAAATTTCTTCAAAGATATAATCCATAACATCAAGGGGATCATGAGAGTTTCTGTCGTGGTAGGTCTGAAACAGGAGATCAATCTGGAAGGCATGAAGCTGATCAAAGTTACCTGCCTTGGGAGCAATGGTGCTCTGATAGACCTTGCGGATGATGTCATAGGTGGGAAGGAGATGGGCAACGTTTCCAGCAACGCCACGGCCCTCAATGTAAAGAGGCTCAAGAACTTCCGGCTCGGAGGCCTCCCCCCTATGCACCCACCACCTATTGGCACGACGGCCGCCTCCTGAATAGGGTAGCCAAGAAGGGCGGCAAACTCAGACCACTTAGCAGACAAATACTAGTTTTGGGTCATCCACTTCATGGTATGATCATCAGGGTCAGTATCAAAGTAGAGAGTGGAGTAAAACTGAGCAATGGCCCTCTCATCAAAGTTCTCACGGTGTTGCATCAGCTTGATGAGCCCAAACCTCCTGCACATATCAAGAGCTTCACCAAAGTATTCATGGTTGCTCTCCCTCTTTGCAATGTTGATGTGCTTCTGAGGAGCACACACATTCTTCTTAGTAGCATAGACCTCATAATAGATCTCCTGTTGACGCACGGTGTGGAAGAAAGGATCCTGAGCTAGGCGGTCACGAGGAACAGCGTAGGGATCAACCTTGTGAAACTCCTCATAGGCGAGCTGCGGCCAAGAGGAAATCTTCTTCTTGCTAGAATCCGGTCCAGAGGTGGTATTCTTCTGACTTGCCAGAACAGACCTCTTGCCTTCCGCAGAGCGACAGCCTCAGTGCAGCCCTCGTGACAGCGATCTGATCGGAGGCGCACAACCTCAAGATCATCCTCATCAATCTCTGACGGTCCACGAGAGGGAGCATGAGACCGCTTGGATCTGCCACAGGAACCCCCTTGCCCTAAGAGAAAAGCAAATAGAAAGGAGGAACTAGAGGATAAGTGCACAAGGTCGAAGAAGAAAAAGCGAAAGCAACTAGACTGAAATGACACGGTACAGAGACATATATCAGAAAAATGTGCATCGGAAGTTCCGCCTGGCGGCCGGAACTACCGGTTGCATGGGACGCACCGGAAGTTCCGGTCATGCCCTGCCCCTGGGCGGTACTACCGCTGCCTCACTGGTAGTATTGGTGAGAGGACCACGCCGGTAGTACCGGCGAATCCGCACCGGTAGTACCGGTCAGGGCACAAACATGGCAGTTCAAAACTGGTTCCAAATCCCAAATTCGATGAAACTTGATGCACAAATCGATGACATCTATACTATGTACTGAGGCAAAACAATCTAAAGTAAAATCCTATCCCTACCAAGACTCGCCATAGAAGTTCTAGCCAAAGAAGGGCCCTAGACAAGGCATGTCCTACTGAAGCACAAAAGTGACTAGATCTCCATGATTGGAGCACGAGAGGAGCAAATACCAGGGTCCATGGCGGTCAATCGAGGACGGGAAGAATCCCACGGAGCCGATCTGATGAGGGACGCCTAGAATCGGTGTGGCCGGCGGCGTCACCGAGGAGTACTCCTTGAGAACTAGGGGTGTTGAGATGGGGTCAAGGGGAGGCAAGTGGGGAAGATGACCCCGTGCCCCTTAGCCCGTCACTTAACGGGGGCCCCTTTCACCGGTAGTACTGGCCAGAGGCCGAAACTACCGATGACACCGGTAGTTCTAGGAGAAGATACTGCCGATCAAGGCGGAATTTCAGAGAGAAAATTGAGCCCTGACCGGTAGTGCCGGTTCAGATCGGAACTACCGACGATTCCCAGAAAGAAAACTCCAGATTATAATTGGCAAGGGAAAAACGACCTTGTGCAAAAACTGAAAAGAACCAGAACCACCCGAAAGAATAAACTCAAAAACAACGACTGCGAGTCAAATAGCAGAAATTCGGTGGCCTAGGCCACCATATATGAGTATACTTGGCTTGAAACCGCGAAGATGTATCTTGGGTTCATTACCAAAACTCATCATTTAAGCTCAAATTGTCTCCTTGAGAGACCATAGAGAATGAATACATTAATGCGTGCATAATAGGAGGAGTGATGGTTCATTGGAGGAACCACACTCCCCCTAAAACCATGCGTACCTCCAAACAAGATATCCTTTGAGACTCGGGTATGTGCGCAAGATACTTAAGCCACGTTGCTTGAATCGATGATATTTAGTTCATGCCTCAACTCCCGGAACCTTGCTTCATCAAGAGGCTTCGTGAAAAGATCTGCAAGATTGGCCTTGGAAGGAACATACTCCAAAGAAATGTCTCTAGCAACATGATCCCGAATGAAATGACGACGAATCTCAATGTGCTTGGTCTTTTTGTGTTGAACTGGGTTGTGAGCAATAGCAATAGCACTCTCATTGTCACACAAAATTGGCACCTTGTCGAAAGAGAGTCCAAGATCCTTAAAGGTTTGCTTCATCCATAGTAATTGAGCACAACAACTCGCGGCAGAGATGTACTCAGCTTCGGAAGTGGACAAAGACACGCAGTTTTGCTTCTTCGAGGACCAACACACCAAGGACCTCCCAAGAAATTGACAAGCACCGGAAGTAGACTTTCTCTCCACTTTATCTCCTGCCCAATCCGAATCAGTGTAACCAATGAGATCAAAACTGGCCCCCTTTGGGTACCACAACCCAAAGTTAGGGGTATGAACCAAATATCGAAAGATTATCTTGACCGCCATCATGTGGCTTTCCTTTGGCGCGGCTTGAAATCTTGCACACATACCCACACTCAACATAATATCTGGTCGAGAAGCACAAAGATAGAGTAGAGAACCAATCATCAAGCGGTAAAGCTTTTGATCCACATCCTTACCCTTGGGATCAAGATCAAGATTAACCTTTGTGGGCATGGGAGTTTTGACTCCATTTACTTGATCAAGGTTGAACTTCTTGAGCATATCTTGGACATATTTGGCATGGTTGATGAAAGTCCCTTTCCTCAATTGTTTGACTTCAAAGCCAAGAAAGAATTCCAACTCCCTAATCATGGACATCTCAAAGCAGTCGGTCATGAGCTTAGCAAAATCCTCATTGAAAGCTTTGTTAGTAGACCCAAAAATAATGTCATCAACATAGATTTGGCAAATGAACAAGTTTCCTCCAAATTTCTTAGTAAAAAGAGTGTGATCAATGAGGTCTACTTCAAAACCACGGTCTAACAAGAGCTCTCTAAGGCACTCATACCAAGCACGAGGGGCTTGCTTGAGACCATATAGTGCCTTATCGAGTTTGTAGACATGGTCCGGGAAGAGGGGGTCCTCAAAGCCCGGAGGTTGCTTGACATACACCAATTCTTTTAAAGGACCATTAAGAAAAGCACTCTTGATATCCATTTGTTGCAACTTGAAATTATGATGGGTAGCATAGGCAAGAAGCATGCGAATGGATTCTAGACGAGCAAAGGGAGCATAAGTTTCACCATAGTCTATGCCCTCAACTTGAGAGTATCCTTGGGCAACTAACCTTGCTTTGTTGCGGACGACTATACCATTTGCATCTTTCTTGTTCTTGAAGATCCACTTGGTCCCAATCACATTTTGACAATCTTTGGGTATTTTCACAAGAGTCCACACCTTGTTCCTCTTTAAGTTGTGGAGTTCTTCGTTCATAGCATCGAGCCAATCATCATCTTCAAGAGCTTCGAAGAACTTTTGGGGCTCAACATGAGAAATAAACGCATGATGAGAACTAAAAGAGGTTAGTTGTCTCCAAGTAGTGGAGCCCCTATTGAAATCTCCATAAAGGTTATCAAGGATATGTCCATCTTTGATGAGCTTGGCGAGACGGTATGCTTGACGACGAGCTTGGGTCTCAAGATGAGATTCTTGAGCAACCACTTGATCATCACCACAATTCGAGAGCCCTCCTTCACTATATGAACGAACTTGATCACTATATTCATCAACATCAACCGAGGGAGAGACATCATCATTTGGCGGAGAGACACTTGCTTGGCCTTGGTTATTGTCAACTTGACAATCTTCATCTTGACCTTGAGAGTCATTGACATGAGGAGCTTCAACAACTTGGAGGGGTGGAGCTTGATCAACTTGAGGTAGACTTGGACTTGAAGAGTCATGAACATGAAGATCTTGAGAGGAGCTCGATGAAGCTTGAGAAGCATTAAGTTGACCTTGAGGTGCAAGAAGGTCTTGTGAGAGTGAAGGCTCCGCTTGAGTGGATCCTCAATGGGGTGGAAGAAACCCACACCCATTCTTCTTATGGCTTGGGGAGGAATTTCATCACTTGGATCACGAATACCATCTTGCCGCACAAGAGACTCATGATCTTCCTCAAACTCGACATTGCTAGATTCTTCAACCCTTCCTGTTGCTTTGTTGTAGACTCGATAGGCATGGGACTGATTTGAGTACCCAACAAAGATCTCTTCTTGAGCCCTAGATTCAAACTTTGATAAGCGGGCACCTTTCTTGAGAAGGAAGCATCTACAACCAAACACCCAGAAGTACTTGACATTTGGCTTGTGACCGGTGATAAGTTCATATGGAGTCTTGTTCTTCATCTTGCGGAGATAGAGGCGATTGGTTGCATGACAAGCGGTTGAAATGGCTTCGGCCCAAAAGTTATATGCAGACTTGAATTCCGCCATCATGGTCCGGGCCGCATCCATCAAGGTACGGTTCTTCCTTTCGGCAACACCATTGTGTTGAGGGGTATATGGGGTAGAGTATTGATGTTTGATCCCCTCATCACTAAGAAACTCATCCAAAGTGTAGTTCTTGAATTCGGTGCCATTGTCACTTTTAATGGTGAGGATGGTGGAATTGAGTTGCCGTTGCACTTGATTTGCAAAGTCGATGAAGGTTTGTTGAGTCTCACTCTTGAACTTGAAGAAGTAGACCCAAGTGTAACGTGAAAAGTCATCAACAATCACCAGACATTACTTCTTCCCACCAAGACTATCATGAGATGGAGGCGCAAAGATATCCATGTGAAGAAGCTCCAGGCACCGCTCAGTGGTGATTTGATTGAGGATCTTGTGGGGCTTCTCATGCATCTTCCCTTCCATACATTCCCTGCACACACGATCTTTGGCAAAGGAAATGTCTTTTAGTCCAAGGACGTGGCCCCCCGTGTAGAGACTTTGCAAAGCCTTCATGTTAATGTGGGCTAGGCGGCGATGCCACAACCAGCGCACGTCGGCTTTCGCATAGAGACATATAGCATGTGTAGATGGCTTTCCGGAGAAATCCACTACATATAAGTCATGCTCTACGTATCCAATGAAAGCCACCATGAGAGACTTGCTCCACATGAGGACCACAGAATGCTCGCTAAAGAAAGATGAAAGACCCATGATAGCAAGAGCACGAATGGAAAGGAGATTGTAGCCAAGGGTTTTGACAAGCATGACATTTACCAAGGATACATCTGGGGCAACTACCACCTTACCAAAACCCAATACCTGTGAGCTTGTTTTATCACCATAGGAGACTAAAGTATTGGCAAAATATGGCCTAATCTCCGACATGATAAACTTGCTTCTGGTCATATGGCTTGTAGCTCCACTATCAAGCACCCATTTTGCACCTCCGGAAGCAAAGTCCTACAAGAAAATCAAGCTTTGGTTTTAGGTACCCATTTTGCAATGGGTCCCCTTTTGTTAGTCACAAGGGTCTTAGGTACCCAAATGTTCCAATGATAATCATGAGTGTAAGATGTTCCAATGTACTTAGCATAAACATGACCATCAAAAGATTTGCAAAGAATGTAGGAGGGGTTATTCATCCCGGCAAAGTTATCACTTTGCACAAAGCTAGAATCATGAGAGGATACTAGAGCAAGGTTGTTGCTCTTCTTCCTTTTCTTGTTCCTTCTCTTGTTCTTCCTCTTGATAGTGGCTTGCCCTTTTGCAAGTTGATCTTTCAATGTCTTGTTCTCCTTAACAAGGTCCTCATGCTTGCAACAAGGGTTAGACGAACAAGACAAATGCACAATAGGCGTAGCGGAAGACTTTGAATGTTCATTATTTAGTTGCGTTTGGAGTTGCTTATGAGCCTCAAAGATACTTGAGAATTTACTATTCAAGGCATGATGTTCCTCCTTGAGTTTCTCAAAATCCTTGAGGCATTCATGACCAACACCAAACTCAACTTTTTCATTTTTAAGGACATTCAATGAAGCAATAGCATGATCTCGTTCTTTAACAAGTTGCGATATAAAGGCATTATGGTCATCAACAAGTTTAGCCACACTTTCTTCAAGAGTTATTCTTATGTTATGTTCATCTTCAAGAGATTGGGATAGAGAGGCAATCTCATCGGCGGCCTCTCTCTCATTTTTACCTAACAAGTCAATAACTTCCTCTTCTCATCTAGCATTTCCCTAGCATGGTCAAGTTGGTTTACAAGTGTTTCAAAGCACATCCTAGTATCATCATCTAGACGCTCCATGGATTCACACATGCTTACTGTTTCTTTCTTAACCTCTAAACCATCTAGATCATGCAAGGGAAGTTCATTTGGGGAGGACTTGGAAGCGGGAGTTACCTCGGTGGCCTTAGCCATGAGACACTTTTGGTTGCGGTTGGTGATGTTATGGTTTGGGGAGTCGAAGAGAGACACTCGTGGAGTAGATGAAGTAACAATAGCGGCAACCCCCACGATCTCTCCACTTTGACCTTCATTCTCAACATCATCATCGCCCGAAAAGTACTCTTCATGGACCACCATCGCCCTTTCCTTGTTAGGTAAGTTCTTGTTGTGGAAGTTCTTGTTCAAAGGATGAGGAGGTCTTGGCTTGTTCTTGCGAATGAGGCGGCCTCCATTGTCTTCTCTATTCTCGAAGGGGCATTGAGCTACAAAGTGACTCTTGTCGTTGCAATTGTAACAAGATCTAGTCTTTGGAGTCTTCATGGTTGAGTTGAATCTTGGGTTGTCCCTTGACCTTGACTTCATGCCCAGTTTGTTACAAAACACCCTCGATGCTAGAGCCAAATGCTCATTGAAAGCATATTTGATGTCCTCTTGAGACCACTCACTTGAGTTGTCGTCTTCATCAACTTCCACCACTTGAGCTTTCAAGGCAAGGTTCAACTTTTGAGACCCATAAGCACGAGCACGAGCTGACTCCGCATTCTTCTTGTCAATGGTCATGGCAATAACTTCACTCAGCACCTCTTGGGAGGACATGGTATGGTAGTTGCTTCTCCCCTTGATAGAATTGAGTTTTTGTTCCTCGAAGGGAAGAAGAGATTGGACAAACTTCCTCTTCATAAACTTGTCGTCAACATAGGTAGCTCCAAGGTCCCTCAAGGTACAACAATGAACCTTGAGCCGGTGATACATGTCTTCAAATGTCTCATCATCTTGCATATCAAAGCCATCGGACTCATTGTTGGCTTCATCAAACTTGGATCTTTGAATGCTCGCATTTCCAATATACAACTCGGTGAGATGATCCCAAGCTTCTTTGGCGGTGGTGAATTGGCGAATGTGAGCAAAGTCCTTGGGGATCAACGCCTTTTGAATCATACCCAAGGTGGTGGCATTGAGTTGCTTGTCCACTACCTAAGCCCGAGTCAACTTCTTAGCATTATATGGAGAGAAGCCTTCCTCCACAATCCTCATCAATTCAATAGAGGAGCTGGAGATATGAGATTGCATTAGATATTGCCAATTGCGAAGTTAGAAGTATCTAGTATGGGAGGTGCTCCTTGAGGTATGATGTGCGGCATGGGAATAGGAGGATCTGGCATATATTTGAATGGTGGTGGTACCGCCGAGTAATCCTTGACTCCCTCTTTAGAGGAGGAGTCACCTAGCCCCTCGTAGCTCTCACTTGGGAGCTTGGTGGTTTGAGCCACAAAGCCTAGACCCAAGTGTTTTGGGGCTGCCGCGGGAATCACCCCGGGGGCAACCACTTGCATGGGAGCGGAGGGGGCTTCGGCCTCAAGAGATGCATCATGAGGGGTTTCTAGCATGGGGGTAGGCTTAAGGGATTGCAAAAGAGTCATCATTTCCTCAAACTTGGTCATCATGGATGTCTCCAACCGATTGAGGTCATCCATGGAGGCCAAGTTCTTGGGGGCTGCACCCACACTTCCCTCTTCGTCGGCCATAGTCTCTTAGGCGGTTAAGCCCGAAGTAAGAGCCGAGGCTCTGATACCAATTGAAAGGCCAAACTTAGGTCGACTAGAGGGGGGTGAATAGGAGACTACCAATTTTTATACTTTTTAATCCACTTTCAAGGCTTGGCACAAAGTAAGGTTCACTAGAGATGCAACTACATGAACAACCTAAATGACAAGTAGCACAAAGGAAAACAAGAGAGTAAATGCAAGAAGTAATGGAGCGGAGCGAAAGAACCGTCAAGGGGACACGATGATGTAATTCCCGTAGTTCACTTCCAAGGAAGCTACGTCTATGTTGGAGAGCTGTCGGGGCCACACAAGGTCTCCCGAGCGCCACAAAGGCCTCACCTTCTTCTCCGGTGAGCACCACCATAAAGGTGGCCTCACAATCCACTAACCAGTGACCTTGAAGGCGCCAATCGAAAACCTTTACAACGATGTTGAGGGGAGGCTTCATAACTCAATTGAAGGCCCTCAACGACACCCCAGAGATTTACAACAAATGCCCCAGCTCCGACGATGCCCTACACCGTCTAGGGTTCCAAGAACCCAAGAAACGAAATCCACGAAAGATGAGTGGGGGAAATCAAAATTCCTTTGGTGGAGGTGTAGATCTAGGTCACCTCTCCCAATCCTCAAAAGATCAAGAGATTTGAGTGGGTGGGGAGAGATATCTAGCAAAGTCAAGCTCTTGTGAAAATGGTGGAGAGAGAGAGAACAAAGAGATAAGGTTGGAGGAGGAAGAGGGGGGATTTAAATAGCACCCCTTCAAACGGTGACTGACCGGTAGTACCGGCGAGCGAGCCACCACCGGTCCAGCCCAGGCCACGTAACGGTCATACGACTGTCGGTGGACCCCGAAAGGGCTGGCCGGTAGTACCGGTCCAAATTCTGCCCTTATTTCCGCCAAATAGGCAAAGGCGAGGCGTAAGGTTATCTCGACGCATCGCCCAAGTCGGAAATATGATCGGAACTGGACCCGGAACTACTGGTCCTCGAAGCTGGCCGGTACTACTAGTGAGGGAGCGGTACTACCGCTCAAGGGGGCAGGAGCTGGTCTGGCCGGTA
Source organism: Avena insularis (assembly GCA_023614405.1). NCBI lineage: Eukaryota > Viridiplantae > Streptophyta > Magnoliopsida > Poales > Poaceae > Avena > Avena insularis. The sequence continues at coordinate 227,183,895 of CM042696.1, read as the reverse complement.
CTATCGGTCCAAGATCCGATGCTATTTCCGACAAATAGGCAAAGTTAGACAGAAGTCTTACTGAGCCCAAAAAGGCTTCATCGGAAATAGGACCGGATCTTCGGCCGGAAGTACCGCTCGAACACCCTTGAAAACCTGGCGGTACTACCGCTGCTGGCATTACCGGTCGGCGTAAGCCCCTCCAACAGCTCAGAAAACACTCTCTCACTCGAAAACTGGGATGGCTGTGGAGGTGCATATATGGTCTGTGCATGAAAAATTGAATTCCCACAACCTTCCTAGATGGACTCCCTCTTGATAGTACGGTAGCCTAAAATGTAAACAACAGAAAGTGAAAAATAAAAGCTATCGACTACAAGCTCTTCCTTGAGAGACAACATCCGCGAACACGTCCGAAGATAGAACCTGAAACTTGGACACACGGTTAACCCACAAAAGGAGTTGTCATCAACACCAAAAACATAAGGAGAAAAAATAATCCTTTCATCTACTAAGTACAACCCCTGATGACAGATACTTGTCCCCTAGTATTTTAGGTTTGTGGTTAAAACCATAGCCACTTGGAGACCCTTTTTTCCAAAGGAAAACTATAGGTTTGGAAAGCCTCGAAAAGTTTACAAAAGGTTTTATGGTAACTCCTTGGTAAGGATTGCCTTACCAAGAGGAGTCTTGAGAAATAAAAGGATTTGTTTTGTGGGTGGTACTGAAATGGAGATGGAGGAAAAATGTTTATGAAAACACACCCAATTCTATGTAGTTTGCAAGAACAACTAAACCGTGCAACCACATTACCCTATAATGGGACAAGGATTCACTTGAAGTTTGTTTACTATGGTATGTGATGGATCGCAAATACTTATAAGGGATCATATCCCTTGAATGTCGGGTCACTCTCTAGAGGAAATCCATATGTTAGACCAGTGGTCTGGGAGAGATGCGAACTGCCTTCGGGTGCAGCCGGGCGATACTATGAGACTCTCATTGAAAGTGCCCACTTTGTACGAGTGTAAAATGCGTTAAGGATGGTCCATGTACCCGATGTCCTGGTCTTGAGAGAACAACACATAGGGTAGGCAACTATACTAGAGTGGCATGATGAGGGTTTTGATCGGTTACTGGACCCACGATCAATATGGGATCAGGATAGGTTACTTGAATGGTGTGGGTAAAGTGTACACCCTCTGCAGACTGTAAATCTATTTGAATAGACGTGTCCGCGATCATGGACGGTTGGAAAGTCTGCTGCTTAGCGGTGTTGGTTTTTCGTCTTCGTATATTCCCTCGCTTCGCATCCACGTGGCACACCCTTGTTGTCGGCCATCTATCTGATGTGCCTTATGTTCTTTGGTGTATAGAACTAGAGGGTAACCAAGGTAGCACCACAAAGGGCACGACGCTAATAATTTGCGAGTTTCCATGTACGGATTTGTGAGTTTCTGCCTATGACGGAGAATTGGAGTGCGTTCTTGTCGAGTCATTTAGTCAGCTGCTAAAACTGTCAGCATGATATTAACATCGTGTCCTAGTTAGTTCGCAATGCCATCATTCGTGGTATTAGACGACTTTCTCATGAAACAAATTACTTCATGCCCGCATCTCAGAGGGTGCAGAGAGAAGTCTAGCATTTAGCGGTGCGAAAACGCTAATCGGGCATGCTAAACACCGACGAGTGTATAGTACCATAGCGATACACGTACTTGGTGCCAAATGCACTGTGCAACACGTGTTTTGTACTATTCTCTGGTGATTTATCGATGCAGGAACAATTTTGCGACTGCGGTGAGACACTCGCTAAATAACGTGACGTTGTTGTCCAAAGGTGTTATTACTTAGTGTTCTGATAGGAGACCATTTATCTTGCACATATATGTAGCGTGATAATATCATGAAGAGTTATGTATGCCATATGCGCCACGGGGGCGTAGGGAGGAGTCTGGCATGCACAGGTGTACTATTTTAATGCTTACAGACCATTCAAAGTCTGTGGTAATGTAACATCCCAAAACTTTAATCCAACGTTATTAAGATCCAAATCATAAAAGTTTAGGGTTAACAAAAACGTTTTCCCATATAAAATTATTAAGCATGCATATGTGTGTTGCATTAAATAGGAGTTGTTTTGAACCAAGTTGAATTCCAGCACAACTTATCACCCGCAGACTGATGGACAAACTGAAAGAGTCAACCAAATCCTAGAGGATATGTTGAGAGCTTGTGTGCTCGAGTATGGATCAAAATGGGAAGACTGTCTGCCTTTCGCAGAATTCTCATACAACAACAGTTATCAACCCAGTTTGCAAATGGCCCCATTTGAGTTCTTATACGGAAGAAAGTGTCGTACCCCTTTGAATTGGCCGCAAGTAGGAGAGAGTCAGATTTTTGGACCTGACATTCTCTAAGAAGCTGAAGAGAAGGTCCACAAAGTCCGTGAGCATCTCCAGACCGCCTAATCCAGACAGAAGAGTTGTGCTGACAAGAGAAGGAGAGACCTGACTTTCAATGTCGGAGATTTTGTGTATCTCAAAGTGTCGCCATTGAAGGGAACCCAATGTTTTAGTCTGAAAGGAAAGTTAGCCCCCAGATATATCGGACCCTTCAAGATTCTGAATCGCCGAGGAGAAGTATCGTATCAACTGGAACTGCCAGAGGAGATGTCAGCCATCCACAATGTGTTCCATATCTCGTTACTTCACAAGTTTTCAAGAACATCAATCACCGAGCCGTGGATATCAAAAAGGATCTAACGTATCGTAAAGTGCCCATTCGTATCTTGGAAGAAGCTTACAGAACCACCAGAACCTGGAGTATCAAATTTCTCAAGATCCAATGGAGCAATCATACCAAAGAAGAAGCCACTTGGGAGCGAGAAGATTACATTATAATAGAATTCCCAGATCTCTTTAGTTCCTAGTTTTCTTTCTTAAATCTCGGGACAAGATTTTGTTTAAGGGGGAAGGTTTGTAACATCCCAAAACTTTAATCCAAGGTTATTAAGATCCAAATCATAAAAGTTTAGGGTTAAAAAAAACTTTTTCCCATTTAAAATGATTAATCATGCATATGTGTCTTGCATTAGATAGGAGTTGTTTTGATTTGCCATCATTGAGTGATCTATTGGTTGTAAAATGACTCTAAGGTGAATTACACATCATCTAGATCATCCCCAAGAAAATCCCACAGAAAAAGAAATCAAAAAGAATTACATAAGGAAAATGGTCACTTTTGCCATTTTAATCAACTAGGACACTTTGGGTGTTCCCTGGACTCAATTTCCAATAGAAACAATTATGGATCTTTGCACCCCTTGCTAGTACAAGTAGTGATGTGCCAAGGCCCACTTTTTGATCTCCCAAAAACTTTCAAACTCTAATTTTCAATGACATTTGAAAATTGAATCTAGTGAATGTATCTAGATCACACTTTTTCAAAAACCATCCAAATGAATTCACATTTGGCAAATCCTAGCAACCACAGATGATTAAGCATGTGATAAACAACTCCACCAAAAATCTTTGAAAAATTCAAATCTTTTTGTCATGCGGCCATTTGATTAAACACTTGGCATGCATGAATCACACTCTAGTTTAGGCTCACTGTTTCTACAGGGTTTTGCCACCCATTTGACCTCAATTTACTCCCTGTGTCCCTCCTAGCTCTAACCAAACCATAATCATCCCACCCCCTTTTCCCTAGCAGCAGTGCACTGCCAACCCGAGGACATGCCCGCCGTCCAACCTTGTCCAAGCCATAGCAGACTGCCAGCCCCTCTCCGCCGCTCCAGGAAGGGAGGTGTGACCTCACCGCCGTCCACGGTCCACCCCACGATCACTACCAGCCCGTGGACCACCCTAGAGTAGCGCCGCACTATCCTCTTTGCGCTGTGCCAGAACACGCCAGAGCACGCCAGAGCGCCATCACCGCCAGCACGCCACACGCCGCGCCTCGACACCAGATCGCGTGTGCCGCTCCGCCTTGACCACCTCACCCTGCCAGACACGACCGTGCACCGCCGCGCGACCCACAGTCACCAGGAACCCCGTCGAGCATCGCCCCTGTCTCCCAGAGCGTGCGACGCTCCCGACCGCTAGCCACCGCCCCTCACGTCTCCATTAAGTCCTAGCTGACCGCCAGGGAACCGCCCACCGTCCACCTATCTCCCCCACGCCGGTAGCTCACTTTATCATCGTCACCGACGAGCTCCCCCAACACCTCTCTGCCGCTTCACCGCGCCTATAAAAGGAAGCCTCCCCAGCACGAATTCCTCACGCCATTCCACTCCCCTCTCACCCCGAGTCCTTCCCCACCTCTCGCCAGAGCAGCTCGAGGAGCAGGACGCCAGAATTTCACCGCAGGCAGCCGCAGCAGAGGAGGAGACGCTGCCGTCGATTCCGTCCACCACAGCCTCTGCCGCGACTTCTCCTGATCCCGCCATCATTGACTCGTTCGTTTGCCCGCCTCGCCGCACTCGCTGGAGCACTGGTACGCCCCCACTGCACCCCCGCCGTGTATCTAGGTCACCGTCTCGTCGGCGACGTGTTCGTCGTCGATGACGATCATGCGCCGATGATCTAGTTCTAATCGTGCGGTCCATATCGCCCCGTACCGCTGACATGTGGACCCCCCTGTCATCTGTCCTCTGCTCCGCTGAGTGTACACGGGCCGGCCCAATTAGTTTCCCGCGCGACCCATTTTGATTCAAATAAATCCTTTTCTATTTTAGCTGAAACTTAGTTTCAAAATCAATTCAGAAAGTTCTACATATCCAAATTAGATGATTCCAATATTGTTGGAAAGCTAGTTAAAATCTTTATCCAAGCCCATTGGATTTAAATCATTTAGAGTTAGACATCTCCTAGTAAAAATAATAAGACATAAGCTTTTGCACATTCAAACATTTTTCTAAAATCAACCATAATAGCTTTTGATATGATTCCAACTCTCAAAAATCATATTTAACCATACATATCTGAATATGTAATAATATCAAGGTTTGTGTGCAGTGACTTTGGACTAGTACCAAAATAATGCTATATAGGCATTTCTAGTCACTTTAAATCATTAATTATTAAACTTAAACTTATTAAAATGTGATCCAACCTTTAAATCACATTCCCATATGTTAGAATATGTGCTGATGACATGTGTCCACATGATCCCATATTTTAATTGGAGAATATTAAATCTTAGTTATTTTCAATGAGTAGAAATTACTTTTCTCAAATAAAAAGAATGAAACTAGTTCATTAAACCTTGCGATGTTTGTGGTGATACTAGATCATCAAATGTGTGCCTTAGTGTGCTAAATAGACTAGTTTAGTATTGTTTGGTGATTGTGTATCCCGTATGTATTTATAGACGGTAGTGCCGACCAAGCTCTCGAGGAGGAGTTCTATCAAGAGGAAGAGGAAGAGAATTTCAGCCAGTGCACTACACAAGGCAAGCTATTGTTAGCAAGCTAGAATTAAGCTAGATGACCTAAGAAAGATGCTTTAGGAATGCTTTGGTTATATTTTGACTTATACCTACACCAAGTTTTCTTACAAGATTTACCTTGTTTTACTTTACCAAAGTTCTTTACCTTGTTTATAGGTAGCATAAAAAGTATAAAACTTGTCCTATCTAGTTAGACTTAGATGTCATTCTATGGCATGAGATTGAAGATTAGTATCCTGATTAGTGAACACTCTTAACTTAGTAGTTTAGAGCTAAACCAAAACTTGATCACTTTAGATGGGAATACCTGGTGAAAATGACTTGTGAAAACCTTGGAATGATGAGTCATTCTATTGAGATGTCTTGACACGCTTTGAGAAACACCAATGGTTTATGATGATGAAACTGTTAAGGCATGAGACTTAGCCCCTTCATAAAATCTGATGGTTGGGTTCGGATGCGATACCATTCCAATTTTTACCGTACAACCACAATACCTGAATTGGGTAAGGCTTAGCCAAAAGTTTATATGCATTAGTATTAGTTCCCTTGCGGGAGAGGTTTGAGCTGAGGCTACCTCTCAATGTTGTCCACCTATGTAGTGCCTAGGATGACAGATGGTCATGGCTGGGAGGCCAAGCTCATAGGGGAGGTTCTTATACTAGGGTGTGTAATTGAAAGGTTATGTTTGATTATCTGCATACTAAGTATGATGATTCAGGGTTATCCCTGACAGATGTATCAAATCTTATGGTGAAAGTGTACCACCTCTGCAGAGTGTCAAACTATTCAAATTGCCGTGTCCGCGGTTATGGACAGTTGGAGTGGCCATACTGTTCCGTCGTCAGATGTTTTCAAAATGACTTAGGAAATGAATGATGAATCTTGACTTGACCACAACAGGGTTGTGACTATGAAACTAGCTTCCCAACTTAAGTGATTCTAGAATCTTATTTTATCTTTCTTTGTTTCTGAACTTGGCTTAGGTTTCAAACTAAACTTTACAAATAAACTTAGAGTTAATATCCCTACTAGAACTACCTTACTTGCTAGTGATAGTTTGCGAGTACTTAAAGAGTACTCATCGCTTTTGTCCCTGGCTATTCCCGTGGCCCGACTATGAAGAGGACTACCAAGATGAAGGACAACAGCATGCCTGTGACACTGAAGACAGACCCCAGCGCTACACTTACTATTTATTCCGATGCTTGTTGTATTAAGATTGGATCATGAGATCCTTTATTCATGTAAGACCTTATTATGGTTTGTAATGGATGATGTACTCTGATATCCAATCTGTTATGTATCGCAAAAATGGTAATCATGGGATTGCGATGTATGGAATAACAGACATCTAGGATTAAAAATCCGGGTGTTGATAGGTAACCTGTTGTAGATGTATAATCAAATGTTTTGGCTAATGGTCGTGACCAAGGGGTGCAGAGAGAAGTCTAGTTCTTAAAAATAAAGTTTACTAACCCTAGCTTATGTGGTATTTTCGTTATGCTTCTTAGTATCACTACTCCTTGGATCGATCCCTCTGTTGTCATTTTCTTACTTGTTGTACGACACCATTAGGTCATAAAACACCTCAGCAACATTTATGTGCACAACCTCTGCAACAAACAAACGACTGTATCTTCATCAAAGACCGGCGCTGAACTCTACAACAAAGGAGGGAACAACTAAACAACTAAACTATTTGAACATAATAAGGAACTCTAGAAAGGAAAATTGATCTAAAGCTATCGAGCGTTTACCAAGTCTATGGAACATGTGGATGTTGCAGATGCCAAGCATATAGAAGAATCATTTTTGATGCCAAAGAGAAATAGAAAGAAGAACATCACCGTGAAAAAAAACACAGTAGTCTAAGACTCTAACGAACAAAATGGGAAAAGATATCTTGTGCGAGAACAGGCGATGAAGCTCTCGAAATCTAGCAAGCTATCACCTCCTAGAAGCTTAGTAGGAAGAAATGGAAGGTGTATAACCCATAAGGTGACTCATGAAGAAAAGAGAACTTACAACTATCGATGATGATTACGAACCACGAGACGATGAAAAAGGACGAATACACGCCGGAACAGAGACATCCTTGCATCAGTTGGGTAGAAACCTAAGACGCAAAGAGGAAACCTCAGAACTGTTTATGGAACAAGGAAGAGACTACAAAATAATGAAAGCAAAGAGAACTTACCATGAAAGAAACATGAGACAGCCAACACCGGCGAATACGCGTAGGCGATCACACCTAACTCTGTTCACAAAAAGCGTAACCGAGAAGAGCGAACCTGTTTCAAATACGAATGAAGAGGCGTAAACGTCAGAGGAAAATAATGATGTAGCAGTAAAAGCACCAAAGACGCAAATGAAGAAAAACATGGCATACCTATCGTGCACAACAACCTCAAGCATTTCACATCTGAACCACGTAGACAATCGTCAGAGCTCCCTCACTGAAGATGACATGCCATGGAAAATATATAGTACGAATAGAGAGAAAAAGCACAAGAAAGCTATTTTTAAGAAGATAAGAAAGAGGATGGCTTGCGATGTGATGCACAATGCATGATCTTCACCGCCAAAGAGAAATAAGCATGGGCGGGTCGCGACGACGTGTATTGAAGAGCGTGATGAAAGATACGATGAAACCGAATCGAAAACTACCCAAGGATAGAGGAAGAAGAGATAGAAGGAATGGATAGTGAGGTATCTGAGCAGAAATAGCCCTATCAGAAAGAGTTAATATGGCTACCTGCCCATGAAATAGCACCAACGTCTACAGCCTAGGTTGCCAGATCGAATATACGCCCATGAGAACAGACATATTAGACGCGATGAAACGTTGACGCCTATAGTCTATGTTGCCAGCTCGGCCTTCCATCGTCAGGAACCACGTCCATCTAGGGTGTACAATGCAACATGATATGTCCACGGTTCCCCACGTGTTGCGAGGAACCACATACGGCTATAGTCTATGGTGCCACGTCGTCTTTGAATGGGCCCCACGTAGGAGAAAAACTGTAGCCGGCATGGGCTAAGCCCACGTCATATCTGGACGGGCCCCACGACCACAAGAAACCACGAGCGACATGGGCTCACGGTGCAATGTTGGCTCTCGGTGGGCCGCATGACTGCGATAGTCCACGGCGGCATGTGTTCATGGTGTCGCGTCGTGTCTCGGTGGGCCCCTCCACCTGGCGTGCGCGGAAGCGTGTCACGGTGAAAACGCCTCTCACAAAGTGCGGTATTGCCCGTGTACATGAACAGAAGGCCCATGTCACACGCACGGGCCACCCTCTGGCGAAGCGGTGTACGATGGATCACGCGACACCTTTCCGTGGTCTGAATATATTTCCCTGGCCTGCAGCGGGTCCTGCCTCATGGGTTAGCAGGGCTCCATTGCGATGTCACTGTGTGACCTTTTCGGTGTCCATCCGAAAGCTGAAAACAATCAAGACGACATGTATAGTTGTTTGATCCGAAACAATTGAGTGCTATTATTTACTTATGACAAAGGGAAATACTCAAGCTACCTCATTTTTGATTGGTATGGTTCCAATCATTGTTGTTTTATACTTGGGATTAGGAGGTGATATTGGAATCTCAATGCTTCCAATTGTAAGAGTTATGACTTCAAGAGCATTTCCACATTTCTTTGTGATCTCCTAGAAATTCTTGTTTGGAAAATAGATGGTGTGCTCATTTCCTTTAACATTTAATGTCACGTTTCCTTCAATATAATTAATCAGCCCTCTTGCAGTATTAAGAAAAGGTCTACCAAAGTATAATAGATAAATTATCATCTTCAGGCATTTCCAATATCACAAAGTCGACAGGAATTTGCACATTAGCAATATAAATAGGAACATCATCACATATACCAATAGGAACAAAAGTGGATTTATCAGCCATTTGAAGGGAAACATTAGTAGGAACCAACTTATTTAAAAAGTTTCTTATATAAATAGAAAAGCATGACACTTACCCCAGCACAAAAGTCACAAGTATATTTAACATAGTTATCTTTAGTCTTACACAAAATAGTAGGAATGCTAGGATCTCCAAGGTTTTTAGGTAATTTTCATTTAAAAGAATAATCAGCAACCATGGGAGTTATAGCTTCATTAGGTATTTTCCTTTTAATAGTGACAATATCTTTCATATATACAGAATAAAGAGGACCTTTGATAGAATCAAACAAGAGGAATTTGTAAATATATATTCTTTACTAATTCAAGGATTTTTTCAAATCTATCCTCATCTAAAGTTTTCATTACCTCTTGAGGGTATGGTATGGGTTGTTTATACCCATGGGTCCCTTTCTTTACCTTATTGTTGTTGTGGATGTTTCTTCATTTTACCTTTGTTTCTTGAAGATTGAGGATACTCTATCACAATGGACTCTGTTTCTTCATTATTTTCATTTCCCTGTGGTTCTTCATTAGATTAATATAATCCCACATCATCATCTTCATTATTATTTTCTTCATTTTCAGCATTAGAGATAGATATATCATTTTCTTGTTATTTTAGAAGTCCCATTAACTTCACTTTCACTGGGAAATTTTCATGTAGAAGATTTCTTAGTTTTAAGAGCATCTTGCTCTTTTCTTTTTGGGTGTCCTCTAGTATAATCTAGATCTTGAGTACTTGAAGCCCCGTCTGGTATTAACTCCACATACTTTCCTTCTTTCAGCAAGAACGTTCTCATATAATTTATTTTGGAGAGAGATCGTTTTCTCAACTTTATTATTCATGATAGTAAAATACTGGATAATTATTTTAATAAAATCTACACTAGAGTAAAAACTTTCTCGTTGAAATTTTATCTTGATGATAGCCTATTGATGATAAGCAAAGTCATTTGAATGACCAACATATGAGATTTAAGTAGGAGATGATACCTTTCCATTACCTTTAGTAGAACATATAACATGTACTTGGATAGGGAAGCATGCTTTATCTATATGGAATTTAACACCCATTTCAGATGATTCTTTAAGATAAATACTTTTAATTCACTTCTATTTAATGGAATTTGAGGCTTATTTCATCACTTCATTAGATAACTTGAGAATACCCCTCTTCTTAGGAATCATTTCAATTTTATCTTCGTCTTCAACATGGCAATGATCATAATTCTAAGAAATAGTATCTACTAAATTTTTAGCTTAATCAGCAGTCATGTTGCCTAAAAATATTACCTACAATACTATCTAAATAAGATACAGATTCTCCGATTAGTCCATTGTAAACTATATCAAGTAATTCATTGTCTTTCAAACCATGGACAGGACATTTCTGGAGAGAACAATATCTCCCCCAACCTTGAGGCAGACTTTCTTTCTTACTTTGTGCAAAGTTACAAATTTCAGCAGTCATAGAATGTATTTGATCAACATGAAAATACTTATTATAGAACAAATAAAAACATTCCTCTTTGAGAGTGATTGACTTTGGAGACAAGGAGTTATACCATGCTTTTTATTCTCCTCCTAAGGAGGAAGGAAATAATTTTAAGAGATAATAGAGTTGTTGGATTTCATTTTTACTAAATACATAGTATAGTTCATAAAGTTTGGATAAATGATCATAAGGGAACTCCTCATATTTTCCATAGAATTTAGTAGCCTCAACTTTTATTATTATTTCAGGAACAACATTAAACTCATAATCCTTATATTTAATGTAAATTGTAGGGGCATAAGAATTACTAGTAATAGGAAATAACCCTCCAAGTGATGTACTCATGCTAGCATACAAATTATCTAGATCAATATTCATAAAATCTTTAGTAAATGCAATGTCATATTTAGAAAGTGTTGAACTAGAACTAGTAGCAGTAGTTGTTTCATCATTTTTATCAAAAAGTTCATCTTCATCATAATCAGATTCCTCTTCCTTATCAGACAAAGACTTTGATAGATTATGTGTCCCCCTCTCTATCCATATCATCATCCAATAATTCATTTACAATATTAGTAGACATCCAAGATAATGGTGAACTTGGTAGAATAGTATTCTTTTTAGTAGTAGGAGTAGCAACAACATTAGGCAAAAACGGTGGCCTAATAGGCTAGTCCGTACTTTTTCTAGTAGTGGAAGGCAACAAAACTTTCTTAGAACCATCCTTATCCTTTCCCATGATGGAACAAATTACATTACATAAATGATAACAAGTGGTCTTACCAATAAATGTAGGCTCCCGGGCAATGGTTCCAGAAAATATCTTGATGTCCACAAGTATAGGGGATCGCTGAAATCGTTGATGGGAAGTATTACCAAAATTTATGGTTCGACACAAGGGGAGCACAAAAATACCAGTAAGACTTTATCAATTGAGACGGTACTCTTAACCCAACCTATTTATCAATATTCTCAAGAAGCAAATGGTGATTGCGGCAGTTGAAACAAAATAGTAAACAATAGGAGCAGATTTCTAGTTTTTAACAGAAGTAATGAACTTGTATCTTTCAGTGGCTAGAATAGTCATGAGTTGATACCGAGGTGTTGCATGAATAATATTGAGCACATAATTTAAACACAAATAACATGGTGTTCGTCGGTAGTTCTGTTGCATAGGTGTGTATTCCAAATATAATTATGCATACTAATACAGAGAATTTTCACATAATATATTGTCCTCCCTACCCTTTTCACCAGGAAAAACATGGAACTACATGTAATTAAGGTCTACCCTTTGGAATAGCCCGGAACAATGCATTAACACTCCACGAACACACATAATCCATAAACTATCACATACCCCCCTTGTGTTCCCTAATTGCCACTTTAGGGTTCGCAGGATCATAATAATAGGTAATACACTTTGTAGATAATTACCAAACTCATATATATATATATATATATATGATGTGGCAAAAAATTACAATACTGAAATCATGTCACTCAAGCCCTACTAACAAGCATTAAACATAGCAAAACTACATCAACACTCATACAAGAACATCCTTAAGATGAACCCCTCAAATGTTGACATATATGCATAATTACTAGAAAATTCTCATCCCATCCTGATCCACCTATAGAGAACTACTCACTCATGGCGATGGAGTGAGCACATGGTTTATGGAGATGGCATTGGTGATGATGGTGGTGAAGACAACGTCAAAATCTCCCTCTCCGCTATGGAGATCTGGATCAATCTCACACCAAGAATGAAGATCATGATAGCGGGGGAAATCTATTTTGTGAAATGCTCTGTCCTTCTAGCAAGGTTGGTTTCGTGGTATATAAGGTGGTAGGTGAAAGGAGGGGTCCAGACGATGTTCGGGGGCCAGACGGCATCAAGTGGTGCGGGCCCCTCCAATTGTCGTGCCCATATGATCCTTTGGGCCTCATGGCTTCTCTCGTGAGTTTCCAGGATCTAGGGTCCTTGTTCTGATGAAAAATTTGTATGGTATTTTCCCCAATTTAATTTCTTGCATGAAGAGACAAAAATATGACTTCTGCTAAAAAATGTCACATTAAGAAGTTTTATCTCAATTTGGTAATATTCTGGAGCAAATTATCGAGTAAAGTACTTGGGAAAGTAGATACATTTGGAATGTTTCATCGCGGTGGACAAATCCACCAAATGGGTGGAGGTGGAGCCTGTTCGGGCCATCTCCTTCCTTGCCACAATCATTAGAGGAATTGTCTGCCAATTGGGTGTGCTTAAAAACATCATCGCCGACAACGCCATGCGGTTCATGAGAAACGTGTTAAAGGCCTATTATGAAGAGATGGGCACGGAAATTTACTACTCTTTCGTTGCCTACCTCAAGGTGCAGTGTACAAGTGGAGAGCGCCAATGCGATGTATTGAGGGGCCTCAAGACAAAGACGTTCAACCAATTCAAGCGAAGTGGCAAAAATTGGACCGAAGAACCACTATCACATGGTCTGTGCACATTACTCCCAACCGATAGACTAGAGAAACTCCCCTTTCTCTTGTCTATGTGGAGGAAGCTATCTTGCCTATGCAACTCCACTATGGTTCCCCCAGGTTGGCGTGTATGAAGAAACCATCCAATGTGCAGAAATGATTGATGATGTCAATTTCCTAAAGGATATCTATTGTCAGGCGGTTGTGCGGTCCGCTTGCTACCAGCAGGGGCAATGCCCCTATCATAGCAGACCGGTCCGCCCATGTGAACTCGAGCCGGGGTACCTGGTACTGGGCAGAAGTTATACACGAAGGGGATGAGTAAACTCTCCCCCAAGTGGGAAGAAACTTTCCAGGTACTACATGTTGTTAGACAGGGGGTTGTCCGCCTAAAAACCAAAGTAGGGATATCAATCCGAAGGAGCAAGAAGGAAAAGCAATTACTCGCTCCAACTAGAGTGTCACAAGTCTAGTTGTTTATGCACTACACAAATTGTATTATTAAGGGAGATTTATTCAATGCAAGAAATTAAAGATCAACAAAATAATAAATATCAAAGTGCCTCAATCCTCTGCATGCAAGAGGACAATACAAATGGTTTTACTCTATGGAAACAATGAACCTGAATTCATGCGTGCACTCAAATCTCTCTCCGCGTCTATGATGATGATCATGTTATAGATAATAAAAGTACACACAATCACTACAAAAATTCGTATAGTTCATGATTTTTTTATGATGCGATAAAAAATGTCGTAAATTTTTGACGTTCTAGAATATTTTTTTCACGACACGCTCGAAAGCCCTACTACCCGATATTTCATGACGTTCCTTGTTTTCATCATGGAAAATTCGTTGCAGATTTCGTCTTGGGCCCTAAAGCCCAGTCCGCCATTTTGTTTGGTGCCTAATTCAATGGATTTCGTCACAACCCATGTTTGACTCTTCTTCCCATCGACAATGGCTAATTCATCTATGCTTCAAACCCACATGCCATCTCGGTTTCCATGGTACTACTGAATTTGATGGTGATTCGTGACGTTTTGGCCGGCCCCGACTGTTAGTGCACTTGATAGAAATTAAATCACAGAAAAATAGTTCGTGCAGGTATACACAATCGAACCGCTTTGGTAACACCCACTTGTAACCGCTATAGCCGTCCATTGGTTTGGCGCAGATCTACTACTTTAGTCTAGATATTACGTACCAGCTCTCAGTCAGAGAGAATGATTAAATTTGAAAATAGACAATCAACACAGTATGTGTCGACATAGTTGATACATATTGTACATTTTACACAATCATAAAAGAGAACACAATAGAGCATATTTTTGATCGTGTTTTAAGAATACGTAAAAAAGCAACAACATGCACACAATCAACAAAATATAGACATAACATATAGAGATAATACTACTTAGCATGTAGAGCACCAGGATAACATCTAGTTCCTTACCACTACAAGTTCATTTTTAACATATTAAATTTATGTGGTGAAAGACAAGATAGTGGATGGATGGAAGCAATTCAATGCTAGGAACAATCTCATAGGGGAGATCAAATGTTTGACTTTACTTCAGGAGGACAAACGACAAGGATCAATGTTTTATATTTAAGCGGTGGCGAGGAAGACCCATTTGAATCTACCATCATATCCCAAAGATTCAACCTAACCGATGTTGAGCATGGACGCCTCTTAGATATCATACCTGTAGCCAACACCTTTGTTGGGTTCCATTGTGACCTGTTTGACAAACACAAATCTTGCCAAACACAATATTGTATGGTTTTCAACTTAGTTGTATTGATTTCTTATTTGTGTGGATAACTTAGTTGTGTCACATCAGTAAATTTTTTATACACAGAACTTACCTAAGAAAATAGTTTCATCTCTTAATCTTCCTGATGAAGGCATTGCTAGAGTGTGTATTGGAGATGACGGCAACATGGCCCTTTTGAGCACCGTTGGGTACAACTAGAACAAAGTTCGCCAACTTATCTTTAATAAATATATCTGGAGGGAGTATCATAAGGATGAAGATGATCTACAGGTTGGAATGGAAATGGTTATCACTTCAAGAAGCATCTCACACAATGACTTGAAAATCATGTTTGTCATTGATCTCCTCTATATTGTATCTATTGGAGTGTGCATTGTGTAATTGATGAGACATTAATGACGACATGGTGAGTTTCACCAATCTTGTATGCTTTCTTTTTAGCCTAGATTAGAAATTATCCTAATTAGAATGTTTATTTTTATGCCATATACAATTATTTTAAGGATGATCAGTGGGTATAAACCCACTATAATTTTTATTAAATTTTAATACATATTTTATACACCAGGAGAGTACGAAGAAAAATAAAAAAACTAAAAAATAGGAAGAGCTAGTCTAGACTTGTGTTTGCATCCATTCTTTGAAGATACTGGGATGCTTCTTTTTTATTCTGAAGTTGAGCATTCTAATTTCTTCTTGGTATATAGCTTTCCATGTGAGAAATGTTGCTCTTTCCTGTTGTTTCTGAAAATATAGATTGCCTAGGCTGTAATGATGATTATCTCCATAAAGAAAGGAAGTCTTAGCTTGTTCCTTAAGTCTGAAAATGTTTCAAAGACACGGAGACCTTTATTGCATGTTGGACATACATAGTCCTAGCATTCCGCACAAAGGGGCATTCCCAGAATAGATGAATCAAAGTTTCTTCAGTTTGGCCATCAAGTGTTGCACATGGGTATGAAGGGAGATTAAAGTTTTTTCTGGCCAGGAGGTTTCTAATATTTAATCTGACGTGAAGTAGTAGCCAGAAGAAAAATTTATGCTTTGCTTGACAGGATGAATCCCAAATCCAAGAGAATTGAGGTGGTGCTTGATATGATCCAATCATGGTGTTATATGCTTTTTTGGTAGATTAATCCTTGCTCCCCCAAATGTATTGCCATGAATCATCCTGGATATCCAGGCTTCCAGTAGTTATGGTATGTATGATTGTTTCCAACACTTCAAATTCAGCATATGCCAACTGGGATAGAGGTAGATAGAAAAGATCCTCCAAAAAATGATTTTGTATTACTCTTTGGACAGAAATGTTTGTATCTTTTGCATAAGAGAGCAAGTGTCGGAATTGGTGTTGCATGCAATTGCCATGCCAAAGGTCTGTCCAGAATAAGATAGTACTACCATTTCCAATGTTGCATTTTGCCATTCCTTTATAGAGATCAACTAGCTTTAAATGTGCGTTCCACTAGGAGGAACCCTGCATTTGACTGTCAGGAAGTGTGCCATTATTGTAGTAAGTTTCCCAGATTAGCTTCACCCAAGGGATGCCCAATTTATTGAAAAACTTGTGAAGATTTTTTATCAACAAGGCATTGTTTTGTGTTTGTAAATTTAGAACTCCCAAGCCTCCTTGTTGTTTTGGTATGCAAATCTTATCTCAAGAAACCAGTGCATTTCCTTTTGCTTGAACCTCATTGTTGTCTATGTTTTTCTTTCTCCATAGAAAATGTCTTTGATATTTTATGATCTGATCCTTGATTGTTATAGGAACCTCTAGGCAGCCCATATAAAAGATGGGAAGAGAAGCAAGAATAGATTTGACCATTAGCATCTTGCCACCATAATCAAGGAAATCAGCTATTCCACATAGTCTTTTTTGAACTCTTTGAACCATTGGCATGAAAAAGTCCATGGATGGTTTGGTTATCCGCAAAGGAAGGCCAAGGTAAGTGAAAGGGAGGATTCCTCTTTGGCATCTCATGGTATTGATAAAGTGTGAGAACCTCTCTTCATTGATTTTTACGGGTATCATGTTGGATTTGGTATAGTTCACTTTGAATCCAGTGGATTCAACAAAAGTAAGAAGGAGAGCTTTTAGGCATAGAAGTTGATTGGCATTGGCTTTCATAATAACCAATGTGTCATCAGCATATTGAATGACAGGGAAGTCAGGGCAAGCTGGGTAGCTGTTTATTGCAGAGTTGAGAATAGACTCCAGCAGGTTAGCATCTAAAACAAAGAGAAGAGCTGATAAAGGGTTACCTTGTCTGACCCCTCTTTTGCAATAGATTTTTTTTCCAAGGACACCATTTAGATGGACAACGGAAGTACCAGATGAAAGTATCATCTCAATCCAATTAATCCATTTTCTCAAAATCCTTTTGCTTTTAATATTTCCAGAATAGCACAGTGTTCAATCTTGTCAAAAGCCTTTTCAAAATCTAGTTTCAGAATTACCAACTCCGTTTATGATAGATGACATTGATACAGATATTCAAAAGCCCAGCCTAGGCAGTCTTGGATGGATCTGTGCTTTAGAAATCCATAATGGTTCTTATGCCAAGAGATAGGATGATGTTCTGTAATCTGTATGCCAAACATTTTGTGAGAATTTTTAGGATACTATTCAGCAAGGAAATAGATCTGAAGTCTCTAGAGTCAGTGGGGTAGCTCATTTTTGGAATCAGTGTGATAAGAGAATCATTTATACTTTGTAAGCAACATTTTCCTTCATAGAAATCCCTTGTCAGCATTTTAATGTTAGCTCCAATTATGCTCCAACAATATTTCATAAATTCATTATTCAAGCCATATGGTCCAGGGAATTTCTCATTTGGTAGATCCTCAATTACTTCCTCAATTTCTTTATGAGTAAAAGGTTTATCAAGCTCATCTCTTTGATCTGCAGTCAAACCTTCTCCATAAAAATCAGTAATGTTGAATTTCATAGTTGGCCTATCTGATTGGCCCATTCTTTCTTTGAAACCTTTCCATAGAATACTAGCTTTCCCTTCATGATCAGTGACTTTAGTTTCATCCTTAATTTTCAGCATGGAGATGTAGTTGTGTCTGTAATTGATTGTTGCTGTGGTATTTTTTTTGTATTTTCATTGCCCAATTTTATCCATTTAATTTTCCCTCTTTGCCTCCAGTAAGTTTTCTGATTTTGTATTAAAGATATCACATGAGTTTTCAAAATATCCCTTAAGTTCCATTCAGGTATTGAAAGAGGTCTCATTTCCTCAAAAATGTCAAGTAGCTCAATGGTGTCATTAACCTTAGATATCAAGGACTTGAGGCAAGGCTGATTTTTTGCCCAGATTTCTAGACTCCTTCTGTTGTTTTTTAGCTTAGCATTGATTCTTTTGGCACTATAAGGGTGGCTAACTAGAATACCCCAAGCATTTTGCACAATATTTTTGAATTCAGAGTGTTGCATCCAGTGATTTTCAAATCTGAACACTTTTTCCCTTGAAGGGACATGGTCAGAGGTTGGTTTGGAAAGTGCAAAAGCCAAAGTCGAAGGGTAAGAATTAGTCCATAAACTGGAGGTGAAGAACTAGTCCAACCTCTCCAATAAGGGATCTTTCTGCATGTTACTCCATGTCTATTTTCTCCCTTTTAGAGGAATTTCAATCAGACCCAGGTTGCTAATTGCATCATTGAATTGAAGAATATTATCGACATCAGCCACACCTTTATTTCTATCATCAATATTTCTCATAAGGTTGAAATGCCCTACAATTAGCCAGTCCATATTGTCAGGCATAACAATGTTAGAGAACCAATCTAGGAAGGCATCCTTTCTGTCAGGTTGACCAGGGGCATAGATATTTGTGATAATCAATTCATTTTGTGATAATTTACTAGTTAACTTTACAAAAATGGAGAACTCATTTGAGAAAGCCAATTCACCATCAAATATTAAACCATTTCATAGGATAATAATTCCACCAGAAGCACCCACAGAAGGAAGGAATTCAAACTTATTGAACTTTTTAGGGCAGAACTTTTTAATGTAGGCAATATCAAAGGATTGTCTTTTAGTTTCTTGTAGACAGATAATATCACATCCACTTTCTTCAATTTTGCTTGAAATAGCTACCCACCATTTTCAGAGTTAATCCCTCTCAAATTCCAATTCATGACTTTCCAAGATCTATTGTTATCTTTACTATTAAAAGGCATATGGTTTTAATGGTCTGGTACGTCGCCCTGAATTACCCCTCAACTTAAATCTATATACAAGGATGTGCCACCGCTAAGTGAACCTACCCGTTAGAATTTTGCGGGCCCTGAACTAAAGAAACTCCCGAAACCTATCCTCTCCATCTCGATTACTCTTCCAGTCTCATGGCAGCGACACCAATTGAAACTCTGGCGACGGGACAAAAGGCGACAGAGGAAAAATTAGGCGATGTGAACGTCCAAATAAAGAGGCAATCATTCTCTCCTCTACTAGAATAGCTCGGCCACGGTCGCTAACAGGCGTAAGCAGCAAGTAGCTTCACAGCGGTGGTGCAGGCCGGCGTCGATTGGTCGAGCTAGATTCACACACGGCTGGGGGATGCACGGGAAGCGAGGTGGGGGTTGAGCTATCAGCGAACCTAGGACCGGCGGGCTCTTTGCCCTATATCGTCACGGCTGGGGGATGCTTATGCTCCTGTGCTGTTTGCCCTCTATCGCTCTCTGTTTTTCTTTCGCTATAAGCTGGAGCTTTCTAAGGCAAAAGTAGGAGTATTGATTCAAGCTTACAACGAAAGAAAGAAATGGCCGTGGGGATACCAGATGGACAAGCGATACAACACACTGGACTCGTTGCAGTGTCCCAAAAATTATGATGTTGATTAAAGATACAGATTTGATAAAAAATTATAGAAAATACAAAACTAAACCCACGATTCATAATCTTTGAGGAAGAAAACAAATACTCCTCACTCCTTAAAAATGATTTCACAAATTTGTCTAAATTTAGATGTATCTATATACTAAATAGTGTATAGATAAATTAAAATTTAGACAAATATGCGATGTCCTTTTTAGGACGGAGGGAGTAATTTTTTTCTATTTAGTGTACATATTCATGTAGATAGGTACATAGTGTAGGAGAGCATAAAATTAACCTTCAGCGTATTCAGTATCACACCAAAAAATTCTATTATTTTTCCTAAAAGATATTCGCAGTAAAAAGTTCTCAAAACCCCTATTATATTATGGTATGATATCTTCAAAGAAGATGCGTAGGGTGATTCAATTATAATATGTACTAATTCTATATTGAAACCGCCAGTATGATGGTTGCAAAATATTAAGAAATATCTCTTTTTTCCACGAAGGTATCATACAGTGTACAGTCAATCGACCTGTCAAGCACGTGAGAATAAAAATTTAGATGTGTTCGATGTTCTTATTTTCTCTAGCCGAGATGATTGACGTCCTCACCACCCATCGGCAAATTTGTGTTATTAAATATGAATGTGACAAGTGACTATAGAATGGAGGTATAATCTAAAAGGGAGGATTGAAAATATGCATTAGAGTTGGACCTATAGGAGAAAATCATTGGCTAGAGAGGGAAAAAGGCACAATGTGCAAAATAGTTGTGAGGGTGAACACAATATTACTGCAGAGGAAACATAGGAAACAGTTGGAAGACATTTTATGTATTTATTTTTCAGGACTTGTATCCTGTAGCAACACACGGGTACTATGCTAGTCTATTTAAAATAGATTGATTGTGGATATTTTGTCCATAGTACTTTTTTTCCCTAGGACAGAATCAAGGTCAAGAGAGTGATCAAAATATGCATGCCAAGTAAATAAAAGCCAGCAGACAACCATCACAACCATAGATAAGGTACTGGTTTTCACAAAATCACACAATCTAACATAATTCATAGATAAAGAGGAGAGCCACATTTGATACAAGTTCTTTATAGGCTTTGGAATATAATCCATGATAAAACTCATTCGAAAGGTTTCTTATTTTGTGCCTGCTGAGCATCATACTGCAAGACAGAGGAGCTTGTTCACTTGCAGACTTCTATTTGCCCATGATAGGACCCACATCACTTGCAGACTTCGATTTGCCCGTAGTAATGGGCCCAACATTGCCATACTCTTTTCCTTTCTGCAAGACAGAGGAGCTTGTTCCAAGAGGAGAGCTGCCATTCCCTTTGATCTTGCCTCTTTTCAAGAGCTTGCTCTCAATGTTTTCATCAGCTACCTTGCAAAAATTTACAGCCAAGGTTTTAGCCAATTTGTTATTCATGTCAGGAGGGACAGTACAGCAATACGGACAAGATTTATTACAAAAGTTGTCATGATTTTTAAAACCATTGTTTAACTCGACAATGTGAGGACTCCTTCTAACCTCAAATTCAGTTAGTGGGCCATTGTTCCTTCTTTTCTTGCCAGGTGTCAGAAGTTTTTCCAGGGCCCCATCATATTTTCCCACAAATTCCTCTCCAACAATACATGTGGGTGCTTAATAGTTTTCCGAAGAGTAGAATAAAGAAAACCTTAATAGTTTTCAGAGTATCAGGAAAGGTACAGCTTTTTCAGAGGCAATTGGCTCCTTAATAGTTTTCCGAAGAGTAGAATAAAGAAAACCTTTAACCCAATCAAATTTTTTAGGAGTGATAAGCATAAGAGTAATGAAATTAAACCAGCTGATAGGAATTAGAAATACTTTTCCTAATTTGTCGGTAGGAGTTTTGGTAATGTGTGGTGCAAAGTATCTTTCCCAAATTTTCATGCCTTTCTCAGAGAACTGCTGTGAGGGAACAGGGAAATCATGAATTGTGAACCATACCAAGATGGATGCGTGCCACATTAGAATAGGCCATATTCTCATCATTCATCATCACATCATCTTGGATAAAATAATTAGCCTCATCCTCAGAATCATCATAATTATGTGCAATATTTATCAGACCTTCTCCAATGATACCATGTTCTAGGGGACGCACATTATCTTCAGAGAAATTTTTAGATCCTTGCAGCTGTCCAAGGTGAGGGAGGTTGGCAGAGGCATTCTCAGAGTTGTCATAGGTAGTAGGCATTAAAATAGAAACATCACTAACTTCACCATTAGGTGGTTGTTTGATGACCCACAAGATAGGGGGTGTATCACAGTATTTTTGATAAGTTAGAGTATCGAACCCAATGAGGAGCAGAAGGTGTTGATGAGTGATATGGATCAAGAATTCTCTACAAATACTTAGCAAACGGATTTTTAGGGGTTTTTGATAATGCAAGTAAATAAAGTGCGAGTAAATAAAAGACAATAAGAATAAATGCAGCAAGTGGCCCAATCCTTTCTTTAGGAAAGGACAAGCCGGTTGTATTACTTAAGATGACCAAATGTTCTCAAGGACACATGGGAATATCGTCAAGTGCTTTCGCTTCATATAGTTGATTAACCTTCTTTAGCTTGCTAAGTGCTGTGTGGGTGAACCTGTGCTAATATACCGACCTTCCTTGGACTAATACATACTTCTGATTATACCCCTTGCAAGCATCTGCAAGTACAAGAAAGTAATTAAGATAGAAACCTAACCACAGCTTTAAACTCTAAGATCCTGACATCCAATTGTGCAAAGGTTTCCTAATGGGGGTTGAGGTTTCTGTCACTCTGATACGTCCAAAACGTATCTACTTTCAAGAACACTTTTGATATTGTTTCTACTCTAAACTTGTGTGATTTGGATGCAACTAACGCGGACTGACGCTATTTTCAGCAGAATTGCCTTGGTGTCTACTTTTTGTGCAGAAAATCAACTATCAGGAAAAATCCCGGAAAATATGCCAAAAATCTTATTTCACCAGAAGACTCTCGGAGCCAGAATACGAGACGGAGGGGGGCTGGGCCCAGGCCACACCACCTGGCCGCGCGAGCTAGCCCAGGACACGCCAGGGGGTGGTCTGGCCGCCCCAGACACCCCCTCGGTCTCCCTCTTCGTCTATAAGAAGCCTTCTGACCTAAAAACTCTGGGGCGTTCGACGTTTTTCTAAAAGGAGTTCCACTGCGCCGCCACCACCAAATTCCATGAAACAACACCAGAAACTCCGTTCTGGCACCCTGTCGGGACGGGGAATTGGAGGAGATCATCGCCATCATCATCACCATCGCTTCTCCATCGACCATCCATGTTTCCCCCATCTATGAGTGAGTAATCCCCTGCTGTAGGCTATGGGGATGGTAGGTATTGGATGAGATCGTTCATGTAATGGCATCAGATTGTTAGGGCATGATGCCTAGTATCTACTATTAGAGCTTTTTGACTTTGTTGCAACTTGATATGCTTAATGCTTGTCACTAGGGCCCGAGTGCCATGATTTCAGATCTAAACATGTTATTGATTCATTATGATAGTATTGTTTATGGTCTTACCTGCAAGTTGTATACACACGTTGTTGTCCGGAATGAAATGCCCCGAAGTGACAAAAATCGGGATAACCAGAGGGAATAGCTTTGATGTGAGGATCACATGTGTTCATGGAGTGTTAATGCTTTGCTCCGGTGCTATATTCAAAGGAGCACCTTAATTGCCAGTAGTTCCCTTGAGGCCCCGCTGCAAACGGGCTGGCAGGACAAAAGATGTTGTGCAAGTTCTCATTGCAAGCACGTATGAATCTATATGGATCACATGCCTAGGATTACCTAGTACGTGGATGCTTTATCTTATTTATCTGCAAATGCCCTATGTTCTGATTGCTATGTGAATTGTCTTGTCCATGCAACGCCCGTCCATCCATCCCTATGCCTACCGTACTCGAATCCTACTGTTTACTGCTATTGTTACTGTTGTCTTTACTTTACTACTGCTGCTACTTTACTATTGCTACTACAAAACTGTTGCTACTAATAAACTGTTGTGAGCAAGATTGTTTCCAGGTGCAGCTGAATAGACAATTCAGCTGTTAAGGCTTATAAATATTATTTGGATCCCCTTGTGTCGAATCAATAAATTGGGTTTCACTTCCCTCGAAAATACTGCGATACACCCCCTATACTTGTGGGTCATCAATACTATTTTGGGCGCCGTTGCCGGGGAGCATAGCTTTATTTATGAAGTTCACTTGGATTCTCTATTGTTCGCTGCTATCCATCCATCATGGGTAAGTCTCGTGATGGCAGGTGTCAGGGAGATGATCCCCAGGTACCCCATCCGGATAAGAAACAGGACAGTTGGATCGCGTCCGGCTGACCAGATGCAGCCGGACAGGACAGGATGGGCCGGCTATCACCTAGTAGCCGGATCAGCAAGAGACAGCCGGATACGACGACGTAGCCGGACCCAATCAGTGAGACAGGACGACATGCGTATCAGTGCACGGTACGCCCTGTACGATGACAAGACGGGCAACCACCTGCCCATACCGAAGACTTTGCGTGGGTGACACTGGAAAGTGGCATGTCCTGACGACGGGCTCGCACGGTGTCCACTGTACCTACGACAGCCATACCTCTCATACTCCGATAAGACAAGCCATACTAGATACTGTAGATGACTAGTCGGCTAAGACCCGCCTGTGGGGCCCGCCAGTCGGACTAGCCAGTGAGGCCTTTGCCTCTCTGCCTATATAAGGAGAGGCAAGACCTCAGTAGAAAGGGTTGGTCTCAGCGCATTTAAGATAGTAGCTAAAGAACACAGATCAAGGAGCACTTGTAGTCCGTATATCCCACATAGTTAGATCAGGTAGGAGTAGGGGCTTTACCTCACCACGAGAGCCCCGAACCTGGGTACTTCTTGCGTCCCGCTATGCTCGCTCGTATCCAATCTCGCCTGCGGACGCCATCGATAGCTTCCCTGCTAGTCCCCACACCTCTATCTGACCTCCTTAGGTACTGCCGTTCCCAATACAACGACAGTTGGCGCCCACCGTGGGGCAGATGGCTTCGACCGGAGTCACGTTCCGCATGGGACCCCGCACTTCAGCCGGTGAGCGCGTGGCCTCCGGCCTGGTGCTCACGCTTGGCAAGTTCGACTGCGTCATCGACAACGCCTCCTGCTTCGCCGGAACTTCCTTCCCAGCGAACGGCATTGTCCTGCTATTCGGCGATCTCCCCATCTACGTCGCCACAGTCCCGGAGCGTTTCCCTAGGGAAATCGTCTCTGTCATGGAGCTGCCGCGCTCAGACGGCAGCACCCCCGCCGCACCCCACGGTGTGGAGGTCATGATGGCCGGATCCAGCTCGCATCCCCGCCAGCCGCGGGAGCGAGGCGCGGACGAGGTCGGAACTTCCGCTCCCCCGCAGCCTCACAACCCGGTGGAGGATGCCATTGATCAGCTCCTGATGCTGGTTAACCTCGGGGATAACCCGGAGGAGGCGGAGGCCAACTTCACCATGGAGAGATAGATCCTCCTCCAGGAGGCCATGGAGCTGGCAGCAGCCCACAAGCAACTTGAGATCACTCGGCGTGAGAACGACTGCACGCACGGCCTCACTCCGGCTACCACTGAGCCGAGCCGGTGCACCCAGGTACGGCGTCGGGGCGGTGAGCTGGGCGGTAGGATGGAAAAGGACGGGGAACCCGATCCCGCGCCTGCCCTCACACGGCCCACCTACAGCACGCCCATCAAGAACCTGTGCGCGGCGCGAGCCGCAGCAGAGGAGCTTCCCAGCCTGGAGGGCGAGGCTCGAGCGCCAAAGACGCCAAGGCAGGAGCTCCTCCGCGTCGCGGACGAGCAGGCCGATGCCAACCGGCAGATGCAGGAAGACCTTAGATACTCCAGAGGGAGCAAGCTACCTGCCAACAGCAGGGGCGTGCCACGCGACACCTAGCAGGCGTCCTCCCCTCAGCCGCCTAGGGCCCGCAGCAGGTGTCGCAGCTCGGGCAACAGGGGCCAGCCGCGCCAGGAGCAGACGGTGAACAGCAACCCACCACCTCCCCCACCGCCAGCCGGAGCGCCTAGACCAGCCGGTTCCCGTCTCTCGGGACGGGTGGGAGCGCCCAACCCGGATTGTCCGGATGCTCGCGACCGCATCGAGCTCCTCGCTCAAGCGCGCGTCACGGAGGAGGAAGATTCGACCGACCTGGTTTGTTTCGAACCCCGCATCCGGAACGAGCCATTTCTGGATAATTTCTCCCTGCCCAGGGACACCCCCAAGTATGACAGCAGCATGAAGCCGGAACACTGGTTGACCGACTACGCTACGGCAGTCGGCATTGCCCACGGGAACAAGGGCACAGCTGTGTGCTACGTCCCTCTCATGCTAACCGAGTCGGCAAGGACATGGCTCAATAGCCTTGCGCCCAACAGCATCAATGCCTGCCCTGACTTCGAGAAGGTGTTCGTCCGCAACTTCAACGACACGTACAAACGTCCAGGGCGCCTGCACGACCTGGCCTTGTGCGTCCAGGGCGACCGCGAGACCGACCACGAGTACCTCGCCAAGTGGACGGAGCTCCGCAACACTTGCGAGGGCATCCTGGAGAGCCAAGCCATCAGCTTCTTCATCGAAGGATGTCGAGAGGGCACCATGATTCGCCACCGGCTACTGTTTGACGAGCCGAAAACCATGGCGGAGCTCATGACGGTTGTGGACCAGTACGCCATGGCGGATGCCGCCATGAAGAAGCCCCTCCGAGTAAACGCGGATGGCCGTCCGACTCCCACGGAGCCGGCTCGCGACCGTCCGAGCAATCCGGCTGGTGAAGCCGGATCCTCCAGACGCCACGGCAATGACAATCGGTTCCATGGGGACCGCCAGGCCGGACAACAGAAGCCTCGCTACCACGCACGGCAGGTCAATGCTGTGGAGGGTGCGCCCGACGCACCGGCTAGTGAGGCAAGAAGGCAGAAGTCCCGGCTCACCTTCGACCAGATGATCGACGGCCCGTGCAAGTGGCATAGCGGTCCCTTCAAACCGGCTACACACACCATCCGGAACTACAGCTGGAACCGTCAGCTAAAGGACCAGGGCAACCAGCCTCGTCTCCCGCCTCCCCCACTGGGTGGACCCCCCCCACCGGCTAGAGGAGCCGGTAATGATGGTAACAGCGGCAACAACAACAACGGCTACCCCCGGCCATAGGCCGCCTACCACACCTTCGAGATGGAGCAGGACGACAAGCACAGCCGCAAGACGTCAACGCCATCGTTTCTCCGGTCCCCTAGTACCTGAACTAGTCGGAAACCCCCATCACCTGGAGCCGGGCAGATCAGCCTGAGCATCTGCCAACTCCCGGGGGCTACGCCATGGTGCTCGACCCTCTCATCGTCTCCAGCGCGCGCACCTGCCGATTCTCGCGCGTCCTCATCGACGGAGGCAGCAGCCTCAACCTCCTCTACCAGTCCTCGCTGGAGAAGCTGGGCATTCGCGAAAGCGACCTGCGCTCGACTACCACGATGTTCCACGGCGTACCGCCAGGGCCAGCCTACGCCCCGCTGGGGAAAATCCAGCTGGACGTCATCTTCGGGACCGAGGAGAACTTCCGCCGCGAAACAATCTGGTTTGAGCTGGTAAATCTGACGAGCTCCTACCATGATCTCCTCGGGTGCCCCGCCCTCGCCATGTTCATGGCCATCCCCCACTACGCATACCTCAAGATGATGATGCCGGGACCCCATGGCGTGATCACCGTCGCCGGCTGCTTCAGGCGATCGATGGAGTGCGCCTCAGCCGGTTCCAAACTGGTAGAGGCCCTCATCATAGCCGAAGAAAAACGTGCGATCATGCACAATGTGGCCATGGCCCAGCAGGACATTCCGGCTAGCAGCAAACCGGCTGGAGAAGGTGCTTTCCAGCCGGCAAAGGAGACGAAGAGGATCCTGCTCGACCCCTCCGATCCGACTAAGTTCGTCACCATTGGTGTCGGCTTGGACAGCAAATAGGAAGGCGCGCTCGTCGACTTCCTCCGTGAGAATTGGGACATTTTCGCATGGTCTGCCAAGGACATGCCGGGTGTGCCGAGGGAGTTCGCCGAGCACTCACTTCATGTGCGTCCGGATGCCAAGCCGGTCAAGCAACCGCTGTGCCGGTTCGCAGAGGAGAAGAGAAGGATAATCGGTGACGAGATCACCCAGCTCCTTGCAGCCGGATTCATCATGGAAGTGTACCACCCAGACTGGTAGGCGAACCCAATCTTGGTGTTGAAGAAGAACAAGACCTAGTGCATGTGTATCGACTACACCAGCCTGAACAAGGCGTGCCCGAAAGACCCCTTCGCCTTGCCCCGTATCGATCAAGCCATCGATTCCACGGCCGGTTGTGATTTGTTGTCTTTTCTAGATTGTTATTCCGGGTACCATCAGATCGGGCTAAACCTGGCTGATCAGATTAAGACATCATTTATCACCCCCTACGGGGCTTTCTCCTATGTAACCATGCCTTTCGGCCTAAAGAACACAGGCGCCACCTATCAGCGATGTATGCAGAAATGCTTGCACTCATAGATAGGCCGAAACATGCACACTTACGTGGATGACGTGGTCATCAAAACCAAGGAAAAGCGCACCCTCCTCGAGGATCTGGGAGAAACATTTGGCAACCTCCGCCAGTACCAGATGAAGCTGAACCCAGAGAAGTGCATCTTCGGAGTACCATCCGGTCAGCTACTCGGTTTCCTCGTATCACAACGAGGTATCGAGGCGAATCTGGAGAAGATCGCGGCCATCGAGAGGATGCAGCCGCCCAAGAACCTGCTTGGAGTCTAGAAGTTCACCGGATGCCTGGCTTCCCTCAGTCGTTTCGTCAGCCGGCTGGGGGAGAAGGCACTCCCGTTATACCAACTGACGAAGAAGACGGACAAGTTCTCCTGGACTTCGCAAGCCGACACTGCATTTCACGATCTCAAGCGCATGCTATCCACAACACTGGTTCTAGCCACGCTGGCTAGCAAGGAGCCGATGTTGATCTATATAGCAGCCACCAGCCGGGTCGTCAGCATCGTCCTGGTGGTGGAGCTCCCCGAGGAAGGCAAGGCTCAGCCGGTTCAGAGACCCGTCTACTACCTCAGCGAGGTTCTCTCCCTCTCCAAGCAGAACTACCCCCACTACCAGAAGATGTGCTATGGTGTGTACCTGGCATGCAAGAAGCTCAAGCACTACTTCCAGGAACACCCGATCAAGGCTGTGTGCACCGCATCCCTTTCAGAAATCATCGGCAACAAGGACGCCACCGGACGAGTCGCCAAGTGGGCCATTGAGCTTGCCGCCTAATCCATCCAGTACGAGCCTCGGCTCATGATCAAGTCACAGGCGTTGGCAGACTTCCTTGTCGACTGGGCCGAGACCCAGTATCTCCCACCGGATCCGGATTCGGACCACTGGCGGATGCACTTCGACGGGTCGAAGATGCTCGAGGGCTTGGGAGCCGGCATCGTGCTCACCTCGCCCAAAGGAGACCGGCTGGAGTATGTGCTGCAGATCCACTTCAAGGCCTCCAACAACGTAGCCGAATACGAAGCACTGGCGCATGGGCTCTAGCTAGCCAAGGAGATCGGTGTCAACCGGATCCTGTGCTTCGGTGATTCCGACTTAGTGGTGCAACAGGTGTCCGGGGAATGGGACGCCAGAGATGCAAACATGGCTCTCTACCGGTTCCACATCCAGAAGCTCAGCGCCTCCTTCGACGGATGCGAATTTCACCATGTCCCCCGCACCAACAACGAGGTAGCCGACGCGCTCTCCAAGATAGGATCGACCAAGCTGGCCATCCCGCCAGGGGTCTCCTTGGAGCATCTGCGCAAGCCATCCATCAACCCGTCACTGGAGTCAGACTCCATCGTCTGGGCGAGAAGCATTCCGACGGCCGGAGCAGCAGAAACGGAGCCGACAGAACCACCAAAGAAGAAAACCCGCACCAATTCCGGCCAGGCAGTGCCCTCCGGCTCGCAAGACCCGGGGGCTGCCGCCTAATGGCTCGGGGTCGTCCGGATATTCCACCCGGATGACCCCCCGACACCCGTCAGCTGGAGGACAGGAGCATCCTCGTCATCCGGAAAGTGCCATCCTGGGCACAACCCTTCATGAACTACATCGCCAACGGAGAACTCCCGGACGACGAGGTAGAGGCCAGGCAAATCCGGCGCCGCGCACAGATGTACACCATGATAAACGGCGAGCTGTACGAGCGCAGCGTATCCGATATCTTCCAAAGATGTGTTGACGTGGACACGGGCTACTGGCTACTCAAGGATATCCACCGGGGCGAGTGCGGGCACCACGCTTCATCAAGGGAGATAGTCGCCGAGGCATTTCGCCATGGTTTCTATTGGCCCACCGCCCTCGAGGATGCCGAGCAACTGGTCCACGCGTGCAATGGGTGCCAGCGCTTCGGGCAGCTCAGGCACATGCCAACCTCGGTACTCAAGACCATACCGATCACCTGGCCCTTCGCAGTTTGGGGCCTCGAACATGGTCGGTCCCTTCAAGCGAGCCCGCGCGGGAATGACCCACCTGCTGGTAGCGGTGGACAAGTTCACAAAGTGGATCGAGGCCAAGCCTATCCGGAAGCTGGATGGAGCAACGGTTGTTACCTTCTTCACCTACATCATCAACCGCTTCGGCTACCTCAACAGCATCATCACCGACAATGGCACGAACTTCGCCAAGGGGGCCTTCACCCGGTTCTGCAGCAACAAGGGCATCCGACTGGACCTCGCCTCCGTTGCACACCCGCAGTCCAACGGATAAATCAAACGAGCAAACAACTTGGTGCTAGCCGGCATCAAACCACGTCTCATCGAGCCGTTGGAGAGGTCACCCGGATGTTGGATCGAAGAACTTCCGGCTGTGCTGTGGATCCTCCGCACCACACCAAATAGGTCAACCAGCTACACGCCATTCTTCCTGGTCTACGGATCGGAAGCCGTCCTCTCCGCCGACATCGAATTCGACTCCCCTCGCAAGCTCCTCTACGACGAGCAAGCCAACAAGGAGGCGCGGGAGGACGGGGTGGATCTCCTGGAGGAGGCCCGCGAGCTGGCCCTGTCCAGATCTGCCCTGTACCAGCAGCGACTACATCGCTACCATTCAATCCGGATTCGCCCAGTCGCATTCCGCGAGGGAGACCTGGTTCTCCGGCTGGTGCAAGACACGAAGGGCATGCACAAGATATCACCACCCTGGGAGGGCCCCTTCATCATCAGCCGGGCGCTGCCCAACGACTCCTATTACCTCATCGACGCACAGCAGCCGCGCAAGAACAAGATGGACAAATCGGACGAGGAGACCGAACGTCCTTGGAACGCGGCCCTGCTGCGCCCGTTTTACACCTAGTCGCCAGGCAGTGTATGTATCCCGAAAACCCCATGAATGAAAATGCGGACTCCCACGAGAATCTCGGGGGCTCCTTCTAGAAATGTGTGTGCACCTGTTTTCCGGTTCAAATTTTCCGGCTCCGGCAACCCCTACCCAGGGGCTCACCGGCTGGCCCGGCTTGTTAAGTCCACAAACCGTCTGAGTAGTGCGCGATGATGTCAGAGGCCCACTCTTCGTCTCAGCTACAGACCGCAACCCAGCTGTTCGGCTAGCAAGAGCAAAAGCCCGAGGCATCCCACACGAAAAACAGGGAGGAGACGCGACAGATCGAGGGTCCCGACCCTGCAACTAGCTTGAACCAATCCAGCTGCTAAGCCGCTAGTACCGTGCATAATGTACTGTCAGCTCCCTTAGATTCCGGCTGCAGACCGCAACCCGGCTGCCCGGCAAGGACGCAATGAGAAGGCGACTAAGTGTCTAGAAAGGAGCAAGCCAGTTTTCGAAAAAACAAGCCATTTTCCGGCTACGATTTAACAGACTAACCTATTAACCTGTGAAGATGTATGTGTACGCATATGTGCATTCTTGTCCGACTACCTAGAGTCGGAATTCAGGAGAAGGAAAGAAGATTCGAAGTCCTTGCCTTCATCAAGCGCTCCGAATCTCGGGGACTACACCCACTGGGTGCGCTCGTGCGCCCCCAGTGGAATCTTGTAGTTCCTGACCGGCTAAGGGCGTTTAGCCGGCCGTTCGGAGCCCAGGTGAGGGCAAGGGCGGGAGCAAGGAAAGACAAGAAAGATTCGAAGCACCTGGCTACGCCAGCTACTCCGAATCTCGGGGGCTACACCCAGTGGGTGCGCTCGCGCGCCCCCACTAGAATGTTAGTTCCCTCGGATGAAGGCGTTCAACCGACGAAAGCGGTCGACTGGGACGAGGCCAGTCGGATAAAGTTAGAAGACTTGGCAGAAATAAGAAATATTCGAAGCACCTAGCTGCGCCAGCTACTCCGAATCTCGGGGGCTACACCCGATGAGGCTTAGCGCCCTGGAGGTGCAGGTCGCACGGCTATGGGTGTGTAGCCGGACGAAGTTAGTCAGGCAAAATACGCAAAAGGAAAGCTCAACACACAAGAAAGATTCAAGAATTTCAACAATAATAAACAAAAAGAAGACGAAGCTCCCATAAGTTACCCGGCATCACAGACAGCCGGTACAAACGGACAAGGTTCACGAATATATAAGACAAGACAAATACACCCGGCATCCCGGGGCAATAACTAGACGGTAGGACCCTTGCCATGCGGGAGACCCTGGCCGGCAGAAGCTTCAGGCGGCGGAGGAGGCGCGAAGCTCGATCCGGCTCCTGCGCCTGCGGGTGGCGACACCGAGCCCTCCGCATCAGGAGTGCCGGTGGACTCCGAGTCGGTGAGAACCTCGTCAGGATCCACATAATCGGCGATCTTGATGGCGGACCCGCGGAGTTCCGGATGGGCTTGGCGGATGGCGGCAAGGTCGGCTCCGGCACGGAAGCCACCGTCGATCTTCTCGACACGGGCGTCCTTGTACTAGGAGAGCATGAGGGCCAGAGCCATCTCCGCTCCGGCCCGTGCCGCCAAGTCCCGTAACCGATCCACCGCAGCCGGCACCTCTCCCACCTTCGCCGCTAGCTGCGCCATCATCTCCGGAACCGGAGCCTCCGACCACATGAAGGAGAAGACGTCCCGTGCTGCCTGACGAAGGTTCGCAGCTTCCTTGCCAAGAAGGACGACGAGCTCCTGAGCCGTCGGCTGTGCTCCCGGCCAGTTCT
The DNA here is from genome assembly GCA_023614405.1 of Avena insularis. Taxonomy (NCBI): domain Eukaryota; kingdom Viridiplantae; phylum Streptophyta; class Magnoliopsida; order Poales; family Poaceae; genus Avena; species Avena insularis. The sequence continues at coordinate 227,150,766 of CM042696.1, read as the reverse complement.
CCTGCAGCCGGTTGTAGGCCAGCAGGTCTATGCCGGGGTAAAAAGCTGTCAGAAAAGAGGAGTCAGATCCGGCTACCGGATCCGGAAAGAAAGGAAGACGGAAGAAATAACTCACCCTTGGCAGTGTGGCTAACCTTGACCGGGGTAAAAAGCTCCTCCACCAGCGCCTTCTCCTTGACCGCTAGCCGTTTTATCTCCTTCTCTTGGTCCTTGTTCTGGGCCTCGAGAAGGGAGAAGGCTTCGGCCCGGCTAGCGAGCGAGGCGTCGTGCTCCTTGACAGTGGCCTCCAAACCGTCTACACGCGCGTGCTAATCCTTGTTCTGCAGCCGCAGAGTGGAGTTGGACTTGCTCAGCCGGTCGTTCGCTTTCTTCAAGCGATTGATCTCGCACTGAGCGCACACAAGGATGGCTGCAACGAAACAGGCTATCAGTAAAAAAAAGAGCAAGACGGATAAAGCGAACTTACTCTGGGAGATCCCATTGGCGTCAGCAAGCTTCTGCTCCAGGGTCCGGTTCCTGTCGGCTGTGGCCTCAAGCAGCCGGATCTCCTTCACCGCCAGGTCGAGCATGGCGGCAAGGTACGACAGCGAAGCGGCAGAGGAAGCATCGTCATCCATGATGTTGACGGCCAAGGACTCCTTCGCCGCGACCACCGCCGTTCGCCACTCCTCCCCGAGCTCCTCGTCGGAGTTGTCATCGCCAACAACGACGAGCTCCTTGCCGGCAGCGCCCCGTGCGCCCGCGGAGGAGCCTTCCGGCTGGGAGAGATCCGCTAGTGGCTGGGGACCCTCCGGCTAGGAGGAGGCAGCCGGCTCAGCTCGAGGGGGAGGCGGAGGCAGCGCCTCAGAAAAAGGAGAGGCGCCGGTTGGCTCAATCGGGGCACGGAGCGGCGACCCGGTTGGCGCCCAGGCCGGGCTCGCAGCTCCGAAAGAAACCAACGCGCTAAAGAGAAGGAGGAAAAGGCAAAATCAAAATAAGCCAAAATCAGAAAAACAAGAAGGAGCACAAATAGACAGAAAGCACAGAAAGATAGAGGTGGAGAGGAAAAACGTACCCCGACACGACCGAGGGCAGCCATTTCTTCTGGCCAAGGCAGCTCAGCGGCAGGGTGCCGGACCGGCTCCTCTTGGGAGCCAGCTCCTACGCCGCAGGACGGCGGGAGTTGGAACGGCTGGAGCCGCTCCCACCTGCTTCGCCGTCCGTCGCAGAGCATGTCACTGGCTCCGCGGTCGGCCCGACCTCCTCCTCCTCGTGCACCTCCGTGTGCGGGTCGGCGGCCGGCTCGTCGTTCCGGCTGGGGAAGGCGTCGCTGTCCCCATCCAATTCCTCGCTAGACCACCGAGCGCGTGGCTCGGGCAAGTCTAGCGTGAATGCCTCGAGGGGAGCCTCGCCCTCCTCACGAAGGATGCAGGCGAAGATCTGCCGAACGCAAGAACTCAATCAGATAGAACAAGGAAATAACACAGAAAGAATAAGCAAAATTTCTGGCTACGAGAACTTACCCGAGGCACGCGGTTCTCCTGGCTATAGGGCGCCAGACTGAACTTCTAGTTCTCCGGCAGCTGCTCCTTGCTGATCGTCCACAACCACTCCTTCAAGTTGTGGTAGGGGGGATCGCGGCGCGATAGCCAAGTCGGGTCCAGCCGGCCGGAGTAGTAGCACATCTTGTGCGCCCGCTGCTGCATCGGCATCATCAGCCGGGACATCCAGCTAAGAGTGATGTCCCGACCGGTTAGCTGGCAGGTGACGAGGGAGCGCATGCATGCCAGCATCGCGTCCGTCTCCGCCTTGTCGCCGTGGATCTTCAGGTCCCAGTTCTGCCGGCTGGACTCGACCTCTTGGAAGGCCGGAAGGTTTATCCGGTCGATGTTGGTGACGTTCTTGACATAGAAGTACGACTGCTGCCACAGCCGTACCGTGTCCTGGAGCAAGAACTTCGGGTAGCCGGATTGGGTGCGGGAGTTTATGGAGGCGCCACCGCAGACAACTAGCGGCCCCTTCATGTACTGCACCTGTGGCCGAACTCGGAAGAGCCGGCAGAAGAGCCCGAGATCCGGCTGGATCCCGAGATAACTCTCGCAGAACGCCATGAAGTGCGCCAGCGTTCCGATTGCGTTGGCGCCGAGGTGGTGGAGGCGGAGGTCGAAGAAGGACAAGAACGTGAGGAAGAATGGGTGCAGCGGCAGCGAGAACCCGCGCCCCAGGTGTGAAAGGAAGATGACACGCTCCCCCTCCGCCGGATGCGGCGACACCTCCCCCACCGGCGCCAACCGCACCGCCACCTCCTCCACCGGCGGGAGAACGCAGGTCGCGCGGTACTTCGTGATTTCATCTTCGGTGACGGAGGAGCTGCACCAGGCTCCACGGTCGGCGGCCATTTCGGGCTGGTGGAGAGGAGCGGCAACGGAAGAGTGGCGGTGGCCCGTAGCGTCGATGAAGGTGAGCGGGCGGCGCAGAGGGCAAGAGCGCAGGAGCAAGAGCACGCGAGGGAGAAGAAGACTGTTGCGGGGGAGCGAAGGAAAAGAACTGCCTTCCCAGCGGCGTCCCTTTAAAGGACCGGAAGGGCAACCCTCGACGGGGCCACGTGGCGCGCATCCGGGCAACCCATACCCCAACCGCCGCCTAGATCCCGTGTGCCAGGGCAGGATGTGCAGAAGATCCTGGAGCGAGAACCGAAGCGCCGGACAGCAGTTTCCCGAGGCGACGTGCGACGGGACGTTACGCTGCCCGCCGTAGAGCAATGATGGCGCGTGCGCGCGGGGCCGGCGTCAGCGCTGACGTCACGGGTAGCTCAACCGCTAGGCTCAGCCGGATGAAAATTCAAAAAGAAAGAAGGAGCGCGCGCACATTTCGCCTAAGGGCGGAATCCACACGCGCTCGGGGGCTAGTGTCAGGGGGATGATCCCCAGGTACCCCATCCGGATAAGAAACAGGACAGTCGGATCCCGTCCGACTGACCAGATGCAGCCGGACAGGACAGGACGGGCCGGTTATCACCAGTAGCCGGATCAGCAAGAGACAGCCGGATACAACGACGTAGCCGGACCCAATCAGTGAGACAGAACGATGTGCGTATCAGTGCACGGTATGCCCTGTACGATGACAAGACGGGCAACCACCTTCCCATACCGAAGACTTTGCGTGGGTGACGCTGGAATAGTGGCCTGTGCCGACGACGGGCTCGCACGGCGTCCACTGTACCTACGACAGCCATACCGCTCATACTCCGATAAGACAAGCCATACTGGATACTGTAGATGACTAGTCGGCTGGGACCCGCCTATGGGGCTCGCCAGTCGGACTAGCCAGTGAGGCCTTTGCCTCTCTGCCTATATAAGGAGAGGCAAGGCCTCAGTAATAAGAATTGGTCTCAGCGCATTTAAGATAGTAGCTAAAGAACACAGCTCAAGGACCACTTGTAGTCCGTATATCCCACATAGTCAGATCAGGCAGGAGTAGGGGCTTTACCTCACCCCGAGGGCCCTGAACCTGGGTACTTCTTGCGTCCCGCTACGCTCGCTCGTATCCAATCTCGCCTGCGGATGCCATCGATAGCTTCCCTGCTAGTCCCCACACCTCTATCTGACCTCCTCAGGTACTGTCGTTCCCAATACAACGACAGCAAGGTTCCTATTTTACCATCCACTACAAGAAAAGGTATGGTTCTGAACACCTATGTTACTCTTGATTCACCATCTGTTAGGAATAAGCTCATTACACCACAACATACACATGTTACACACACTGCTACTACTGCTGAATCTGAAACTTCTGATACTTATGATGTTGCTTCTACTGTTCTTGATAAGAGTGGTTCATTAGGTCCTTTCCTAGATGCTACGATTGCTAGAACTATAGCTGGAAATACTGAAACTCCTAATGAAAACACTACTACACCTGTTAGTTCACCTGAGTCTAGTGAGAGTTATGATATTGAAGATGGTTATGTTGAGATGACCGATGAATTTATTAAAGAATGTAAAAACGCCCATGATAGGAGCGCTGCTAAGAGTCTCCTTGAGAGGCGTACTATTAGACCCAAATTGTCTCCTATTGCTAAGTTTGCTGCTTCTCCCATAAACATTAAAGATAAAGATTATGATTTATCTCTTGATCTATCTTACATAGCTATTGTTGAGCAATAACCTTTTTGTGGGACTCAGAATGAAAGTGCGGTAGCACATATGAATGAACTTTCTACCATGAGTGGCTTGTTTTCTGATGATATTAAGATGCGTACTTACTTTGTTGCTAAGATTTTCCCCTTATCACTGAAAGGAGAAGCTAAAACTTGGTTTAGTAATTTACCTCCTGGATCTATTGATAGCCATGATTGCTTGATGAGTACTTTCCTTCAAAAATATTTTCCTCCTAGTGCTAGACATGCTATTTTGCGGGAACTTTTTGATTTTAAACAGGGAGAAAAAGAGATATTGCCTGAATCATGGGCAAGGTTTTGTGCTTTGATTCATGCACAAGCTGGAAGTCCATTACCTAAGATTGAGCTTCTTGATATATTTTATAATGGACTAACAAAAGAATCTAGGAGATACCTAGATAGTTGTGCTGATTGTGTTTTCAAGAATAGGACTCCCAAGGAAGCTAAGGAATTAATGGCTAAAATAAGAAAGAACTATGAATATTGGACTCCTCCTGAACCATTTATACCTGAAGTAATTATACCTGCATCAACTATTCCTGTGCCTATTCCAATGTCAAAGAAGAGGGGAGTTATTGAATTAAATGATGAAGTGATGAAGGAAGCTAAGAAATGTCTTAAGGAGAAGGGAATTAAAGCTGCAGATGTCAAGAATTTATCTCCTATAGAAGAATTATGTAAGCCTATCCCCTATTCATCCACTATTGAGGTACACTCTCTCCAACACTTTGATGAAGGTGATATCCCTTACTCTAAACCTCATGATCAATGCTTAGAAGAATTCAATATCTTTATTGTTAAGCAAGATAATTTTAGTAAAAGGGTGCAAAATCATCTGATGGAAAATTCTAGAGCTATTATTGAGTTAAAGGATATTGTGGAAAGAACCTCTAATGATGTTAAAATGATTGTTAAACACTTTCAAATGGTTCAAACTCAAATAGATCAACTCATTAAAGTGGAAAAAGACTTACTAGTTAATGCTGCCGAAGAAAAACACGCTTATGAGATTAGAACTAGAAGTGGTGCTACTACCCAGCATCCTCTATATCCTGAGGGGAATCCCAAAAGAATTGAGCAGGATTCTCAACAAGCTGAAAATAGTGGCTCTACTCGTAAGAAAAGGAAAAAGGAACATAAAACTGTTGTAGAACCCTCTGAACCTGCTATAGATCCCAATAGTATATCCGTCTCTGATCCTGAAACTGAAAGTGGTAATGAAGAAAATGATGTTCCTGATAAAGAAAAAGTTGAATAAGAAACTGAAAATCACACTAAGAATACTAAGTACACTAAAGAAGATTTTGTTGCTAAGAAACATGGTAGTGAAAGGGAGCCTTGGGTCCAAAAACCTATGCCTTTCCCTAATAAGAAACACAAGTCAAAGGAAGATGAACACTATAATAAGTTTTGTGAGTGGATGAAACCTTTATTCTTGAAAATTCCTTTGAATGATGCTATTAAATTGCCTCCTTACTCAAAGTATATGAAGGATATTATCTCGAATAAAAGGAAGATCCCTAATGAAGAAATTTCTACTTTGCTTGCTAATTACTCCTTTAATGGTAAGGTTCCTAAGAAACATGGAGACCCAGGGATTCCAACTATCCCTTGCTCTATTAAGAATAGTTATGTCAGAACTGCTTTGTGTGACTTGGGAGCTGGAGTTAGTGTTATGCCTTTCTCTCTCTATAAGAGACTTCAACTTGAAAAACTGATACCAACTGATATATCTTTGCAAATGGACTAGTATGATTCCAACATACTGTCTATTTCCCCAAGAAGATTGAAAGGACTTATGGTTTGAATTCAATTGAACATGTTGAGGGAATTCAAGTTGGAGAAATATATTGTCCCATACCAAGAGAAAACTTGAAACTATTATGATTGGGACCATTGCTATCAAAGTTGAGGTAACATAATCATTAGTGGAATACAAAGTTTTGTTTCATATAAAATTGTTTTGGTAACAAGACTTGATCAACCTTGTTAACAAAAGGATTTCATTGCACAAAACAATGTTTTCACCATGATTCTATCCATTTTAGTTTTTGCTTTCGTTTAGTTTACCTTTCTTGTGCTAGTTGCTTGCATTTTAGAGTGTCTTAGAACTTCTGTAGCTTTTGTTTTGTTTTGCATTGCATCATTCCAAAAAAATCTTTTTCTGTCAGAAAATCATTCATCTATACCTGAAAAAATGCCCAAAAATAAAGTGTCTCGAAAAATTCCAGAAAGTTCATATTAAATTTTTACGTGAAAAAAGGGGCAGAGGAGTGCCTGGAAGGTACCAGGGGGACCCACTAGGCAGGCACACCACCTGGTGGCGCGGCCTGTCCTAGGTGGCGCCATGCCATGGTGTGGGCCACCCCTGGCCATCCACTCACTCTCTCACTTGCCACTTTCTTCTCTCTCTCGAGTAAGCTCTAGTTCATTGCTCAAAATCGCATTCTTGCTGTGCTTGCTCTTGATTTTTTAGATCTCCTTGCTCAGCCCATCTCTGTTGCTGAAATTTGGAGCAATTGTTCTTCGGTATGTGACTCCTCCGCTTGTCCAAGTAGATTTGTGTTTAGTGGATTATATCTTGAGTATTTTTCTGCTGTAGGTGACAGGTTATGAGAGCTTGTAAGCTTGTTTGATGCTTAGAGATATAGTTTTTATGCATGTTTAGGCCTCTTACAAGTCCCTATGAGTAGTACCCTTCATTATATTCACTATGCAATCAATTGTTTAATAGGTGTTTAAATTTTAGAATAGAAGATGAATGAGCATCAACTAAACCAACATGAACTATGGGTGCCTAAGGTTATGAAGGTCCACCAGGAGGCGGAAGTTTTTCCTTCCATTTATCCATGCTTTGAGTTCATGAGCGGTGCAGGAATTCTCCAAGATATCCACACTTTGGTTTCTAATGCAGGATTGGAACACTTTTTGGAAGATGAACCTTGTCAATTTGTGAAGCTAACTATGTCTATGGTGCAGGACTTTCAATTTAGTTACTCTTTGCCTAACCCCATGGTCCACTACAAAATTTACAATATTACTGTCGACCTTTCTCTCGATGACTTTTGTGCAGCTATTAAGGTAACTCAGTGGGGATCATGTGGAAGGATTAAAGAGAGACCTGCACCACTCATGGATTTATACGCAGAAATTTGCTAAGGGAGCAGCTTCTCAAAGGAGAGTGGAAAAATCCATAACATTCATCTCCCCTCCATTCGCTACTTTACCTACTTTATCGCCAAGTGTGTTCTTGCTAGAAAAACTGCCAATAAGTTATCTTCATATGATCTAGCATTCATCTCTGCTGCTCTTCAACGAGATAGGTCTTACAACTTGGGTGGTTTGATAGCTTTCCGTCTTGCTGCTAACCGCGAGAAAGGTGGAATTTGTGGGGGCCTCATTGCTTCTTGTTTACTAGCATTACATGGTATAGTGCTCCATCATCTAGACCTACAGTTTCCCATAGAAAGGCTTGATCTTAATTCCATGATACAAAATAAATTTGTTTCCTCGTGGGATAGTTTGAGTGAGTTATCTTATGAAATAACCTTTCTCAGAGCTGGTTGGAGAAGGAGCAAGTTCGAGCGTGTTGTTCTTTTGCCTGCACCTGTTTTGTTTAACCTTGATAATAGGGTAGGATGGTCTCTCACGGAGGAGGAGTTTGATACGTATTTGGGAGAGCTCTCTAAGTAGGAGCAGGATACTAGAAGGGAGGCCACGGATAATTCGGTCCAGCCCTCGAATGAGGGGGAGTCTTCATATCAGCAGCCTGCTTATGATTGGGGAGCTTCTTCTTCTTCCCACGGGCCCAACTACGATCATTCTTATCATGACCCGCCTGCTTGGAACCCTTATTCGTACATGGATTGATAGCCACTTAGGCCAAAAGCCTAAGCTTGGGGGGAGGTACGCCGACATCGCACTCATCTCCATATCATTTTGCGTCGGTACTTTGTATATTCATGTTTCGTTCTCTTTTTAGTTTTCGTTCTTTCTTTGCTTTTGCTTTCTAAAACACAAAAAGACCAAAAATATTTATGTTGTTTCTCTTTGGTTTGCTTCTTCTTCTTTTTTCCTTGATTTGCTTTTCCCTTTTTGTTTTGTTTGAACTATTCAAAAAACCCAAAAAGATTTTGCTTTGCTTGTTCTTCTTTTTTGGTTCTTGCTTTAAAAAATCGAAAACACCAAAAATATTTGTTGTTCTTCTTTGGCTTTGTGAGTTTGTTGTAGGGTTCAATAGTGCTTAGTGGGATTTGGTTTCATATTATTATTCAAGCCACACAAGTGAAGGGCAATAATGAGGATTAATGACAACTTGAGGTGTGGTAAGAGGCTGGTAATGAACTCTATTTGTTTTCATTTTTGTACATATACTCATCATTGTGGGCATCCTTAGTCTTTTCATGTAGGGTGTATGTTATTTATGGATGCTTAGTAGTTCCTTCTTTCATATGATTAGTTCCATCTTGCTAATAGTTTGTAGCATGTCTTATGAATGTTTGCTTGCATTACTCTATTCATAACTTGGTATGAAACCGTGGTATCCTCCTCTGAATGTTTCATTTGAATTGACTTGGCACATGCTCACGCATGCATATGACTGAAATAATCAGTTGAGCCTCGATGAATTATTTTGCCTTGAGGGTCTTGAATCACTTTCATGCCATGATTAGTCCTGTTTTGTTGCAAGCATGATTATGACAGCTATTGCTCTCTCATTTGTTGCTCCCTTACTATTGCTAGCCTTCACTTTCACTGAGTATGTTTTACTCATGTTTCCAACTCCCTAAATCCAAATATTGCCAAAGAGTCCACCATACCTACCTATTACATTCATTTGTTATTTCCGTGCATATTCAATATGCCTTGTTTTCTTCCGAATAAAATGTTTGCTTATTATGAGAAAGTTAGTCAGTAAAGCTCTCACGAACTTGATGGCACACTTTATTTTCTGCACTTAATAAACCTGAACCATTGTGACTGTCCATCAAAGTTATATGCTTGCAAATTATAGGCTGGGGATTAGCAGAACCGTGCTGTCACGAGGAACACTTTCAACACCTGTAAATATATACCCAGTTGATACCATGCTCTTTTGTTTGCGGATATCATCGGTGTGAAATAAAAGGGGAGCCTGTAAGTCCATGGAGTTATGTATGTGTGTTAGAGAAACGCCTGGTCCGCCGGTCTAATCCATGCCGTCATGGTGGAAACCTGCAGCGTAACCATAATGATATCTATGAAGCATTCTTCTGATAAAAAAGAGAGAGATAGCTATTGAGAAAAAAAAGAGATTTGAGAAAAGAGGAAAGAGAGAAAAAAGCACCATTTTCCCATGGTAAATAAGAAGATTGCTGAGATACTCATTGTTTGCTTGCCTTGTCATTTTGATATGGGGATTCTTCCGTATCATTGGGCAAGGGGTACCCCGTTGGCGGTTCTCTATGATACGCACGTATTTACGATGACAAGAACTTACAGGTAACTAAAGTTGAGTAGCATGAGGAGCGGCCCTCGTACTCAAGGGACATGGGATTTCCAGTTTATAGTCTTTCAAGCTTATAACTCAGATTGTACCTCACTATCACCTTAACCATATTAAAGATGCTTATGATAGGGGCAATGAGAGCTCAAATCTAATGAGTACCATACTTTAAGCATTTGGAAGCCTTTCAAACTATTCAAAACCTTTTCATTTCCTTGTTGAGTCTCCACTTATTCTATGAGCACTTCCTTGAGAGCGTAGTTGTCATTCGTTGTGCCTGTCTCATTACTTGATTCTTTGTGTTATGACTTTGATGCCTGTATCTTTGATATCTTTACTTCTAGTCTTCACCTGAACTACAGAGGTTCCTTGGCATTCACAATAAAAAGGCAAGCGAGATACCACTCTATCATACCTTGTTATGAGCATTGTAATGTTGCTTATGTTTATACCTCATGCTACTTATTATTTTTAGGTTGGAATCCCTTCATAGCTTGCAATGCCTATTAAGTAAACTTAGTTGCATACTCTTTATTATGAATTGTCTAAGCAGTTGATCACATACTGAGAATATATACATCATATGAAGCAAATGTCTTCGTGAAAGTTTCTTTTATCGCACTTAGTTTTCAACTGAATTGCTTGAGGACAAGCAATAAGCTAAGATTGGGGGGAGTTGATACTTCCAAAACATATCTACTTTCCCGAACACTTTTGCTATTGTTTCTCCTCTAAACTTGTGTGATTTGGATGCAACTAATGCGGACTGACGTTGTTTTCAGTAGAATTGCCTTGGTGTCTACTTTTTGTGCAGAGAATCAACTATCAGGAAAAATCCCGGAAAATATGCCAAAAATCCTATTTCACCAGAAGACTCCCGGAGCCAGAATACGAGACGGAGGGGGGCTGGGCCCAGGCCACACCACCTGGCCGCGCGGGCTAGCCCAGGCCGCGCCAGTGGGTGTTCTGGCCGCCCCAGACACCCCCTCGGTCTCCCTATTCGCCTATAAGAAGCCTTCTGACCTAAAAACTCTGGGGGGGTTCGACGTTTTTATAGAAGGAGTTCCGCTCTGCCGCCACCACCAGATTCCATGAAACAGCACCAGAAACTCCGTTCTGGCACCCTGCCGGGACGGGGAATTGGAGGATATCATCACCATCATCATCACCATTGCTTCTCCATCGACCATCCATGTTTCCCCCATCTATGAGTTAGTAATCCCCCGCTATAGGCTATGGGGACGGTAGGGATTGGATGAGATCGTTCATGTAATGGCATCAGATTGTTAGGGCATGGTGCCTAGTATCTACTATTAGTGATTTTTGACTTTGTTGCAACTTGTTAAGCTTAATGCTTGTCACTAGGGCCCGAGTGCCATGATTTCAGACCTGAACATGTTATTGATTCATTATGATAGTATTGTTTATGGTCTTACCTGGAAGTTGTATACACACGTTGTTGTCCGGAACCAAAGGCCCCGAAGTGATAGAAATCGGGATAACCGGAGGGAATGGCTTTGATGTGAGGATCACATGTGTTCATGGAGTGTTAATGCTTTGCTCCGGTGCTCTATTAAAAGGAGCACCTTAATTGCTAGTAGTTCCCTTGAGGCCCCGCTGCAAACGGGCTGGCAGGACAAAAGATGTTGTGCAAGTTCTCATTGCGAACACGTATGACTATATATGGATCACATGCCTAGGATTATCTAGTACTTGGATGCTTTATCTTATTTATCTGCAATTGCCATATGTTCTGATTGCTATGTGAATTGTCTTGTCCATGCAAAGCCCGTCCATCCATCCCTATGCCTACCTCACTCGAATCCTACTGTTTACTTCTATTGTTACTGCTGTCTTTACTTTACTACTGCTGCTACTTTACTATTGCTACTACAAAACTGTTGCTACTGATAAACTGTTGTGAGCAAGATTGTTTCCAGGTGCAGCTGAATTGACAACTCAGCTGTTAAGGCTTATAAATATTCTTTGGCTCCCCTTGTGTCGAATCAATAAATTGGGATTCACTTCCCTCGAAAATACTGCGACCCCCTATACTTGTGGGTCATCACACTCTGGTAACCCCTATGATTAGTATCCAAATACAAAATGCATTCCCCTAGGCCCATATAGGTGAAGTTTCATGTAGTCCATGTTCACATGACACCACTAGAAGAATAACACCACAACTTAATTAACAAACCATTGAATATTTCTCAACACAATTCCAATACTAACAACATGACTTCTCCCATGTCCTCAAGAACTAAAAGAACTACTCAAAGACATCATATGGATCAAGATCAGCGATGAAATAATAAGTAACAATCTGAACATAACAATAATTCAATGGTTCACTCAATAGCATCAACTACAAGGAGTAATCAACACCGGGAAAGTTTCTAAGAACTATGCCAAGTTCAACCCAATTGTTACAGCGGTATGGAGTGGTGATGATGGTGCTGGTGGAGATGATGATGGTGATGATGATGATGAGGATCCGATGAAGCCTAGCTTGATGGTGGTACTGATGGCGATAATCTCCCCTCTCCGGGAAGGAATGCCCCCGGCATAATCTATCTGCCGGAGAGATCTTTCTCTCTCTGTAGTTTTCTGCCCCGCAGAGGCGGCAGAATCTTTCTGTGGTCGCTCCTCTAGGCTTAGGGTTTCGTGGGGATAATATACGCCAAAGGGGAGATCCAGGAGTGGGCCAGGGTGGCCACACCACCTGGTGGCACGGCCAAGGGCAGCACGCGCCAGGGGGTGGTGTGGGCCCCCTGTGGCCCACCTCCACTCTCCCTTGTGGCATCCTTCGTCTTCTAGAAAAATAGGATATTCCATATATTTTCCTGGATTTTCTGATCTTCGCAAATTTCGCCTCCAAACAGCCCCTTTTCCATCAGAATTCTGACTGCAGTGGTCCATGCTCCAAAAGTCATCAACCATGCAAAAATAGATGAAATAACATAAGTATCATCTCTTAATATGAAATATATCAATGAATAACAGTAAATTATGATATATAATAGTGATGCAAAATGGACGTATCAACTCCCCCCAAGCTTAGACTTCGCTTATGCCCAAGTGAAAACTGAACTCAATAAACATGACCTCAGGTTTATGGAGTGAAGAGTCGATAAAAGAATACGGACAAGAAGCATCACATTCATTAACACATAAATCATAATCGAAGACAACACACTATTATATAACTTAACTTGCAATAAGTAAAGGAAACACAATAAAGATACATAAAGTAAATCACAATTGGTAATGGCAAACTTAGCTCTTGGTCAAAGAATAGTTGACAATTTGCAGGAGTTCAAACATAATGGTTTTCAAATGATAGCTTTCAAAGTAGTATTCACCAAGATAAGAGCAATGTGGAAAACAAGGAACATAAGAATCATGATTGAATAAATCATCATATGAATGAATGAAACACAACAACTCAAAATACTTGTTGAGATAGAAGGGAATAGGTTTACTGACTCAACTAAAAAGTAAAAGAAAGGCCCTTCACAGAGAGAAGCAGGGATTTCAAGTTTCATAAAGAGCTTCCAAAAATTATGGTACTTATTAGCTTTCATCTCTCATTTCCCCTATCATAAGCATCTTTAGGTGATTAAGGTTAAAGTGATCAAACATGAGGATATGCTTGACAAGTTGTATGTTGAAAATCTCATGTCCCTTGAATATGAGGGCCGCTCCTCATGCTACTCTAGTTTAGTTACCAGTAAGTTCTTGTCATAGTAAGTACATGTTTATCATAGAGAACCGCCAACAGGGTACCCCTTGCCCGATGATACTGAAGAATCCCCATATCAAAATGACAAGGCAAGCAGACAATGAGCATCTTAGCAATCTTCTTATTTACCATGGGAAAATGGTGCTTTTTTCTCTCTTTCCTCTTTTCTCATCTCTCTTTTTTTTCTTTCTTTTCCTTTATTTTCTCAATCTCGATCTCTTTTTTTATAAGAAGAATGCTTCATAGATGCTCATTATGGTTACGCTGCAGGTTTCCACCATGATTAGGCATGGTTTAGACCAGTGGCCCAGGCATTTCTCTAACACACATACATAACTCCTTGGACTTACAAGCTCAACTTTAATTTCACACCGACAACATCCATGAACAAAAGAACATGATATCAACTAAATAAAGTGCAATGGTGAAAGCGTTCCCCATGACAGCATGGTTCTGATAATTTACAACTTACAAAGCGTAAGCATATACGCAACATAGATGGGCACAATGGTTCAAGTTTATTAAGTGCAAGAAAGTAAAGTGTGCCATCAAGTTCGTGAGAGCTTTAATCACTAATTTTCACATAACAAGTTTAATTCGGAAGGTAGATAAAACATGAATTTACTTGGAATAGCAATAATGCTAATAGGTAAGTATGGTGGACACAAAAGGCATAGGTTTTGGTTTAAGGAATGGATGCACGAGAAGCATTCCCTCTCAGTATAGGTTTTTGGCTAGCAAGGCTGGGTAGCAAATATAAGAGTTGAAGTAAACAAACAAACATACAGGTGATAAGAGAAAACATGAAATCTTCCTTGGAAGCACAAAAGATCTTAACGACAGAAAACTAAGCTTGTGAGCCAACCAAGAAAGAAAGATGATGAAATTATATTTCTTGAAATTACTTTTATATTTTTTCATTCAATTCTCAAAGTAATGTTGCTACTGACCGAGCTAGGTTTGCCAAAACCAACTAAATTTACTCAATAATCCCAAAGTGACACCAATACTAATGACAAGATCAATCATATAACAGAAATTGAAAACTAAAATAAGATATGCAAAAGAGTAAATGATAGAACTTCTCATTAATATTCCATAACGGTAAATCACACCAAGGGATACATAGATATCTAACAAGAGGGGGGACACTTCCATGATGCAAACCATCCTACATGATAACTTCTCTATTCATGGTATGACTCTACTTAAAAAGGTAAAAATATAGAAGATAGTGATGTGATACCACGACACTCCCCCAAGCTTGGAACCAACCAATGGGATGACAAAACCTGATGTTGAATTACTCCTTCGGTGGTGGTGGTGTTCTCTCATCATCGTCTGACTTCCAAGGTAAAGGTTGCCCATCAACAAAAGACATCCTGGTCTCCATCATCCTGAAACTAGCAGCAGCACTTATGTGTTTAAACCTAACCTCATACTCACAGTTTTAATTTTGAATGTGGTAGAGCTGTGCTTGCAGTTGGTTGGTTGTTCGGTGGAGTGAGATAATTTCATCCTTAAGCTCAGCAGTCTCCTTTTGGTGCTCGGCGATGAGTTCGGAACAAAACTTATGGATGATCTCCATTTCGTGTTCTGCCATCTTCTTGTACCTAAAGACCTCTTGCTCGAGTGCTTCCATATTGTCCTCCAGACTTCCTTCACCTTTAGGGCCCTGGACCTCTTTTATCTATACCTTCCCATCTTCCCGCAACAACTCCTCGGGATGAATCCTCAACTCACGCATGTACGGGTTGATGATGTTCGCGGAGGAATCTTCCTTGGCTGGTCCAGAGGAAGACATCATGGCTCCAAAACTGAGACTCTACCTATCAGAAACAAATCAAAACAAAAACACGATGAGAACACGATAGACAAACCTCGGGGGATCCGGGGGATTATATATTACGAAGTTTTATAACAAAAGGAAGGTACTAGGAGAAAACTGGTCGAAGACGGACTCCAGGGCGGCCACACCACCTGGCGGCACGGCCAGGGGTGGGCTCGCGCCACAGGGTGGTGTGAGCCACCCAGGCTCCATTTCCGTCCCTCTTTCACTTTGTTGCTTTCATTGTTAGATAAAAAATGCAAAAATATAACTGGACAGATTTTTTGTGGACTTTTCCTTACTAGAACTATTACCTATTGGAAAACATACTCTACAGGTCTTTGAACTTGGTCTTTGATAATTTTTTCCGGAGTTACCATTTGAATAGTATCAATGTCCTCATTGTAAGAATCTCCAGAAATGTAGTGCTTGAGTCTCTGACCATTCATAACTTGTGTAGTATTATCTTTTAGAGAAGAAATTTTTATTGCACCTGAACGATACACTTCTTCAATAACAAAAGGTCCTTCCCATTTCGAGAGTAGTTTACCTGCAAAAAATCTGAACTGAGACCTATACAATAGAACTTTCTCACCAACATGGAACTCTCTCTTAAGAATCCTCTTGTCATGCCATCTTTTAACTTTTTCTTTGAAGAGTCTAGCATTTTCATATGCTTCACTCCTCCATTCATCTAACGAGCTTAATTTAAATAATCTTTTCTCACCAGCAAGTTTAAAGTCTCTATTAAGTTCTTTCACTGCCCAATAAGCTTTGTGCTCTAGTTATAAAGGTAGGTGGCAAGATTTCCCATAAACCATCTTGTAAGGAGATGGTGCTCTGTGTACGGCGCCAGAAAAGTGCTGGTGCGGTGTTAATGTAGAGCTCGTTGGGAACCCCAAGAGGAAGGTATGATGAGTACAGCAGCAAGTTTCCCTCAGTATGAAACCAAGGTTTAATCGAACCAGTAGGAGCAAGGAAACACCCCAAAGGTGTTGCTAGCTGAGCCTTGGCAGGGCGCACTACAGGTGCTAGTAGCAACGTGGAGACCTGCACAACACAACCATAGAACTTTGTCCCCAACTTGCGATGAGGTTGTCAATCTCACCGTGTTTTGCTGAAAACAAATGATTAAACGTATCAAATGGAAGGAAGTAATAGTTTGCTGAAAGTAAACACAAAGCAGTAACAGTTTATAGATTGTATGTAAAGAAAAAGGACCGGGATCCATAGTTCACTAGAGGTGGCTCTCTTAGATAGATAACATGCCGGGTGAACAAATTACAGTGGGGCAATTGACAAACACCGAGAAAGCAATACATGCCTATACTAATCATCTTGACTCCTTTGAGACTTGATTGGGCATTACAACATTATACATAGACCGCCATCCAGCTGCATCTATGACTAATAATCCACCTTCAGGTTATCATCCGAACCCCCTCCAGTATTAACTTGCAAGAAACAGATTATTGCTTTACAAACTGCATGTAAAGTAAACAATACGAATCAATGATCAAGATCATCTATTTGTAATTCTTCATGTTGTGTTTGTGGGGATCCGATGGATATTGAGATGCTATTTCAGATTGATTATTGATTCTATCATGTCTTTGTTGTTTTTGATCTTGCGTGCTTTCCGTTGTTAGTAGCTATCTTGGCCAAGTAGATGGTAGCAACTCCAAGAGTTAGTATTTATGCTAGATAGTGGGTTCATGCCTCTAGTAATCTGGGGAAGTGGCAGAAATCTCTAAGGTACTAGATGTGATGTTGCTACTAGGGAGAAAACAACAATCCTTTGTTCATAGAACAATCGTATTGTTTACTTTACACGCAGTTTGTAAAGCAATAATCTGTTGCTTGGAACTTAATACTAGAGGGGGTTCAGATGATAACCTGAAGGTGAATTATTAGTCATAGATCTAGTTGGATGGCGGTCTATGTATTATGCTGTAATGCCCAATCGAGTCTCAAAGGAGTCAAGATGATTAGTATATGCATGTATTGCTTTCTCGATGTTTGTCAATTGCCCCGCTGCAATTTGTTCACCTAGCATGTTATCTATCTTAAGAAGAGCCACCTCTAGTGAACTATGGATCTCGGTCCTTGTCTTTTACATACAATCTATAAACTGTTTACTGCTTTGTGTTTACTTTCTGCAAAATTTTACTTCTTTCCATTCGATACGTTTAATCCTTTGTTTTCTGCAAAACACGGTGAGATTGACAACCTCATCGCAAGTTGGGGACAAAGTTCCGTGGTTGTGTTGTGCAGGTCTCCATGTTGCTACTAGCATCGGTAGTGCGTCCTGCCAAAGCTCAGCTAGTAACACCTTTGGGATGTTTCCTTGCTCCTACCGGTTCGATTAAACCTTGGTTTCATACTGAGGGAAACTTACTGTTGTGCTCATCATACCTTCCTCTTGGGGTTCCCAACGAGCTCCATATCAACCACGCACCAGCACTTTTCTGGGCGCCGAGCATTGAGCCATCAAGCATTTTTCTGGCGCCTTTGCCAGGTAGTCAAGGACATCTTCACAAGGGGAGGCCCTCATAACCAATCTCTTTGCTTTGTTGTTTTTGTTTTGCTTAGTTTCCTTTTGCTTTGTTTGCTTGTTTTCTTTTCAAAAACCCAAAAAAATTAGTTTTACTAGTTTGCTTTCTTATTGGAAAACCAAAAAAAATGACTACTCTTGAAAACGCTAAGTTGTGTGACTTCACTAGCACCAACAACAATGATTTTATGAGCACACCTATTGCTCCACCTGTGCCTGAAGATACTTTCTATGAGATAAAACCTGCTTTACTCAATCTTGTTATGAGAGAACAATTTTCTGGTATTGGTAATGAAGATGCTGCTTCCCATCTAAATAACTTTGTTGAACTTTGTGAGATGCAGAAGCATAGGGATGTAGACGGTGCTTTTATTAAGATGAAATTCTTTCCTTTCTCTTTGAGAGGAAAAGCTAAAGAATGGTTTAATTCCTTGACTAGGAATAGTATTGATTCTTGGACTAAATGCAAAGATGCTTTTATTGGAAAATACTATCCTCCTACTAAGATTATATCTATGAGAAGTGAAATAATGAAGTTTAAACAACTTGATAATGAGCATGTTGCTCAAGCTTAGGAAAGAATGAAATCTTTGGTTAAGAATTGTGCCACTCATGGACTGACTGCTTGGATGATCATCTAAACTTTTTATGCAGGATTGAACTATTCTTGAAGGAACATATTGGATTCTGCTGCTGGAGGTACCTTTATGACCATCACTTTGGGTGCTGCAACAAAACTTCTGGACAATATGATGGTTAATTATTCTAAATGGCATACTGAGAGGGCTCCACAAGGTAAGAAGGTAAATTATGTTGAGGAAAACTCCTCCTAGAGTGATAAGATTGATATTATTATGTCCATGCTTGTTAATGGGAAAGCCCATATTGATCCAAATAATGTTCCTTTGGCTTCTTTGGTAGCTCAAGAAGAGCAAGTTGATGTGAACTTTATAAGAAATAACAATTTTGGCAATAATGCTTATAGGAACAATTTTGGTAACAACAATTATAAGTCATATCTTCCCAACAATGGTAATGCTTATGGGAATTCTTACAACAATAATAGGAGTACACCCACTGAACTTGAAGTTATACTTAAAGACTTTATTAGTAAGCAAATTGCTTTCAATAAAACTATTGAGGAAAAACTCTCTAATGCTGAAAGAAATATAGCATCTTTGGCTGAAGCTCAATCTACTTTGAATAAAATGGCTGCTAAACCTGAAACTAATGATAATCCCTTTGCATCTACTAATGCTATACAAGTAAGAATTGATGAAAATGTTAAGTGGGAAAGAGAAGATGAAATTGCATGCTAAGTGGTAAAGAGAAGATGAAATTGCTAGAAACATTAGTGTTTCTACTATCACCACCACTAGTGTTGAGGCTAGTAATAGTTCTACTACTTTAGATGATAAATTTTACTTTGATCTTGATGGTTGTAATATCTCTGAAGTTATTAAGTTCCTACAAAAGCTTGCTAAAAGTCCTAATGCTAGTGCTATGAACATGGCCTTTACAAAACACATTACTGATGCTCTCATAAAGATTAAAGAAGAAAAGATGAAACATAAAGCTTCTATTCCTATTAAACAAGAAGATGGTTGGGAACCTATCATTAATATGAAAGTGAATGACTTTGATTTCAAAGCTTTATGTGATCTTCATAGTAGTGTTTCTATTATGCCTAGAAGGATTTATGATATGCTTGATTTGCCTCCACTTGAAGATTGTTATTTGAATGTCCCAATTGATGATAATGCTAAAAAGAAACTCATGGGGAGTCTTAATGATGTTCTTATTATGGTTAACAATGCCTATGTCCTCGTTGATTTCTATGTTTTGGATGTTGAATACAATGCTTCTTGTCCTATTACTTTGGGAAGACCTTTTCTTATAACTGTTGGTGCCATTATTGATATGAAACAAGGCACCATTAAATACCAACTCCCACTCAAGAAAGGTATAGAACACTTCCCTAAAAAGAAAGAAAAGATTTCTTTTGCTTCTCCTATGAAAAAAAAATTGGTCTTAATGCTTCTTCATTTGAGAACACTTGATTCTTTCTTTGCTTCTTATGCCTAACTTAAAGGCGTTAAAGAAAAGTACTTATTGGGAGATAACCCAAAAGTTTAAGATGAGTCTTGGAAGTTATTACTTCAGTAATAACCACTCCTTATACTTTTTATTTGCTTTTTGTGCCAAGAGTAATCTCTAATGAGAGAGAAGTAATGATTGGGAAAGTTGCTGTCCCAAAACAGATTTCCGTGCTTCACCGTAAAAATTCATGTAAAATATCTGAACGTCTTTTTGAGGCATGATGGTTTGTTATTCTTCCCCAGGTTGTTATCTAATTTTTTTTAGTTCAACACTTTTTTATTTGAGCAACAGAAGGTCTTTGAAAAAATTCGTCTCTACCTGCTGGTCTGTTTTGACAGATTTCTGCCATTTTCTGCATTTGCTTCTTGTTGGTTACTTTTTGAGTTCTTTTGGAGAATTGACCTTTTTGAGGGAAGTGCTACAGTAGGTAGTGTTCTAATGGAAGTTTATTTGGTGTTAGAACTGAACCTTAAGACTTATTTATCTTGAGTGCACTAATGTTGCTAATAAAGATTGTGTGAAGTTTTGTATGAAGGAAAATTTTCAGGTATATGGAAGGAATGAGTAATGAGATGAAGGATGGACTAAAGCTCAAGCTTGGGGATGCCATGCATGTCACCCCAAGAAATATCCAAGAAGTACAAGCGTCAAAGCTTGGGGATTCCGAAGGCATCCCCTTCTTCATCAATAAAAATCCCAGGTTTCTTCCAAACGCTTCATTTTTATTGTTTCATGCACAGTTGTGTTGTTCTTGGAGCGTCTTATTTTTCGTTTTTTTTTGGTTTTTCGTTTGCTTTGGTTTGATTAGTTTGCTTAATAAATTGGTTGGACCCCCTCTTTCATACATTGGTTTGCAAATAGTTTGGTTTGGTTTGAAAAAGAGTAGGAAAGTTCATGCTTATGTGGTAAAAAGAGCTCGTTTTTGACTGTGGCCTATGCTTTGTCATGCAATGCTTGATATTGTTTTGGCTTTATGCTTATTATTCTTTTTTGTTGCTTTTCTTGTTATAAACAATTGAGATTGCTTAATGTGCCTTGGATGAATCATGCGTTGTTTTAGCATATTAAAGCATAGTATAGTGGTATTCTCCTTTGATGCTTTATTTGGGTTGACTTGGCGCATGCTCACACCATGTTATGACTATCTCAAGTCACCATAGCCTTTATGATCCTTTAGTTTTCAACTTGTAATATCACTTTATGCTTTGATCAATGATGTTTTGTCGCTCTGCATGATTATGGCCATTATTGCTCTCTTAGTTTGTCGCTCCCAGTCTTTTGCTAGCCTCCACAACCAAGTATGAGTTTCACTCATGCATCCAACTCCCTAAACCAAGTTATTCCATAGAGTCCACCATACCTACTGTAACATCCCAAAACTTTAATCCAAGTGATCAAGATCCAAATCATCAAAATTAGGGTTAACAAAAACTTTTCCAATCAAAAATATGAAAGCATTCATATGTGTGTGCATGTAAATTAGGAGTTGATTTGAATTGCCATGATTAAGTGATCCATTGCTTGTAAAATGATCTTTAGGTGAAATGAACATAATCTAAATCGTTCCCAAACTTTTCCCAAAGAAAAGCAACTCAAAATGAATAATTGAAGTGAATGGTCATTTTGGCCAAATTAACAATCATGCCTACTTTGGCTATTCCTAGTACTCAAACCCTAACAGAAACATTTGTGGATCTTTACACCCCTTGCTAGTACACATAATTAGGTACCAAGGCCCACCTTGTGATCTGCTAAAAACAATCAAATACTAATTTTAAATGACAGTTTAAAATTGAATCTATTTCATGTGGGAAGATCCCACTATTTCAAAAACCACTCAAACATGTTCAATTTTCAAAATCCTTGCAACCAGAGACTAGCTAGTACTAGTGGAGCTCACTCAAAATTTTTGATCCCCAAATTCAAAAGTAAAGTTCATGCGGCCATTTCATCAAACACTTGGCAGGCAGAATTCAAACAAAACAAAATTCACTATTTTAAATTACACCCCACTCCCTTACCCCCTAGTGACCTTGCCTTGCCATGCCGAGCCCCACCTCGCCGGCCAACCTGGTCGCCGCCGCAGCAGACCACCTCCCCCTCTCTCTCCATGTCTAGCAGCTACCCAGCACCTCACCGCCGCCCAGTGTTGGCGAGCCAGGCCAAGCCATGGACCACCGAGAAAACCCAGCGCCCAGTGCCACCGCGCCATGCCGAGCACGCGCCAGAGCGCTACACCCGGCAAGCGTGCACAAGCCGCCGCTTGACCGCAGCCTGCGCCCACCGTGTCGCCATGACCCAGGGAGCACGCCAGACACCCCCATTCGCCGTCCAACGCCTCGAAGCCACTGCCCGCCGTCGAAACCATCGTCTCTACCGCTTAGAGCGCCAGCTCTGCCCAACCGCATACCACCGCCCCTAAGCCCGCATTAAAGCCCTAGAGCACCACGAGGATACCGTGCGTCGATCGCCACCTTCAGCCATGCCGCTAGCAGCCCATAGCCATGTCGCCACCGTCGCCTGTCCATCCCTCTCGGTCTCGCCATCGAACCTATAAAAGGAGGGCACCCTGAGCCATTTGCAGGACACCACTCCACTCTCCTCACCTCACTGATCGTCCCACACCTCTAGCCAGAGCACAGGGAGCAGCAGCTCGCCGGAATTGTACCGGAGTAGGCCGCCTCTAGAGGAGAAGGGCGCCGCTGATTGCGACCACCCCCAAAGCTGCCTCCACCGTCCCTGAGCTCGCCGTCGACCACCAGTCCGTTTGCCCGCCTCGCCGTCGTCGCTGGAGCCCTGGTACGCCCCCTATGCACCCCGCCGAGCCGCTAGGGTTAGAGCTCGCCGACGAAAGGTCCGTCGTCAACGACGATCCACAGCCGTTGATCCCCACTCTAATCGAACGTCCCACATTGCCCCGTACCGCTTCACGCGTTATGAGTCCTGACTGGTGGACCCCCCTGTCAGTTGAGCCTCGCGCTGCGGAGTGACACTGGGCCAGCCCGTTAGCATTTCCCGCGCGACCCAGTTAGTTTGAATTTGGATTTTTCTTTTTAGTTTAAACTTAGTTTTGTCCCTTAATTCAAAATTCAATTGAGAGAGATTTACAAATCCAAATGAAGTGATTCCAATTTTGTTAGAAAGATACTGAAAAGATCTATCCATGCCCGTTGGATTTAATTCATTTAGAGTTATAGATCTATCCTAGTAAAAATAATAAACCAGAAGCATTTGTACCTTGCAACATTTTTATAAAATCAACCAAGTTAGCTTTTGAGTTGATTCCAACTCTCAAAAATCACATTTTATCATACCTATCTGAATATGTAATAATATTAGGATTTACATGCAGTGACTTTGGACTAGTACCAAAATAATGCTATATAGGCATTTCTAGTCACTTTAAATCATTAAATAATGAACTTAAACCAAAATAGTTATGATCCAACCCTTAAATTACATTCCCACATGTTAGAATATGTGGTGATGACATGTATCCACATGATCCCATATTTTAAGTGGTGAACATTAAATCTTAGTTAATTTTTCAATGAGTAGAAATTACTTTTCTAAAATAAAAGGAGGTAACTATGGAATAAAACTTGTGATGCTTGTGATGATAATAGATCATCAATTGTGTGCCTTAGAGTACTAATTAGACTAGTTAAGTATTGTTTGATGATTGTGTACTCCGTATGTATTTATAGAAGATAGTACCGACCAAGCTTACGAGGAGGAGGAGTGCTACCAAGAATAAGAAGAAAACTTCAACCACTGCACCAACCAAGGCAAGCTATTGTTAGCAAGCTAGAATTAAGCTAGATGAATGAGAAAAGATGCCTTAGGCATGCTTTCGTCACACCACTTTGACTATTACTACCCCAAGTATTACCTTACAAGCTTTACTTCCTTTACTTTACACAAAGCCCCTTACTTGTTTTGAAGGTAGCATAAAGAGTATAAAACTTGACCTATTTAGATAAGCTTTAGATGTCATTTTATGGCATGAGCTTGAACCCATCATCTTTCCACCTTAGTGAACACTCTTAACTTTGTAGTTTAGAGTAGATCAAAACTTGAGTCACTTTAGATGGGAACAATTGGTGAAAATGAATTGTGAAAACCTTGGAATGATGAGTCATTCTAATGAGATGTTTTGACATCTGTTGAGAAACACAAATGGTTTATGATGATGAAAATGTTGAGGCATGATCCTTAGCCCTTTTATAAAACTGATGGTTTGATTCGGATGCGATACCATTCCAAATTTACCGTACAACCACACTACCTGAATTGGGTAAGGCTTAGCCGGAAATTTATATGCATTGGTATTAGTTCCCTCGCGGGAGAGGTTTGAGCTGAGGCTACCTCTCAATGTTGTCCACCTATGCAAAGGCCTGTGATGACTGATGGTCATGGTTGGGAGGCCATGCTCATAGGAGAGGTGCTTATACTAGGGTGTGTAAAAGGAAAGGTTATGTTTGATTATCTGCATACTAAGTATGATGAATCCGGGTTATCCCTGACAGATGTATCGAATCTTGTGGTGAAAGTGTACCACCTCTGTAGAGTGTCAAACTATTCGAATAGCCGCGTCCGCGGTTATGGACAGTTGGAATGGCCATACTGTTTCGTTGTCAGATGTTTTCAAAACAACTTATGAATGAAAGATGAATCTTGACTTGACCACAACAGGGTTGTGTTTATGACAATAGTTTCCCAACTTAAGTGATTATAGAACTTTATTTTATCTTTCTTTGCTTCTGAACTCAGCTTAGGTTTCAAAGTTAACCTTATAGTTAAACTTAGATTTAGCACTTTAACTTATAATTATACTACTTGTTAGTGGTAGTTTGCGAGTACTTAAAGAGTACTCATGGCTTTTGTTCCCTGGCTATTCTCATGGCCAGACTATGAAGGAGACTACCAAGATGATGGCCAGCAGGACGGCTATGATAACTAGGACTATCCGCTTCACAAGATTGCATGTGCCCCTGAAGATGGACCCCGCCACTACGCTTATCTTTTATTTCCGCTGCTTGTTGTATTAAGAATGGATCATGAGATCCTTATTTGTGTAAGACCTTATGTATGTTTTGTAATGGATGATGTACTATGATATCCAATCCGTTATGTCTCGCACAAATGGTAATCCTAGGATTGTGAGGTATGGCATAACGGGCATCTGGGATTAAAAATCCGGGTGTTGACAAGTTGGTATCACAGCCATCCTGACCATAGGAGACCCTAGTTAGAATGGACGTCCGAACAAAAACTTAGTTTCAAAACCAAAGTGAGTATTTACGAAAAACTATCTCCTCTATTATCCTTGGGAATTATTTCGTTCTCAAAAATTCATGTTCCTCAAATTCTTACATCACTACTTAAAATTTGACACACTTGATCACTTCACTATTTTCCTCATCCTTAATTCTTGTAGATGGAGACTCAGTTCAGCTGATCTTCAAGAAACGGAGGTCAGCTGATCTTCAAGAGGGATCTGGATTCACTGTCAGAGTTATTGGGACGCCCGCATCCGAAGTTTCTTGGAGCTCAACTTCCAGGACCCCCAGGAGGAGACCTACAGTGGCTAGTCACCATAGATCTTAGAGGAAGCATCGAAGCACCAACTTCCAGGAGAATTCAGTTCTCCATGAGAGAGAACAACTGGCTAGATGGATTAGCCAGGGCAATGCATGAAGCTCTCGCACGTCTATGTGCCCTCAGCGTCAACAAAATCCAAGGAACCCGTTTTGCTCACTATGCAAGACGTGACTTCATGGGAATGCCGATGGAGATGCCAAGTCACCCAGAGTTGAGGCGTCAAGTGGAGAATCTTGACTTCTTACTGCACGATAGACAGCAGGAACTGGACAATGCCAGGGAGTTAGCCAACCAGAACCGTGCCATTGCCTACGAGAAGGCCTAGACTTTCGTACTGCTCGTCCAGGACCACCAGTCTCTTTGCCGCCAGCGTACCAGGAAGGATCACACCATCGCCCGTCTTTCCAAGAAGGTGGCCAACCTCGAGAAGACCGTCAAGGAGCAGGGATCTCAGCTTGACGCCAAGGAAGAAGAAGATGAGGGTGAAGACATCCAGGGAGACATGGATTCTTACCTCAGCAATGATGATGACTTTCTGGAGGAGGATGCTGTGGACTTCTACCTGACGACGAGGACTCCGACTTCATCGACGATGAGTAGATGCACTAGAGCACTGTCGTAGCATGAGATGTATTGGTCCCACTGTATCGTAGCTTGCAGAATGGTTCTTCAAACCATCTCTTTTCCTTTGTTTCTTGTGGTGTGTGTTGTATCGTGTGTGTGTTTGCATGAATGAAATGGAGTTAGTTGAAAAACCTGAGTCTAACTCAAAGTTTAGCTTGAAACCAAAAATATGAACCTTAGAATTTCCCACTTACCCCTTTATCTACCACAATCTTCAGATTACTCGTAGAAACCAAGGAGGAAGCAGCTCGTCGCAGGACCCAATGCTGCAGATCTTGCAGAATCTCATCATAGACAGAGAAGCATGCAGGGCAGAACACCAAGCTAACTTAGAAACATTGCAGCAGATCACCCAGATGGCTCTCAACAACCAAGGGCATGGAAATCAGGATCACCATGGATCCAAACTAATTTTTTTTCAGAATACCAATCCCCTAATCTTCAACCAATCTGAAAACCCATTAGATGCTGATGACTGGTTACAGACAATGGAAAACAACCTAAAGGTTGAAGGAGTTGATGAAAACGAGAAAGTTCTCTTCGCCACCCACTATCTGGTGGGAGATGCAAGAGCTTGGTGGAATAGTATCTGCAATATGAACCATGGTCAGGTTATGACATGGGAAGCATTCAAAGTCAAGTTCAGCCGCACCCACGTGCCACAGGGTCTAGTCAACCGAATGAGAGATGAGTTCCGCGAATTGAAGCAAGGAAGAATGTCTGTGGTGGAGAACCGTGACAGATTCCTGTCACTTGCCAGATATGCACCTGATGAGATCAACACGGAGGCCAAGAAGAAGGAGAGATTCTTGAACGTATAGCATGATGAGATGCAGACAGTCCTCGTCAACATCCGTTTTCAGGATCCCGAAGAGCTACTCGACTTGGCCATTCAGATGGAAGGGAAGATTAATCAGGCAAACGACAACCGCAAACGTTGTATGATGCAGCAATCAGGATCCAGCAGTCACCAGAAGTACCGTCCCAACCCCTCACCAGGATATGCACCAAGGAACAACCGACCCCCAATGTCTCTCCCAAGCTACCCCAACCGTAGCGGAGGCAATGTGAAGTCTGGAGGAAACCATCACAACTCCGGCAATGCCAAAAATTTCAATTGTGCACCTCCCAAGAGCAACAACAACAACAAAACTGCACCCATAACTGGCAGCAATGATGTGCTTGTCACAGCAAAGGACAAGTCCCAAATCACTTGTTTCGAGTGTGGAGTGAAGGGTCACTACTCCAATGAGTGTCCCAAGAAGACTGCCGCCAATGCCACTGTGAATGCCCCAGCTCAACATCAACGTCGTGTTCAACCAGGAAGAAGGTTTGCCCCAGGGAACCCTCACAACCGCAATAGTTGTCTCTTCCACATGAACGCAGAAGAAGCCCAAGAAGCACGAGATGTAGTGCTAGGTATGTTTTCTGTCAACTCAGTTTTAGCAAGAGTATTGTTTGATTCGGGAGAATCACATTCATTTATCACCAAATAATTTGCATGCACTAGTAAGATTCACCCAACCAACCTAAAGCATGTCATGATAGTTCAAATCCCTGGATCAACTACAAAAGCTAGAGAAATTTGCAAAGCTGTGCCTATCAGAATACATGGGATAGATTTTTATGCCAATCTAATAGTACTTGGAACCAAAGGATTGGAAGTAGTACTAGGTATGGACTGGATGTCAAGGCATAAAGGACTGATAGACTGTGCTAAGAAAGCCATCACCATGACCTGTAGTTCTGGAGTAATAGTAGAGCATATATCTGAAACCTTACCCCGCCAATTCAAATGCAACAAGAGTCTAGCCCTACCCACCATAGACCAAGTAAAAGTAGTCTATGTATACCCCGATGTATTCCCAGATGAATTGCCAGGTATGCCCCCGGATAGGGATATTGAGTTCATTATCGAACTAATCCCCAAAACCGGACCCATAGCCTAGAGACCCTATAGCATGAACCCATCAGAGTTAGTTGAGTTGAAGAAGCGGTTAGATGCCATGTTAGCAAAAGGCTTGATTCAGCCAAGCGCATCGCCATGGAGATCACCAGTGTTATTTGTCGACAAGAAAGATGGAGGCAATCGTTTGTGTACAGATTACAGAAAGTTGAATGACGTCACCATCAATAACAAGTACCCGTTACCAAAGATAGAGGATCTATTTGATCAGTTGAATGGAGCCCAGGTATTCTCAAAGATTGATCTTAGGACTGGTTATCACCAACTTAAGATTCATGCAACGGATATTCGGAAGACCGCCTTTACTGCTCGCTATGTTTTATATGAGTGTGCGGTTATGTCTTTTGGATTAACCAATGCCCATGCTTATTTCATGAATCTCATGAATAAGATCTTTATGAATTTCCTAGATAAGTTCGTAGTTGTATTTATCAACAACATCCTTATCTACTCCAAGTCAGAAGAAGAGCATGAGCAACATCTGAGAATCATGCTAGAAACTCTGAGAGAGCATCAGTTATATGCCAAGTTCAGCAAGTGTGAGTTTTGGCTGAAAGAAGTAGGATTTCTAGGACATATTGCGTCTGCGAGAGGAGTCTCTGTTAATCCCGCCAAGATCAAAGATGTCGAAGAATGGGAAGACTGCCTGCCTTTCACAGAATTCTCATATAACAACAGTTATCAAGCTAGTTTGCAGATGGCACCATTTGAGTTCCTATACGGAAGAAAGTGTCGTACCCCTTTGAATTGGCCGCAAGTAGGACAGAGTCAGATCTTTGGACCCGACATTCTCCAAGAAGCCAAAGAGAAGGTTCACAAAGTCCGTGAGCACCTCAAGACCGCCCAATCCAGAAAGAAGAGCTACGCCGACAAGAGAAGGAGAGACCTGACTTTCAATGTCGGAGAATTTGTATATCTCAAGGTTTCACCATTCAAGGGAACCCAACGCTTTAGTCTGAAAGGAAAGTTAGCCCCTAGATATATCGGGCCATTCAAAATTCTGAACCGTCAAGGAGAAGTATCTTATCAACTGGAACTACCTGAAGAGATGTCATCCAACCATAATGTGTTCCATATCTTGTTACTTCGCAAATGCCTGGAAGTGCCAGAGAAGACTGAAGTTTTCAAGAACATCGATCACAGATCTGTGGAGATCAACAATGACCTGACTTATCGTGAAGTGCCCATTCGTATATTGGAAGAAGCTTACAGAACCATCAGGACTAGGAGTATCAAATTTCTCAAGATTGAGTGGAGTAACCATACAGAGGAGGAAGCCACTTGGGAGCGCGAAGATTACATTAGGACAGAGTTCCCATGCCTCTTTAGTTCCTAGTTTTCTTTGTAAATCTCGGGACGAGATTTTGTTTAAGGGGGGAAGGTTTGCAACATCCCAAAACTTTAATCCAAGTGATCAAGATCCAAATCATCAAAATTAGGGTTAACAAAAACTTTTCCAATCAAAAATATGAAAGTATTCATATGTGTGTGCATGTAAATTAGGAGTTGATTTGAATTGCCATGATTAAGTGATCCATTGCTTGTAAAATGTTCTTTAGGTAAAATGAACATCATCTAAATCATTCCCAAACTTTTCCCAAAGAAAAACAACTCAAAACGAATAATTGAAGTGAATGGTCATTTTGGCCAAATTAACTATCATGCCTACTTTGGCTATTCCTAGTACTCAAAACCTAACAGAAACATTTGTGGATCTTTACACCACTTGCTAGTACACATAATGAGGTACCAAGGCCCACCTTGTGATCTGCTAAAAACAATCAAATACTAATTTAAATGACAGTTTAAAATTGAATTTATTTCATATGGGAAGATCCCACTATTTCAAAAACCACTCAAACAAGTTCAATTTTCAAAACCCTTGCAATCAGAGACTACCTAGTACTAGTGGAGCTCACTCAAAAATTTTGAACCCAAAATTCAAAAGTAAAGTTCATGCGGCCATTTCATCAAACACTTGGCAGGCAGAATTCAAACAATACAAAATTCACTATTTTAAACAGTGTTTTGGTCAAACTTGTCTCCCATTTGACCCCCATTTCCTCCCATTGTCTCCTAATGATCTAACCATGCAATTACACCCCACTCCCCTACCCCCTAGTGACCTTGCCTTGCCATGCCGAGCCCCACCTAGCCGGCCAACTTGGTCGCCGCCGTAGCAGACCACCTCCCCCTCTCTCTCCATGTCTAGCAGCTAGCCAGCACCTCATCGCCACCCATTGTCCCCTCCCCGAGCCAGGCCAAGCCGTGGACCACCAAGAAAACCCCGCGCCTAGTTTCACCGTGCCATGCTGAGCACGCGCCAGAGCGCCGCACCCGGCACGTGTGCACAAGCCACCGCTCGACCGCAACCCGCGCCCACCATGTCGCCACGACCCAGGGAGCACACCAGACACCCCCATTCGCCGTCCAACGCCTCATAGCCACCGCCCGCCATCGAAACCGCTGTCTCTGCCGCTCAGAGCGCCAGCTCTGCCCGACTGCATACCACTGCCCCTAAGCCCGCATTAAAGCCCTAGAGCACCGCTAGGAGACCGCGTGTCGATCGCCACCCTCAGCCATGCCGCTAGCAGCCCATAGCCATGTCTCCACCGTCGCCTGCCCATCCCTCTCGGACTCGCCGTCGAACCTATAAAAGGAGGGCACCCCCAGCCGTTTGCAGCACACCACTCCACTCCCCTCACCTCACTGATCATCCCACACCTCTAGCCGGAGCACGGGGAGCAGCAGCTCGCCGGAATTGTACCGGAGCAGGCCGCCTCTAGAGGAGAAGGGCGCCGCTGATTGCGACCACCCCCGGAGCTGCCTCCACCATCCCTGAGCTCGCTGTAGACCACCAGTCCGTTTGCCCGCCTCGCCGTCGTGGTTGGAGCCCTGGTATGCCCCCTATGCAGCCCCACTGAGCCGCTAGGGTTAGAGCTTACCAGCGACAGGTCCGTCGTCGACGATGATCCGCAGTTGTTGATCCCCACTCTAATCCAACGTCCCACATTGCCCCGTACCGCTTCGCATGTTATGAGCCGCTGACTGGTGGACCCCCCTGTTAGTTGAGCCCCGTGCTGCGGAGTGACACTGGGCCGGCCCGTTAGCATTTCCCGCGCGACCCAGTTAGTTTGAATTAGGATTTTTCTTTTTAGTTTAAACTTAGTTCTGACCTTTAATTCAAAATTCAATTCAGAGAGATTTACAAATCCAAATTAAGTGATTCCAATTTTGTTAGAAAGCTACTGAAAAGGTCTATCCAAGCCCATTGGATTTAATTCATTTAGAGTTATAGATCTCTCATAGTAAAAATAATAAAACAGAAGCATTTGTACCTTGCAACATTTTTATAAAATCAACCAAGTTAGCTTTTGAGTTGATTCCAACTCTCAAAAATCACATTTTATCATACCTATCTGAATATGTAATAATATTAGGATTTACATGCAGTGTCTTTGTACTAGTACCAAAATAATGCTATATAGGCATTTCTAGTCACTTTAAATAATTAAATAATGAACTTAAACCAAAATAGTTATGATCCAACCCTTAAATTACATTCCCACATGTTAGAATATGTGGTGATGACATGTGTCCAGATGATCCCATATTTTAAGTGGTGAACATTAAATCTTAGTTAATTTTTTCAATAAGTAGAAATTACTTTTCTAAAATAAAAGGGAGGAAACTATGGAATAAAACTTGTGATGCTTGTGATGATAATAGATCATCAATTGTGTGACTTAGAGTACTAATTAGACTAGTTAAGTATTGTTTGATGATTGTGTACTCTGTATGTATTTATAGAAGATAGTATCGACCAAGCTTACGAGGAGGAGGAGTGCTACCAAGAAGAAGAAGAAGAAAACTTCAACCACTGCACCAACCAAGGCAAACTATTGTTAGCAAGCTAGAATTAAGCTAGATGAATGAGCAAAGATAACTTAGGCATGCTTTGGTCACACCACTTTGACTATTACTACCCCAAGTATTACCTTACAAGCTTTACTTCCTTTACTTTACACAAAGCCCCTTACTTGTCTTGAAGGTAGCATAAAGAGTATAAAACTTGACCTATTTAGATAAGCTTTAGATGTCATTCTATGGCATGAGATTGAAGCCATCATCTTTCCACCTTAGTGAACACTCTTAACTTAGTAGTTTAGAGTCACTTTAGATGGGAACAATTGGTGAAAATGAATTGTGAAAACCTTGGAATGATGAGTCATTCTATTGAGATCTTTTGACATGTGTTAAGAAACACAAATGGTTTATGATGATGAAAATGTCGAGGCATGAGCCTTAGCCCTTTTATAAAACTGATGGTTGGATTCGGATGCGATACCATTCCAAATTTACCGTACAACCACACTACCTGAATTGGGTAAGGATTAGCCAGAAATTTATATGCATTAGTATTAGTTCCCTCGGGGGAGAGGTTTGAGCTGAGGCTACCTCTCAATGTTGTCCACCTATGCAGTGCCCAAGATGACTGATGGGCATGGTTGGGAGGCCATGCTCATAGGAGAGGTGCTTATACTACGGTGTGTAAAAGGAAAGGTTATGTTTGATTATCTGCATACTAAGTATGACGATTCAGGGTTATCCCTGACAGATGTATCGAATCTTGTGGTGAAAGTGTACCACCTCTTCAGAGTGTCAATCTATTCGAATAGCCGCATCCGCGGTTATGGACAGTTGGAATGGCCATACTGTTTCGTTGTCAGATGTTTTCAAAACAACTTATGAATGAATGATGAATCTCTACTTGACCACAACAAGGTTGTGTTGATGACAATAGTTTCCCAACTTAAGTGATTCTAGAACTTTATTTTATCTTTCTTTGCTTCTGAACTCAGCTTAGGTTTGAAAGTTAACCTTATAGTTAAACTTAGATTTAGCACTTTAACTTAGAATTATACTACTTGTTAGTGGTATTTTGCGAGTACTTAAAGAGTACTCATGGCTTTTGTCCCTGGCTATTCTCATGGACAGACTATGAAGGAGATTACCAAGATGATGGCTAGTAGGACGGCTATGATAACTAGGACTGTCTGCCTTCGTCAGCATTGCTTGTGCCCCTAAAGATGGACCCCACCGCTACGCTTATCTTTTATTTCCGCTGCTTGTTGTATTAAGGCTGGATCATGAGATCCTTATTTGTGTAAGACCTTATTTATGGTTTGTAATGGATGATGTACTGTGATATCCAATCTGTTATGTCTCGCAAAAATGGTAATCCTGGGATTGCGAGGTATGGCATAACGGGCATCTGGGATGAAAAATCCGGGTGTTGACACCTACCTACTAGCTTATGCTATTCCAAGTATATTCATGTTTTTTTTACCTTCCAAATTGAACTTGTTATGAGAAAACTAGTGATTAAAGCTCTCGCGAACTTGATGGCACACTTTACTTTACTTGCCCTTAATAAACTTGAACCATTGTGTCGTCTATGTTGTATATGCTTGCACTTATTTGTTGGGAATTAGCAAAACCATGATTTCATGGGGAACGCTTTCAACATTGCACTTGGTACTTGTACCTAGTTGATATCATGCTATTTTGTATATAGATGTCGTCGGTGTGAAATGAAAGGGGAGCTTGTAAGTCCATGGAGTTATGTATATGTGTTAGAGAAAAGCCTGGGCCGCTGGTCTAACCCATGCTGACATGGTGGAAACCTGCGGCGTAACCATAATGAGCTGTCTATGAAGCATTCTTCTTATAAAAAAAGAGTCCTATATTGAGAAAGAAAAAAAGAGAAAAGAGAAAAAAAAAGAGATACTAGGAAAAGAGGAAAGAGGGAAAAAAGAACCATATTCCCATGGTAAATAAGAAGAATGCTGAGATGCTCTTTGTCTGCTTGCCTTGTCATTTTGATATGGGGATTCTTCTGTATCATTGGGCAAGGGGTACCCCGTTGGCGGTTCTCTATGATACACATGTACTTACAATGACAAGAACTTACCACTGACTAAACTTGAGTAGCATGAGTAGCGGCCCTTGTATACAAGGGACATGAGATTTCTGACTTATACTTTGTCAAGCATGTACACCATAGTTTGTTCACTTTAACCTTAATCACTTCGAGATGCTTATGATAGGGGCAATGAGAGCTGAAAGCTATAAGTACCATAATTTTTGGAAGCTCTTTATGAGACTTGAATCCCTACTTCCTTTTATAAAAAGGCCTTTCTTCCACCATTATATTGAGTCTCCATCTTCTATCTTTATGCACTTACTTTGAGAGCATAGTGGCCATTCTTAGTTCTATGTGCATTGTCCCAAGACTAGTGGATTAGTGCATAACTTGTTATTGCTTGTTTTAAACTATTGTATCTAGTCACTCTTATGAACTTTGAAGGTGTCCTATGCATTTATATTTGTTACTCTATTGAGGGACAAGCTGAATACTAGTATGTTATGTTTTCTTTATGTGAAACAAACAAACATCTTGCAAAGCATTGTTATTCATGAATCTTTTGTTTGTGCCTTTTTATGTTGCATCATAGTTTCTTTGTCTTATTGCTAGAACTTTGTCTTTCATGTTATGATTGAAGTATTATGATCCCAACTTTGAATGTTTTACAAATACTTTGATCAAGTCTTTGATGGTGCATGTCACCTCAAAAATTATTCTTTCTTTTTATCACTTACCTACTCGAGGACGAGCAGGAGTTAAGCTTGGGGATGTTGATACATTGCAAATGTATCTATAATTTTTTATGTTACATGCTTAGTTTTATCCACTTTCTTGTGTTTTGTTCCATCTTTGGAGTACTTTTCATATGATTTCTTGGACTAACCTATTAACAAGAGCCACAGTGCCAGCTGCTTGTTTTCTGCTGTTTTTGGTTCCAGGAAAGTTAGAAAATGAATATTCTCGGAATTGGACGAGACAAAAGCCAAAGTGCCTATTTTTCCAGAAGTAATCAAGTGTCAGGATACAAGACGGAGAGGGGGCAGAGGCCGGCCACACCACCTGGCCGCGCGGCCAGGCTGGGCCCGCTCCAGGGGGTGGTGTGGTGGCCC
Organism: Avena insularis; assembly: GCA_023614405.1. Taxonomy (NCBI): domain Eukaryota; kingdom Viridiplantae; phylum Streptophyta; class Magnoliopsida; order Poales; family Poaceae; genus Avena; species Avena insularis. Next base: position 227,115,663 of record CM042696.1, on the reverse strand, counting down.
CTAGCACCCCCTCGGCCTCCCCTTTCGACTATAAGATGCCCTCCGGATGTAAACCCTAAGTACCCGATCAAAAATCCATGAAAGAGTCTGTAGCCGCCGTCATCTCCATCCCTATATCGGGAGGGATCTGAAGCTCTTCCCGACACCCTGCCGGAGAGGGGAATTCACCCTGGAGGCCTTCTTCATCACCATCCAAGCCTCCGGTGTGATGTGTGAGTAGTTCATCCTTGGACTATGGATCCATGTAGTAGCTAGATGGCTGGTTCTCCTCCTTTGTGCTTTCATGTCTAGATCTTGTGAGCTCCGTTCATGATCAAGATAATCTATTTGTAATTCTACATGTTGTGTTTGCGGGCATCCGATGGATATTGAGATGCTATTTCAAATTAATTATTGATTCTATCATGTCTTTGTTATTTGTGATCTTGCATGCTTTCCGTTGTTAGTAGCTATCTTGGCCAAGTAGATGCTAGCAACTCCAAGAGTTAGTATTTATGCTCGATAGTGGGTTCATGCCTCTGGTAATCTGGGGAAGTGACATAAATCGCTAAGGTACTATATGTGTTGTTGCTACTAGGGAGAAAACAATAATCCTTTGTTCATAGAACAATCGTATTGTTTACTTTACATGCAGTTCGTAAAGCAATAATCTGTTGCTTGCAACTTAATACTGGAGGGGGTTCGGATGATAACCTGAAGGTGGATTATTAGTCATAAATGCAGTTGGATGGCGGTCTATGTATTATGTTGTAATGCCCAATCAAGTCTCAAAGGAGTCAAGATGATTAGTATATGCATGTATTGCTTTCTCGATGTTTGTCAATTGCCCCGCTGTAATTTGTTCACCCAGCATGTTATCTATCTTAAGGAGAGCCACCTCTAGTGAACTATGGATCCCGGTCCTTGTCTTTTATATACAATCTATAAACTGTTTACTGCTTTGTGAATACTTTCTGCAAACTTTTACTTCTTTCCATTCGATACATTTAATCCTTTGTTTTTCACAAAACACGGTAAGATTGACAACCTCATCGCAAGTTGGGGACAAAGTTCTATGGTTGTGTTGTGCAGGTCTCCCCGTTGCTACTAGCACCGATAGTGCGCCCTGCCAAAGCTCAGCTAGTAACACCTTTGGGGTGTTTCCTTGCTCCTACTGGTTCGATTAAACCTTGCTTTCATACCGAGGGAAACTTGCTGCTGTGCTCATCATACCTTCCTCTTGGGGTTCCCAACGAGCTCTACATTAACCACGCACCAGCAATTTTTTGGGCGCCGTGCATTGATCCATCAACTACCATGACATTTCCGCAATATCTCCTTTTGTTCATATTCTAGAAGACATCTTCACATAATACCATCTACTCCTTCTTTATATAAATGTGGGTCATCCCAACAATAATGCCTCAATCGTAAAAGAACTTCCTTCTTTGCTGAGCTGTAAAATTGGAGGCAAATACTTGGAGACAATAAAGGTAGCATAATCAGCATACCAAGGGCTCCCTCGCGAGCTTACCCCTACTGCAGCCAACTGTTCATTTGGGAAACTACCATTAAAAGGCATAGGATCAAAAGAGATGTTTTCCAATCGAGATAAATTATCAGCAACATGATTTTCAGCACCTTTCCTATCTACAATATGTAGGTCAAACTATTGTAAAAGCAACACCCATCTTATAAGCCTAGGCTTAGCGTCTTTCTTCGTCATAAGGTACTTAATAGCAGCATGATCAGTATGAATGGTAACTTTTGAATCAAAGATATAAGGTCTAAACTTGTCACCAGTAAAGACAACAACTAGGAATTCTTTTTCATTAGTATCATAATTCTTTTGAGCAGCGTTAAGAGTCTTACAAGCATAATGGATGACATCTAACTTTTTATCAATTCATTGGCCAAGGACCGCACCTACAGCAAAATCACTAGCGTCACACATGATTTCAAAGGGTAAGGTCCAATCAGGTGGCTGGATAATAGGAGTAGTAGTTAAAGCCTTCTTTAGAGTTTCAAAAGCTTCGTTACAATCATCGTCAAAAACAAAAGGTACATCTTTTTGAAGAAGATTAGTAAGGGTTTTTGATATCTTGGAGAAATCTTTAATAAACCTTCTATAGAAACGAGCATGACCAAGGATACTACGAATACCTTTGACGTCTCTTAAACAGGGCATTTTCTCAATTGCTTCAACTTTAGCTCTGTCAACCTCAATGCCTCTCTCGGAAATTTTATGTCCAAGGACAATCGCTTCATTGACCATGAAGTGACATTTCCCCAATTAATAACAATATTAATTTCTTCACATCTCTGCAAAACTTTATGAAGGTTATGCAGACAACTATCAAAAGAAGTTCCATAGACGGAAAAATCATCCATGAATACTTCCACAATTTCCTCACAAAAACCATGAAAGATAGTAGACATACATCTTTGGAAAGTAACTGGAGCATTACACAAACCGAAAGGCATACGCCTATAAGCATAGGTTCCATAAGGGCATGTAAAAGTATTTTTTTCTTGATCTTGTTTTTTAACAGCAATTTGAAAAAACCCAGAGTATCCGTCAAGAAAAAAATGGGTCTTTTTAGCAACCTTTCTAACATTTGATCAATAAAAGGCAATGGGTAATGATCTTTCTTTGTAACTTTGTTAACCTTTCTGAAGTAAATGCACATCATATAACCTACTACTATTCCCCCTTTTCATCATTTTCATTAGGCACAACGGTAATTCCCCCTTTCTTAGGGACACAATGAACAAGACTAACCCATTCACTATCAGCAATAGGATAAATAATACCAGCATCAAGGAGTTCTAATACCTTGTTTCTTACCACCTCCTTCATCTTAGGGTTTAAACGACGTTGATGTTCTACCACTGGTTTTGCATCTGGTTCTATATTGATAGCATGCTGACATATAGTAGAAGAGATCCCCTTCAAATCATCAAGGGTATAGCCCATAGCTCCTCGGTGTTTCTTCAATGCTTCCAATAACCTTTCTTCTTCCTTCCCTGAAAGTTTAGAACTAATAATAACAGGATATATTTTCTTATCATCAATGTAAGCATATTTAAGATCGTTAGGTAAAGGTTTTAGATAAAAAACCGGATCCTTTTTAGGTGGAAATGTGGTACCCAAATCTTCCGCAGGCAAGTTATGCTTAACCATCTTAGGTTGATGACGGAGAATCTCATCAATCTCATTTCTTTCTTCCATGAAGACTTCACTTTCGTGGTCTTCCATCAATTGCTGCAAAGCATTGTTAGGAGCAAGAGAAATAGAAGCAAGTTGTTCGACTCTAAAATCCTCATCAGGGGTTTCATTTTCACAAGGAACTCTAGTAGATTTCAAAAAATTAAACTCATAAGATTCCCCGTCAAATTTAGTTAAATTTTTCTCCCTTTTACAGTCTATAATGGCTCCACACATGTTCAAGAAAGGTCTACCAAAAATAATAGCATAGGTTTTACTAGTAGGTGAGCCAAGTACTAGAAAATCAGCAGGATATTTAATCTTACCACAAAGAACTTCCACGTCTCTTACAATACCAATTGGAGAAATGGTCTCTCTATTAGCAAGGTGAATAACCACATCAATCTATTCTAGTTCACAAGGACTAATTTCATGCATAATTTCTTTATAAAGTTTGTAAGGAATGGCACTTGAACTCGCACCAATATCACATAAACCATAATAGAAATGATCACCAATTCTAACAGAAAGCACAGGGACACTAGCTTTTCTAGTTCTATTAGGATGTGAGACAATATTAGAGGCGTCCTCACAGAATACAATGTGTCCATCTTCTATAATTTTAGTGACAAGGTCTTTCACAATTACTACTATAGGTTCAATGTTTATTTGTTCGTCAGGTTTTACAGTTCTCTTTGTACTTTTATTAATTACACTAGTTATCATAGGACGCTCCTTTACCTTATCCTGGAGGGGTATTTTCTCGATATAAGGTTCAGGTAAGATGTGACCAATAGTGCAAAATTCAGTACTTCTAGCACGAACACAATCAACAATATCTTTATATGGTGCATGATACTTGTTCCATTCCTTTTTGGAATTTCAATATATGAGGCAAAAGCCTTAAAACAATTTGCAATAACTTGAGAGTCAACACCATAAGAATTACTAATATTTTGAAAGTCATTCGTTCCCATAAAAGATTCAATGCATTCATAATCATAATTTATACCTGACTTTCTTCCTTTATCATTCTCCTATGCTTCAGCATTGTCTTGAATATGGTCTAGAAGATCCCATTTAGCTCCTTCTTCCATGCGTGTAAATGATCCAGCGCAAGAAGCATCCAATAGATCCTTATCATGAAGAGAAAGCCTTGCATAAAAGTTATTGATAATAATATTGTTGGGGAGCTCGTGAATGGGATTGAGCATTAATAACTTCAATCTCCCCCAAGCTTGAGCTGTACTCTCTCCATCAAGAGTCCAAAAGATGTATATTTGATTCCGATCTTTATGAATCTCACTAGGAGGATAAAATTTTGAATAAAAGAGAGGCACTATTTCCTCCCATTCAAGAGATTGGCCATTCTTCAGCAGCTTATACCATTCCTCAGCTCTTCCTTTCAGTGAGAATAACTTCTTCTTGACTTGATCTCTTGTAATATCTGCACATTTGAACAACCCGTATAATTCGTGTATAAAGAGCAAATGATCACCGGGATGGACAGTTCCATCCCCAACATAGTAGTTATCCATAACACGATCAATAATTCTTGTAGGTATTTTGAAAGTATCATTTTCAGCAGGTGGTGGTTCATCTACTATGTTAGCAGTGGTAGTAGCATTACGAAATAAGAAACTCAGCGAATTATCCATATTGAAAATAAAGTAACTAACAGAAATAAACAATACTCACAGTAGAAGTTTCCTTTACAAGTTCCACTCTCCAATAGCGCTTCACTCCCCGGCAACGGCGCCAAAAAATAGTCTTGATGACCCACAAGATACAGGGTGTATCGTAGTATTTTTGATAAGTAAGAGTGTCGAACCCAACAAGGAGCAGAAGGTGTTGATGAGTGGTATGGATCAGGAATTCTCTACAGATACTTAGCAAACGGATTTTTAGGTTTTTTTGATAATGCAAGTAAATAAAGTGCGAGTAAATAAAAGACAATAAGAATAAATGCAGCAAGTGGCCCAACCTTTATTTAGCAAAGGACAAGCTGGTTGTATTACTTAAGATGACCAAACGTTCTCAAGGACACATGGGAATATCGTCAAGTGCTTTCGCTTCATATAGTTGATTAATATTCTTTAGCTTGCTAAGTGTTGTGTGGGTGAACCTGTGCTAATGTACCGACCTTCCTAGGACCAATACATACTTGTGATTATACCCCTTGCAAGCATCCGCAAGTACAAGAAAGTAATTAAGATAGAAACCTAACCATAGCTTTAAACTCTAAGATCCTGACATCCCTTGTGCAAAGGTTTCCTAACGGGGGTTCAGGTTTCTGTCACTCCGGCAACCCCTACGATTAGTAGCCAAATACACAATGCATTCCCCTAGGCCCATATAGGTGAAGTGTCATGTAGTCGATGTTCACATGACACCACTAGAAGAATAACACCACAACTTAATTAACAAACCATTCAATCTTTCTCAACACAATTCCACTACTAACAACATGACTTCTCCCATGTCTTCAAGAACTAAACGAACTACACACAAGACATCATATGGATCAAGATCGGAGATGAAATAATGATAAGTAACAATCTGAGCATAACAATAAGCATTGAACTACACTTCAATGGTTCACTCAATAGCATCAACTACAAGGAGTAATCAACACCGGGAAGGTTTCCCCTGAGAACAATGCAAGATTCAACCCAATTGTTACAGCGGTATGGAGTGGTGATGATGGTGTTGGTGGAGATGATTATGGTGGTGATGATGATGATGATACCGATGAAGTCTAGCTTGATGGTGGTGCTGATGGCGACGATCTCCCCTCTCCGGGAAGGAATTCCCCTAGCAGAATCTGTCAGCCGGAGAGATCTTTCTCTCTATAGTTTTCTGCCCCGCAGAGGCGGCGGAATCTTTTTGTGGTTGCTCCCCTAGGCTTAGGGTTTCGTGGGGATAATATACGCCAAAGGGGAGAGCTAGGATTGGGCCAGGGTGGCCGCACCACCAGGGGTAGCCCACGCCAGGGGGTGGTGTGGCCCCCCTGTGGCCCATCTCCACTCCCTTTTCTGGCATCCTTCGTCTTCTAGGAAAATAGGATTTTCTATAGCATCCCAATTTCTGCAACCCTGATTAGTTGTCCAAAATGCAAAAATCAGGGGGAAAAAAATTCTTGTTCATTGGTGCAGTGTTTGCTTGTTGTTTGTTTGTGCTTGTGCGTGTGAGTGTATACCATATGGTACTCCTTACCTCACCATCAGTTGACAAAAGCTATTTAACAAAACTATCCGGGCTCATCTTACATATTCTCAAATGTTCTGGCATTTCAAAACCTGATCCAAGATGCTTATGTAACCAAAGCTATTTTAGTAGCTTCTATTGACAAAACTATGGAGAGAAATATAATATAATCTCCTTATGTTTTATAGACAGAACCTTCAACTATTCCTATCCCTTGGTTTCCCAAAACATCCTTTTAGAAGATCTTGAATTCTACTCTTGGTAGGGATACCAAGGACCTTACCTTGTTCAACTCCAACCTATTCAAAATACCCATCCTTACCTCAAGCTAAGCTTGATGGTCACCCTAGTAGTAGTTGAATTGTTTGTAAGATGAGTTTCCTTGATCTGCTGTTTGACTTGATTGCTTGTAAGATGAGTTGCCTTGATCTGCTGTTTGTAAGATGGTCACCCTAGTAGTAGTATGAGCTATTCTAGGAGCTCATCACTAGGACCAAGCTGTCTCCAAATCACCAAAACCTAAGCAAGAATACAAACCTGGATCTAATCTCAAAATCCAGAAGCTTCCAAGTCAATGAAGACCAATATCAATCATGGATCCTTTCTACTCAATCTACACTTCAACATCATCCACCTGATGATGCTTGGGTACCTTGCAACCCATTAAAAACTATTTCCAAGATCACCTTTTTGAATGCCTCCCTTTCTCAACCCTTGTGCATCTTTGAAAATGCATCTGAACCATCTTGTTAAACATCCTAAGGAATACCAAGGCCCACTCTTGCCCTTGGTTATATTATACTCCAACCTACTTGTTCTTGATGGTTTTGCAGGCAAGAAAATAACTAATTCCTGCAAATCTAGTCAACATGCCTACTTTGACAAAAGCTCACACCATCATCCAACCTTCTATGGACCAAATTTTTGCATGTTTGTGGTATACTCATATAGGTCTATCAATATCTACTTCACTTGTTCCAAGTGGATCTTTGTTCTTCTTAAACCCACAAGGTTTTGAAGGTTAGTTGATAATCTTCTTTGGCAAGCTTATTTTATCCAAAGTTTGAAATAAATTCTTGGGAAACTCAAACAATACCAAGCTCAAACCTCTATACCATGATGATGTACATCACTTGGTCTATCCATCCATCTACCCCATGCCCAAGGGGAGATCTGAACTCCAAGATACCACCAGGTTTTGATGGTATGAAATTAACACCACCCTAGATCCCTAATCCAGGGTATTCCACCAAAATCAACTTGGATTCTCCAATCCCAAGGTTGCACATGCTTTCTACACCTTTCCTACATCATTTACCTTGATCATAAAGATTTATCAATAATTATCCATAATTATTATGGACCAAAACTATTCAAATTCTTTTAATAGGCAAAACCTCCAAAACTTCTTCCATAAAGGACGGTTTGGTTTTTGCCAAAACACTCCGTCAAATTTTGGCTCAATTCAGACCCATATATCATACCCTAACTTCCAACTTGAAAAATAAATATTTTTGAAGGGTTTTATTATTTCTTTTTGCCCATTTTCTTAAATGGCTGAATTGGAATAATAAATGTTTTAAATACTTTTATGCCTCAATAAATCTTGGGAAATACCCCTAAGTGTGTATTCATATTTGGGACCCTCTCCAACCAAAAACCAACCTTTCCCAATGTAAAATTCTCAAATGATCTTCTAGAAACTACTTATGTACTTTTTGAATACATAATTGTAAGTGGATTTAAAATCCTCAGAAAAATCCCAAATATTTCCTGGATATCCACCTTGACCTCATCTACGTACCAGTACCATCTACCCACCTTATCCTATGCAAAATTTTGAACTTCCTTCACAACCACCTATTTACTCAATTTAGCAAACAAAGCTACTATGGAGTTAAAATCATATCAAACCACCACCAATCTTGCAAGGTAATGCACCACAACATCCACCCCTCCTCTAGTCGACCATCACTGTAGCTAACTTACTGTAGCAATCCCTTTGTCCCATGTGCTTGGAAGTGGGAAGTAGAGAGAGAGAGACAAGCATGTGAGGTTAATTACAACAGCTGCCACTCCCTCCCTCTCTGAGATCCAGCACGACCAAAACCCACTCCTACCCTTCCTCACCGCACTCTGAGCCAATCCCAGGCCAGCACCACCCCTCCCCCATGTCCAAAATGGGCATTCTCACCCTAGATCCCTCCCCCTCGGTATAAGTAGGCTAGAGGCCCTGCTAGCACGCCCCTGCCCCTCATTTGCTTCTCCTTCCCTCCACTTACCTCCCAGAGCCCCCTATCCTCCTTCCTTGCTTTATTCTGCTCGAGAGAAGGAGAAAAAGGAACCTCGAGATCCTCCATCTAATCGAGCCTAGCTCCTTCTCCTCTGCCCCTCTCTCGCTGCATTAGGCATCTTTGAGACCACCATGCTGTAATGCATCTAATCCCCCACTTCTTTTTGCCCAGGACCACCACTACCGGCCACGCCAGCAAGCTCCAACGAGGTCACCATCGGCCAACACCGCGTGAGCCACCTCCCGCTGTTGAAGACCACCTTGCCGACCATTGCCGGGACCGCCGTCGAGCACTGCGTCGTGTGCACCCATCCCCGGCACCTCGCGCTCCCCCTAGTAAGCTCCCTGACACTGTCGGTGCCACCCCTAGGGTTTCTGCCCTGCCACGCCATCCAGAGGAAGAGGACGAGACAGGGTCGTCCATCGCCCTTTAAACGGACGGCCCCCATCCCTCCTTACCCGTTCGCCCTCCCCTAGTGGCTGACGAGCGGGCCCTGCCCGTCAGCAGTTCAAACCCAGCTCTGCCATGGCCGTCTCGGTGGGCGCATTCGCCTGTCTTGCCCAGCCTCCCCAAAAACCATGGCCCAGTTACCCTTTCTTTTAAACATTTATTCCAGATCTAAAAAGTACCTGCTGGGATTAAATCCAAATAAAAATGAAATTCTTAATATTTGTCTAGATCCAAATTTCTAAGGGTTCCTTCAGGTTTTATGCAACATGCAAAACTGGTCTTGTGCCAAATATATTTTTCATCATTTATTGGCAATTAATCTACTAACAAGTATCTTTTACACTGAATAAATTCCTCAGTGATCCACACTTACCCATTTGGGATAAATCAAAGTTCCCCTGGAAGATATTTTCCATACTAATCAACCCACATAGATCTCATGGCAAGGTGAATAGTAAATTGCCTATAGTAAAAATAACAAAGACTATTAGTTTATGCCCTAGATAACTTCTCTAGGTCAAACCAACAGAGTTTTTGACCTCATTCCAACTCCCTGTAATGGGGTACACTAGGGTCTACGAAAATCCAGGAGATCAAATTTTATGGAGGCTCTGTGTAATTTTGATGAATTAATCATCTCTGCCTACATTTGTCTTAGTAGGAAAATCATTAAGGGAGTTTGACAACTCCAAAAAGAGTGAATCCAATTCCTAAAGAAAGGTATTAATAATACTTACCAGGTGGCATTGGTTTACTATCAAAATCTATTGTAGATTAACTCTGGTGAAAAAGACAAGTTGTCTACAGAAGTGCCTTTGGGAATTTCATGAGGGCATTCTGTTAATTATTTTGACATGATTCCAACTCTCAGTGAACAATTACATCAAAATGTACCTAACCATACAAGGAAATAATTTTTGGAGGTCCAGAACCTTTCTGGTGATTTATTCCCTAAACCTAGAAGTTATTTCACTAGGAAAATCATAACTATTTAAAGAAAAGTGATAATATAGTGAAACCACTTTTGTTGGTTTCATTTCATCAACATCTACCTGTAGGTATAATTTTTATACAAGGGTACCATAAAGAATATGTCCTTGGTCCCAAAACCCCCTCTTAGGTAGTTCCTTGACAATAAACCCTAAGGGGTGTTCATCCCCTTCTCCAAGGCCCTCTCAACCTCCTAAATCCAATCCTCCCTAAAACTACTGAACCCTAATTGGAGTTTATCCAATTGCTTGTTTGCTAAGTGGTATTGGTGATTGCATGCCTTGTATTGATTGTGCCCCTTTGTTTGTTTGCATGTGTTCTCTATCGACGATAGTTGCGATTATATCGGAGAGCAGAAGAAGTGGTAATTATTATTAGGGTATTCTAAGAAGATGTCAGGGACATACTTTGCCTTATTGCTGATCATCAGGCAAGCCACCTTCTTGCTCATAATCCTCGTCCTACTATTTTACCTATGCATGTTTTATCTACTATTTTACTATTTGTTGATGTATATATGGTAGTGGTTTGGCTCCTCCGAACTATTACACTCTTGTACTATAAAGTACAACACCCTTGGTGACACCGACTTGTCCCTAGTAGAATAGATGGTGTATTATACCATACCCTTTGGAGACCCTGTTTTAGCCGAAGCAAAAACTAGAGGATGGGAAGACCCCGGAAAAAGTTTTACCAAATGTTTTATGATAAAACCATGGTGAGGTGGGAGCTCCCAAGAGTTGTTGAGAAAGAAAAAGGTTTTTTTTTACAAAATACTGAAGGAAAGATGGAGGAAAAAGGTTTACGAAAACGCACCCGGTTCTTTGCATATTTGCTAGAACAATTAACCCTGTGCAACCACATTACTCTGGAATGGGACAGGGCTGGATTTGATGTTTGTTTATTCTAGTATAAGCTGCCTCGTAACTACTACAGGGGATCGGGGATCCCTGGAGGGTGGGCCTTCTCCGATAAAGGTCCATGTGGGACATCGACCTGGAGAAGGAATGAAGGGTCTGCTGGCCTCCAAGCGTTACTATGAGCCCCTCATTGAAAGCGCACACTCGAGAAGTGGAAAAAGCGCTCCGGTTGGTCCTCGGTACCCGACGTCCCGGTATTGAGGGTAATAACACTCACAGGGTAGGCACTTATATTGGAGTGGGCATCCGGAGAGTCTAGATCGGTTACTCGACCCATGATCGGTGAAGATCAGGGTAGTGTACCCGGATAGTGTGGGTCAAGTGTACAACCTCTGTAGAGTGTAAATCTATGTTCGTAGCCGTGTCCGCCATCATGGACAGTGGAGAAGGTTGTTGTAGAGCGGTGCTGGTTTTTTTTTCAAAAAGGATTTCAGAAAAGCAAAGGCTTTGAAAATATTTTTGACCATGGGATGGTAGAAAAGGAGAAAGGTTTTGACCATGAGATGGTCAGAAAGGAATGAAAGGAGTTTGGTCGTGGGACGACCGAGAGAAAGGAACAAATGGGTGACCCAGTCCGAATGTTTATAAAACTTTTCAAAAGGTTTCCAAAATGTTTACAAAGTTTTCAACAAAGATATGTAGATGCTATATCTACAAGAGAAACTATTTGAGAAAGGAACCCCTCTTGGAGCCCTCCTATTACCACTGCCATAATGCATATCCTCTTGTTATTATTGTTATCATAAGGTGGTTTGTGAGTACATTCAAAGTACTCACTTGCTTGTCCCTGGCTATTAACTTGGTCAGATATCAAGAAGAGGAAGACGCTGGTGACTACGCGAGCTAGGACGTTCTCCCAGTCAGTTGCCTATATGTTAAGGCATGGATCGGGCTCTACGCTTGATGAAGTTCCGCTGATGTTTATTGATGTAGCCATAATGGCATTTATGTAAGTCTTGTAATTCGGTATGTCTTGGATGTTGTAATGATACTTGTCGGTTATGCTCCACGACTAACTGATCATGGGATCGTGGTTGTATGCATAACAAGGATTCTCGTAGGATTAATCCGGGGGCCCACAGACTTGGTATCAGAGCCATCCTGACTGTAGGAGAACCTTAGTTAGCATGGTCGCTAGACAGGAACCTTATTTTGAAACCCCGGCTTTCGAAAACTAGTTCCTCAATGAGTTTCAAAAAGTTCTACTTCTTCTCTTACTCCAAGTAAATGCTTTTGAAAATGGTTCCCTCTAACTCTCGTCCAAACTGCAAACCGACGGATTTTAAATAACTAGGTGCTAGAGCTGGTGAAGACAATGAGAACAAGATGAAGACAAGGAACTACCAGCAAACACAAGGAGACTACAATATCACTCTACCATCGGAATCCTCATAATCAGATGACATCAGGTGTTACACTATCCAGAAGCGTCCAAGATACGGCGAAGGGTTTATCGGCAAGATAGTGACTTTGACCTGAAGAAAGACGATATCTAGGGTTAACAGTCCTAAGATAGGATTCCCCTACATCGCGAGTAGTTAACTCCCCGGTCCACCTGGTAGACTGTGTTTTCTTGCCTAAGTGCATCCCGTGTTGCTTGATGTGTGTTGTTTGCCGAGGACATTACGAGCCCCTCGCTCTGCTCGCCTTGTTTGTATGTTCTGGTTTGCTTTGACCTCCTTAAAAAGGTGACTCGAGGAGCGATAACCCACCTAGTAACTCAGGAAACCCCTGTGTTAGATGTCGGTAATGAGACCCAGACTAACCTCGAGAGTACATGAGAGGAAAGGCATCGCAAGAACCAGAAGTTCGACATCGTCAAGTCAGAATCAACTCAAAGATTTAACTCTGCAGGATGGCACACCTCGTCAAACTCACCTCTCAAGACTGGTCAATCAAATAGCACTCCGTTATTATCAGTCTACTATAGCAAGAATCCCGCTGAAGCCGGAAGTCAATCACCGAAGGATCCTCAATATCCTCAAGAAAACCACCTGATAAGTCAACCAAGACAAGAAGTGCTGACCTAATCACACTAATGTTTAGCGTATTAGAGCTTCTGACCACCTCAGGAGACTACCTATTATAGCCAAACCTACCCAAACCGATGGGAAGTTCCTCCCTAGAAGGTCAGAACCACCCCTGAAATCAGATGATTAAGAAGCGTGAAGACAGTTTCCCCGAAGCTGGATGTCTCTACCTTGACTGTAGACTAGTAAGAAGCATCGTTAACTGCCAGCTTGCCTCGAGCTAACTCTGCTAGGAAACCACACCGACAAGGTCCATCACAATAGAAGGACACTCAAAGATCCCAGCTCAAGACTCCAGGAAGATACAGCTTTCCGCTAACATTAGGTAAGCACTCCCGGACAGAAGATCTGCACCCATCCTAAAGCACCTTAGTGAAGCTCTAAGGTGGAAATACCGCGTCTTTCCACTCAAGGTCCAGAAGAATGGCTACCATAAGATACTTCAATCTCCGAATCCGACGTCTCCTCGCCTGAAGGATCGCGGGATCACTAGCCCCTCAGTTCCAACCCATTAGAATACCTGCCATTTCAACCGATTTAAATAGGCTAAGTACGAATAATCGTAGTATATAAGCCCCGTAGGACCTATCTTCACGGACGTCATCGGAAGAATTTCCAACTCTACGAGAAAGAGTGACGACAGTCTCCAAAACATCAATCCACGAGTCCAAGAAGGAAGGACTATGTCAACTCTCTGGTCTACCCTAGTTCAATCCTAAGGGGGAAAGATTGCGTCTTTCCCATAGAAGTATGGTAACCCTTCGCTGAAGCAAACTCAGGAGTCCCGACCCTAAAATCGTTAATAGGATACGCTACGCCTCTAAGGAAGAGATATGGACCCTTAGAGCGAGGTACTCCCCAACTATAGATTCTATCCTCCGACGAGTACCCCGTGAAGTTCAAAATCAAGATAGTCTGCCCATTCTAAGCCCTCGAGATATTGAGTCCGGAAGGAAAAGAAGGTCACCCCTTGCAATGAAGACCTGGACTTTGCTCAACTCTCCGTGCATCCTGGAAGACTGAAGCTGAACATCATCGACAGAGTAGCCACTTTCAAAGACGGAGTCCGTAAGATAGGATGCGTAGACACCTGGTATCAACTCGACTCAAATCCCCTAACCCTACTCTCCTGAATCTCGGGACAAGATTCTTTTAAGGAGGAAAGGTCTGTAACATCCCAATTTCTGCAAACTTGATTAGTTGTCCAGAATGCAAAAATCAGGGGAAAAAAACTTTTTATTGTTCATTGGTGCAGTGTTTGCTTGTTGTTTGTTTGTGCTTGTGGGTGTGAGTGTATACCATATGGTACTCCTTACCTCACGATTAGTTGACAAAAACTATTTAACAAAACTATCCTAGCTCATCTTACATATTCTCAAATATTCTGACATTTCAAAACCTGAGCCAAGATTCTTATGTAACCAAAACTATTTTAGTAGCTTCTATTGACAAAACTATTGAGTGAAATATAATATAATCTCCTTATGTTTTATAGACAGAACCTTCAACTATTCCTATCCCTAGGTTTCCCAAAACCTCCTTTTAGAAGCTCTTGAATTATACTCTTGGTAGGGATACCAAGGACCTTACCTTGTTCAACTCCAACCTATTCAAAATACCCATCCTTACCTAAATTGATGGTCACCCTAGGAGTAGTTGATTTGTTTATAAGATGAGTTGCCTTGATCTGCTGTTTGACTCTAGGAGGTCATCACTAGGATCAAGCTGTCTCCAAATCACCAAAACCTAAGCAAGAATACAAACCTAGATCTAATCTCTAAATAGTAGGTGATCATCTAAAACCCTTAAACAGATCAGGTATGAACTATTCTAAATCCAGAAGCTTCCAAGTCAATGAAGACCAATATCAAGCATGGATCCTTTCTACTCAATCTACACTTCAACATAATCCACTTGATGATGCTTGGGTACCTTGCAACCCATCAAAAACATCCCCTCTCATGCTCTAGTAAAAAACCCTAAATCTGCCAAATTTGGCTAAGGCTGGAAAACTATTTCCAGCATCACCTTTTTGAATGCCTCCCTTTCTCAACCCTTGTGCATTTTTTAAAATGCATCTAAACCATCGTGCTAACCATCCAAAGGACTATCAAGGCCCAATCTTTCCCTTGGTTATATTATCCTCCAACCTACTTGTTCTTGATGGTTTTGTAGGCAAGAAAATAACTAATTCCTGCAAATCTAGTCAACATGCCTACTTTGACAGAAGCTCACACCATCATCCAACCTTCTATGGACCAACTCTTTGCATGGTTGTGTTCTACTCATATAGGTCTATCAGTATCTACTTCACTTGTTCCAAGTGGATCTTTGTGCTTCTTAAACCCACAAGGTTTTGAAGGCTAGTTGATAATCTGCTTTGGCAAGCTTATTTTATCCAAAGTTTGAAATTAATTCTTGGGAAACTCAAACAATATCAAGATCAAACCTCTATACCATGATGATGTACATCGCTTGGTCTATCCATCCATATACGCCATGGGGAGATCTGAACTCCAAGATACCACCAGGTTTTGATGCTATGAAATTAACACCACCCTAGATTCCTAATCTAGGGTATTCCACCAAAATCACCTCGGATTCTCCAATCCCAAGGTTGCAAATGCTTGCTACACCTTTTCTAAATCATTTACCTTGATCATAAAGATTTACCAATAATTATCCATAATTATTATGGACCAAAACTATTCAAATTCCTTTAAAAGGCAAAACCTCCAAAACTTCTTCCATAAAGGAAGCTTTGGTTTTTGCCAAAACACTCCCTCAACTTTTGGCTCAATTGAGACCCATATATCATACCCTAACTTCCAACTTCAAAAATAATTTTTTTTGAAGGGTTTTATTATTTCATTTTGCCCATTTTTTTAAATGGCTGAATTGGAATAATAAATGTTTGAAGTACTTTTATGCCTCAATAAATATTGGGAAAATTCCCCTAAGTGTGTATTCACATTTGGGACCCTCTCCAAAGAAAAACCAACCTTGCCCAATGTAAAATTATCAAATGATCTTCTAAAAACTACTTTTATACTTTTTGAATAAATAATTGTAAGTGGATTTAAAATCCTCAGAAAAATCCCAAATAATTCCTGGATATCCACCTTGACCTCATCTACCTACCAGTACCATCTTCCCACCTTGTCCTATGAAATTTTTTGAACTTCCTTCACAACCACCTATTTACTCAATTTAGCAAACCTAGCTAGTATGGAGTTAAAATCATATCAAACCACCACCAATCTCGCAAGGCAATGCACCACAGCATCCACCCCTCCTCTAGTCGACCATCACTGTAGCTAATCTACTGTAGCAATCCCTTTGTCCCATGTTCTTGGAAGTGGGAAGTAGAGAGAGAGACAAGCATGTGAGGTTAATTACAACAGTAGCCACTCCCTCCCTGACATGGGTATACCCTATAGGTACTCGATCTTGGTATATATGGCCTGAATAAAATGGAAGCCCACGGTGTCGCCAAGGCCCAAATGAAGAACTCGAGTAACCTACGGACTCTCGATTGCTTGAAGAACAGGAAGAAGCAAAGATAGAAAGTTCAAAGAGGAAAACCCTAACCTGTAACCGACTTGACTTGCTACCCGAGACCTAGCCTATCTATATAAAGGCTAGGAGGGGGCGGCGAGGAGGACACACGCAACCCTAGTTTCCACAACCCTCGCCAGATTGCATCTGTGCACCATTGTAATCCTTGATTCCTTTGATAATTCCACGAGAAGACAAGCAGGAGTAGGCCAGCACCAAAACCCACTCCTACCCTTCCTCACCGCCCTCTGAGCCAATCGCAGGCCAGCACCACCCCTCCCCCATGTCCAAAATGGGCATTCTCACCCTAGATCCCTCCTCCTTGGTATAAGTAGGCCAGAGGCCCTCCTAGCACGCCCCTGCCTCTCATTTGCTTCTCATCCCCTCAACTTACCTCCCTAGAGCCCCCTATCATCCTCCCTTGCTCTGTTCTGCTCGAGAGAAGGAGAAAAGGGAACCTCGCGCTCCTCCATCTAATCGAGCCTAGCTCCTTCTCCTCTACCCCTCTCTCGTTGCATGCGGTATATTTGAGACCACCGTTCTCTAATGCATCTAATCCCCTACTTCTTTTTGCTTAGGACCACCGCTATCGGCCATGCCAGCGAGCTCCAACGAGGTCACCATCGGCCACTACCGCGTGAGCCACCTCCCGACGTTGAACCCTACCTTGCCGGCCATCGCCGGGACCGTCGTTGAGCACCGCGTCGTCTTCGCCCATCCCCGACACCTCGCGTGCCCCCTGGTAAGCTCCGTGACCCCGCCGGCGCCGCCCCTAGGGTTTCTGCCCTGCCGCGCCGTCGAGAGGAAGAGGACGAGCCAGGGCCGTCCATCGCCCTTTAAACGGACGACCCCCGTCCCTCCTTACCACTTTGCCCTCCCCTAGTGGCTCACGAGCGGGCCCTGCCCGTTAGTAGTTCAAACCCAGCTCCTGCCGCGACGCCGTCTCAGGTGGGCCGCATCTTCCTCCCCAGAAAGCCTGACCTAGTTACCCTTTCTTTTAAACATTTATTCCAGATCTGAAAAGTATATACTAGGATTAAATCCAAATAAAAATGAAAATCTCAATATTTGTCCAGATCCAAAATTCTAAGGGTTCCTTCATGTTTTATGCAACATGCAAAACTTGTCTTGTGCCAAATATAATTTTCATCATTTATTGGCAATTAATCTACTAACAAGTATCTTTTACACTAAATAAATTCCTCAGTGATCCACACCTACCCATTTGGGATGAATCAAAGTTCCCCTAGAAGATATTTGCCATACTAATCAACGAACATAGGTCTCATGCCAAGGTGAAAAGTAAATTGCCTATAGTAAATATAACAAAAACTATTAGTTTCTGCCCTAGATAAATTCTCCAGATCAAACCAACAGAGGTCTTGACCTCATTCCAACTCCCTGTGATGTGGTACACTAGGTTCTACCAAAATCCAGGAGATCAAATTTTATGGAGGCTCTGTGTAATTTTGGTGAATTAATCATCTCTCCCTAGGTTTCTCTTTGTAGAAAAATCACTAAGGGAGTTTGAAAACTCCAAAAAGCGTGAATCCAATTCCTACAGAAAGGTATTCAGAATACCTACAATGTGGCATTGGTTTTCTATCAAAATCTACTGTAGATTAAATATGGTGAAAAAGACAAGTTGTCTATAGAACTGCCTTTGGGAATTTCCTGGGGGCATTTTGGTCATTATTTTGTCATGATTCCAACTCTCAGTGAACAAATACATCAAACTCTACCTGACCAGTCAAGGAAATAATTTTTGGAGCTCCATAAACTTTCTGGTGATTTATTCCCTAAACCTAGAAGTTATTTCACTAGGAAAATCATAAATATTTAAAGAAAAGTGATAACATAGTGAAACCACTTTTGTTGGTTTCATTTCATCAACATCTACCTGTAGGTATCATTTTTATACAAGGGTACTGTGGCTCCCCTGGATTATTCATCCGAGAAATCCCTGTTATGCGTACATCCACATTCCCATGATCTGTGAGCCGTGGAACATAACCGACAGGTATCATTACAACATCCGAAACATAACGAATTACAAGACTTACATACATGCCATTATGGCTACAACATATTTAGCAGCGGAACAATCTCAAGCGTAGAGCCCAATCGTGCCTCAACCTACAGGCAGCTGACTGGGAAGACGGCCTAGTTCGCTGGACGTCACCTGAATCTTCCGAAGTCGAACCTCTGAACGTCTGGCCAAGTAAATAGCCATGGACAAAGCCGTGAGTACTTTTGAATGTACTCGCAAACCACCATGATAAATGACATAGGGCAATGCAAGTCTAGCTGTGGCGAGATAGCTTTATCTAGGGTTGTTTTTGAAAAGCCTAGACTACCTCTTGTAGTTATGGCATCTCCATATCTTTGTTGAAAAAGAGTTTGAAAACATGCCTCTGTTTTATAAATCAAGACATCTCCATATCTTTGTTGAAAAAGAGTTTTGAGAACAGTTTTGTAGTGAAAACCCTTTGTAAACCTTTTTGACCACCTCGGATCAAAACAAAACTTCCGAACTCGGGTCCCCCGGAACCTTCGTCCTCTTTGTTCTTGTGTCCCACACAAGCACAGTTTGGGTACTCCTAGCCAACACCTTTACAACCGTCCTTGACCGTGGAAACGGCTATTCGAATAGGTTATACTCTGCAGAGTTTGCGCACTTTCCCCACAAGAATCAATATATCCGTTGGGATACAACCATGGCCCACTACCACTATAGATGGGGGTCTGGATAATCAAACCTAACCTTTCACTTGTCTACCCTAGCAAAGGCATGCTCTTTCTTTTGGGTTTGTTCTCCCCGTCAACGAGTATGTGGCTCCCAGCCATAGTCCTGCCTTCCGTACACGCGCATACCCAAGCCGCAACTTGGCGTATAACTTAAATCTAGTGACTCCGCTTCCATCCGTACTCCAAGTCATACCGTCCGCGGGAGACCCAATTGTTACACCGGCATCCTGCCAGTTCAGGTTCACTCTTGCCGAAGCAAGCGACATGCTTCAGATCCGTGATCTGGTGGCGCCTGTCCAGAATTCTACGGATCTCTCCCTATAAGCATTGTAGAAGCTGCCTCGCCTAATGCGGACAAACTACGAGCTAAGCCCCGACACCTGGGGTAATGTGGTTGCGCGGATAAAAATTGTTCCAGTAAAGGTGTAGAACATCCCATCACCTTCTCAGTTCTCATCATTTCCATTTCTTTCTTTTAAACATCCTCTTGGAACGATGCCTCTTCCCAAGGGCTTTACAAATCTGTTTTAAAACCTTTGTGGTGGGGTAAATCCCCAAAGCAGTTTATTTTAGCAAAACCGGAGGTTTCCAAGGAGGTAGGATGCTATCCATCATACTCTCGATCTAAGGGGATAAAATGGTAGGTACATCGGGGTGGTGCCTCGAAGTACACAAAGTCATAACTTGAAGGAGCCAAGTTACTATCGCAGTATTTGTAAAACAAAACATGCAGGTAGATAATGCAATTTATAAAGTGGATATAAAACAGGTAAAAGAGAATAGGACATATATCAGAGTTCAGGAATGGTGTCTTGCCTGTGATCAGCAATAAGTCTCTGTACTTCTTTAGATAGCCAAGAATACCCAATAAATAATAATAAGAAGTCCCTTCCTTCTTGTCGTCAAACACTCAAACTACCGTCCTCATCGGGTATACATGCAAGCAGACAAGTCCACAATCAATACAAGGCAAAACAAGCATCCAACCATACAGCAAGCAAACTGAATACTATTGAACTTGGGAGGTTTTGGAGAAGTTGGGTATTGATAGTGGAATTACTAGATTGCCATTGTAGTGTTTTTCTTTTGGAGGATAGATGCCTAGGATAGATATCTTGAACTTGGATTGGGGTTCTGAGGTCTACAGGGTACCAATGTGCAACAATGGTATCCTCAAATAGGTCTTGACAAAGCAAAACCAACACAAGTGGTTTCACTTGAATAATATTTTTCTAGATTTAATTATAATTTTTAAAGTGGATTAAACTCTAGTTTGAGGAAATAATTCACCAGAACTTATCTGGAGCTCAAAAAAAAAATTCCTTGGACAGTTTGGTAGTATTTGCTGTTCTGAAGCACCCAGAGTTGGAATTGTGTCAAAAGAATTAACAGAATGCCCTCAGGAAATTCCCAAAGGCAATTCTATATAGTTTTTCTCCTTTTTACCAGATTAATTCTACATAAGGTATTGGGTATATTCCAAGGGAATGTGGTAGGAATTTAAAATACCCTTCTGTAGGAATTGGATTCACTCTGTTTGGTGTTGTCAAACTCCTGGAGTGATTTATTTAGTGATAATACCCTTTTCCGAAGTATTCAAATCACTAAAATTCAACCAGAGCTCAATAAATTTTGAGATGCTGGGGTTTGGTAGATATTGATACTGGGGTGTACTGGGAGGTGGAGTCAGGTCCATACCACTTTTGGTTAGACCTGGAGGATTTATCTAAGACAGAAAATTGCTGTTTTTGTTATTTTTTCTAAAGGCAACATACTATTCACCTTGGCAGAGGACCTGTGCTGGATGATAGGTTTGTCAAATACCTTTCAGTAGGTCTTTGGTTCAACTCAAATGGAGGTGTGAAACTCTCTGAGGAAATTAATTGGTGTAAAGTATACTTGGCAGCCGAATAATTACCAGTAATTAGTAAAAATTATTTTGATCTTGGGGTTGCCTCTGCATGTTTGAGAAAACATCAGAGAACTACCATAAATTTAGATCTAGGCAGATGGATTTCATTTTCATTTTCAAAAGGAATTAATCCAACTGGCATATCTCTGGATCTGAAAATAAAAGAAAAGAAACATAGCAGCTGGGCCAGGGTCTGGGGAGGCAGGCCGGCCCAAGTGGCGCCAGAGGGGAGCGCGCATGGCGCAGGTTTGAATCTGACGGGCGGGGCCTGTCCGTCAGTGGGTGAGGGGGCGCGAAGAGGTATCGGCGATGGTGGACCGTCCGATAAAAGGGAGATCGACGGTGCAACGTCATCATCCTCAAAAAGACAGAGCTCACGGTGGCGGAACCGTAGGGGACGGCGGAGCTCGCCGGGAGCCTTACCAGGGGCTCGGGGGAGGTCGAGGAGGTCGCAGGAGGACACGGGGGTCGACGATGATCAGATCGAGGGGCGGCATGGTGTGGTTTTACGCCAGGAGGTAGCTCGCTCGTCGGAGGCGGAGGAGGACCTCGTCGGAGCACAGCGACAACAGCGAAGAAGCTGGTCTTGGGAAAAAACAAGACTAGGGTTAGGTAGAGGAGAGGTAGGGGAACTCGTGAGCAGACATGGAGAAGGAATGGAGCAGGAGAAGAGGAGCCTTGCTCCATTCGGTGAGGAGGCCGAGATCTCCTCTTCTTCTTCCTCTAGTCAGCACAGGGCAGGGGAGTGGGAGTGGAGCCTAGGAGATTGAGTGGAGGGGTGTGGGAGCAAATGAGGGGCAGAGGACTGGCTGTGGTGGCCTCTGGACTTTATACCAAGGAGGGTGGTAGGTGATGTAAATTACCACTTTGGGCATGGTGGGGAGGGAGGGCTGGCCAGGGATTGGTCCAGGGGTCGGTGGAGAGGGTTAAGATGGGGATTTGGTCGTGCAGGGGCAGAGAGGGGAGATGTGGTGATTAAATGGACAAGATCCTTGTAAGATTTGGTTTGACTCTCTCTCTCTCTCTACTAGTATAAGGGTAAAATGGGTAATTGTTGGGGTGGAGCTGCAGTTCTGGTCGACCAGGAGGGTGTCCTGGTGCTGGGGATGAGCATTGAGCAAGTTTTGAGGAAGGGATTTGCTTAGTTAGCAAAATTGATCCAATTGATGGTTCTGAAGGAAGTCCAAAATTTTGCGTTGGACCAGAGAAGGAAATGGTACTGCTAGATAGATGAGGTAAAGGTAGACTCCTAGGATTTATTTGAGATTTTTCAGAGGAGTTTTAGTCCTCTTAAATCCAATTACTCAGAAAGGATAGAAGTGATTTCTAGAAGATCATTTGATAAATTTGCATTGGACAAGGGTGGATTTTGATTTGAGAGGATCCCAAATGTGAATACACACCTACGGGAATTTTCCCAAGATTTATTGAGGCATAAAAGTATTTAAAACAATTATTATTCCAATTTAGTCATTTAAGGAAATGGGCAAAAAGAAATAATAAAGCTTCTCAAAAATATATATTTTTGAGATGGAAAGATAGGGTAGGATATATGGAACTCACATGAGTCAGAAGTTAGGGAAATGTTTTGGCAAAAACCAAACTTTCCTTTATGGAGGGAGTTTTGGAGATTTTGACTATTAAAAGAATTAAATAGTTTTCGGGTCATAATAATTTTGGAGAATTATTGATAAATCTTGAGCATCAATGTAGATGAGATAGACAAGGTGTAGCAAGCAGTTTCAACCTTGTGGAATGAAATTCCAACTTGAAAAGGATGGAAAACAAGGAGTTGATGATCTAGGGTGATGTTATTTTTATACCACCAAATCATGCTTGCATCTTGGAGCTCAGAGCTCACCTTGGTACAAGAGATATATGGGTGGGTAGACCAGGTCATATAGATGATCATGGCAGGAGGATCTTGAATTAAATGCATGTGAGGTTATCTAGGAATGATGGCAAACTTCGTTGAAATTAAGGTTGTCATGCAAAATGAGTCATGATGCCTTATAAACCAAGTGGGTTTAATCATCGCAGGGATCCACTTGGAACAAGTGAAGTAGATCTTGGTAGACCTATATTAGTAGATCACAACCATGGAGAGAGTTGGTCCTTATAATGTTGTATGATGGTGTGAGCTTCTACCAAAGTAGGCATGATGGTTAGTTTTGCAGGAATTGTTATTTTCTTGTCTGCAAAACCATCATGGACAAGTGGGTTTGAGGAGGATCTAACCAGAGTCAAATGTGGGCCTTGGTAGTCCTTAGGATGGGTAACAAGATGGTTCAAGTGCATTTCCAAAAATGCACATGGTTTGAGAAAAGGAGGCATTCAAAAAGGTGATGTTGAATCTGTTTCTAGACGGTCAAATTTGGCAGCTTTGAGGATTTTGACTAGAGTATGAGATGGAATGTTCTTGGAGGTTTGCAAGGTATCAGAGGATTAGCAAGTGGATGATGTTGAAGAGTATATTGATTGGAAGGGTTCCAAGCTGAATATTGTTCTTCAAGGACTTGGAAACATCTGGAATGGAGATCCTCAGAATGATCTGGTGAAGGGTTTTAGATGATCACCTAGTGGCTAGGGATCACATCTAGATTTGTATTCTTGATTAGGGACTGATGATGGAAACATCTTGATCCTAGTGATGATCTCCTAGAGTATCTCATACTACTCCTAAGCAAACAAGTCTATCAGTAGATCAAGGAAACTCATTAGACAACAGATCAAGGCAACTCATCTTATACTAAGCACAACCACTAATGAGGTTACCATCAAGCCTAGCTTGGGGTAAGGTTGGGGCATTTTGAAGAGATTAAGTTTTGAGTAAGATGAGAGTCCTTGGTATCTCTACCAAGAGTAGAATTCAAATGCTTGGAAAAGGGGGTTTGGGGAACTAGATATAAGACTAGTTGAGTGTTCTGTCTTGAAAACATTGGGAGATTGTATTATATATATCTCTCCATAGTTTTGTCAATAGAAGCTACCAAAATAGTTTTGGTTACATAGGCATCTTGGATCATGTTTTGAAATGCCAGAACGTTTGAGAATATGTAAAATGAGCTAGGATAGTTTTGGTAAATAGCTTTTGTCAACCGAGGTTGAGGGAAGGACCATCATAAGATACACTCTCTTAGGCACAAGCTCAACAATCAACAAGCAAACACTGCACCTAAAATCAAGCAAAAAGTTTTTGTTCCCCCTAATTTTTGCATTCTGGACAACTAATCAGGGTTACTAAAATTGGGGTGTTACAGACCTTTCCCCTTTAAAAGAATCTCGTCCCGAGATTCAGGAGAGTAAGGTTAGGGAATTGGTCTTAGTTAGTGCTATGGGTTTCTTGCGGACTAACTTGCCCGACTTTGGTCTTCGAATAGAAACACCTTGACAGCAAGGTTGAACTTATATCTTCTTGAAACTCGAGGGTCGAGCTGGCTTCAACCATAATCGCGGGAAGGGATCGTTCTTCTTGAAGGGTCTTCGGTGTTTCTCTTAAGTGGGTTATTGTGTCCAAGACTGTGTCTTAAAATCTATGTCTTCGGGTCCCATGGTGGGATTTTCTTCTGGCAGAGGGGTAATCTATTTTGAGGGAAAGACGCAGTCTTTCTCCCTTAGGATTGGACTTAGGTACAGCGGGGAGTTACTAGCCGGGGGCATCCTTATAAGGGGTGGCAAAAGATGGTTCTTAAGGTAGCAGACATCGACTTAAGAGAGAGTAGCATCATAGGTGTCATTCCAGGAGAGGGGGGGTATGGACTAGTTTAATACAGGTTGCACTTGCCGACATTTAGGGAGTCATAGGGTGAGTTAAGGAGCTTCTCTCTGGACCTTTAATTCCATAGGGTGTGATGACCCACAAGTATAGGGGGTGTATCTCAGTATTTTCAATAAGTAAGATTGTTGAACCCAACGAGGAGCAGAAGGTGCTGGCTAGTGGTATGGATCAGGAATTCTCTACAAATAGTTAGCAAATGGATTTTTAGGGGTTTTCGATAAAGAAAGTAAACAAAGTACGAGTAAATAAAAGAAAGTAGGAATAAATGCAGCAAGTGGCCCAATCCTTTATGCAGCAAAGGACAAGCCAGTTGTATTACTTAAGAGGACCAAACGTTCTCGAGGACACATGGGAAGACTGTCAAGTGCTTTCGCTTCATATAGTTGATTAATCTTCTCTAGCTTGCTAAGTGTTGTGTGGGTGAACCTGTTCTAATGTATCGACCTTCCTAGGACTAATACATACTTGTGATTATACCCCTTGCAAACATCCGTAAGTACAAGAAAGTAATTAAGGTAGAAACATAACCACAGCTTTAAACTCTAAGACCCTTACGTCCCTTGTGCAATGGTTTCCTAACGGGGGTTCAGGTTTACATCACTCGCAACCCCTATGATTAGTAGCCAAATACACAATGCATTCCCCTAGGCCCATATAGGTGAAGTGTCATGTAGTAGACGTTCAAATGACACCACTAGAAGAAGTACACCACAACTTACATATCAAACTATTGAATCTTTCTCAACACAACTCCACTACTAACAACATGACTTCTCCCATGTCCTCAAGAACAAAACAAACTACTCACAAGAGATCATATGGATCATGATAAGAGATGGAATAATGATGTATAACAATCTGAACATAAACAATAATTCAATGGTTCACCCAATAGCATCAACTACAAAGAGTAATCAACACCGGGAAAGTTTCCCCTATGAACTATAGCAAGATTCAACACAGTTGTTAAAGCAATATGGAGATGGTGATGATGGTGGTGGTGATGATGATGATGATCCCGATGAAGTCCAGCTTGATGGTGGTGTTGATGGCGACGATCTCCCCTCTCCGGGAAGGAATTCCCCCGGCAGAAATCTGTCTGCCGGAGAGATCTTTCTCTCTCGGTGTTTTCCGCCCCGCAAAGGCAGCGGAATCTTTCTGTGGTCGCTCCCCGAGTCTTAGGTTTTCAGGAGGATGATATACGCCAGAGTGGAGTGCCTGGAGTGGGCCAGGGTGGCCACACCACCTGCTGGCGTGGCCTAGGGCTGCCCGCCCCAGGGGGTGGTGTGGGCCCCCTTTGGCCAATCTCCAGCCCCCCTTCTGTCTTCCTTCGTCTTTTGGAAAAATAGGATTTTCCGTATACTTTCTCGGATTTTCTGATGTTCGCGAATTTTGCCTCCAAACAGCACCTTTTCCATCATAATCCTGACTGCAGTGGTCCATGCTCCAAAAGTCATCATCCATGCAAAAACAGATGAAATAACATAAGTATCACCTCTCAATACGAAATATATCAATGAATAATAATGAATTATGACATAGAATAGTGATGCAAAATGGACGTATCAACTCCCCCCAAGCTTAGACTTTAGGTTTATGGAGTGAAGAGTCGATAAAAGAATACGGACAAGAAGCATCACATTCATCAAATACATATATCATAATAGAAGACAACCCACTATTATATAACTCAACTTGTAATGAGTAAAGGAAACACAATAAAAATACATGAAGTAAATCATAAGTAATGGCAAACTTAGCTCTTGGTTGAAGAATAGTTGATAATTTGCCGGAGTTCACTAATAACTAGTTTTTCAATGATAGCTTTCAAAGTAGTAAACATCAAGATAAGAGAAATGTGCAAAACAAGGAACATAAGACATGATTAAATAAATCATCATATGATTGAATGAAACACATCAACTCAAAATACGTGCTGAGATAGAAGGGAATAGGTTTACTGACTCAACTAAAAAGTAAAAGAAAGGCCCTTCAAAGAGGGAAGCAGGGATTGCAAGTCTCATAAAGAGCTCCCAAAAATAATGATACTTACTAGCTTTCAGCTCTCATTGCCCCTATCATAGGAATCCTTAGGTTATTAAGGTTAAAGTGATCAAATATGAGGATATGCATTGACAAGTTGTAAATTGAGAATCTCATGTCCCTTGAATACGAGGGCTGCTCCTCATGCTACTCAATTTTAGTCACCGGTAAGTTCTTGTCATCGTAAGCATATGTGTATCATAGAGAACCGCCAATGGGGTACCCCTTGCCCGATGCTACAGAAGAATCCCCATATCAAAATTACAAGGCAAGCAGACAACAAGCATATCAACAATCTTCTTATTTACCATGGGAATATGGTGCATTTTTCACTCTTTCCTCTTTTCATAATATCTCTTTTTTTTCTTTTCTTTTTTTCTCAATCTCTATCTCTTTTTTATAAGAAGAATGCTTCATAGATACTCGTTAGGGTTATGCTACAGGTTTCCACCATGTTAGCATGGATTAAACCAGCGGCCCAGGCGTTTCTCTAACACATATGCATAACTCCATGGACTTACAAGCTCCCCTTTCATTTCACACCGACGACATCCATAGACAAAATAACATGATATCAACTTGGTACAAAGTACCAGTGCAATGTTGAAAGTGTTCCCCATGACAGCATGGGTCTACTAACTCACAATTACAAAACGCAAGCATATACGCAACATAGGTGAGCACAATGGTTCAAGTTTATTAAGTGCAAGAAAGTAAAGTGTGCCATCAAGTTCGTGAGAGCTTTAATCACTAATTTTCACATAAAAAGTTTAATTTGGGAGGTAGATAAAACAAGAATTTACTTGGAGTAGCAATAATGCTAATAGGTAGGTATGGTGGACACAAATGGCGTGGGTTTTGGTTTAAAGGAGTGGATGCACGAGAAGAATTCCCTCTCAGTACAGGTTTTTGGCTAGCAAGGCTGGGTAGCAAGTACAAGAGTTGAAGGAAACAAACAAACATACAAGTGATAAAAACAAACATGCAATCTTCCTTGGAAGCACAAAAGATCTTAACTGGAGAATACTAGACTTATGAGCAAATCAAGAAAGAAAGATGATGAAATAATTTTTCTCTAGAGTACTTCTATCTTTTTCATTCAACTCTCGAAAATAGTGTTGCTATTGACTGAGCCAGGTTTGCTAAAACCAACTAAATTAACTCAATGATCCCAAAGTGATACCAATACTAAAAACAAGATCATTCATACAACCACGAATTGAAAACTAATATAAGCTATGCAAAAGAGTAAATGGTAGAACTTCTCATTAATATTCCATAACGGCAACTCACACCAAGGGATACATATCTAACGAGAGAGGGGACACTTCCACAATGCAAACCATACTACATAATAACTCCTCTATTCATGATATGACTCTACTAATAAGGTAAAAAGATAGAAGATAGTGATGTGATACCGAGGCACTCCCCCAGGCTTGGAACAAACCAAGGGGATGCCAAACCTGATGATGAATTACTCCTTTGGTGGTGGTGGTATCCTCTCATTTTCGTCCGTCTTCCAGGGTAAGGGCTTCCCATCAACAAAGGACATCGTGGTTTCCAACATCCTGAAACTTGCAGCAGCACTTATGCGTTTAAATCTAGCCTCATACTCAGAGTTTTGATTTTGAACGTCATAGAATCGTGCTTGCAGTTTGTTGGTTATTTGGCAGAGTGAGAGGACTTTGTCTTTGAGTTCAGCAGTCTCCTTTTGGTGCTCGGTGATGTGTTCGGAACAAATCTTATGGATGATTTCCACTTCGCGCTCTGCCATCTTCTTGTACCTAAAGACTTCTTGCTCCAGTGCTTCCATCCTGTCCTCTAGACTTCCTTCACCTTTAGGGCCTTGAACCTCTTTAATCCGGACCTCCCCACCTTCGAGCAACAACTCCTTGGGATGAATCTTCAACTCTCTCAAGTATGGGTTGATGATATCTTTTAAGGAATCTCCCTCGGCTGATCCAGTGGAAGACATTGTGGCTTACAAATCTGGGATTCTACCTGGTAGAAACAGATCGAAACAAAAACACGACTAAAACACGATATACAAACCTCGGGGTATCCGGGAGGTTATATATTATGAAGTTTCATATCAAAAGGAAGGTACTGCGAGAAAACGGGTCGGAGGCGGAGTCTGGGGTGGCCTCACCACCTGGTGGCGCGGCCAGGGGAGGGCCCGCGCCACAGTGTGGTATGAGCCACCCTGGCTCCGTTTTCGCCCCTTTTTCTACCTTTGTCATTCTCCCAAGCTTCAGCATTGTCTTGAATACGGTCTAGAAGATCCCATTTAGCTTCTTCTTCCATGCGAGTGAATGATCCAGTACAATAAGCATCCAATAAATCCTTATCATGTAGAGGGAGCCTTGCATAAAAGTTATTAATAATAATATTATTGGGGAGCTCATGAATGGGACATTTGAGCATTAGTAACTTCAATCTCCCCCAAGCTTGAACTATACTCTCTCCATCAAGAGGCCAAAAGTTGTATATTTGATTCCGATATTTATGAATCTCACTGGGAGGATAAAACTTTGAATAAAAGAGAGGCACTATTTCCTCCCATTCTAGAGCTTGACCATTCTTCAGCAGCTTATACCATTCCTCAGCTCTTCCTTTCAGCGATAATGAGAATAAATTCTTCTTAAATTGATCTGTAGTAATACCTGCACACTTGAACAACCCGCATAATTCGTGTATAAAGAGTAAAAGATCACCGGGATGGACAGTTCCATCCCCAACATAGTAGTTATCCATAACACGATCAATAATTCTTGTAGGTATTTTGAAAACATCATTCTCAGCCATGGTGGCTTATCTACTACCTTAGTAGTGGTAGTAGAATTACCAAATAAGAAACTCAGCAAATTATCCATAACAAAAATAAAGCAGCTAACAGAAGTAAACAATACTCACAGTAGAAGTTTCCTTTACCAGTTCCACTTTCCAATAGCGCTTCACTCCCCGGCAACGGCGCCAGAAAATAGTCTTGATGACCCACAAGTATAAGGGGTGTATCGCAGTATTTTCGATAAGTAAGAGTGTCGAACCCAACGAGGAGCAGAAGGTGCTGGCTAGTGGTATGCAGGAATTCTCTGCAAATACTTAGCAAACAGATTTTTAGGGGTTTTCGATAAAGCAAGTAAACAAAGTACGAGCAAATAAAAGACAGTAGGAATAAATGCAGCAAGTGGCCCAATCCTTTATGCAGCAAAGGACAAGCCGGTTGTATTACTTAAGATGACCAAACATTCTCAAGAACACATGGGAAGACTGTCAAGTGCTTTCGCTTCATATAGTTGATTAATCTTCCCTAGCTTGCTAAGTGTTGTGTGGGTGAACTTGTGGTAATTACCGACCTTGCTAGGACTAATACATACTTGTGATTATACCCCTTGCAAACATCCATAAGTACAAGAAAGTAATTTAGGTAGAAACATAACCACAACTTTAAACTCTAAGACCCTTACATCCCTTGTGCAATGATTTCCTAACGGGGGTTCAGGTTTCTGTCACTCTGGCAACCCCTACGATTAGTAGCCAAATACACAATGCATTCCCCTAGGCCCATATAGGTGAAGTGTCATGTAGTCGACGTTCACATGACACCACTAGAAGAAGTACACCACAACTTAAATATCAAACTATTGAATCTTTCTCAACACAACTCCACTACTAACAACATGACTTCTCCCATGTCCTCAAGAACAAAACGAACTACTCACAAGACATCATATGGATCATGATCAGAGATGGAATAATGATGTATAACAATATGAACATAAACAATAATTCAATGGTTCACTCAATAGCATCAACCACAAAGAGTAATCAACACCAGGAAAGTTTCCCCTATGAACTATGCAAGATTCAACTCAATTGTTACAGCAATATGGAGATGGTGATGAGGGTGCTGATGGTGATGATGGTGGTGATGATGATGATCCTGATGAAGTTCAGCTTGATGGTGGTGTTGATGGCGATGATCTCCCCCCTCCGGGATGGAATTCCCTTGGCAGAAATCACATGGAGAGATCTTCTCTCTCGGTGTTTTACGCTTGATCGGCGGAATCTCTCTGTGGTCGCTCCCCGAGTCTTAGGGTTTCGAGAGGATGATATACGCCAGAGGGGAGTGCCTGGAGTGGGCTAGGGTGGCCACACCACCTGCTGTCGCGGCCTAGGGCTGCCCACACCAGTGGGTGGTGTGGGCCCCATATGGACCATCTCCAGCCCCCCTTCTGTCTTCCTTCGTCTTCTAGAAAAATAGGATTTTCCGTATATTTTCCCGGATTTTCCGATCTTCGCGAATTTTGCCTCCAAACAATACCTTTTCCATCAGAATCCTGACTGCAGCGGTCCATGCTCCAAAATTCATCAACCATGCAAAAACAGATGAAATAACATAAGTATCACCTCTCAATACAAAATATATCAATGAATAATAGTGAATTATGACATGGAATAGTGATGCAAAATGGACGTATCAGGGCGTTGTCGCCTATCGAAGCAGGGGAAATATTCAGTCTTGAGCTACGGGGCAGCGAGCGGTAGGGTGACCATCTTTTCTAAAGAAGGGGACCTTGGGTGCCTTCAGGCTTCTCTGTCGACAAAGTCTTGACGGGTTTACCTTCGGGGCATTCTCTGTTGAAGTGACTGGGTAGGCGACACGTGAAGCAGGTGCCTATCGTTTGGTGTAAGTGATTTGACGACTTTTCTTTGCTGGTGCCAGGAGGTTGACGGGCCTTGCCAATAAGGGGATATATTGGGCATTTGACCAGGACGTGGTCTTGGCCTTCGCAGAGGAAACAAGTGATAAGCCGAGTTGGGCAAACTTTGGACGAATGAGGTTCTCCACAGTTTGGGCAATGTCCGGAGCATCTATTGGCGTGGTGTTTTTTGTCTCCGCAACGGCTACATGCCTTCTTTGAGCTTCCTGTCTCCATGGCCATCCTGGGGGATTTCCGGTTGATGGTACGAGTTTTGGGTTGGGGTTTAATGCAACAACTTGGGTAAAACACGTAAAAGGGAAAACAACCAAACAAGCATAGAAATCCAAGGAAGTTATTACAAACCAACCAATTCAGCACCCGAAGGTGCTAATAGTACTTAGGCATTACAAAACGCGTTCCGCGACGATACATGACACTACCCTATTGCTGAACGGGCGAGTATCACAACGCGGGTGATTACTCGAAGGGTGCATCTGTGGTTTGTGCTGACTCCGGGGTTCCAACTACTGCAGATCCTCTGGGGTTTACGGGATATTCAGCTCGTTTTTGGTGAAGGTGAGAGTGGTGCCTTCCCATGGTGCAGGGTTGGATGTTGACTCGGTCGGCATAAGTGACTGGATGATAGGGTGGTACTCATTGAGGAAGGAGAGTTCGTCGTTAGTCCCGAGATTCTCGTCTTCAGGAGTTGGGGGTACTTCAATTGTCAGCTTCTTCTCCAAGCAGGCATTGGTGGGTTGAAGACTTCTTTCGCACTTACAGAGTAGGTTGATATCCATTTTCAGAAGCAGATTTTCACGTCTGGCCTTGTCAAGATCTTCCTGGGAACGTTGGAGTAGGTATTCCATATTTTCCAGCTGACTCCCAATGCAGCAGTTGAGGAAAGACTTAGTAGGTAGTCCATCTTCATCTCGCTTTCCAAACAAGTGGTAGGGAGTATCCTTCAACTCAGCTTCGTGGATCTTGCAGAGGCGCGCCATGATCTCCTGTATGGCTCGCACCATGCCATCTACCCAGTTGCCATTGAGGAAGGTGAAGATTGTGGGTGCGGTGTCCTCGTTGGGGGAAGGAATGATAGCCTTTATGACCCATTGCATCACATTGGTGTTACTGCGAGGTAGTTCGGTTCCTTCAATAGTGGGCGAGGGACTCTTGACTATCTTCAGTAGGTTGTGAAGTTGCTCTTCAAAGGGCCAAAGACTGTCTCCAACGATGATGCGCTCTGAGCGGAAAGAGGCCATCTACAACAGATTTTTGAGATGGGGTTGGGCTAGTGACAAGTGTCCAGGATTTGAAGATTATGAAAATCATATTAATTCAAGTAGTTTTCTCCAAAATCAGAGGGGGAAAAGACATAACCACTTTTGCAAATAATCATCTTTTCTCCCTTGTCTTTTTAGAAAATAGGTTTGTCGTTTTCCTATCTAACGTCCATGCTAACTAAGGTCTCCTACAGTCAGGATGGCTCTGATACCAAGTCTGTGGGCTCCCCCGGATTATTCATCCAAGAAATCCCTGTTATGCATACATCCATGTTCCCATGATCAGTGAGCCGTGGGACATAACCGACAGGTATCATTACAACATCCGAAACATAAAGAATTACAAGACTTACATACATGACATTATGGCTACAACATCTTTAGCAGCGGAACAATCTCATGTGTAGAGCCTAATCGTGCCTCAACCTACAGGCAGCTGACTGGGAAGATGGCCTAGTTCGCTGGACGTCACCTGAATCTTCCGAAGTCGAACCTCTGAAAGTCAAGCCAAGTAAATAGCCAGGGACAAAGCCGTGAGTACTTTTGAATGTACTCACAAACCACGAGGATAAATGACATAGGGAAATGCAAGTCTGGCTGTGGCGAGATAGCTTTATCTGGGGTTGTTTTTGAAAAGCCTAGACTACCTCTTGTAGTTATGGCATCTCCATATCTTTGTTGAAAAAGAGTTTGAAAACATTCCTTTATTTTATAAATCAAGACATCTCCATATCTTTGTTGAAAAAGAGTTTTGAGAACAGTTTTGTAGTGAAAACCCTTTGTAAACCTTTTCGACCACCTCAGGTCAAAACAAAACTTCCGAACTCGGGTTCCCCCAGAATCTTCGTCCTGTTTGTTCTTGTGTCCCACACAAGCACAGTTTGGGTACTCCTAGCTAACACCTTTACAACCGTCCTTGACCGTGGACACGGCTATTCGAATAGGTTATACTCTGCAGAGTTTGTGCACTTTCCACACAAGAATCAATACATCCGCCGGGATACAACCACGGCCCACTACCACTGTAGATGGGGTCCGGATAATCAAACCAAACCTTTCGCTTGTCTACCCTAGCAAAGGCATGCTCTTCATTTTGGGTTTGTTCTCCCCGGCAACGAGTATGTGGGTCCCAGCCATAGTCCTGCCTTCTGTACACGCGCCTACCCAAGCCGCAACTTGGCGTATACCTTAAATCTGGTGACTCCGCTTCCTTCCATACTCCAAGTCATACCGTCCGCAGGAGACCCGATTGTTGCACCGGCCTCCTGCCAGTTCAGGCTCACTCTTGCCGAAGCAAGCGATAGGCTTCAGATCCGTGGTCTGGTTTCGCCTGCCCGGAATTCCAGGGATCTCTCCCTATAAGCATGGTAGAAGCTGCCTCGGCTAATGCGGACAAACTACGAGCTAAGCCCCAGCACCTGGGGTAATGTGGTTGTGTGGCCATCATCACCATTTCTTTCTTTTAAACATTCGCTTGGAACGATGCCTCTTCCTAAGGGTTTTACAAAATAGTTTTAAAACCTTTGTGGTGGGGTAAATCCCCAAAGCAGTTTATTTTAGCAAAATCGGAGGTTTCCAAGGAGGTAGGATGCTATCCATCATACTATCGATCTAAGGCGATAAAATGGTAGGTACATCGGGGTGGTGCCTCGAAGGACACAAAGTCATAACTTGGAGGAGCCAATTTACTATCGCAGTATTTGTAAAACAAAACATGCAGGTAGATAATGCAATTTATAAATAGGATATAAAACAGGTAAAAGAGAATAGAACATATATCAGAGTTCAGGAATGGTGGCTTGCCTGTGATCAGCAATAAGTCCCTGGACTTCTTTAGATAACCAAGAATGCCCAATAAATAATAATAAGAAGTTCCTTCCATCTTGTCGTCAAACACTCACACTATCGTTGTCATCGGGTATACATGCAAGCAGACAAGTCCACAATCAATACAAGGCAAAACAAGCATCAAACCATACAGCAAGCAAACATACTGAATACTATTGAACTTGGGAGGTTTTGGAGAAGTTGGGTATTCATAGTGGAATTACTTGATTGCCATTGTAGTGTTTTTCTTTTGGAGGATAGATGCTAGGATAGATATCTTGAACTTGCATTGGGGTTATGAGGTATGTAGGATACCAATGTGCAACAATGGTATGCTCAGATAGGTCTTGACAAAGCAAAACCAACACAAGTGGTTTCACTTGAATAACAATTTTCTAGATTTAATTATGATTTTTAAAGTGGATTAAACACTAGTTTGAGGAAATAATTCACCATAAATTATCTGGAGATCCAAAAATTATTTCCTTGAATGGTTCGGTATTATTTGTTGTTCTAAGCCACCCAGAGTTGGAATTGTGTCAAAAGAATTACCAGAATGCCCTCAGGAAATTCCCAAAGAAAGTTCTGTATAGTTTTTCTCCTTTTTACCAGATTAATTCTACAGAATATATTGGGTAGATTCTAAGGGCATGTGGTAGGCATTTAAAATACCTTTCTGTAGGAATTGGATTCACACTGTTTGGAGTTGTCAAACTCCTGGAGTGATTTATTTAGTGAAAATACCCTTTTTAGAAGTATTTAAATCACTAAAATTCAACCAAAGCTCAATAAATTCTGAGCTGCTTGGGTTTGGTAGATATTGATACTGGGGTGTACTGGGAGGTGGAATCAGGTCAACACCACATTTTGTTAGACCTGGAGGATTTATCTAAGACAGAAAATTACTGTTTTTGTTATTTTTGCTAAAGGCAACATATTGTTCATATGGGCAGAGGACCTGTGCTGGATGATAGGTATGTCAAATACCTCTCAGCAGGTGTTTGGTTCAACTCAAATGGAGGTGTGAAACTCTCTGAGGAAATTAATTGGTGTAAAGTATACTTGGCAGCCGAATAATTACCAGTAATCAGTAAAAATTATTTTGATCTTGGGGTTACCTCTTCATGTTTGAGAAAACATCATAGAACTACCAGAAATTTAGATATATGCATATGGATTTCATTTTCATTTTCAAAAGGAATTAATCCTACTGGCATATCTCTGGATCTGAAAATAAAAGAAAAGAAATAGAGCAGCTAGGCCGGGGTCTAGGGAGGCTGGGCCGCACAGAGACAGGCCGGCCCAAGTGGCGCCAGAGGGGAGCGCGCGTGGCGCTGGTTTGAATCTGACGGGCGGGGCCCGTCCGTCAGTGGGTGAGGGGGCGCGAAGAGGTATCGGCGGCGGTGGACCGTCCGATAAAAGGGAGATCGACGTCGCAGCGTCGTCATCCTCAGAAAGACAGAGCTCGCGGTGGCGGAACCCTAGGGGACGGCGGAGCTCGCCGAGAGGCTTACCAGGGCCTCGGGGAAGGTCGGGGAGGTCGCAGGAGGACGCGGTGGTCGACGGCGATCAGATCGAGTGGCGGCACGATGTGGTTTGACGCCGGGAGGTAGCTCGCGCATTGGAGCCTGAGGGGGATCTCGT
The DNA here is from genome assembly GCA_023614405.1 of Avena insularis. Lineage (NCBI taxonomy): Eukaryota > Viridiplantae > Streptophyta > Magnoliopsida > Poales > Poaceae > Avena > Avena insularis. The sequence continues at coordinate 227,079,086 of CM042696.1, read as the reverse complement.
CGGAGCTCAGCGACGACGGCGAAGGAGCTGGTCCTGGGCAAAAACAAGACTAGGTTTAGGTAGAGGAGAGGTAGGGGAATTCATGAGCAGACATGCAGAAGGAATGGAGCAGGAGAGGAGGATCCTTGCTCGATTCGGTGAGGAGGCCGAGAGGTCCTCTTCTTCTTCCTCAGGTCAGGACAGGGCAGGGGAGTGGGAGTGGAGCCTGGGGAGATTTAGTGGAAGGGTGTGGGAGCAAATGAGGGGCAGAGGGCTGGCTGGGGTGGCCTCTGGCCTTTATACCAAGGAGGAGTGGTCGGTGATGTAAATTACGACTTTGGGCATGGTGGGGAGGGAGGGCTGGCCAGGGATTGGTCCAAGGGTCGGTGCGGAGGGTTAAGCTAGGGATTTGGTCGTGCAGGGTAGAGAGGGGAGCTGTGCTGATTAAATGGACAAGATCCTTGTAAGATTTGGCTTGATTCTCTCTCTCTACTAGTATAAGGGTAGAATGGGTAATTGTTGGGGTGGAGCTACAGTGCTGGTCGACCAGGAGGGTGTCCTGGTGCTAGGGATGAGCATTGAGCAAGTTTTGGGGAATTTTGGAATTGGTTTGAGGAAGGGATTTGCTTAGTTAGCAAAACTGATCCAATTGATGGTTCTGAAGGAAGTCCAAAATTTTGGATTGTACTAGAGGAGGAAATGGTACTAGTAGATAGATGAGGTAAAGGTAGACTCCTAGGATTTATTTGAGATTTTTCAGAGGAGTTTTGGTCCTCGTAAATCCAATTACTCAGAAAGGACAGAAGTGATTTCTAGAAGATCATTTGATAAATTTGCATTGGACAAGGCTGGATTTCTATTTGAGAGAATCCCAAATGTGAATACACACCTAGAGTAATTTTCCCAAGATTTATTGAGGCATAAAAGTATTTAAAACAATTATTATTCCAATTCAGCCATTTAAGGAAATGGGCAAAAAGAAATAATAAAGCTTCTCAAAAATATATATTTTTGAGATGGAAAGATAGGGTAGTATATATGGAACTCACATGAGTAAAAAGTTAGGGAAGTGTACAACCAAACTTTCCTTTATGGATGGAGTTTTGGAGATTTTGATTATTAAGTGAATTAAATAGTTTTGGGGTCATAATAATTTTGGAGAATTATTTATATATCTTGAGGATAAATGTATATGAGATAGACATGGTGTAGCAAGCAGTTGCAACCTTGTGGAATGAAATTCCAACTTGAAATGGATGGAAAACAAGGAGTTGATGATCTAGGGTGATGTTATTTTTATACCACCAAAACATGCTTGCATCTTGGAGGTCATAGCTCACCTTGGTGCAAGGGATAGATGGGTGGGTAGAACAGGTCATATAGATGATCATGGCAGGAGGAGTGTGAATTAAATGCATGTGAGGTGATCTAGGAATGATGGCAAACTTGGTTGAAATTAAGGCTGTCATGCAAAATGAGTCATGATGCCTTATAAACCAAGTGGGTTTAATCAGAACATGGTTCCACTTGGAACAATTGAAGTAGATCCTGGTAAAACTATATTAGTAGATCACAACCATGCAGAGAGTTGGTCCATAGACGGTTGTATGAGGGGGTGAGCTTCTACCAAAGTAGGCATGATGGTTAGTTTAGAAGGAATTGTTATTTTCTTGTCTGCAAAACCATTATGGACAAGTGGGTTTGAGGAGGATCTAACCAGAGGCAAATGTGGGCCTTGGTATTCCTTAGGATGGGTAAAAAGATGGTTCAAGTGCATTTCCAAAAATGCACATGGTTTGAGAAAAGGAGGCATTCAAAAAGGTGATGTTGAATCTGTTTCCAGACTTAGTCAAATTTGGCAGCTTTGAGGATTTTGACTAGAGTATGAGATGTAATGTTCTTGGAGGTTTGCAAGGTATCAGAGCATTAGCAAGTGGATGATGTTGAAGAGTAGATTGAGTGGAAGGGTTCCAAGATGAATATTGGTCTTCAAGGACTTGGAAACATCTGGAATGGAGATCCTTAGAATGATCTGGTGAAGGGTTTTAGATGATCACCTAGTGGCTAGGGATCACATCTAGATTTGTATTCTTGATTAGGGACGGATGATTTGGAAACATCTTGATCCTAGTGATGATCTCCTAGAGTATCTCATACTACTCATAAGAAAACAAGTCAATCAACAGATCAAGGCAACTCATCAGACAGCAGATCAAGGCAACTCATCTTCTACTAAGCACAACCACTAATGTGGTTACCATCAAGCCTAGCTTGGGGTAAGTTTGGGGCATTTTGAAGAGGTTAAGTTTTGAGTAAGATGAGAGTCCTTGGTATCTCTACCAAGAGTAGAATTCAAATGCTTGGAAAAGCGGGTTTGGGGAAACTAGAGATAAGACTAGTTGAGTGTTCTGTCTTGAAAACATAAGGAGATTGTATTATATATATCTCTCCATAGTTTTGTCAATAGAAGCTACCAAAATAGTTTTGGTTACGTAGGCATCTTGGTGTTAGGTCCGCAGCATAGAAAAGAAAAAATTTCCTACGGTGTGAACTACACGCCAAGATCTATCTACTAGGTACAGACCAACGGGTGGACATACATCCATGGAGAACTTACCCTCGAAGACAACGAGCTTTGTTAACGAGTAGGAACTCGTGGTTGATGTAGTCGTACACTTGCCGATCTCATGATCGTGATGAAGTCCAGCAGGTCCGGCTCCAGCACGTCCATCAGATCCAGCTCCAGCACCACCAAGTCTAGCACCGCAAAGCAGCGGTGCATCCGTGATCGCACACGTCCGTTACCGACAACCTCTCCTCTCGCCCACCAAAGCAGCGGAAGTAGCAACTCCTTTCTAGATAAAGCCACCGGGAACATGTATCTCGCTAATCCGAGACCATGGGGGAATAATACTAGAGAGGGAGAGATATCCTTCACAAGGAGGTGTGTTTGAGAAGTGAGGAGGGGGTGGCCTTTTATAGGAGGAGGGGGGTTCCCCTCCTTCATGGCCGGTGCATGGTTCTCTTTTAAAGTCTCCACTTTAAATGCATTAAATTTCTCCAAATTTAATGCTCTCTCATTTAATAAAACTCTTTTATTAATTTTATTCAGAATTTTGTTAATTACTTTAATTAACAAACATTCACATAAAACCCCCTGCAACATTTCAATATTACATGCAGAACCAATTTCAGCAATTTCACCCGAAACAGTTTCGGTGTCTATTGAAATAATTCCATCACTTTCTTAAATCTTTATCTGAAACATATTTGCTCCAAATGGTGTCGGTATCCCTTAAGTGTGTCACCCTACGGTTCGCGAATAATGCAGACATGATCGAGACCCCTCTCCGATCAATAATCAGCAGCGGGACCTGGAGATCCACACATTCAACGATGACTTCTATGATCGTGAGAACCTTTAATGCTAGTAACTAAATCCCTTTGTCCCGTGATATATTACATGTCCGAGATTCGATCATCGGTATCTCCATACCCAGTTTGATCTCGTTACCGACATGCACTCTTTTTTTGTTCCCGTGATATAACATTCTAGTGATCACATCACTTGCTTGCAAGGTATTTCAATGTGATATCACCGAGAGGGCCCAGAGTATATCTATCCGTCATCGGGATGGACAAATCCTACTCTTGATCCATGAGCCTCAACATAACACCTTCGTAGCACTGAACCCACCTTTATAGTCACCCTGTTACGGTGTGACGTTTGATGTTATCAAGATACTCTTCCGGTGTTAGCAATTAACATGATCTCATGGTCTAAGGATAAAGATTACTTCGTATGATGTTATAGCAATATAAACATAATGACTTGATCGTAATGCTATACTTCGGATGAATGTTCATCACATCATTCCACCAATGTTGTGACCTCGTTATTAACAACATCCAATGTCCATGATCAGGAAACCTTGATCATCTTGTTAATCAACGAGCTAGTCTATAAGAGAGGCATAACTAGGAACCCTTTTTGTTTATTAAACACACATGTATTGTCGTTTCCGATCAATACAATTATAGCATGTAAATTAAACATTTATCATAAACATGGAATAAGATAATAACCACTTTATTATTGCCTCTCGGGAATATTCCCTTCAGTTGGCTCATGTTTTGAAATGCCAGAACGTTTGAGAATATGTAAAATGAGCCAGGATAGTTTTGGTAAATAGCTTTTGTCAACCGAGGTTGAGGTAAGGAGTATCATAAGATACACTCTCTTAGGCATGAGCTCAACAAACAACAAGCAAACACTGCACCTAAAATCAAGAAAAAAGTTTTTGTTCCCCCTGATTTTTGCATTCTAGAAAACTAATCAGGATTACTGAAATTGGGGTGTTACAGGTACCATACAGAATATGTCCTTGGTCCCAAAACCCCCTCTTAGGTAGTTCCTTGACAATAAACCCTAAGGGGTGTTCATCCCCTTCTCTAAGGCCCTCTCAACCTCCAAAATACAATCCTCTCTAAAACTATTGAACCCTAATTGGAGTTTATCCAGTTGCTTGTTTGCTAAGTGGTATGGGTTGTTGTATGCCTTGTATTGATTGTGCCCCTTTGTTTGTTTGCATGTGTTCCCTATCGATGATAGTTTCGATTATATCGGAGAGCATGAGAAGTGGTAATTATTATTGGTATTATTGGGTATTCTAAGAAGAAGTCTGGAGACATACTTTGCCATATTGTTGATCATCAGGCAAGCCACCTTCTTGCTCATAAGCCTCGTCCTACTATTTTACTTATGCATGTTTTATATACTGTTTATGAAAATTGCACTGTTTTACTATTTGTTGATGTATATATGGTAGTGGTTTGGCTCCTCCAAACTATTACACTCTTGTACAATTAAGTGCAACCCCCTTGGTGACACCGTCTTGTCCCTAGTAGAATAGATGGTGTATTATACCATACGCTTTGGAGACCCCGTTTTAGCTGAAGCAAAAACTAGAGGATGGGAAGACCCCGGAAAAAGTTTTACCAAATGTTTTATGATAAAACCTTGGTGAGGTGGGACCTCCCAAGAGTTGTTGAGAAACAAAAAGGTTTTGTTTTACAAAATACTGAAGGAAAGATGGAGGAAAAAGGTTTACAAAACGCAGTTCTTTTTGCGCTTTATAGAACAATTAACCCTCTGCAACCACATTACTCTGGAATGGGACAGGGCTGGATTTGATGTTTGTTTATTCTAGTATAAGCTGCCTCGTAACTACTATAGGGGATCAGGGATCCCTGGAGGGTGGGCCTTCTCCGATAAAGGTCCATGTGGGACATCGACCTGGAGAAGGAACGAAGGGTCTGCTGGCCTCCACGTGTTACTATGAGCCCCTCATTGAAAGTGCACACTCGAGAAGTGGAAAAAGCGCTCCGGTTGGTCCTCGGTACCCAACGTCCCAGTATTGAGGGGAATAACACTCATTGGGTAGGCACTTATATTGGAGTGGGCATCCGGAGAGTCTGGATCGGTTACTCGACACACGATCGGTGAAGATCAGGGTAGTGTACCCGGATAGTGTGGGTAAAGTGTACAACCTCTGCAGAGTGTTAATCTATTCGAATAGCCGTGTCCGCGGTCATGCACGGTTGGGAAGGTTGCTGTAGAGCGGTGCTGGTTTTATTTTCAAAAAGGATTTCGGAAAAGCAAATGCTTTGAAAATATTTTTGACCATGGGATGGTCGAAAAGGAGAAAGGTTTTGACCATGGGATGGTCAGAACGGAATGAAAGGAGTTTGGTCGTGGGACGACCGGGAGAATGGAACAAATGGGTGACCCAGTCCGAATGTTTATAAAACTTTTCAAAAGGTTTCCAAAATGTTTACAAAGTTTTCAACAAAGATATGTAGATGCTATATCTACAAGAGAAACTATTTGAGAAAGGAACCCCTCTTGGAGCCCTCCTATTACCACAGCCATAATGCATATTCTCTTGTTATTATTGTTATCATAAGGTGGTTTGCGAATACATTCAAAGTACTCACTTGCTTGTCCCTGGCTATTAACTTGGTCAGATATCAAGAAGAGGAAGACGTGGCGACTATGCAAGATAGTACGTTCTCCCAGTCAGTTGCCTGTAGGTTAAGGCATGGATCAGGCTCGACGCTTGATGAAGTTCCGCTGATGTTTATTGATGTAGCCATAACGGCATTTATGTAAGTCTTGTAATTCGGTATGTCCTGGATGTTATAATGATACTTGTCGGTTATGCTCCATGACTAACTGATCATGGGATCGTGGTTGTATGCATAACAGGGATTCTCGGAGGATTAATCCGGGGGCGCCACATTTTCCATATGTTTTCCCGGATTTTCTGATCTTCACGAATTTCGCCTCCAAACAACCCTTTTCCATTAGAATCCTGACTGCATCGGTCCATGCTCCAAAAGTCACCAACCATGCAAAAACAGATGAAATAACATAAGTATCATCTCTTAATATGAAATATATCAATGAATAACAGTAAATTATGATATAGAATAGTGATGTAAAATGGACGTATCACTGGTTGATGGGGTCAACAATCATATCTTCAGGCCCATTGTTAGCTTCCAAGTGATCATCTGCACCAATTAGGTTAGCAAGGAATTCTTTATTGTTAGGAGCATTGTTTCCCATTACCCAATGGACTCATCCATCTTCAGCATCATGTTATGGGTGACGAGGTGGAGGAGGAGGTGGGGCAAAACTAGCATGCAAATTACCATGTAATGGATGTGGAATATGATCTTCATCAGCAGGGCCACCCCCAAGCAAATTTTTCTACATGACTTCAACTGAAAATGTCCAAGATTCAGAGTCAGCAATATCTCTAATGGTCATCCTAAAACTTTTTGGAATTTCCTCAAGATTAGTCACCCTAAGTTTAGCCATGATCCTACCCTTGCGGATTGGGTCCCTTTCGCAGAGCAAAAATTTACCAATATCACTGAAAACTGCATTCAGATCCTCAGTAGAGAAATGGTCCAAGGGGGGCCAACCATCAACACCCAACATTCTCTATTAATCTGAATACGGCGCAAATTATGACCTTCATTTTGTTTGCAGAAACAAATAGAAACATCCTCAAAAGGTATAGGACTATCGCCAACTACTATGTCCTGGTCACTGACATTGGAGAACTAAATATATGCCTGACCAAAAGGGCAATCATGAATCTGAACGAAACCCACCTCTTCAACATTGTGAAGGAAATCTTTACGTACTTCTCTGACATTCTCAAAATGTACCTGACCATGAGGGAGAGGCACGATTGTAGCAATAGTGAACTGCTCATGTTTCTGGGGTTTCCGAGAGACCATCACTCGCTTGACCGAAGTTCTCCCAGCGATGTGCATAATCTGGAATCCATGCAGGATGAAGGGCATGGGATAGATGGGAATGTTTGCCATAGTCACAGGTTCTTGAAGCGGGGATTCAGGGTTGCAGGTTGTGAGTTTTGGGGAAGACGGAGGAGGCGAAGAGGCGAAGGGGCAACTGTTTGCAAGTAGAGAAATTTCCTCAGCCATGAATAACGCCCAAAAATCATTCAGACCAGATACTTGCTTGATGCGAGCGGTAGGCCCATGGGCTTTAAACCAAAAACGGTAATCAACATTGGGCCAAGATCGTTTAGGGGACGTGGGGAAATTCCAAAAAGGTAAAAGACCCGGTGACGAGGGGTAACCTCGGCAATGTCCATGGTGAATGACTTAGGGTTTCGTAGAAAAGAGAACGTTGGGGATTTCGTCAGATGTCAGGAAAACAATGGAGTCAAAGTCACCTGAATATTGAGTAATCGCACCATTACAAGTTGTCTTCTAGATTTCGGTACCCTCGCTTGGGCTTCTCTCGTCCTATATATAATAGGCCGGTTCTCAAACCTATACGAGGATAGGTTTTACAGATGCGTGATTACAATACCAATACATTGTCGGTTCAGAGACTCTTTCCTAATACAATCAAAGTCTTTATCGGTTGCTTCCTTGGTGTATCATCTGAAATCTTCATGGGCCATAAGCCTTTTACCCATCATAGGGCAGCAAATCTCAAGCATTCGAGTAATCATACCTATGTCAGTAGCCCTCGAGACTCTACTTGAACCGTAGTTTCAGGTTGTGTCTCAAAGTTTCTTTTTCCTTTATTTGTATCACTTTTTGTGTTTTGTAGGGATTTGGTACAATGAGTCTCATGCTTCCGACGGATCGAGAATCAGTTAATTGCTCCTCGGAAAAAACAAGGTTGTCCTACATCAAATTCAAGTCCCCAGGCTCGAATCCGGAATTTTCTACTGGCGTAATTCAGTTCGAGCCGTTGAGGTCTTATTGAATACTGAATTCCAGTTTCTATTTTTATTGGGTACCCAACGTGTCCATCAGGATTTTTGATCGTATCATCGATACGGATATTTTACTGGCAGAGCGCATTCTTGTGCAATTACCAAGCCACACAGAACGAATCCAGGGTTCTTACCTTCATGTTTCTGAAGATGGCATTCGGATTTTTGTCACATCGGGTGCGATCCGAGAGTTTTTTGATTTGTAGCGGCTGAAGAACTTTTCTTTTGTAACTTCTCCCGATAGGAGTATCCGTTGGTGAGTTTTTCCTTTGTCTTTCTTTATCAGGTGCGCGCCAACGCTCTTGATAAGAGTACCCCCTGAGGCTATGTTTGGATATTTGGATCAGAACATAGGCTCGAAAACTTCGGTTTATGGCATCGGTGCTTCTGTAGTTTTTGTTGGGTGCACGACCAGTGCTCCCGATAGGAGTAGACCCTGAGGCTACAGTTGTAACATTGTATATTCGATTGTAGTCTCAAATCTTCTCCTGGAGGAATTTACTTCGACTCCAATTTTAATTTCTTCGGGTCATATTTCTTATAGCGAGCCGCGATTTCTGCAATGCTTCTGTTGTGAGGTCAGAAATGGCGTGTCTTATGCTGTTGATTTTCAGAAAAACATGTCCTGGCGGGACGTATCGAACGTGGGACCATGCGACAGTAATGATGATGCGTGATAGCGTATTCAATGGAGATTTTTGACTGCACGTCCCCTCTCCACGTGAAGATCGAGGCGTCACGCGCTGTCCTCCGTTTTTACCACGACCATAACTTCTTTAGATTTTTCCTTTACGGAATCCTTGTTACACGTGTCACCACCGTGTGATCTTTTGTCAGTTCAATTTTGCATCGAACGGTTTAGACCTCACGGCTTTACTCTTTATAAGTGAAAGGAGATGTGTTTTACTGTTTTACATCACCTTCCTCTGCTCCCTCTTCTTCATTGCGCTCTTGCCCCCTTGCGAACTCCTGCTCTGTGCTCGTGTTCCTCTTTCACCTCCATGGGAAAAAGCAAAGCTAAGACTTCCGCTGCTGCCACAAAGGCCACCAGGAAGAGGGTCGTCGGATGGGCTCCCACCAAGTGCTTGTTGCGCGATCTCCGTGAGGCGCGGAACTTCGGCCATCTGGCGGAAGGTAGCATCAAGCTTCCTGGAGACGAAGCTTCCCCATCCTTGAGCCTGTTCTTGTCCTTCCTCTTCCGTGACCTTTCTCTTCCTGTCCAAGAATTTCTTCGTGGTCTTCTTTTTGTTTATGTCGTGCAGCTGTATCAGCTCACGCCTAACTTTATTCTTCATGTTGCTTGTTTCATCACTATCTGTGAGTGCTTTCTCAGGATTCATCCCCATTGGGGCCTGTGGAAGTACTTATTTTATGTTTGCCATAACGCAACTGACAACATTGTCCATGTCGTTGGTGGTGCCATTTTCTCTGTTCACTACGACGTGGATTACTTTGATTTTAAGATCACTGACTCTGTCCAAGGGTAGAAGTCAAAGTGGATTTATATCAAGGATCAACCACTCGAAGGCCAGTCTTTCGGTTTAGCCCCCTTTGATCCTAAGAAGCCTTGTCGCTAACTTGACTCCTGGGATCAACGTCCTTCTGCCGAAGAAATGGTTGAAATCCAGCCCTATATTGATCGCATTTCAAAACTGTGGCACAAAGTTGGCAAGGAATTGTCGGGTCTTCAGATCCTAGCATATTTTTTGCCACTTCAAGCCCGACTTTATGGGATGTGGGAATATACCGGGAAGAAGGACCCGATGAGGATTTCCTCGGAAGACCTTACCCTCAAGGTATATGAAAAGAGGGTTCGAAACTTCACCACCCTTACCAAGAAAAGCCCGGTTCCCTCCAACTGTGTTGTGGAGACTTATGGCAAGAAATACCGGCTTCCCGAGGTAAATTTCCTTTTCCTTCATCTTTCCTTTCTTTTATTTGCGGATGCACTTTTACTCTATCAATGACTGGTGCTTTTTCCATGTCTTTTGCTTGTATAGGACTTTGATCACCTGAGCTCATTTCCTCCTCTCCCTAGAAGTTGTGAGCCCCCTGTCCGTCCTTCTGCATCCGACGATCTCCCTATGACTGGCACTACCACGGATGAGGATATGGAGTTCTCTGCATCTGATTCTTCATCAAAGACGCAATCTCTTCCTTCAGCTCGCTCCAGAGATTTTAGCATGGAGCGTGCTGGTGAAAAGAGAAAGCGCCCCTATGATGTGGAAAGGGTCGGATGAATCAACTGCTTCCAAACCCCTCGATGCTACCCCAGTCTCGGCTTTTCCCGCCCAGATGAATTTATTCCGCTTTGCACAAGATGTTTCTTCGTAAGTGTTTGATTACTTCTTTTTCTGCTTTATCGGGTAGTTCTATTGCTGATTGTTTTCCCAATTGATTTGTTCTTTGCTCTTTGCAGTGATGATGATGAAGATCCTCCCGCATCTCCTCTTCGCACATCTATGGGCTGCTCTGGAAAGAAATCTCTTCCGCCGTCGATGGAGCCGAAGGAAAAGGTCGTGTGTTTTGTGGAGAAGATTATCCAAAAAGATGTTGCCTCTTTGTCAAGGCCGCCACCGTAAAAGAGGAAGAAAACAACGGGTAAAGGTGACGTGATATCGAAAAAGCCTGTTGAGGTGGATATGAAAGATGTAAGCCACTCTTTATTTCAGATTTTTTCTGCCTGTAGCCTCTTTTATTTTCCCTTGATATCCTTTGTTGTGATGTTCTTCTTCAGTCATTGATGCGCGAGATGGTCAATATGGCCTCTCACTTTATAAAAATCCATGACGAAGCCGAAGAACTGAAGGGTATGTTTTGTTCATCTTCGGGATCTTTTTGTGAATTTTTCTTCTCCACTTTTTCATGTTTTTTTCGCCAAGGAATCTGGGGATATTCAGGATGAGGCAATGAGGCGTGTCGATGATCTTGAGGTCAAACTTCACGCTACTGAGGAGGCTTTGGAGGAGGCCAAGCAGAAGGCGAGAACTGATGCCGAAGAACTGTCCAGGCAAGCCGCTATTGGAGATGAAAATCTTCGCCAGCGCCTAGAGGCCCTTAATGCCTGTTTGACCCGTAAGGTTTTTCTCTTGCATGTCTTTATTTCATTTCTTTCCTATGGTCATGAATCCTTTCCCTCTTCTTTATTTTCAGAATTAATAAGCGAGGACCTGACGCTGCATGAAGATAAGAAGGTTGATCCTTTGTTGGATGCAGTTAGCATCTTGGAGGCTAATAGCGTTCTAGGGTGAAACCTTCTTATCCGCTCCCGCCGTGCCGTCAAAAGCCTTCACACCGAAATAATTCCAACCAAGGAGGTGCCGAACAACTTGAATGCTCTTGTCACCGTCTTCGATGCTAATCCCAGCCCCCTTGTTGGTTATAGATTGACGCAGTTGAAGAGTGGTGCTGAAACCTCAATGCCACAGGCGATGGCGCACGACGAGAAGGTCGACTGGGAGAAGGTTAGCTCCTCTATCTGAGTCACCCCCAATGGCCAAGCAGTTGACCTGAAGCCTTATGTTAAGAGGGACAGAAAGTATTCTCTGCTGCTTTTAGGCCTATGCTCAAGCTCAGAGAAACTGGTCGCCCCTTCTGCGACGGGCGTCCCTTCTTCGGCTGCCCCTACTGCCCCTATAGTTAGTGCTCCTTCTGCTAGTGCTACTTTGTTTTTGAAGGACACGGCTTCATAGGCTTTGTTTTGTAGTTTCATTGTATCCTCCTTGCCATCATTTGTAATGAACCTTTAACTTATCCAGCTGCCCATTTGCTTACTTTTTACAAGAAAGCAACTATTGAATATGTGTGTATGAATTTGTCTTTGTATGCTGAATGTTTTATATCCTTCGTGTCTTGCCAGATTGTGAATGAATCGTTGGCTCCTTCTAGATCCACGCAATTGTCGGATGCAATTCCGTCCTCATCTATGGTGGGCGCAGCCAGTACCACCATTGTGCATACGATGGATCCACTGTTGTACGCTAAAAATATTGAACAAGTGAAAAAAATTGAAGGAAAACTTTGGATTGTTCAATCAATGGTGGATGTTTCCCAATCGAAGACATGCCAGTCCCTCAACCACGAGGCTTTTTTCTCGGAGGAAATTTCCAGGGCAAGCGAAAAGCTATTGAGTAAGTCTTCTTCCTCTTTCTTTGGCTACTTTTTCTAGCTTGTGGGAAATTAATATTTTCTCCTGATTTGTAGGCATTCGATTGTGTGAGATGGAGGAAACCCAACGTATATGCAACCGAATGCAAGCTCTTGTGCCTTACTCCCTAAGTTCTGAAACTAATTTTTGGACCGATTATCGCCGTGCCTATACTGTGGCGTTGCTTTTGGATCGCCTATCAGAGTTGGAGCAATTTGTCGAGTGCTACCGTAGATCCCTAGCCATTTTTTACAATGCCATGTTTCCTCGGGATCCTCAGCCTCAAACCTTGGCGGATTTGATTGCGAAGTTTCGACAAGGTGAAAGGATTCACCATTATGTGAAGCTTCAACTTGTGGTGGGTGCCAAGCTCGAGCTCTCTTGGGTGCATGGACATCACCCGACGCTAGATCTGGATGTTGTATCTTTGGGTTTGCCTCCCCTTCCGATGGCGACCTTGTTTACATGGCGCCTCATTATGCCGCTGCTCGTAGGCCCGCCATTCGGATTGTGCAAAGATGCTTAGAAGCAGACGAATAATTTTTTGTTAATTTTGCGATTTGAATGCTTGCTTGTGCATCCTTGTATATATCTTTCTTATATTTATCAAAAAGGTTGTATGTTATATACGAGATATTGATTGTATGTTGTATTCTCTTTTTGAGGACCCGACGAACTATTGTTCGTTTGCCATAGAAATTTGTATCTCGTGAAATAATTTCTTTATTTATTGATAATCATAGATGGAAATACATTGCGAAGGCGTGATTGCCTGGCCGTTGGGATTTTATTGAATATAAAGTTGTCTAAGTGAGGACTTTCCTCAGGAACTTTGGCTTCTGTTCTTGAGGTTCTTCATCATGCTCCGTGTTGTGGTGCTCTTGTCTTTTCGACGAGTGGGTCTTCCTATGCGGGACTTGTATTGGAGGTCGCATAGGTTGCTTTTGCGAGACTGTTGTGCGCTTGCTCTTTTGATGTTGACTTTTTGTGGGTGTTCCCTTCGTGTAGTGAGTCATCCACTATTTTCAGTTGTCCATGTTCTGTCTCCATCCCGAAAGATTCTGAGATTTTGTTGAATTCCCGATCGGAGCTGTCCGCGCGACTGAAGCTTCCTTTGACTGTTATGACCCCATTGGAGGCTGCCATTTTTAACACCAAATATGTGTAGTGAGGTATTGCCATGAACCTAGCGAAAGTTGGTTGTCCCATGATCACGTGGTACTGATATGGCCAATCCATGACTTCGAACTCTAGCTTTTCACGTCCGAAGTTATTCTTTAACCCGAAGACTATGTCGAGATGGACTTTGCCCAATGGAATTTTGGCTTTTTGTGGAACTATCATGTGGAAAGTTGTATCTGTAGATACTAGATTCGTAATGGACCAATTCATAGCCCGTAGAGTTTTGACGTAAATGAGGTTAATGCTGCTTCCTGCATCCAAGAAAACCTTGCTCATGTCGAGCCCGCCAATTTGTGCTTCTACTATTAGCGTTGACTGTCCTGGTTGAAGGATCCGTAGTGGATGATCGGATTTGCTGAAGGTAATTTCTTGTTTTGACCAATGGTAGTACTCCGGTGTAGGAGGTGGCTTTATTACTACCATGTTTACTTTCCTAGAGATCAACTTATGTGTTCTGTTAAAGGGCGGTCCCTTCTGGATCATTGACATTGCTCCTTTTGACCTGGGATATTCGTCGTCTTGGTGTGTTGTGCTTTGCGGTTGTCTTGTTGGCGGATGCCCCAGTGGCGGTGTTGGCACGCCGATATCCAAAGCGCCAAGTGCGGTAGCGTAGCATCAGTTTGCTTCTTCGGATGCCCTTGCGTTGCATAACTCTTGCATTTTTTAAGAATGTTCGGAAGTCCTTTAGGAGGTTATTTGATCGCCTTTTCTATTGAGTCGACGTAGTAGTGCATATTACAGGGTCCTTCCAACATTTGTCCTGCTAGCATAGGTGGGTCTCGATTCGTCGGCTGGTACCATCGCTGCGACTAGCCTCCACCGATGTTGTCCCTATTATCACAATATCTGCTATTGTAATCGTCACTTCGTCGGTTGTCCCCTCTAGAGAAACTTGCTGCAACGTATCGTCGGTACCCATCATTGGTTCGTCATCTCCGATCATTATTGCGCCTGTCCCTGTCGTCTTTGGGTGAATAGGCTCTTTTGTTGTTTACTATGTCGTCTCCATCAGCCCAACGATTGGCTATTTCCATCAGCTATGTAATTGTCTTTGGCTTGGTTCGTCATAGTTCTTCAATAATCTCCTGACGACGAAGCCCATCATTGAAGTCGTAGATTGCTCTTTTGTCAGATATTGCTTCAGCAGAATTTTTTATGATGTTGCACCATTGGACGAAATCCCGTATTGATTCTCATGTATATTGCCTGCAGGCCCGCAATTGCTCCAAAGACGCAGGTCGCTTGAATGTGGACTAGAAGTTCCTGATAAATTTTCCTCAAGATCGTTCCAACTGCTAATAGAATGTTCGGGTAATTGTTTTAGCCAAGAACGTGCTGCGCCGGTTGGGTGCAACTACAGGCTTTGCATGGTAGTAGCTTTGGATCTGCCTTATAACCTGACGGTTGCCAGATAATCCGTCAGCCAGGCTTCAAGTTCTTGGAGGCCATCGTACTTTTCACAATCTTGGGGTAACTTAAATCTTTTGGTACCGGAGTCTTGCGAACCCGTCGGGTAAAGCAACTGGCTCCGCATAGTTCTTGCTCTTCCTTGCTTCACCATCATGGTATCTACGGGTGCTACGTTCTTCTCTGCATCAGTCGATCCTTCACCGTGTGATATCATTTCTTGCGTCATTTCGCAGTTCTGATTCTGAAAAGTGGACCCGATATGGCGATCGAGATCATCGGGTATATCCTCCTTGCCGAGGGATGCTGCGACGGCGTGGGGATCTGTCGGGTTGCCATGTGGTTTCTTCATCTTCTTGCACAAGAGATTCTCCTACCATGCCGAGATTCATCAGGGCGGGGTGGTTAAGGGCCGTGCGAGGATCGTCGGGTGCGGGTTGTGTTGTAATTAGATATGTTTGTGTGGCCACAATGGCTGCTTGGGCTGTTTTTGCCTTGATGTTTCCAGCTTGGTCAATGGACATGAATGACATATCAAGGTCTTAGATTAGTCCGCTCCTCTTTGCTTTGGGGATATTCTCCAATCGAGATGTTCCTCTCCTTGGCCGTGCTTCTCCTATTACGCTCCTTGATCCTCTATTGGATATTAACTTCACTCGTCGTGGGCTAGATTCGTCAGCTAACCTTTTCCTTTCGTCGAGTTGCCTCTGCATCCTAAGTACGTGTCTCTTTTTGCGATGAAGCAGATATTGGTATGCCAATAGATCTTCGTGAGTGGCATTCGTTGTCATTGGAACCGCACCCGAAATTGCTTCCCTTGCCTTCTCCCATGCACTGGCTGGTAAGCTGAGAGTATGCCTCTCGCCTCCGCATGGTTGTTCTTCTTCTCGGTTCGCACAGTTGATTGTTGGGTCTCCCCCGTTTCCTCAGCTTCCTTCGTTGATGTGACTTCCTGCATTATGTGTTGAAAGAATATCATCAGGATTAAAAATTGGGTTACCGTTGGAGTCTTGCTGGGTCGAGGCGTCTCCGATGATCACGCATACTTGGTGCTGAGTGATGTATGAACTGGTGACGTCTTCGTCTATACTGAGGGAGACACTGTCGGGTGAGCCAGTGAGGTCCATCAAATTTTGTTCTAGGTAGATTTCAGCCATCCAAATTCCAAAGTCAATGCTTTTGCTGCTTTCTTCGGGTTCCGAATTTGCTGGGTTTGCTTCGCTTGGTGGGTTCAGCTGTGGATCTAATCCGAAGGAGAGATTCTCGTAAAGACCATCAAGGTCCCCCAAATGCATATCGATTTTTTCACTTTCCTCTCCTGCTTCGATCTGTGTTGTCACGTCCATGGAGGATCCGACGTAAGATATTGGTACCTCCATAGGCGTAGCTTTTTCCACCAACGGTTCTGATGTGATCAGGGCCAAAGGGTGCGATTCTTGCGGGTCCTCTATTTGGAAGTGGAGGATTCTGATGATTAGATCGGATCCTCCATTGAAATCGGCGGGTACCAATATAGGTGTGGGTGGGCGTGGATCTACTTTCGTCGGTTTGATACTTGGTGGAGAGCGGTCTGCCGAATCCATGGTTCTAGCATTCAAGTTTCCCACAGATGGTGCCAATTGACGAGGGTAATGTGGGACCCCCGGATTGTTCATCCGAGAAATCCCTGTTAAGCATACATCCATGTTCCCATGATCAGTGAGCCGTGGAACATAACCGACAGGTACCATTACAACATCCAAAACATAACGAAATACAAGACTTACAAAATTGCCATAATGGCTACATCATCATTAGCAGCGGAACATCGCCAAGCGTAGAGCCCAATCGTGCCTCAACCTACAGAAAGCTGACTGGGAAGACGGCCTAGCTCGATGGACGTCACCTTAAACTCCTGAAAGTCTGGCAAAGTAAATAGCCAGGGACAAAGCCGTGACTACTTTTGAATGTACTTGCAAACCACCCAGATAAGTGAACAAACGAAATGCAATTATGGCTATGGCGAGATAGCTCTATCTAGGGTGGCTTTTGGAAAGCCTAAACTAACATTTAAAGTATGGCATCTCCCTATCTTTGTTGAAAAAGAGTTATGAAAACCATGCTTCTGTTTTATAAATCTAGACATCTCCATGTCGTCGTTGAAAAAGAGTTTTGAAAACAGTTTTTGTAGTAAAACCCCTTTTTAAAACACCTTCGACCCCACGGGTCAAAACATAGATTTCGAACTCGGGTTCCCCCTGGAACCTTCGTCCACTTCGTACTTGTTTCCCAAACAAGCACAGTTTGGGTACTCCTAGCCAACACCTTTCGAACCGTCCTTGACCGTGGACACGGCTATTTGAATAGGTTATACTCTGCAGAGTTTGCGCACTTTCGCCACAAGAATCAATACATCCGTCGGGATTCAACCACGGCCCAATACCACTGTAGATGGGGGTCCGGATAATCAAACCTAACCTTTCGCTTGTCTACACTAGCAAAGGCATGCTTTTTCTCTTGGGTTTGTTCTCCCCAGCAATGAGTATGTGGCTCCCAGCCATAGTCCTTCCTTCCGTACACACGCATACCAAGCCGCAACTTGGCGTATACCTTAAATCTGGAGACTCCACTTCCTTCCATACTACCTAAGTCATACCGTCTGTGGGAGACGCAATTGTTGCACCGGCCTCCTGCCAGTTCAGGCTCACTCTTGCCGAAGCAAGCGACAAGCTTCAGATCCTTGATCTGGTGGCGCCTGCCCGTAATTCCCGGGATTTCTCCCTATAAGCATGGTACAAGTGCCTCGGCTAAAGCGGACAAACTACGAGTTAAGCCCCAGCAACCTGGGGTAATGTGGTTGCGCGGATAGAAATTGTTCCAGTAAAGGCGTAGAACATCCCATTCACATTTCCACTTCTTCTCATCACCATTTCTTTGGTTAAATCTTCCACTAGGAATGATGCCTCATCCCAGGGTTTTACAAAGCCGTTTTGAAAGATTTGTAGTGGGGAAAATCCCAAAACAGTTTATTTTCTCAAAACCAGGGTTTCCAAGGAGGTAGGATGCTATCCATCATACTGGCGGTCTAAAGGGGATAAAATGGTAGGTTCATAGGGGTGGTGCCTCGAAGGACACGATATCATAACTTGGAGGAGCCAAGTTACTATTGCAGTTTTTGTAACACAAAACATGCAATCATGCAATTTATAAAGAGGATATAAAAAGGTAAAAGAGAGTAGGACATATATCAGAGTTCGCGAAGTGGTGGCTTGCCTGTGATCAGCAATAAGTCCCTGGACTTCTTCAGATGACCAAGAATACCCAATAATATAAAAATAAGAAAACCCGTTCTTCTTGTCGTCAGACACTCACACTATCGTCGTCATCGGATACACATGCAAGCAGACAATATCACAATCAGTACAAGGCATTCAAGCATCAAACCATACAGCAAACAAACATAAGAAATACTACTGGACTTGGGAGGTTTTGGAGAAGTGGGATTCAAAGGGTGGGATTTACAAGATTGCCACTGGGGTGTTTTCTATTTGGGAGATATTTGTCAAAGCTAGAGACAAAGGGCTTGGAGTTAGGGATCTGTGGTCAGTAGGATATCAATGTGCAAAAGTGATATCCCCAGATAGGTCTGGTCAAGACAAAACCAACACAAGTGGGTTCACTTGATTATCACTTTTCTAGATTTAAATATGCTTTTTATAGTGGATTAAACTCTAGTTTGAGGAAATAATTCAGCAGAAGAGTTCTAGAGCTCCAAAAATTATTTCCTTGGATGGTTAGATAGTACTTGATGTACTGAACCACCTAGAGCTGGAATCAAGTCAAAAGAATTAACATAATTCCCTCAGGAAATTCCCAAAGGCAGTTCTGTAAAGTTTTTCTCTTCTTCACCAGTTTAATTCTACATGAGCTATTGAGTTGGTTTCAAGGGCAAGTGATATGCATGTCCAATGACTTTCGGTAGGAATTGGATTCACTCAATTTGGAGCTGCCAAACACATGGAGTGATTTATTTAGCGAAAATACCCCTTACAAAAGTATTTAAATCACTAAAATTCAACCAGAGCCCAGTAAATTCTGAGCTTCTGGGGTTTGGTAGTTGTCGGTGCTGGGGTGTACTAGGAGTTGGAATCAGGTTAGTACCTCATTTGGTTAGACCTGTGGAATTTATCTAAGACAGAAAGTTGCAAGTTTTGTTATTTTGGCTAAAGGCAGAATACAATTCACCTTGGTATGAGACCTATGCTGGATGATAGGTAGTTTAAATACCCTCTAGTAGGTCTTTGTTTAATCTCAAATGGAGAGGTAGAACTCTATGTGGAAAATAATTAGGGTTCTAGATACATTATAGCAGAACAATTACTAGTAATTAGAGAAAACTATTTTGGCCATGGGGTTGCCTCTGAATGTTTGAGAAAACATCAGAGTACCCCTAGAAAATTGAGTACCTTTATTGGGAGTTCATTTTCATTTTCAAAAGAATTTAAACCTACTGGTATTTTCTCTGGATCTGGAAATAAAGAAAAGGAACTGTGTGGCTGGGCTGGATCTAAAAGGGAAATGGGCCACAAGGGAAGATTCGGCCCATGGTGCCCGGGGACGATGCACGGGAGGGCGTGGATTGAAGCTGACAAGCGGGGCCCGTTGTCAACGAGCGAGGGGGCGAAGGGGGGTATGGGCGAGTGCTGGCCGTCGGATCTAGTGCAGATTGACGGCCCGGGTGCGTCTCCTTCCTCTGTCTGAACCCAACAGAGAGGGAACCCTAGGGAGGCGGCGTCGGCAAGGTCAGGGTGCTCACTAGAGGGTCGGGGAGGGGCTAGAAGACGGCGGAGACAACGCGTTGCTCGACGGCGGTCCTGGCGATGGGTGGCAGTGGTGGTTTCCGCGTCTGGGTTCGGCTCGCGCGAGAATGTCCGAGGCGAGCTCGTCGGGGCTTCACCAGCAAGGTCAGAGGAGGCGGTCCTGGACCAGAAAAGGACCACGGTTAGATGCAGAAGGAAGAGGGGACCTCAGGGTGTGACATGCAGAGGAAGAAACAGAGGGGAGGGAAGGCCTTGCTCGGTTCTCTTGTAGATGCCGAAGCTACTCCTTCTTCTTCCTTTGGATAGCACAGAGTAGGGGAGAGGGTGTGGTTCTCGGGGGAGGGATGTGGGGTGGAGAGGGAGCAAATGAGGGCAAGGGAGAGCTGGGGTAGGGCTGCTGGCCTTTATACCAAGGAGAGGTGCTAGATGAGGTAAATTACCAATGTGGGCATGGTGGAGAGGGGTGCTAGCCAGGGATTGGTCCAGGGGGAGGTGGAGAGGGGTAGGATGGTAATTGGGTCGTGCTGGACCAGAGAAGGAGGCTGTGGTGATTAATTTAAGTTGATCCTTGTAAGAATTGGGGTTACTTCACCTCTTACTACTAGTATAAGGGCATAATGGGGATTTTGTGGGGTGGAGCTACAGTGGTGGTTGACCAGTGGGGTGTCTTGATGTTGAGGATAAGCATTGTTCAAGAATTGATGGAGAAATGGAAGTGTTTAGAGTGATGATTTGCTTAAAAGACACTTATTGATCTAATAGGTGGTTGTGAAGGAAGTCCAAAATATTGCATTGGACCAGAGGAGGAAATGGTACTGGTAGGTAGATAGGGTCAAGGTAGACTCCTAGGATTTAATTAAGAATTTTAGGTGGGGTTTAAGTCCACTTAAATCCAATTGCCCAAAAAAGACAGAAATGATTTTTAGAAGATCATTTGATAAACTTCCATTGGACAAGGATGGATTTTGGTTTGAGAGGGTCCCAAATGTGAATACACACCTAGGGGAATTTTCCCAAGATTTATTGAGGATTAAAAGTGATTAAAACAATTATTATTCCAAATCAGCCTTTTAAGAAAAAGGGCAAAAAGAAATTATAAAGCTTCTCAAAAATATTTATTTTTGAGATAGAAATATAGGGTGTGATTAGTGGGACTCACATGAGCCAATATTTGGGGAAGTGTTTTGGTAAAAACCAAACTTTCCTTTATGGAGGGAGTTTTAGAGATTTTGACTATTTAAGTAATTAAATATTTTTGGGGCCATAATAATTATGGATAATTACTAATAAATATTGGAGATGAGGGTAGGTGATGTGGAAAAGGTGTAGCAAGCATTTTAAACCTTGCGGAATGAAATTCCAACTTGAGAAAGGATGGAAAACAAGGAGTTGATGATCTAGGGTGGTGTTATTTTTATACCACCTAAACATTCTTGCATCTTGGAGCTTAGAGCTCACCTTGGTGCAAGGGATAGATGGGTAGGTATACCAGTTCATATAGATGGCCATGGAAGAAATATTTTGAATTAATGATATTTGAGGTGTTCTAGAAGTGATGGCAAACTTTGTTGAAATTAAGGCTGCCAGGAATTATGGGTCATGATGCCTTATAAACCACGTGGGTTTAATCAGCACAGTGATCAACTTGGGGAAAGTGAAGTAGGTTTTGATAGACATTAATGGGTAAAACACAACCATGCAGAGATTTGGTCCATAGGAGTTTGGATGGTGATGTGAGCTTCTACCAAAGTAGGTATGATGACTAGATTTGCAGGAATTGTTATTTTCTTGCCTGCAAAACCATCAAGGATGAGTGGGTTGAGGGATGATCTAACCAGAGGAAATTTTGGTCCTTGGTAGTCCTTAGTATGTTTAACAATATGGTTCAAGTGCATTTCCAAAAATGCACATGGTTTGAGATAAGGAGGCATTCAAAAAGGTGATGTTGAAACTGTTTCCAGACTTAGCCAAATTTGGCAGTTTTGAGGATTTTGACTAGAGTAAGAGAGGGAATGATCTTGGAGGAGTTGCAAGGTATCAGAGCTTTACTAAAGGGGTGATATGGAATTGTAGAGTGAGTAGAAGATATCCATTCATGATAGTGGTCTTCAAGGACTTGGTAACATTCTTGAATGGAAATCTTTAGAATGGATTTGGTTGAGGGTTTGAGATGATCACTAAATGGCTAGGGATCATATCTAGGTTTGCTTTCTTGCTTAGGGATTGAGGATTTGGAAAACATATTTATCCTAGTGATGAGATCCTAGGGTGGCTCATACTACTTCCTAAGCAAACAAGTCAAGCAGCAGATCAAAGCAACTCATTAGAGAGTAGATCAAGGCAACTCATCATATACTAAGCATAACCACTAGTGAGGTTACCATCAAGCCTAGCTTGGGGTAGGGTTGGGGCATTTTGAAGAGGTTGAGTTTTGAATAAGGTGAGGGTTCTTGGTATCTGTACCAAGATTAGAATTCAAATGCTTTTGGAAAGAGTTTTTGAGAACACTAGAGATAAGGTTAGTTGAGTGTTCTGTCTTGAAAACATAAGGAGATTGTATTATATATCTCTCCATAGTTTTGTTAATAGAAGCTACCAAAATAGTTTTGGTTTACATAGGCATCTTGGCTCCTGTTTTGAAATGCCAGAATGTTTGAGAATATGAAGAGTAAGCCAAGATAGTTTTAGTAAATAGCTTTTGGACAACTGAGGGTGAGGTAAGGAGTATCCTAAGATACACATCATAAGCACAAGTGCAAACAAACAACAAGAAAGCACTGCACTAAAGCACACGAAAAAGTTTTTGTTCCCCCTAATATTTGTATTCTGGACAATTAATCAGGGTTGCTAAAATTGGGATGTTACAGGTAACCTCAGCAATGTCCATGGTGACGGACTTAGGGTTTCGCGGTAAGAGAACGCTGGGGATTTCGTCGGATGTCAAGAAAACAATGGAGTCAAAGTCGCCGGAATATTGAGTAATCATAGTATTACAAGTTGTCTTCTATATTCCGGTACCCTCGCTTGGGCTTCTCCCGTCCTATATATAATAGGTCGGGTCTCAAATCAATATGCGGATAGGTTTTACAGACGCGTGATTACAATACCAATACATTGTCGGTTCAGAGACTCTTTCCTAATACAATAAAAGTCTCTGTCGGTTGCTTCCTTGGTGTATCATCTGAAATCTTCATGGACCGTAAGCCTTTTACCCAGCATAGGGCAGCAAATCTCAAGGATCTGAGTTATCATACCTATGTCACCCGGCAACCTATCTCTCATTCAATGTTGAGTTAAAGGCCCAGGTTGGTCAAAGGAGCCACTGAAATCGCCATAATGATTGTCCAATTTCCCATTAACTACCACCTAGGCGTAAGACACGCCATTGAACTATTGATTAAATGCATTAGTGTCGTCCGTCTCAGAAAACACCGAGGATTTCGGAAAGACCAATCTGTCTGAGACTAAAAGTTTTCTTTTGTAAATAGGCCCCTTATTTGAGCCCCAAAAAATTTTAGTTTTGGATCTGACTAATTGCCATTCATTGTCCAATTCCTTGTAATATTTCTTTTCTTCATATTGCCAATTTGGACCTCCTCTACCCTAAAGATGCACAAAAAATCAAATTTTGTCTTGAAAAATTTCCCAATGTTGTATATTTCGAATCCAACCACCCGTGAGGCAATAGAGAAACCAAAAGTCTTGTCTTGCAAGTGAGAAACATTGAACTTGACAGCATTCCCTCCAAAGCAAGCTTGTAAAACCAAGCCAATTGTATGAATATTCAGTTCGAAACAAGCTCTTCCAAAGGAGATAACTAAAAAGAATAACCTTGTTCTAGTACCACTGATGTGATTGACCGAATGTCCAAAAAATTTCCAAAGATTCCTATCAAAAGATAAACCCTCTTCAAAATTTAGAGAAGGTCGTTGAGACTCCTCATTGTTGATCAAGTTTTTGTATTCCATTGAGATCACCTTCGGTGAAGGATTAACTTCCAAACATTCAGAAATTTAAACACCAACATGAACACGATGAACTGGCAAAAATAGATTAGATCCGGTGGTGATTTTTCTCCTTCTAGAACGAAACGTGCATCAATGACGACACCATTGAAATTTAGAAGCACAAGTCTCCTAGCATCAGACCTCAGCAAGAGAAAAGAAACTCTAGGGGTATCATTTGAATCCACAAGAGAAAAGCAATAAGCCTTCCATTTGAGAGGAAGAGCCTCATTAGTGAAAATAGCCCTCGGGGATCTAGGGGAGGATCCAAAAGAAAGACCATGAACACGAGACAAGTGAGAGGGGAACCTCACAATAGAATCTATCTTGATATCCTCCACATTTTCAAGACGACATCCCTCAAGGGGAGAACCATCCGCATTCAAAATAACCAACCAATCATTGTTTTCGATAAAACCAATGAACCTTCAAGAAACTTACCACTGTCATTTGCATCCGTGTAAGAAACCTTCCAACTCTTGGTTGCGGGATCCATGAAAAGGCACCAACAGGGTATCAATACAGAAGTCTTGAGGTGGGGAGAAGTTTGATTGGAGCAGAAAGAGTAATTGGACGCCGGTGGGGGATATCAACGGCGGTGGGTTATGCCATATACAATAGGTTTCACTATTATCTATATATATAGTAGCCTTCTCTTTTATCCCCTCACGGTTGAGACTGTGAGACTAACCATTTTACATCATCTATGGTTAGACAGATCATGTGGTCATAGAGTCAAAGTCCACCAGCCATTAGATTTAACCTATGGAGAAAATCATGGATAGAGATCAAAGTAAACACCTCATGTCTATGAGTCAGGTGTTGCGTTGAGGGAAATACACAAACATAGAGTAAACATGTCGATTTTTAAACACATGCTATCACGCTACTGAGCTCGAGCAAAGTACTTAATATGCATGTTGCGTGATCTGCAGCATCCTGTCGTCAACCCAATGATCGTACCAAGTTCACCAAAATCTATGAAATGTTCGTGGGAAAAGGAGAAGGCACGTTCTAACACGTAATCAAGACTTAGAAATTTCTTGCTTCACATGACGCATTCTCTACAAAGTAGGAACACAATTCAGATTCAGACATAAAGAGTACTAAAACTTTACTGCAACTTCTTAGCAAATGATTTTCACATTGTTCACAAACAAATAAGCAACCTAATAATAATGTACTAAGGTACTCCTATACTACTATTGGGATGCTACATCATCTTAATGTTCCTCTTCGAGGGCCCAGGCATGCCATCGACTCTGCGGCACTTTGCTGTGCTCGATGAAGCACCTCCGGCATCATCATCGATGCCAGAGCTGGAGTCACAGTCCTCGCCATCATCCAACTGCTCGTGACCGCCACCATCCGCCGCTCGTGCCACTTGGGACATGCCACCAGCTTGTCTCCCACTTCCACGATGCCTTGGCATCTTAGAAAAAAACCCAATCAAGGTCGTCAGCATTGGCCTTTGTGTTGTTCTCCCCTACGTGCACATCGGTGTGGCAATGGTTATCCTTGTCCTCGCCAGGGGTGGCTTCGGAGTGATCGTCCTCGTCAGTGACCTTGTTCTCACCCTCGTCCTCGTCACTGCTGCCGATGCCGTGCTCTGCGTCGAAGTCGGGGTCAGCACCGTTATCCTCATCGTCGCCTTTGGCGGCGTCCCTGCCCTCGTCGGTATTGTCGGTGCCACGCTCGGGATCATTGTCCTCGTAGATGTTGATGTAGTCGTTGTCCTCTGGCTTCTATGCGTCAGATTACGATGCCTCCATATTTTTCTCCTCAGCATCGTCAAAGGGATAGCTTGGCAGGGTCACTCACGGAGACTTTGATGGCGACGAAGGTGGTGGCAGGAAGAAGGAGCCGACCATGACGACACACGTAAAAAAAGTAGAGAGAAAGCAGAGACAGAGAGAAAACTGGATGAGAAGCAATGAATGCGTCAATTATACGTACATGTGGCCGGTAGAGAGAGTAGAAAATGGTGTGAGAGCAGGCGGTTATAATTTATTGAATCCAAGCCTTCTTCAACATTCAGAACCAGATGCGTAAAGATGAAAGCATTCAAAAGGGTGCCATTTTTGAACGCATCTCCATTCTCATTATGTTCAGTTTTTTGGTCACGGTCATATGCAACGCGTTTGCATCCAACGTCTTCATGTACAACATGCTCGGATTCGATGTGTTTGCATTCAACGGGTTCACTATTAAGCACATAATAGAAGCTAAAGAAAATATCGAGAAATAAAAACGCATGGAAGCAACAATTTATTTACACACTTTCTATTGTACGAAGATTCTTATGCGAGATTTCTCACTCTTGCATTATTAGAATATTTTCAAAAGCCGCATAGTAAATGATTTTTGATCCTTGACATATTTCCATTCTCAAATAACTTTGCGCCTAGGCACATTAGTATCTAACGGTCTCACAGTCAACGTGTTCGCAGTCATCGTGTTCATAATCAATGCATTCATAGTTATCATGTTCGCAGTCAACTCTTCAACGTGTAAGAAAGAAAAAGATAGCAGGAACAAAAAAAGGCTGAGAGAAGAAGTCGAGAAGATAAAGCAGAAGTCCCAAAAATTCGAAAAAGGCATAAGAGAATACTTACATGACAACACGCCGTCATCGATAGACAGATCACCACCGCCCTCGATTCAATCATAACTACCATTAGCCTAGATGATACGGAACACGAGAGAGGGAGACCCATCATATGACCACACCAGAGTGTGATAGTCCAGGTGCTTGCTGTGTGTACTGTAATCTAGTCGTCCTGTGGCCATCCATGTCGCTGACATCGGGTGTGTTAACCGGGCGGTCACACGCGAATTGCGAGGGGAAAAACCTAAAAGGGAAGGTAGAGGTAGAAGAGGAGAGAACCTAATGTAGCACGTTGCGGCGAGACAGAAAATCGAGGATTCTTACGCTCGCTGGACATGGCGTGAAACTACACGACATGTCCGCGAGAACCAGCGGAGGAATACGATCTAGTTACCAGCTTGTCTCTAAATGGGAGACATGGTACAATTTCTCCACGATAACTCGTGGATGTCTATGGTCTATGCTACTTCGCCATTAACTCACGCGTTGTATACACTTTAGGTTGACAGACGACATGGGTATCCATCGGCATGTCGTCTCTGGACGGGCCCCAAGTATGCGAGAATACGCGACTGGCTACAGTCTACGCTACTACGTCGGTTACGGCCGGGTCCCATGTACGCGATATTCTGCGGGCAACATGGGCTCATGTCGGCTATGGGAAGGCCCCGCCACCCATTCGTGTCTCGAAAGGAAAATGACATGCAAGACTTTGGCAGCTGATGACCTTCTTTCCTGATATTTTCACATTGAGGCGCCACATTTAACATAGTTGTCCAACTTGTTATTCTTTTTTCTAGAAGAGCATGTAGTTGTTTTTACACACGTGTATACTTCCATAGGAAAGTACAAGCTCCTTGACATAAGTTGTTGCTTCCCGATACGATCTAGGTAGGGTATTAGGCTCCAGTAGTTCATCGGAAAATAGCTTCATCCAATCATCGAAATTAGTGTTGGTGATCCGTGATATGACTTGTGATGAAGGAGCTTCATAATAAATGCAAACCTAGAGTGTTTACTTCCAAGGTAAAGTTTGCGCTTTGCTTCTTCCAACAACTTTGCAAACAATTTTTCATGTTTACCGTCTTCTTTGACATTAATAGCAATCTTCTCTGCAGTTAATGCATCTCCTGCTTGCTTAAGGTCTTGCAATATATCTGGAGCGTTGTGACCTCCATCATCATCTCCTTCACCATCTGTATACATGTTGTCATTGCCATCACCATTGTTACCACCATTGTTTTGATTGGGTGCATCTTCAATAATATCAGGATAAAGTGGCTCTTCATGGTTTATCCACTGAGTATATGTGTGCGACATCCCATCGATGAGTAAGTGGTGATAAATACACCCTACATGTAGCGTTTTCTGGTCCAGGCACTTACGACAGGGGCACGGAACCTTTGCATTCTCTCCATAACCCTCCTTAACAAACTCTTTCAGGCCATCCTTGTAACTCTTGTAGAGAGAGAGAGAGACAGAGTGTGCCCCATCGCTGACTCCGGCAAGCTTTTTCCGGCAGTAGGTGCGTGACTTATTCTCCAATTTTTGGTGATCTTCCTTCTCGTGTAGGTGCACGGTGCGACCCAATCTCACACATTTTATCGACGAACCTATGGGAGATGCAGCATCCACAGGCGCGCACGACGATGGTGGAGTGATGGATGAAATTGACTGTGAAATAATCGGCGACAAGGTTCTTCAACATTGGTAAGAATCCCCTTCACCGGAATATAATCGGCAGCGAGGATCTTCAGGAGCAGCATCTCGATGAATCAATAGGGTTTTTAGGAGATGCATATATAATACTAGTTATTAATCAAATCCGTAGTGTTTTCTCGATGATTGCTTCATCGAATCTCTTTAGTAAATTTAGGATCTACAAAAAATTATTGCAGATTTTGTTGGGTTGAAAGTTTGCTGATATTTTTATTGGTACAATTTATGCTAAGATATTGTTAATTACAATCTTCAGTATGTGCAAGAAGAACTGCAAATTAGTACTGTATGCACATCATTAGTTTTGTTTCTGTAGGATATCTATGTAGAACTTCAAACTAGTTGTATTTCTGCAGGATATGTACAAGTTTCAGTTAGCAGTATATATACTAGATAAAAGTACAATCAATATCATTAATATTCCTAACATGGGTAAAAATCCCATAATTTTCCTAGCTTGGGTAGTTTTGATATTTTGAATTACACTAGTTTTAGTGTTTAGATATGATATTAGTAACATCATATCATTTTTTTCTTGATCTTTTGTAAATTTTGTGTTTAGAAAAAAGGAATATGGCTCAAAACAAATGTGTGACATGTCAGCAGCAACCTTCCTGGTGTGGGAGAGGAAACCTAGAACATATGTTTATTTTATAATGAGGGTGAGATCACCGTTTCTCAAGAGGGATTTGTAAGTATTCTCAATTGCCATATACATGTGATTACTTTGATGTTGTTGATCTTATTTTAAATTTCCATATATATTGCTTTAGGTTCTGACCTTAAGGGCTTTTTATGTTTCACAATTTTATGTTGAGTATTCCTTGTTGTTTCGATGAGCTTATGCAACAATTCATTCTTGGTCCACCCCTGACCTAGATCCGTGCTCGGAGTGACCACCATGATAAAGACAAAACAATTGTTGAATGCTACTTCTATGTGTTGTATGATGGGATTTTTGGGAGGTGAGTAGCATTATGTGGGACATATTGGAGGGGATTGTGTGCAACTTATAACATTGAACAGAATGATGTGATCACATTCGTGTACGATAGATTAGACATGTGCTTCGTTGTTGAAGTGTCAAATGTTGATAATGTTGTCAAACTTTGGGTTCAATACCAAGGTATGTATTGAATTGTATGCATTGAATGGGTTTTTTCTTACACACACTAACTAGTTTCTTAATTTGTTTCTGAGACACAAACCTTCTTCAATTTCCTATGCATGATCAGGGTGTTATGAGACCCAAGATTGTTGCAAGGTGACAATAGAGAATTCTATATTTTTACACCCATGTAATATTAGTTGCTCTTAAATGAATTCCATATATTGGGCATTCTATATGGAGTTTGTAAAGGACATAGATCAAGATGAGGTCTTTGAGATCCCTCTGTTCTTGGTATACCGGGTTGCAAGATGAATATGATCTTAATCAGATGGTTAGGTAATCACTTTTTCCTATGCTTTCCCTTCTTATTTTGTATATTTATCATGGTGGCCAGTTAACTAAGATTTGTTATATATTTTTACTCAGGATAACCCTTTGAGATGTACAAGGGAACATGAAATCCCAAAGGTTTCACTCGTTTATGCATGAAGAATAACTGTGGTGGAGTCCATATAATCTTGGGACGATATTGCATATCGAAGGTATATGAGGATTACATTGAGTTGACTGCTGGCTAGCCTGAATTTTGTGATGAAAAAAGAATTTTCCTCGATAATCTGCTCGTCATCAAGGTCAAAGTGATGAGTCACTATATCAAGATTATTACTGAGGTGGTCACAGATCTGGCAGAGGAGTAGGACAATGATGAAGATGACAACGACGAGGAGGAGGAGGACGAATACAAGAGCGATGGCTCTATGCTATCGGTTGTAGCTCAGAACTGTTGAATAAATCATCAGAATGTAAATTTCAATAATCCATGAGAAGAATACATTTTGTGTTGTTATATGTCAAACTAGCAAATATGTTTTGTTCAAATCTCTTGTGTTGTATATGTAGTACCAACTTAATTATGTTTAATTATGAAATAGCAAATACAAAAGATTTCTCTCAATTTCTCGTATAGAAAATTCACAACTACTAATAATTCCATATTTTCGCAGGAACATGCGCCACTCATTCTTGAATCGCTGGTTATTCATTATTTCCACATAACCACATAACCATGGTGAGTTCTTGAAGCGCTAGTTATTCATTATTTCCATGTTTCCATGATCTCTGCAGTTATTCATTATTTCCCTTGCTCGTTCTTCTTCCATGATATCCACATAACCATGGTGAGTTCTTGAACCGCTGGTTATTCATTATTTCCATGTTTCCATGATCTCTGCAGTTATTCATTATTTCCCTTGCTCGTTCTTCTTCCTCGTGTGCTAGTTATAGAACTATCGATTCTCCTTCTTCCTCCCTCTTTCCATTCTTCCTCGCTCGTTTGACTCATTTCCATACATGCATGGAGGATGTGAAATGCACAACAAAGACCCACTTTGTTCGTGCCCATGGCACCACGACTTTGACGGTGGTGTACACAAGTGTTGAAGCAAATTTAGAGAAAACTCTCGCTAGGTATGAGCAATTTCTTTAGGAGGATAAATAAAAGTCCATGGGCCTAGACTTGGAGTACACCCATGAAAATAAGGGACAAATACCTTCACAATAATTTTTCATCGTGCAAACACCCTATGCGAGGAGGTTCTCGTTTACCACTTCTCCAGGTATGTAATTTAAATTTGAGATAACCTTGCATCCCTAGTTCCCTTAGATCCGTAAAACCCTATAATTGAAGAAGTAAACCAACTGAGAATCATTGTCAGGCTCTGGTCGAGTTCTTGTGTACAAAATTCACAAATTTCGCTAGTGTGGATATCACAAATGATACAACTATGCTTGCACGTGCATTGATAAAAATTCAACATGGATATAACATCAACATCCAAAACCTATACAAGAACAAACCATACCCAAACAAGGATGGAATGGGTGATCTGGCAGCGGAATCATCAATAGCTCTTGTGCGAAATTTAACAATTTGCATTGGCACGGCCACATATACTTGGACTATAAGATGATGAGCCAGGTGCGCCTAGAGTATGCAGCAAGAGAAGCCTAGATGGCATTCGTCTTGTACCATAGGCTCATTACCATGAAATATGGGATGGTTCAGAGGATTTTCACCATAGAGATATGCCCTAGTTGCATGAAAGCCTAGTAGATAAAGTAGGAGGATATAAGCGGTATCAGCAGGAGCAGGAATCTTGGAATGGTGGAGACAAAAAGCGGTGGAAGGGGAAGCAGGTCAGGGAAAACAACGAGTGGTGATAAATTATGTGTTTGAACTAGTTCATTTTATATTTTTTTGTACAATATGTTTGGGATGTTTAGTTCAGTTTGGGATGTAAGCTTTGGGATGTCTAGTTCAGTTTGGGATGTAAGCATTGGAATGTTCAATTTAGTTTGGGATGTTGGAAGGGGGAACATGGACGATCATGGAGCAGCGAGTCATGATCATTTGTAATTACATGTTTATTTTGTGTAGTATGTGTTCAGTTTCAGAGATCTCTCACGCTTTTCATTTCATAGATGATTTACTATATATGTGTTTTGATTATAGTTTGAACTAGTATATGTTCAGTTTAGTTTGTGATATTAGTTGTCATTATGTGTCTAGTTGTAGTTTCCACATGTGTCCATCTTGGGCTCAAACTTGGATTACCATGCTGCTACGACCTAAACTGACCAAAATAAGGATAAAAGTCCATTGTTCAACCCTCATGTGGATATATCTAGGGGTAGATTTACGGGGCCCATGGTCTAGGGTTTTGTTGAAAACTGAGCACCAGAGCATCGAATTCCCTCTAGATGATCTTCCATATGTGTCCCTAGAATAATATTTAAAGTCTGATGGGTTGTTGAGAGAAAGGAAATATCTAGGCCCATGGTGCGAGCACGTTCTCACATCCATGCAATTGATAACACCCTAGACATAGCGACTCCCACGCGACCGGCTAGGTTGATCAATCAGAGGGGCCCAAACTTTGGTATACCGGGTTGCCTTGTGCTAAACTAACAAAAGTAAGGATAAAAAGTCCATTGGTCAACCCTTGCGTGGTGAAATCTATGGGGGTAGATCTGTGGGCCCATGGTCTCTATATATACTGGGTTTCACTAAAAATCTAATCACTAGAGCCCCGTAATCCCTCAAGATCATTGCATGCGTCCCTAGAATATATACAAAAGTGTGGTGGGCTCTTGATATAGTAGGCAATATCTAGCGCCCGGTGGCGAGCATCTTGACGTCCATGGGATTGATAACACTTAAAACGGTTATTATCGGCCTCTTGTACTGCTTGAAACTAACTCCCAGCCAGAGGGGAATCCTTTGAGATATATTGGGCTCAAAATTGGACTACCATGTTTCTATGTCCTAAACAAACCAAAATGTCCATGGGTCAACCCTCATGTATGGAGAAATCTATGGGGGTAGACATGTGGGGCCCACGATCTCTATATACAGGGTTCTGCTAAAAACTGAAGCACTAAAGCCCTGGAATCCTTGCGCATCTCTGTCGATGTCCCTAGAATATGTTTAAAATTTTGGTGAGATCTTGACATAGGAAATATATATCCCCGAGGGGAGAGCTTGTTTCACGTACGTCCATGGGATCGATAACACTTAGAATGGTTATCCTCCTCCCACTCCCATGTGTCGGGTCAACTGGACGGGAATCCTTTTAGATATTGGGCTTAAACTTGGTCTTCCATGTTTTCATGTCCGAAAATAACCAAAATAAGGATAAAAATTCCATTGGTCAACCCTTGTATGGAAAATCTAGGGGGTAGATCTGCGGGCCCATTATGGCTTTATATAGGGTTTCATTGAAAACCTAAGCACCGATGCCCCGAAATCCCTCAATATCTTGGCATGTGTCCCTATAATAAGTACAAAAGTCTGGTGGGATATTGATATAGTAGGCAATATCTAACCACTAGGGATGAGCATGTTCACGCCCATGGGATCGATAACACTTAGAAAGGTTATTACCGTGCTTGGAACTTTCGTGTGTCAGGTGAATTGGAGGGGAATCCTTTGAGATATTGGGATCAAACTTGGTTTAACATGTTGCTATGACCTAAACATACCAAAATAAGTAAAAAAATCCATTGGTAAACACATGGAGAAATCTATAGGGGTAGATCTATGGGGCCCATGGTCTAGGGTTTCGATGAAAACCGAGCACCAGAGTTCTAGAATAATCCCGCCAGGTCTTGCATGTATCACTAGAATATGTAAAAAAGTGTGATGGGATGTTGAGATCGACAATATATATCTAGGTCGCGGGTTAAGCATGAGCAATTAGTCATGTGTTCTAGAAACTCCCGTGGAAGTACATCAGGTTAATCAGAGGGAATCTTTCGAGTTAATTGGCCTCAAAATTTCGTCTAACATTTCGTTATGATCTAAATTGACCAAAATAAGGATAAAGTTCCATTGTTCCACCCTCATGTGGGGGAGTAGATCTACGAGCCGCATTGTTTAGGTTTTTGTTGAAAACCGAGCACCGAAGCACCGAAATCCCTCTAGATGATTTAGCATATGTGTCCCTAGAATGATATGTACAAAACTGTGAAGGGTTGTTGAGATATGGGCATGCAATATCTAGGACCGTGGTGCGAGCATGTTCTCAATCCATCGTAGACTTAGAGACTCCCACGCATCGGTGGGGTGATAAATCGGAGGGGGCTCAAACTTTCGTCTACCAGGTTGCCATGTACTAAACTAACCAATATAAGAATAAAAGTACCATTGGCAACTCTCGTGTGAAGAAATCTAGGGGTAGATCTGCGGGCCAACGGTATCTCTATATACAAGGGTTCGCTAAAAACCGAAGAACTAGAGCCCCGGAAATTCCTCCAGATCTTGGTCTATGTCCCTAGAATATGTACAAAAGCATGGTGGTATCTTGAGGTAGGCAATATCTAGCCCCCCCCCGAGTTCAGCATGTTCATGTACATGGGATCGATGACACTTAGAACACGGTTATCCTCCACGTAGCGCTAAAACTCCCATGTGTTAGGTCAACCAGAGGGGAATCCTTGGAGATATTGGGTTGGAATTTGGTTTACCATGTTGCTAAAACCTAAAATAAACAAAATAAGAAATTAAAGTACATTCTCAACCCTCACCCTCACATGGAAAAATATATAGGGGTGGATCCCTGGGGCCTACGGTCTAGAGTTTCAGCGAAAATCGAGCATAGGAGTGTCAGAATCCCTCTAGATGATCTTGCATGTGTCCCTAGAATTAATGTGCACAAAAGTGTGATGGGTTGTTGATACATAGGAAATCTCTTGGCCCTCGGTGCGAGCATGTTCTCACATCGAACAATGCATCTGATCGATACCATCGGTACCCTAGCTAGACTTTTAGCGACTCGCGCGTCTTGTTGATCAATCAAAGGGAATCTTTGAGATCTTGGGATCCAACTTTGGTCTACCATGTTTATATGTGCTAATTAAAGTAACCAAAATAAGGATAAAAGTCCATTGGTCAACCCTCGTGTGGTGAAATATTGGGGGGTAGATCTGCGGGCCCACGGTCTCACTATATACAAGGTTTCGTTGAAAATGAATGAATCGGAGCCCCGAAAATACCTCCAGATCTTTGTCTGTATCCCTGTAATATGTACAAAAGCAAGGTGGGATCTTTAGATAGGAGATATCTAGCCCCCTCAAGGTGAGCATGTTTATGTCCATGGGATCAATAACACTTAGAACGTGGTAGCTATGTGGGCCTATGTTCTAGGGGTTTGTTGAAAACCGACCATAGGAGCGTTGGAATCACTCTTGCTGATGTTGCATGTGTCCCTAGAATTGTAATGTACAAAAGTTTGATGGGTTGTTAAGAGATAGGTAATATATAGGACCTTGGTGCGAGCATGTTGTCACATCGAACCATGCATGAGATCGATAACACCGGTACCCTAGCTAGACTTTTAGGAACTCCCGTGTCAGGTTGATCAGTTAGAGGGAAACTTTGAGATCTTCGACCTTGGTACTAATTAAACTAACCAAAATAAGTATAAAAGTCCATTGGTTAACCCTCGTGTTGAGAAATCTTTTTGGGTAGATATGCGGGACCACGGTCTCCATATATAGGGGTTTTGCTGAAAGCCGAAGCACCGGACCCACGGAATCCCTCTAGATCTTTGGATGTGTCCTAATATATGTACGAAGGTGTGATGGGATATTTATATAGGCAATATCTAGCCTCTGGGGCGAGCACGTTAACATCCATGCGATCAATTCAGACTTGGAACGGACTCATAGCGCTTGAACTCCCGTGTGTCTGGTCTCAACCGGAGGGGGTCCTTGGGATCAAACTTTGGTATACCACGTTGCTATGACTTAATGCAACCAACAGAAGGATAAAAGTCCATTGGTCAACCCTCGCGTGGAGAAATATAGGGGGTAGATCTGTGGGGCAGTTCTAGGGTTTCCATGAAAACCAATCGTTGGAATCTTGCCAGATCTTGGATGTGTCCCTAGAATATGTACGAAAGTGTGATGAGATGTTGAGATAGACCATATCTAGGCCCCGAATGTGAGATTGTTCGCCTCACACATTGACATGTGATGATTGATGAATGGCTATGCATGATCAATTATTCATGCACTAGAAACTCCCGTGTCAGGTCAATCATAGAGAATCCTTTGAGATCTTAGGCTCAAACTTTGGTCTACCATCTTGCTATATCCTAAAATAACCAATATAAGGATAAAATTTCATTAGTCATCTCTCGAGTATAGAAATCTAGGGGGGTAGATCTGTGGGCCCATGGTCTATATATAGGGGTTTCGTTGAAACCCGAATTAGCACTAGAGCCCCGTAATCCCTCCAAATCATTGCTTGTGTCCCTAGAATATGTACAAAAGTGAGGTGGAATCTTCAGATAGGTAATATATCTAGCCCCTGGGTGCAATCATGTTCATGTGCATTTGATCGATAACACTTAGAACGGTTATATGCCCCGTAGAGATTGAACCATATTATGTCAGGTCCACTTGAGGGGAATACTTTGAGATCTTAGGATCAAACTTGGTGTACCACGTTGCTGTGACCTAAACTACCAAAAATAAGGATAAAAGTTCATTGGTCAACCCTCTCATGGAGAAATCTAGGTGGTAGGTCTGTGGGGCCCACGGTTTAGTCTCAATAAAAACTGAGAACCTAGAGCACCGGAATCCTGCCACATCTTGCATGTGTCCCAAGAATATGTATGATGGGTTGTTGAGATTTAGGAAATATCTAGGCACCCATTGTGCGATCTTGTGTTCTCACATATGCATCCATGCTATTGGTTTATAATATGCAAAGTAGACATAGCAACTCCTACATCGAGTTGATCAATCGAAGGGAATCCTTTGATATCTTAGGCTCAAACTTTTGTCTACCGTGTTACTATATGTCTTATAAAATAACGCAAAATAAGGATCTAATTCCTTTGGATAACCCTTGTGTGGAGGAATCTAGAGGGGGATAGATCTCAGGGCCCACGCTCTTTCTCTCTATATATAGGGTTTCGGTGAAACAGAAGCACCGGAGCCCCGAAATCCCACTAGATCTTGCATGTTACCCTAGTATATGTACAAAAGTGTGGTGGGATCTCGAGATAAGCAATATATATCCCCCTTGGGAGAGCATGTCCATGTGATCGATATAACTTAGAATGGTTATCCACCTCGTAGCTCTTGAAACGCCGTGTGTTGGGTCAACTAGAGGGGAATCCCTTGAGATCCTGGGCTCAAACTTGGTCAGTTCTTTATCTGGCACTATATGTGAAACTGCATGTCACGCTAGGGGATGATCAGTTATCTAACTGGCACTATTTCAATCCTAGCACTTTTATACTATTTATGCTAGGGATACATATGAAAATGAAATTTTATACGGATTATGTCGCTCTCGTATGCCATTTCGAGAAAAACCCTAGACACTGGCCCCAATAGATCTACCTGTTGAACCAGATTTTAACAATCACTTTTACTGCATTTTGTATCTTATCTAAATCTAAATACATTATCCAAAACAATTTTTACCTATCTTTATATCTTTATACAATATATTATGTTACAAATCGGAATATAAATCAGTAGTCCACATTATTGCTTTTTCAAGATTTATTTGTCAATAATTTATAGTTTTCATTACCAGGCCCTTTTAGTGAAGACTTTTCATACATGGTTAATTTTTTATACCCTCCATCATGCATCTGATAACCACGACATCACCTAGATTTCCAGGTCTGGTCCTCCTAGCCACACAAAATTTGGCACCAAAAACGGGAGAGTTTTCACACAAATGAAAAATCCCCGTAGTGCAAATACCTTTAAGCCCACCTGCACAGCACCACCGAAGCATTCTCTCAAAGGTCATTTATGTAATCTATTTGAAACAATTTTTATCCCTTTGCCTAATTGAGGCAGATCTAATTTTATAAATTTCCCACTTCACTCACTATCATCCTCTCCCTTCTCCACTCACCCTCGCAATCATCTCTCTCCCTAATCCCCTCGCCACCATCCGCCCTCTACCTTTCCTCCCCTCGTTAATGTCTATCCATCCAGTAGTAACCTCTCTACCCCTAGGCCAAACCCTAGCCTCTCCTCACCATATTGGTTTTCAACCACACCATTGACCTTGCAGGTTGTCAACCTTGCTGACAGCCCACTAACCTTGTCTACCCCCTCATTGTACACTTCACTGACAAAGTCGGCAAACTCACCATCCACCTCATTGTCCATCACGCCGACAAAATACAACACCACACTCACAAGGCATGTATACCTCGTCGTCCACCTCGTCACCCACCATGTCGACGAGGTGTGCTACCTCACTGTCAGACTCAATGCCATGCGCCAAGGGTCACTACAAGAAATGCGGTATCAAAAAGACCAACAACCTGCAGGCAAGGAGACACGCTCATGCTTGTTTACTTTGCCTTTGAAAGGATGCTCATCATCCTGTTCATGCCACCAGTTTGCCTGTTTTGGTGCAGTTAATCTCTCTTATTTATTTTTCCTATGAAATTGCTTGTGATTTTACAAGGCTTGTGACCAGGTTTGCATTATCATGTCCATTGCATTAGTTTGACTACTTCATGATATGTCTGATTATCACAGTATAATTTTTTCAAAGTTTTCTACTTTACATGATGATTACTATTGAACAATAAACAACATAGGTTATATTTTGTTTATTTCATATTTAATTGCATGATATATGCTTAGCCTACTTATATTTAATTGTCGTTCCATGCTTATTATTACAACCAGTTGATTAGTGAAATTCATAGTATTTGGCTTCTGATTGGTTTACATAAAGATAAACTTTGCATTATCTTGGTTATTCCATTGGTTTGGCTGCTTCATGTTATCTCTTTTGATAAGAGTATAAATTGCTCATAGTGGATTGTATTACATGATGATTACTATAGAACAATCAACATCATAAGTTATATTTTTTTAATTCCATGATAGTTTCTTATGTACTTATGTTTTGTTGTGCTGATCTTGATTAACTACATATATACTATTTCGGCTTATGATTTGTTTGCGTGTGATAAAGTTTGCATTATATTGCTTTTTTGCATTAGATAGGTTGCTACACAATATGTCCTATGATCACAGTATAAAATACTCATACTGAGTTGTTACATGATGAGTTATATGGAACAATCAGTACTGTAGGTTATATTTTGTTTAATTGTATTATTGATGCTTATCCTGCTTATGTTTTACCATGATCCTACATTTCCCTACCTATGTTTAATTGTCCCGGACTTCTTATTATTCCAATAAATTGTTGAATTGTCCATCGTGTATATACTATTCAGCTTATTATCATTTCTGAGTGTGACGAAGGTTTCATCATCTTGTTTGTTGCATTATTTCGGCTACTTCATCATATGTCTTATGATCAGAGTAAAAACTGTCCAAATTGGACGATTTTACATGATGATTACTATATAACATACCTTATATTTTGTTTAATTACCTCTTTAGCTACATGGTATATTATTATCCTGCGCTGCTTATTGTTGCAACCAATTGGTGAATTGTCCAGCTTGTATACAATTTGGCTTATGGTCAGTTTTATGTGTGGTAAATGTTGCATGATCCTGTATGTCACATTTCATTGGCTACTTCATCGTAAGTCGTATGATATGAGATTCATAGTATAAGTTGCTCATAGTGGATTGTTGTACATTCTGATTAGAATAGAACAATCAACACAATAGGCTATATTTTTGTAGCTTACTTGGAATTGTTTATTCATGATAGAACCACCATTGCATCCCATATAAGAAAGACGAGTAAAAGCACCACAAGAATGCGTGGATGCAACTAATGGGTGTTAGGCCCCTTATTTATGCATTCCCCAGTGAATTCTCCCCTAAAAAGAGCAAAGGTGAAGGCTCTGGATCTGAGTATTATCCTGAAGGGGAGGAAAATGAGCTGCAGGTTGTCCCCTTACTTGCCTACTCATCTTTTGTGTCATTATTTTTTAATAGAACTTTCCATATATCTTATGCTTTTTATTATCCCAAATTGACTACCTTTGAATTATGTAGATTGAGGAGAGGAAATACAAGAATACACCTACCATCATGAAAAGGATGGCTATGTGTGGTGGATCAGCTGCTCGGAATCGTGTCTTGTCTCGTGTAGCTACTTGGATGGAAAGTCCGATACATGCCAGGTCCATGGGGAATCCTCTAGAAGTACTTCCACTTCCAAGATCTCCATGACACCCACCAAGATCGCGAAGTGTTGCAATCCATGGTGTTCATGGAGAAACACTCCATGGCAAGAAGATAGCAATCCAAGGTCACAAGAAACTCAGAGTCCTACAGATCCTGATGTTCATGGAGAGGAGGTAACATCCCAAGGTGAGACAACAACACTCCATGGAAAGAAGATAGCAATCCAAGACGAGAAGGCAGCTGGGCCAAGCAAGGAACCAACTCCCCAAGGAAAGCAAATTATATCGTGTGAATGACACTTATTATATTGGAGATTAGTAACTCCACATTATATGTTTATAGATGATTTTGGCCATAATCCATCCAAAGACACTATTACACATGATGATCCTCAGATTGTGTTGAAGGAAAAAACATGGGGAAGCATCTTGAGAAGATGTCTAAAGTAGAAAAGCTTCCATTTGTCATTCCTCTAGGAAGAACTAAACCAGAGTCACCAAATATTGCTTCCAAGTTTGCCACTGGGTTTTGAAAAATAGTCAGGACTAGTATGCCTATCTTCCCCCACTAGAAAGAGTACAAGGAGAGGACGGATCTTAGACTAGAGTTGTACAACAGAGTTTCCGTATGTCTTGTGACTCAACTGTCCCTTTTCTTTTCATTATTGTTCAAAAGGTTGATGCAACATGTTTATTTCATCATAAGTTTATCATGGGTGCATCATGACCAGAGGTACAGGTCGCTTGCAACCTACACTTAATGAGGAACGCAAGAATTCAAAGGCATATTCTAAAGAATAAGTTTTTTGACCCCTTCACACTCAACGAAGTAACAACGATATCTCCTATCGAACACATGAACAATGTGGAGTGGTGCAACCTTGTTGATTCTTGGACTGACCCAAAGAACCAGGTCAAGTCTTGTTTACTCAACTTTCCCTCTATTTGTGTTTATCTAGGATTGCATATTATATTTTATGATCTCTATTTGTGTAGGCATGTTGATTAATAAACAAGCTTAGCAGGAATAAACAACCTTATCGCAGAGATGTGTTTTTCTATTACAGTCTGGGCTTCTCTCATCACAGTGTAAAAAAAGCAACATTACATCCTCAGAATACTTTCCATCTTTGTCATCATCCTAAATTTCAATGCCATATTTGTATTTCAAATGAGTACGATGTTCTGGTAATTTTCTGCATGTTTTCTAATGTTTGATTCTATTCGTAAAACTCATAGGCAACCATGGAAATAAAGATGGTGCATTATGCTACATAATATGTCACTGAGGCTCAACAACCTCCTTCCACCAACGTTGTGCACTATGTGTTGTCGCAAGACATCAGTATCCATTCTTGAAGACCAACCAACACTCTCCTTTAAGCGCAACTCGGAGGTGAGAGAGCAAGGAATGTGATACTGCAGAGTTCCATTGTGGGTTTGCGGACGGAGAACCCAGATGGTGAGGCACAAGCCCTAAAGGAAGTGCAGGCAGTCTGTAAGAAAATATACTAGGTCCATCTTTGTCATTTTTTACATTTCAATACCCTGTTCATCCATGAAATGTATATGATGTGCTTGTAATTTGCTTACTACTTTTCTAATGTTTTTTTCTAGAACTATTAGGCACTCATTAAAAGCATGGTGGTGCCATATACTGAAGAATATGTCATTGAGGATCAACCTATTGCTTCCACTAATGAAATCATCTATCCTTTAATACCAAGCAACTCTCTCCTTGACGTGCAACTTGGGGCAGAGAGAGTAGTGACTGACGCACTATGCATTAACATCGTGGAATTGCTGTAGGAGAGATAAGTAGAGAAACAGAAGTTTGTTAAAGACATCTAAGAAGTGAGTAAAACACAATACAATGGAAATGCATTACTTATGGAGGTTGTTAGGATCTCTTGTCTAGGTACGTGAAATGGTGGTGAATATGTGAAAACTTCCG
Source organism: Avena insularis (assembly GCA_023614405.1). Classification (NCBI taxonomy): domain Eukaryota; kingdom Viridiplantae; phylum Streptophyta; class Magnoliopsida; order Poales; family Poaceae; genus Avena; species Avena insularis. Next base: position 227,037,183 of record CM042696.1, on the reverse strand, counting down.
AGTGAATGTTTGTTAGGATATTGGCGAAGAAACTAATATTGAACTTGTGGAAAACTATTTATGTGAATTTTATGTCGCCTGAAACATTTGTCCTGTAATTTCTGTCATTTGATCTGGACCGTGCAATCTAGTGATATCACCAACACACATCCTCGACGTAAAAAAACGTCATGATTGTTTACTTGGCGAAAATATTTATGTCACAGATAGACGATGATGTGCCATGCTTTCATAGGTCAACGACCTTGACTAAACAGAAACTTCAAGGCAAACAAAGACATCATCTCTTCTGCCCTGACAAAAAGAGCCCATCATGTGTAGGATATACACATCTAGCTCTGATGGGTCCACTTGTTGTTATCAAGATGAACCACGTGTCTTCGTCCTATTGGTCCATGTGTTGCCCTAATATTTGTTCACGTGTAAGCATGCCAGATTCATGCCATGACGAAAACAAAATTCATCACGACACATGTGACATCAGGAATGGGGTGGATGATATAAGAAATGGAATGCATGACAAAAACAAGTAGCGGTAACGTAATCTATCCATAATAAAAAACATCTTGATGTTGATGACATCATAGACGTCCAACATGACATAAGTAGATGTCTCTAACAACTTATTGCTACATGTCCTATAACACATAGTTGAAAGAAGTACCCATATGTGTTTCCAGTGTCACCCGGGTAGGATAGTTTGTGGTTGTTGTCACTCCACCACATCATACTTCCCCCTTTTACCCCCTGATAAAGGATGCTTTTCAACACCACTATCACTCAATGTTTATGTCGTATGTCTCTTAGCCACCCATTACCCACATAAATCATACTCCTAAAGGCAAATATATCATAAGCACTAATGCAATGATTTATAAATATATGTTCATCCGCATCTCTCCCAACTACCAACACTTATCATTGTCAAACACCTCATGACATTGGTAAACAAGGAATTAAGCATAGATAAATCATTACATGTATGATAGTTGTATACCAAAGTATGACAAACCATAAAGTCTCAACACAATGGTAAATGCATAACAAGTATCATCTCATACCACATATACACCATAGGAATTAGATAGATAGTTCCATAATCATGCAAGGCACATCATATGGACTTCAACCATCATCATACATATAGAGATTGGATCAAGTTACCACCACAAAACCATAGTACATGGGGTGAACTACTCCCCTTCATGATGAAGATGATGGTGGAGGAATTAGGGAAGGAGGAGAGGTGACCGGACATGATTCCAGCAGCGGTTAACCCTCCCATTCTCTATGGGCGAACTTCTGACTCTATTTTTGTTGTTTTATATCTCTGCCTCCCTCCATCACGAGATCACTTCAAAGACCCTTTTTATATAAGGTTTTAGGTCAAAACAAAGTCGGTGGAGAGAAGGTGGATGACATCGTATTTCTGATGCTCCAGATGGACAAGGTGGCACGATCCAACATTCTTACTATTCCCCCCTAGGCCCTTTTGGGCCTCATGTGGTCTCTCATGAGGTCCAAGTGCTCCGGGTGCTTCTCCCAATGAAAAATGTTCTAGAAAAAAATCCATGTCTTTGAAACTTAAAAATACACAAAACTTGGTTTTCTTATCCTCCAGGGTTATAAACAAAATAAAGGGGATCATTGGTAAATACCCATAAATCAATGCAATGAATGTTTATAATAGTAAGTAATATTCAAATATGTTGGAATAACTAACAAAAAATACAAATTTCATGTATGCATTTGAATGCATCAACATTCCCAAGCTTAATTTATGCTTGTTCTTGATCATAGAAGTGATAATATAATGTTTGAATGACATTTATTTCATGAATGTAAAGCAATAAGCAAATCTTGCAAAGGAATAAACGCACAAAGTAATATGGACATTTAAATAAACTTGAGTGCATATGCAAGGTGTGTATGTGTAACATAAGAGAGCTTATGAAAAAGGAATTGTTCCTAAGTTGATCTTTAAAATAGAATTTTGACTCATAAGGAAGTGATAGGTATGCATATCAAACATGTGTAAGTATCTATATTACAAACTTCATCACTTAAGGGCATTCTTTAGTTCATAGTACATCACAAGAACTGGTTCCATTACCCTTATCATAAGCATATATTACTTTGGCACTTTTTTCTTATTTTATTTTCGCTTTCGAACATTGGAACTATTCGAACTTGGAATGTTTGAAACTTTGGAACTTTCTCATTGCGCTTTTATCACCACTTTCTCACCATACTATTTTCCATCCTTGTTTTGGAGGGTTTATACCCTCATATTTTGTGTGCAATATTTTATTCTAACCTACAAGGGTTGTGTCATTGGATTGAAGATCCTCGGGGCATGAAAAGATGTGGGGTCTGAAACATACAGACGTTCAGGATGGTGAGAACACAAGCTTACAAAGATTCGAATCTGCCTACAATGGATGGATCCTACTCCTGCTAGAAATGCAGTAATACGGCAGAGCCAAAAGTACATATTACAAGAGATGGTTCTCCTGTGCGAGTATAGGTTTTGGTGATTGGTGCCCTAAAGGCCGATCCCTAGGACGGCTTATATAGTCATCCAGTCCTATGGTTACTATAGAGTCCTATTCGGCTACGATACAGAGTCATTTACATAGTACTTCTTGGACTACAGGTATTCCTACAGGCCTAAGTAGGTAAGTCTTCTGGGCCTTTCCGTAGCCAGATGGGCTTCAACCTTCTCTCCTTGACTAGGCTGCCTGTGAAGCATAGATTTAACCCAAAGTGGGCCACCCTGGTCAGCGAGTCATGATGGGTATACCCGGAAAGTATATCCCCAATGGTAGCCCCTAGAAGCCTCCAAGAAGCAAAGTCGGATTTCATCGTCTAGCTAAATTCTTCTTCGGCTGTAGAATCTTGAATGGTTCCTGAAACTCCAAAACAAAAAGTAGTGTTGTCACTGACAAATATACTATTAGTGTGACCATTGGCGGGTCAATGCGGCGAACTGAGGCGCTGTTCAATGCATGTGCATAAATCAAGGCGGTGTATCATTCGCGGGGAAGTTGCTCTACCCATTCCGCGACGCGTGGCATAATGTTCACGTGTTTACACTAATCTTGGTGTAGATTAGGTTATAAGGGGTAAACCCTCCTCATTTTTCATCCACCTGTGCCCTTGTCTTCCTTCTCCCCGAGAAAAACATGTGCCCCCATCTTCCCTTCTCTCTGCCCCCAATCCCAACAACGCCGCCCACCCAAGGTCATTCCTATGAAAAGATGGTTGAGGTATGAAGCTCTGTCAGCGCGAAGTCAACGGAGGTGGCAGAGGATAATAAATATCGCAAGGTCTAGATACCCTGCATAATCAGTCACACGTTCGGTGTGCCGACCACTCCCGATCCCTTGCTCCAGCCAGGCACGGAAGTAGCAGATCAGCGGGAACTCCAACAGCGCTATACCATGTTAGTGGTGGTAGAGGGGAAGTTTTAAGCAGGGCTTCGCTGATCACCTTTTTTAGTGGCAATGGACAAGGCAAGCAAGGAGGAGAAGATGCCAACCTTGGGGCATATGCCAAAGCTTGTGATAGAGTGTCTAGAGAGTAGGAGGAGGTCACCTCCTTTTGTAGGCGCCATGGGGATTCCCCCTCCCCTCCACTCATTCAATCTCCATTAAAGCACTTTAATTCCCTTAAAGGTCTATCCATTATAGAAATTTAATTCCCTTAAAGATCTTTCCGTTAAAGCACTTCAATTCCCATAAAGGTCTTTCCATTAAAGCACTTTAATTCCGTTTAAATGCAACTCAATTTAAAGAAAACTTCATTTAATGAGTACTTCATTAAATTAACACATTAAAATTTTGATCTTTTTGTTTGTTTCGATACCCTCGAACTATTTCGGCAGATTCAGTAGACCAATTTTCTGTAGGAGAATTTTTTTTGTCATGTCCATTAACTTCCCATGTGTTTCCTATCCACTCAAACGCATCCGTTAACCTTAAGTGTGTCTCCCTATGGGTTCGAGAACTATGTAGACATGATCGAGACTTTCTCCAATGAATAATCATTAGTGGGACATGGAGATCCATAATGACCCCCACTAGTTCCACGAATATCAGATTATCGTCTGAACCTCTTTCTCTCCAATCAAATTCCTCTTGTCTCGCGATATATTACTTGTCCGTGATTCGATCACTCGGTATCATCTATACCTTTTTTAATCCCGTTCCCGACAAGTCCTCTTTTTATCGTTCCTGTGATATGACATTCTAGTGATCAAATCACTTGCTTGCAAGGCTATGTCAATGTGATATTACGGAGAGGGCCTTGAGTATATCTCTCTGTCATCTGGATGGACCAATCCCAATCTTGATCCACGAGCCTCAACTGACACATTCCAAATACCTGACGACACCTTTATAATCACCCTGTTATGGTGTGAGTTTGATGTAATCAAAGTACTCTTCCGGTGAAAGTCATTGACGTGATCTGATGGTCTAAGGACATTGAGTTACTACAAATGCGATAGCAATTTCAACTTGATGATGTTATCGTATTGCTACATCTACTGCGGGTGACTGCTCATGATATCATTCTCTAATGATATGACCCTATTATTAACAACATCCAATGTTCATGACAAGGAAACCTTTGATCATCTCTTGATCAACAAGATAGTATAAAAAGAGGATTTACAAGGAACCTTATGTTTCTATAATTCACACATGTATTAATGTTTCCTTATTAATACAATTGTAGCATGAAAATAAACATCTGTTGTAAACCTGTAATAGCATAATAACCACTTATTATTGCCTATCGGGCATATTCCTTTCAGTCTCCCACTTGCACTAGAGTCAATAATCTAGTTTACAGTCATGAATCTAACACCCATATATTTATGGTGCTGATCATGTTTTTCCCTTGGGAGATCTTTCGTCAAAGGGTCTGCAACATTCCATCCATATATACTTTGAAAATCTCTACATCGCCATCCTGAACATATTCCTAGATGGAGTGAAAACGACGCTTTATATTCTTGGAATTGTTGTGAGACCTTGGTTCTTTAGCATTGACTATGGCACCATTGTTGTCACAATAGATCACCATAGAATCCAAAGCACTTGGAAACACACCCAGTTCAGAAATGAACTCCTTCATCCAAACTACTTCCACCACTGCTTCCGAAGCAAAGATATATTCCGCCTCCATTATAGATCTTGCAATCACTGGTTGCTTGGAGCTCCTCCAACTCACTGTTGCACCATTCATCAAAAATGCATATCCGGATTGTGACTTAGAGTCATCTAGATCGGTGTCGAAGCTAGCATCAACGTAACACCTTGCGACGAGATCTTCTTCACCTCCATGTACGAGAAGCATGTATTTAGTCCTTCTTAAGTACTTAAAGACATCCTTGACTGCCTTCCAGTGTTCTGAACCTGGATCAGATTGGTACCTGCTAGTCAAACTAACAGCATGTGCCACATCTGGCCTTGTACATAGCATACATAATAGAACCTATGACTGAGGCATAGGGACATGGTCCATTATTTCTCTATCTGTTGCTGTCGATGGACTTTGAGTCTTACTCAAAAATGTTCCTTGCAACATCAGCAAGAACCTCTTCTTACTTCTGTCCATTTTGAACTTCTTCAAAATCTTGTCAAGGTATGTACTCTGTGACAATCCTATTAAGCGTCTTGATCTATACCTATAGATCTTGATGCCTAATATGTATGCAGCTTCACCAACATCTTTCATCGAAAACTTACTTTTTAAGTAATCGTTTACGCTTGTCATAAGTTCTATGTCATTTCCAATGAAGAATATGTCATCCACATACAAGATTAGAAATACAATAGAGATCCCACTCACTTTCTTGCAAATACAAGCCTCTCCGATGGTTTGGACAAATTCAAAACCTTTGATTACTTCATAAAATCAGAAATTCCAACATTGGGATGCTTGCTTCAGTCCATAAATAGATCGCTGAAGTTTGCATACCTTGTTAGCATCCTTAGGATCGACAAAACCTTTTGGTCGTATCATATACAACCCTTCCTTAATGTTTCCATGAAGGAAGGATGTCTTGACATCCATCTTCCATATTTCATAATAGAAAAATGCGGTAATAACATAATCCTAACAGACTTTAGCATCACTACTAGTGAGAAAGTCTCATCGTAGTCAACTCCTTGAATTTGTCGGAACCCTTGTGCGACAAGTCAGGCTTTATAGACGTTCACATTACCGTCACCGTCTATTTTTTTTGAAATCCATTCATTCTCAATGGCCTTTCGGTCGTCAACTAAGTCTACCAAAGTCCAAACTTGGTTATTGATGGCTCTGATTTTTGATATCTTCCACTGCGTTTAAACGTTGTTTTTGGTCATGGGAGAATTGTATTTTATTTAGAATTGTGATTTGTATATTTTGTTTCTTCGTATCTTGTCTCGATCTGTGGACTTGTAGGTACCCAAGACCCCATAGATTGATAAAGGCTTGAGGTGAGATATTTGGCTAGCGGCAATCTCATAGGAACCTTAGTGACTGAAAGGGTAGTACGGTCTTCTCTTAGCGCCCCATTTGAGATCAACAACAACATCACCACTTAAAGCTTTGATTTGTGTATTGCACTTAACAATAATTTGTAACCCGTGGCTTCGGTGTACTCTCGGTTGGATTAAAAGTGTATTTTTATGCCCGCTACATCACGGGGGCTCTAGAATATTAGGATGTGTTTCCCACAAGACATTATCTCGATACAAACATTATACATGACTATGCTTATTATTATCTTCTATCCCATTTGATGTGCAGCTGCAGGTGGATCTTCAACCCTGGCCTATCTCCATCAATTGATTCAAACCCGTTATATAGTAAACTAGATTGGCCCGGTCAACTAAGGTAAAACAAACAAACAAAGTCTTGTAGACGTGTCCTTTTTTATTACCTTTTCGTAGTGCTTTCTGAGGTTCGACTAAGGAAAAAGCTATTATACTACATCCGTGAATCCGGATCAAAGGTATCAACCCTTTTTTCTGGCGTCATTACCGGGAAGCAATTTCGCTATCCTGGTGAGGTTATTAGAGACTTTCTTTTTAGTTTTATTGTTAGTCATAGTTGAATTCTTGTTATTAATTTCCTTTCTTGTTCTCTATTTGAAAACCCAAAAAAATTAGTTACTTGTTATTTGTTTTCATTACTTAACAAATTACCAAAAAGATAAGAGTCATGGCTCAAATGAGATTTGTTTTCATTACTTAACAAATTACCAAAAAGATAAGAGTCATGGCTCAAAGAGTCATAGTATGCTACTCCCACTGATGATTTTATTCTTGGACCCATCACTCAGCCAGCAGTTGATGTGGAAACATATGTGATAAAGCTTAACATTTTAAGTTTGGTTCAACAAAACCAATTTGGGGGTTCATCCACTAAATATTCAGGATTGCACTTAAATACTTTTACTGAAATTTGTGCCATGATGTGTATTAAGGATGTAGATCCATATGCTATTAAGCTAAGATTGATTCCTTTCTCTCTTAGAGGAAAGGCCAAAGATTGGTTGCTAGCTTTACCAAAGGGCATTATTAAATGTTGGGAGGAATGTACTGATTTGTTTATGACTAAAATTTTCCCCCCAACTAAGATCCAACATTACAAGTTTTAGACAAGAAGACCGTGAGCCACTAGCGCTTTGGTGGGAAAGGATGAAAGAAGCTATAGTGAACTGTCCTAATCATGGGATGGAAGAGCGGCTTATATTACATTTATTTTATAATGGTCTTAACCCAATGTCTAAGTCTACGCTATATACTGCAGTAGGAGGAACGATCATGGGAAAGCATGTCGGTGTTGCAAAGAAGTTACTTGATGATATGCAAGATAACCATGCCCAATGGCATGTGGAAAGAACCTCGAAGAGAGTAAGTTCAATTACCGAGGTAAACAATGAGGAGCTTACATCTAAGGTAGATGAGTTGCTTAACATAGTAAAGGGTAAGCAAGATACCCAAGTTAATGCTATCGTTACCGATGTTAATGATGTTAATTTTATAGCTCACACTCCTTTTAATCCTTCATGGAAAATAATTATGCTTCTAATGTTAAAAAATGTCATGCTAATCCTGCAGGAGCTCCTTATAATAATTATGATAATACTAATGGAGCAAATCATGGAAATCTCCCGTTTGAGCAAACCGTTAGAACATTTATACGAGCCCAAACCAAGAAAAATAATATGCTTATTAAGATTACGGATAACCATGAAAGTAGTATATAAAGATTATCTAACCAGTTCGTTGCAATTAGAAATGATGTGAAGGCTCTACAGGAAAGAACAAAGACCGTAGAGGCTTGATATGTCCAAAACGTATCTACTTTCCCGAAGACTTTTTCCATTGTTTCTTCTCTAATTTGTGTGATTTCGATACAACTAATGTGGACTAACGTTGTTTGCAGTAGAATTGCTTTGGTGTCTCTTTTTTGTGCAGGAAATCAACTTTCAGGAAAAATCCTGGAATATTACAATACTCCTATTTCACCAGAAGACTCACGGAGCCAGAAGACGAGACGAAGAGAGGCCACGACGGTCCCACACCACTTGGCCATGCGGGCCAGGCTAGGTCGCGCCAAGGACTCCGTCATGACCTCTCCCTTCGCCTATATAAGCCCTCTGGCCTAAAAACAGAGGGGGGTTCGACGTTTTTCTAGATAGAGTTCCATTGCGCCGCCACCACCATAAACCGCGATTCGGAACCAGAAACTCCGTTCTGGCACCCTGCCTCAGATTGTTAGGGCATGGTGCCTAGTATCTATTGTTAGTGCTTTTTGACATTGTTGCAACTTGTTATGCTTAATGCTTGTCACTAGGGCCCGAGTGCCATGATTTCAGATCTAACATGTTATTGATTCATGAGGATATTATTGTTTATGATCTTACCTGCATGATGTATACACATATTGTTCTCGGGAACCCGAAGCCCTGAAGTGACAGAAATCGGGAAAACTGGAGGGGATGACTATGATATGAGGATCACATGTGTTCATGGAGTGTTAATGCTTTGCTCCGGTGCTCTATTAAAAGGAGGATGTTAATTGCCAGTAGATTCCCTTGAGGCCCCGCTGCAACGGGCTGGCAGGATAAAAGATGTTGCGCAAGTTCTCATTGCGAGCACGTATGACTATATATGGAACACATGCCTATGATTATTTAGTACTAGGATACTTTATCTTATTTATCTGCAAATTCCCTATGTCTTGATTATTACATGAATTTTCTTGTCCATGCAATGCCCGTCCATCCATCCCTATGCCTACCGCGCTTTAATCCTAATGTTTACTAGAATTGCTACTACTGTCTTTATTTTACTATTGTTATGGCTACTACAAAACTGTTGCTACTGATAAACTATTGCGAGCGACATTATTTCCAGGTGTAGCTGAATTGACAACTTAGTTGTTAAGGCTTATAAATATTCTTTGGCTCCCCTTGTGTCGAATCAATAAATTGGGTTTTACTTCCCTCGAAGACTGTTGCGATCCCCTATACTTGTGGGTCATCAAGACTATTTTTTGGCGCTGTTGCCGGGAACCATAGATCTATTTATAAAGTTAACTTGGAATCACTATTGGTTGCTGCTATCTGTTCATCATGGGTAAAAATCGTGATGGAAAAGTTACTATAGTACCATCCACTACAAGGAGAGGTACAATTCTGAACACCTTTGTTTCTCTTGATTCACCATCTGTGAGTAGTAAGCTCCTTACACCACCACCACATACACATGCTACACATACTCCTACTTCTGTTGAATCTGAAATTGCTTCTGATACTTACGATGCTACTTCTACAATGCTTGATAAGAGTGGTTCATTAGGTCCTTTCCTAGATGCTACAATTGCTAGAACTATGGTTGGAAACACTGAAACTCCTAATGAAGATACTACTACACCTGTTAGTTCACTTCAGTCTAGAGAGAGTTATGATCTTGACGACGGTTATATTGAAATGACTGATGAATTTATTGAAGAACGTCAAAACACTCATGATACAAGTGCTATTAAGAGTCTTCTTGAGAGACGTACTGTTGGACCTAAATTATCTCCTAATGCTAAGTTTGCCACATCTCCCATAAACATTAAAGATAAGGATTCTGATTTCTCTCTTGATTTATCTTACATAACCATTGTTGAGAAAGAACCTTTTTGTGGGACTGAAAATGAAAGTGCTGTAGCACATGTGACTGAGCTTTCTACATGAGTGGCTTATTTTCTGATGATATTAAGATGCGCACCTACTTTGTTGCTAAAATTTTCCCTTTTTCACTGAAAGGAGAAGCTAAATCTTGGTTTCATAGTTTACCTCCTAGATCTATTGATAGCCCAGATTGCTTGATTTATATTTTCTTTCAGAAATATTTTCCTCCTAGTGCTCCACATGCCATTTTGTAGGAACTTTTTGATTTTAAATAGGGAGAAGAGGAGAAATTTCCTGAATCATGGGCAAGGTTTTGTGCTTTAATCCACACACAACCTGGATGTCCATTACCTAAAAATGAGCTTCTTGATATATATTATAATGGACTAACTGATGAATCTAGGACATACCTGGATAGTTTTGCTGATTGTGTTTTCAGGAAGAGAACTCCTGAATAAGCTAAGGAATTAATGGCTAAACTAAGCAAGAATTATGATGATTGGACTACACCTGATCCAACTACACCTAAGCCAACTATGCCTGAGCCAACACCAACACCAAAGAAGAGGGGAGTGATTGAACTAGATGACGAAATAATGAAGGAAGCTAAGAAATGTCTTAAGGAGAAGGGTATTAAATCTGAAGATGTGAAGAATTTACCTCCTATAGAAGAATTATGTAAGCCAATATCTCACTCATCCACTATTGAGGTACACTCTATCCAACATTTTTATGAAGGTGATATTTCTTATTCTAAACCTCTTGATCAATGCCTAGAAGAATTTGATATCTATGTTGTTAAGGAAGACAATTTTAATAAAAGAGTGCAGAATCATTTAATGGAAAACTCTAGAGCTATTAATGAGTTGAAGGATATTGTGGAAGGAACCTCAAATGATGTTATAATGCTTGTTAAACACTTCCAAATGGTTAAAACTCAAATTGATCAGCTTACTAAAGTACAAAAATAGTTGCTACTTAATGCTTCTAAAGAAAAACATGCTTATGAAATTAGAACTAGGAGTGGTGCTTCCACTAAAGATCCCATGTACCCTGAGGGACATCCTAAAAGAAAGGAGCAGGATTCTCAACAAATTGAAAATAGAGGTACTTCTTCTAAGATAAATAAAAAGAAGCATAAAATGGTTGTGGAATCTTCTGAACCTGCTAAAGATCCTAATAGTATATCTACCTCTCATGCTAAAACTAAGAGTGGTAATGAGAAAAATGATGCTCCTGATAAAGAAGAAATTGAAGAAGAACCTGAAAGGCACACTAAGAATACTAAATACACTAAGGAAGATTTTGTTGCTAAGAAACATGGTAGTGAAAGAGAGCCCTGGGTTCAAAAACCAATGCCTTTTCCTGATAAGAAACACAGGTCAAAGGAGGAAGAACACTATAGCAAGTTTTGTGAGTGGATGAAACCTTTATTTTTGCAAATTCCTTTGACATATGCTATTAAATTGCCTCCTTATTCAAAGTACATGAAGGATATTGTCTCTAATAAAAGGAAGATTCCTAATGAGGAAATTTCTACTTTACTTGCTAGTTATTATTTCAATGGTAAGGTTCCAAAGAAACCTGGAGACCTAGGGATTCCAACCATTCCTTGTTCTATTAAAAATAATTATGTTACAACTGCTTTGTGTGATTTGGGAGCAGGAGTAAGTGTTATGCCTTTTTCTCTCTACAACAGACTTCAACTGGAAAAATTAATACCAACTGATATATCTTTGCAAATGGCTGATAAATCTACTACTATTCATGTTGGTATATGTGAGGATGTTCGTGTTCAAGTGTCTCATAATTGTTTGATATTAACTGACTTTGTTGTGCTTGAAATGCCCGAAGATGATAATATGTCTATTATTCTTAGGAGACCTTTTCTTAATACTGCAAGAGCTGGCATTAATTGTAATCAGGAAAAAGACTTATGGCCTAAATTCAATTGAAAATATTGAAGGCATTCAAGTTGGAGAAATATATTGTCCCATTCTACAAGAAAATTATGAAACTCTTCTGATTGGGACTACTGCTATCAGGGTTGAGGTAACGTAATCGTTTAGTGGAATGCAAAGTTTTGTTTCATATAAAATTTTTTTGGTAACAAGACCTGATCTACCTTGTTAACAAAGGGATTTTAATGAACAAAACAATGTCTTCACCATGATTATCCTTGCTCACTTTTACTTTATCCTTTTTAATTTTTGTTTTCTCCTTGTTTACTTTTCCGTTGCTTGTTGCTTGCATATTAGAGTGTCTTACAACTTCTGAAGTTTTAGTTTTGTTTTGTTTTTGCATCATTCCAAATCATCTTTCTGCCAGAAAATCATTCATCAATACCTGAAAATTGCTTAAAAATAAAGTTTCTCGAAAAATTCCAGAAAATTCATATTAAATTTTTATGCCAAAAATGGGGTAGAAAGGTACCTGGAGTGACCCAGAGGGGCCCACCAGGCCGGCGCACCACCTGGTGGCGCAGCCACACTAGGGGCACGCCTAGACATGGTGTGGGCCACCCCTGGCCCTCCACTTATTCCCCCACCCGGCACTCCTTTCTCTCTCCCAAGAAAACACCATTTCATTCCTCAACCCCGTGTTCTTGCTGTTCTTGCTCGCAATTTTCGATCTCCTTGCTCAGCCCACCTTTGCTACTGAGATTTTGAGCAATTGTTCTTCGGTGTGTGACTCCTATGCTTGTCCAAGTAGATTTGTGATTAGTGGAATATATCTTGAGCATTTTGCTGCTGTAGGTGGCAGGTTATGTGAGCTCAGATAAATTGTTTTAATGCATGTTTAGCCCTCTTGCAAGTCCCTATAAGTAATTCCTTTCATAATGTAATCACTCTGCAATCATTATTTGTGATGGTTGTCTAAAATTTAAAAAAAAGAAGAGATGAACAACCATACTTTTGGAAAAGTATTTGGGAGGGACACACCCAGGAGGGCATGTCCTTTGAGATCAGCTTCTCAATTTAGGCCATCATATAATGAAGATCTTATTCCGCCGAGCTTTGGCAATGAGGGAGATGAGGGATATGCTCACCCATCTACCTTTCCTTGTTTTGCCTTTTTGCAAGCTACAAGGATTCTTGATGATTTCTTACTTCTTGTTTAGAGGGTTAGTCTCACCACTTACATGTAGGATGAGTGTGAGCAATATGCCTTGCTCACGAAAACTTTTGTTGAAAGTTTCACTTTCACTAACACGCCTTATAAGTCAACTGTTTCATTAAAAAACTATGATATGCCTATTACCATGTCATTGGAAAGATTTTACAGCATTATAGGCATTGGCATGACTGGGATAGTAAATAAGATCCAGGGTAGACCCGCTGATTTGCTGGAGCTCTACTGAAGTGTAACAAATGATGATGACCACACAACTCAGCGCGGGAAGATAAGAAACATCCAACTCCCAGCTCTTAGATATTTTGCTTACTATCTTGCCACTAGCATTTTTGGTAGGGAGAACACTGGTAATATTTCTAATTATCATTTATCTTTTCTTGCTACTGCACTTAATAATGAAACCAAGTATAATCTTGGCTCTCTCATTGCTCGCCACCTAGCTACTAGAGGACCCATTTATGGGGGCATTATTGATGCATGCATGGTTGTTGCCTTGGAACTTTCTGTTGATCCTAATGATAATGCACCAACCCCGCAAAGGCTAGATCTTGCTGCTATGAAAAGACATCACTTTGTTACTACTAACTCTAGTACAGAGAGTTTAGTTTACAGGATATTGTTTACTGATGGAGATGAGAGAGAAATTCCCTTGCCACAGTCTACTTTGTTCAGTATTTGCAGGATGACATGGTCGTGCTCCAAGGAGGAGGTGGACGAGCAACTCCGCTTGCTTGGCTTCCATGGGCAGCACCAGGGGGATGCACCATCTTATGACTACTCTGTGCACTACACCGGAGCGTCTTCGAGTATGTATCAGGACGAAGGCACTTCTTCGTCATATTATGGAGGCGCTCCTTCTTGTACAGCTTGGGATTGATCTCCACTTAGGCCAAAAGCCTAAGCTTGGGGGGAGGTATACCGACATCACATTCATCTACATATCTTGTTATGTCGGTAGTTTTTATATCCATGTTTTGCTTTCCTTTTAGTTTTTGTTCTTGCTTTATTTCTTCTTTCCAAAACACAAAAAGACCAAAAATATTTTCATTATTTCTCTTTGTTTGCTTCTTTATGTTTTAGCCTTGGTTTGCTTCATCCTTTTTAGCTTTTATTTGAGTATTCAAAAGACACAAAAAGATTTTGCTTTGTTTGCTCTTTCCTTCGGTTCTTGTCTTTAAAAATCGAAAACCCAAAAATATTTGTTATTCTTCTCTGGTTTTGTAAAGTTTGTTGCAGGGTTGAGCTATCCTCAGTGACTACTTGGAGTTTGGTTTTATCTTATTATTCAAGTCACACAAGTGAAAGGCAATGATGATTTATGACAACTCGTGGTGAGGTAAGAGGCTGGTATGAACTCTATTTATTTTCATTTTTGTACATATATGCATCATTGTGGGCATGCTTAGTCTGTTCATGTAAGGTGTATGTTATTCAATGGATGCTTAGTAGTTCTTGCTCTCTTATGATCAGTTCCAATCCAGTAATAGTTTGTAACATGCCATATAAATGTTTGCTTGAATTGTTTTATTCACCGAATGTTTTATTTTAATTGACTTAGCACATGCTCACGCATGCATATGACTAAACAAAAGTCAGTTAAGCCTCGATGATTTATTTTTCCTCAGAATTCTTGTGTCTCTTTTATGCCACTACTAATTTTGTTTTGTCGCAAGCCTAATTATGACAGTTACTGCTCTCTCGATTGTCGCTCCCTTTCTATTGCTAGCCTTCACTTGCGCTGAGTATAAGCTTCACTCGTGCATCTGATGAGCCACAAGTATAGGGGGTGTATTGCAGTATTTTTGAGGGAAGTGAAACCCAGTTTATTGATTCGACACAAGGGGAGCCAAAGAATATCTATAAGCCTTAACAACTGAGTTGTAAATTCAGCTGCACCTGGAAACAATCTTGCTCACAGCAGTTTATCAATAGCAACAATTTTGTAGTAGGAATATCAAAGTAGCAGCAGTAGTAAAGTAAAGACAGCAGTAACAATAGCAGAAAGCAAAGGATTCGAAAGTGTGGCATAGGGATGGATGGACGGGCGTTGCATGGACAAGACAATTCACATAACAATCAGAACATAGGGCAATTGCAGATAAATAAGATAAAGCATCCAAGTACTAGATAATCCTAGGTATGTGTTCCATATATAGTCATACGTGCTCGCAATGAGAACTTGCACAACATCTTTTGTCCTGCCAGCCCGTTTGCAGCGGGGCCTCAACGGAACTACTAGCAATTAAGGTGCTCCTTTTAATAGAGCACCGGAGCAAAGCATTAACACTCCGTGAACACATGTGATCCTCACATCAAAGCCATTCCCTCCGGTTATCCCGATTTCTGTCACTTTGGGGCCATTGGTTCCGGAAAACAACGTGTGTATACAACTTGCAGGTATGACCATAAACAATACTATTATAATGAATCAATAACATGTTCAGATCTGAAATCATGGCACTCGGGCCCTAGTGACAATCATTAAGCATAACAAGTCACAACAAAGTCATAAAGCACTAATAAAAGATACTAGGCACCATGCCCTAACAATCCGATGCCATTACATGAACGATCTCATCTAATCACTACCATCCCCATAGCCTACAGCGGGGGATTACTCACTCATAGATGGGGGAAACATGGATGGTCGATAGAGAAGCGATGGTGATGATGATGGCGATGATCTCCTCCAATTCCACCCGTCCGTGAGTGCCGAACGAGTTTCGGTGCTGTTTCGTGGAATCTGGTGGTGGCAGCGGAGCGGAACTCCTTCTAGAAAAACGTCGAACCCCCCAGAGTTTTTAGGTCAGAAGGCTTCTTATAGGCGAAGAGAGATATCGAGGGGGTGCCTTGGGGGCCCACACCACCCCCTGGCGCGGCCTGGCTTGGCTCGCGCCACCAGGTGGTGTGGCCACCCCCTGGCTCATCTCCGTCTCGTATTCTATCTCCTGGAGTCTTCGGGTGAAATAGGATTTTTGGAATATTTTATTGGATTTTTCCTGATAGTTGATTTCTGCACAAAAAGTAGACACCAAGGCAATTCTGCTGAAAACAGCGTTAGTTGCATCCACATCACACAAGTTTAGAGGAGAAACAATAGCAAAAGTGTTCGGAAAAGTAGATACGTTTTGGACGTATCAACTCCCCCCAAGCTTAGCTTATTGCTTATCCTCAAGCAATTCAGTTGAAAACTGAGTGTGATGAAAGAACTTTCATGAACACATTTGCTTCATATGATGTAAATATTCTCAGCAATGTGATCAACTACTTAGGCAGTTCATAATAAAGAGTATGCAACTAAGTTTACTTATTAGGCATTGCAAACATGAAGAGATTCTAACTCAAAAATAATAAGTAGCATGAAGCATAAACATAAGCAACATTACAATGCTCATAACAAGGTATGATAGAGTGGTATCTCGCTTGCATTTGATTATGAACGTCAAGGCACCTCTGAAGTTCAAGTGATGACTAGAAGTAAAGGTATCAAAGATACTAGCATCAAAGTCATAACACAAATAATCAAGTAATGAGACAAGCACAAAGAATGACAACTATGCTCTCAAGAAGGTGCTCAAGGAATATGTGGAGACTCAACAAGTAAAAGAAAAGGTTTTGAATAATTTGAAAGGCTTCCAAATGCTGAAAGTATGTTACTCATTAGCTTTGATCTCTCATTGCCCCTATCATAAGCATCTTTAATGTGGTTAAGGTGAAAGTGAGGTCCAATCTGAGTTATATGCTTGACAGACTATAAACTGAAAATCCCATGTCCCTTGAGTACGAGGGCCGCTCCTCATGCTACTCAACTTTAGTTACCGGTAAGTTCTTGTCATCGTAAATATGTGCGTATCATAGAGAACCGCCAACGGGGTACCCCTTGCCCGATGATACGGAAGAATCCCCATACCAAAATGACAAGGCAAGCAGACAATGAGTATCTCAGCAATCTTCTTATTTACCATGGGAAAATGGTGCTTTTTTCTCTCTTTCCTCTTTTCATAAATCTCTATTTTTTTCTTTTTCTCAATAGCTATCTCTCTTTTTTTATAAGAAGAATGCTTCATAGATATCATTATGGTTACGCTGCAGGTTTCCACCATGTCAGCATGGATTAGACCAGCGGCCCAGGCGTTTCTCTAACACACATACATAACTCCATGGACTTACAAGCTCCCCTCTTATTTCACACCGATGACATCCGCAAACAAAAGAGCAAGGTATCAACTGGGTATCTATTTACAAGTTTTGAAAGCGTTCCCCGTGACAGCACGTTTCTGCTAATCCCCAGCCTATAATTTGCAAGCATATAACTTTCATGGATAGTCACAATGGTTCAGGTTTATTAAGTGTGGAAAATAAAGTGTGCCATCAAGTTCGTGAGAGCTTTACTAACTAACTTTCTCAAAACAAGCAAACATTTTATTCGGAAGAAAACAAGGCATATTGAATATGCACGGAAGTAGCAAATGATGCTAATGGGTAGATATGGTGGACACTTTGGAAATACTTGGTTTAGGGAGTTGGAAACTTGAGTAAAACTCAGTGTAAGTGAAGGCTAGCAATAGTAAGGGAGCGACAAACGAGAGAGCAATAGCTATCATAATCATGCTTGCAACAAAACATGACTAATCATGGCATGAAAGTGATTCAAGATCCTCAAGGCAAAATAATTCATCAAGGCTTAACTGATTATTACAGTCATGTACATGCTTGAGCATGTGCCAAGTCAATTCAAATGAAACATTCAGAGGAGGATACCTCGGTGTCATACCAAGTTATGAATAGAATAATGCAAGCAAACATTCATAAGACATGCAACAAACTATTAGCAAGCTGGAACTAATCATACGAAATAAAGAACTACTAAGCATCCAAAGATAACATACACCCTACATGAACGGACTAAGAATGCCCATAGTGATGAGTATATGTAAAAAACTGAAAACAAATAGAGTTCGTTACCAGCCTCTTACAACGCCTCAAGTTGTCATTAATCCTCATTATTGCTTTTCACTTGTGTGGCTTGAATAATAATATGAAACCAATATCCACCGAGGACTGATGAACCCTGTAGCAAACTCACAAAACCAAAGAAGAACGACAAATATTTTTGGTGTTTTCAAATTTTAAAACAAGAACCAAAGGGGAAAAACAAGCAAAGCAAAATCTTTTTGGGTTTTTCGAATAGTTCAAACAAAGCAAAAAGGGAAAAACAAACAAAGGCAAAAAGAAGAAGCAAACCAAAGAGAAACAACAGAAATATTTTAGGTCTTTTGTGTTTTTTTAGAAAGCAAAAGCAAAGAAAGAACGAAAACTAAAAAGAGAACGAAACATGAATATACAAAGTACCGACGCAACATGATATGGAGATGAGTGCGGTGTCGGCGTACCTCTCCCTAAGCTTAGGCTTTTGGCCTAAGTGGGTATCAATCCATGTACGAATAAGGGTTCCAAGCTGGCGGATCATGATAAGAATGGTCGTAGTTGGGCCCGTGGGAAGAAGAAGAACCTCCCCAATCATAAGCAGGCTGCTGATATGAAGAGTCCCCCTCATTCGAGGCCTGGACCGAATCATCCGTGACCTCCCTTCTAGTATCCTGCTCCTATTGGGAAAGCTCTCCCAAGTACGTGTCAAGCTCCTCCTCAGTGAGGGACCATCCTAACCTGTTATCAAGGTTAAACAAAACAGGTGCAGGCAAAAGAACAACACGCTCGGACTTTCTCTTTCTCCACCCAGCTTTGAGAAAGGTTATTTCATAAGACAACTCACTCACACTAACCCACAAGGAAACAAATTTATGTTGTATCATGGAATTAAGATCAAGCCTTTCTACGGGAAACTGTAGGTCTAGATGATGAGGCACTAAACCATGCAATGCTAGTAAACAAGAAGCAATGAAGCCTCCACAAATTCCACCTTTCTCATGGTTAGCAGCAAGACGGAAAGCTATCAAAGCACCTAAGTTGTAACACCTATCTCGTTTAAGAGCAGCAGAGATAAATGCTAGATCATATGAAGATAGCTTATTGGCAGTTTTCCTAGCAAGAACACACTTGGCAATAAAGTAGGCAAAGTAGCGAATGCAGGGAAGATGAATGTTACAGATTTTTCCACTCTCCTTCGAGAATCTGCTCCCTTGGCAAATTTTTGCGTATAAATCCATGAGTGGTTCAGGTTGCTCCTTAATCCTTCTACATGATCCCCATTGAGTTACCTTAATAGCTGCACAAAAGTCATCGAGAGAAAGGTCAACAGCAATATTGTAAATTTTGTTGTGGACCATAGGGTTAGGCAAAGAGTTACTAAATTGAAAGTCCTGCACCACAGACATGGTTAGCTTCACAAATTGACAAGGTTCATCCTCCAAAAAGTGCTCCAACCCTGCATTAGAAACCAAGGTGGGGAAATCTTGGAGAATTCCTGCAGCTCTCATGAACTCAGAACATGGATAAATGGAAGGAATAACTTCCTCCTCCTGGTGGACCTTCATGACCTCGGGCACCCAAAGTTCATGTTGGTTTAGTTGATGCTCATTCATCTTCTATTCTGAAATTAAACACCTATTAAACAAGTGATTGCAAAGTAAATATAATGAAGGATTCTAATCATAGGGACTTGTAAGAGGCCTAAACATGCATCAAAACTATATCTCTAATCATCAAAGAATCTTACAAGCTCTCATAACCTGTCACCTACAGCAGCAAAATACTCAAGATATAATCCACCAAACACAAATCTACTTGGACAAGGAGAGGAGTCACATACCAGGGAACAAATGCTCCAAATTTCAGCAAGAAAGAGGGGCTGAGCAAGGAGATCGAAACAATCGAGAGCAAGCACAGCAAGAACGCAATTTTGAGCAATGAACTAGAGCTTGCTCGGGAGAGGGAAGAAAGTGGCAGGTGAGAGAGTTAGTGGGGGGCCAGGGGTGGCCCACACCAGGGCATGGCGCCACCTAGGGCAGGCCGCACCACCAGGTGGTGTGCCTGCCTGGTGCGTCCCCGTGGTACCTCCCAAGTACTCCTTTGCCCCTTTTTTCACGTAAAAATTTAATATGAATTTTCTGGAATTTTTCGAGACACTTTATTTTTGGGCATTTTTCAGGTATAGAAGAATGATTTTCTAACAGAAAAAGATTTTCTGGAATGATGCAATGACAAAACAAGGCTAGAACAACAGAAGTTCTAAGACACTCTAACATGCAAGCAACTAATAACAAAGAAAACTAAACGAAAGCAAAAACTAAAATGTATAGAATAGAAGTAAACAGAAATAATCATAGTGAAAACATTGTTTTGTTGAATGAAATCCTTTTGTTAACAAGTTTGATCAGGTCTTGCTACCAAAACAATTCCACATGAGACAAAACTTTGTATTCCACTAATGATTATGTTACCTCAACCTTGATAGCAATGGTCCCAATCATAATAGTTTCAAATTTTTCTCTTGGTATGGGACAATATATTTCTTCAACTTGAATGCCCTCAATATGTTCAATTGAATTCAAACCATAAGTCCTTTCAATCTTCTTGGGGAAATAGACAGTATGTTCCTTGTCATTAACATTGGAATCACCTTTCCTTGATTACAATTAATAACCACTCCTGTAGTATTAAGAAAAGGTCTCCCAAGAATAATTGACATATTATCATCTTCAGGCATTTCAAGCACAACAAAATCAGTTAATATCAAGCAATTATGAGCCACTTGAACAGGTACATCCTCACATATACCAATAGGAATAGTAGTAGATTTATCAGCCATTTGCAAAGATATATCAGTTGGTATCAATTTTTCTAGTTGAAGCCTCTTATAGAGAGAGAAAGGCCTAACACTAACTTCATCTCCCAAATCACACAAAGCAGTTCTAACATAACTGTTCTTAATAGAGCAAGGGATAGTTGGAATCCCTAGGTCTCCAGGTTTCTTTGGAACCTTACCATTAAAGGAATAATTAGCAAGCAAAGTAGAAATTTCTTAATTAGGGATCTTCCTTTTATTCAAGACAATATCCTTCATATACTTTGAGTAAGGAGGCAATTTAATAGCATCAGTCAAAGGAATTTGCAGGAATAAAGGTTTCATCCAATCATAAAACTTATTATAGTGTTCATCTTCCTTTGACTTGTGTTTCTTATCAGGGAAAGGCATAGGTTTTTGTACCTAAGGCTCTCTTTCACTACCATGTTTCTTAGCAAAAAAATCTTTTTAGTGTATTTAGTATTCTTAGTGTGCTTTTCAGGTTCTTCTTCAACTTTTTCTTCATTTGGAGCTTCATTTTCCTCATTACCACTTTCAGTTTCAGCATCAGAGATAGATATACTATTAGGATCTGTAGCAGGTTCAGAAGGTTCTACAACAGTCTTATGTTTCTTTTTCCTTTTCTTACGAGTAGAACCACTATTTTTAGCTTGTTGAGAATCCTGCTCAATTCTTTTGGTAGGCCCCTATGGATATAGAGGATCCTGGGTAGCAGCTCCACTTCTAGTTCTAATTTCATAAGCGTGTTTTTCTTTAGCAGCATTAACTAGTAAGTCATTTTGCACTTTAATGAGTTGATCTATTTGAGTTTGATCCATTTGAAAGTGTTTAACAATCATTTTAACATCATTAGAGGTTCTTTCCATAATATATTTCAACTCAATAATAGCTCTAGTGTTTTCCATTAGACGATTTTGCACCCTTTTATTAAAATTATCTTGCTTAACAATAAAGATATCGAATCCTTCTAAGCATTGTTCAGGAGGTTTTGAGTAAGGGATACCACCTTCATCAAAGTGTTGGAGAGAGTGTACCTGGATAGTGGATGAGTAGGGGATAGGCTTGCATAATTCTTCTATGGGAGGTAAATTCTTGACATCTGCAGCTTTAATTCCCTTCTCCTTAACACATTTCTTAGCTTCCTTCATCACTTCATCATTTAATTCAATAACTCCCCTCTTCTTTGATGTTGGAATAGGCACCGGAATAGAAGGTTCAGGTACAATTACTTCAGGTATAGCTTGTTTAGCAGGGTCCAATCTTCATAATTCTTTCTTATTTTAGCCATTAATTCCTCAGCTTCCTTAGGAGTCCTATTCCTAAAAACACAATCAGCACAACTATCTAGGTATGTCCTAGATTCTTTTGTTAGTCCATTATAAAATATATCAAGAAGCTCATTCTTAGGTAATGGACTTCCAGCTTGTGCATGAATCAAAGCACAAAACCTTGCCCAAGATTTAGGCAATTCCTCTTTTTCTCCCTGTTTAAAATCAAAAAATTCCTGCAAAATAGCATGTCTAGCACTAGGAGGAAAATATTTCTGCAGGAAAGTACTAATCAAGCACTCAGGGCTATCAATAGATCCAAGAGGTAAATTACTAAACCAAGTTTTAGCTTCTCCTTTCATTGAAAAGGGGAAAATCTTAGCAACAAAGTAAGTACGCATCTTAATATCATCAGAAAACAAGCCACTCATGGTAGAAAGTTCATTCATATGTGCTACCGCACTTTCATTCTTAGTCCCATAAAAAGGTTCTTTCTCAACAATAGCTATGTAGGATAGATCGAGAGAGAATCATAATCTTCATCTATAATGTTTATGGGAGAAGCAGCAAACTTAGAAATAGGAGATAATTTGGGTCTAATAGTATGCCTCTCAAGGAGACTCTTAGCAGCGCTCCTATCATGGGTGTTTTTACATTCTTTAATAAATTGATCGGCCATCTCAACATAACCATCTTCAATATCATAACTTTCACTAGACTCAGGTGAACTAACAGGTGTGGTAGTGTCTTCATTAGGAGTTTCGGTATTTCCAGCTATAGTTCTAGCAATCGTAGCATCTAGGAAAGGACCTAATGAACCACTCTTATCAAGCACTGTAGAAGCAGCATCATAAGCATCAGAAGTTTCAGATTCAGCAGTAGTAGAAGTGTGTGTCGCATCTGTATGTGGTGGTGTAACGAGCTTACTTATAACAGATGGTGAACCAAGAGCAGCAGAGGTGTTCAGAACTTTACCTCTTCTTGTACTGGATGGTAAAATAGGAAACTTGTCATCACGAGATTTACCCATGATGGATGGATAACAGCGAACAATAGAGAATCCAAGTGAACTTAATAAATAAAGCTATGCTCCCCGGCAACGGCGCCAGAAGATAGTCTTGATGACCCACAAGTATAGGGGGTGTATCGTAGTATTTTCGAGGGAAGTGAAACCCAATTTATTGATTCGACACAAGGGGAGCCAAAGAATATCTATAAGCCTTAACAACTGAGTTGTCAATTCAGCTGCACCTGGAAACAACCTTGCTCACAGCAATTTATTAGTAGCAACAGTTTTGTAGTAGGAATAGCAAAGTAGCAGTAGTAGTAAAGTAAAGACAGCAGTAACAATAGCAGTAAAAAGAGGGATTCGAGTGCGGTAGGCATAGGGATGGATGAAAGGGCGTTGCATGGACAAGACAATTCACATAGCAATCAGAACATAGGGCAATTGCATATAAATAAGATAAATCATCCAAGTACTAGATAATCCTAGGCATGTGTTCCATATATAGTCATACGTGCTCACAATGAGAACTTGCACAACATCTTTTGTCCTACCAGCCCATTTGCAGGGCCTGAAGGGAACTACTGGGTATTAAGGTGCTCCTTTTAATAGAGCACCGGAGCAAAGCATTAACACTCCATGAACACACGTGATCCTCACATCAAAGCCATTCCCTTCGGTTATCCCGATTTCTATCACTTCGAGGTCATTGGTTCCGGACAACAACGTGTGTATACAACTTGCAGGTAAGACCATAAACAATACTATCATAATGAATCAATAACATGTTCAGATCTGAAATCATGGCACTCGGGCCCTAGTGACAAGCATTAAGCATAACAATTCGCAACAAAGTCATAAAGCACTAATAAAAGATACTAGGCACCATGCCCTAACAATCTGATGCCATTACATGAACGATCTCATCCAATCCCTACCATCCCCATAGCCTATAGCAGGGGATTACTCACTCATAGATGAGGGAGACATGGATGGTCGATGGAGAAGCGATGGTGATGATGATGGCGATGATCTCCTCCAATTCCTCATCCCGGCAGGGTGCCAGAACGGAGTTTCTAGTGCTGTTTCGTGGAATCTGGTGGTGGCGGCGGAGCAGAACTCCTTCTGGAAAAACGTCGAACCCCCGGGAGTTTTTAGGTCAGAAGGCTTCTTATAGGCGAAGAGAGAGACCGAGGGGGTGCCTGGGGGCCCACACCACCACCTGGCGCAGCCTGGCCTGGCCCGTGCCACCAGGTGGTGTGGCCACCCCCTGGCTCTTCTCTGTCTCGTATTCTGGCTACTGGAGTCTTCGGGTGAAATAGGATTTTTGGCATATTTTCTGGGATTTTTCCTGATAGTTGATTTTCTGCACAAAAAGTAGACACCAAGGCAATTCTGCTGAAAATAGCGTCAGTCCGCTTTAGTTGCATCCAAATCACACAAGTTTAGAGGAGAAACAATAGCAAAAGTGTTCGGGAAAGTAGATACGTTTTGGACGTATCAGCATCCAACTCCCCAAAACCAAAGTTGTTAAAAAGAGTCCACCATATCTACCTATTAGCTTCATTGCTATTCCTTTCATATTTACTATGCTCTGTTTCTTCCAAATAAAAATGTTTGCTTGTTATATGAAAATTAGTTAGTAAAGCTCTTACGAACTTGATGGCACACTTTATTTTCTTGCACATAATAAACTTGAACAATTGTGTTCATCTATGTTGCGTATATGCTTGCGCTTTATAAGTTGTGAATTAGCAGAACCATGTACCATGGGGAACGCTTTCAACATTGAACTTATTATTGAGTTGATATCATGATCTTTTGTTTATGGATCCCAGCGGTGTGAAATAAAAGGGGAGCTTGTAAGCTCATGGAGTTTGTATATGTGTTAGAGAAACGCCTGGGCGGCTAGCCTAAGCCATGCCTAATCATGGTGGAAACTTGCAGCATAACCATAGTGAGCATTCTGTGAACCATCCTCAATAAAAACATAACAATACTATAAGTTTACCCTTGTCATTGTCTATTACCTTGTCATTTTGATATGGGATAGCTCCTGTGTCATGGGGCAAGGGGTACCCCATTAGCGGTTCTCTATGATACACATGTACTAACAATGACAAGAACTTACTTGTGACTAATGTTGAGTAGCATGAGTTTCAGTACTCGTAAGCAAGGGGCATGATATTTTCAACTTATAACTTGTCAAGCATATCCTCATATTTTGTCACTTTAACCTTAATCACCTCAAGAAGCTTATGATAGGGGCAATGAGAGCTCAAAGCTAATGAGTACCACACCTTCAACATTTGGAAGCCTTTCAAACTTTTAAAATCTTTTCTTTAACTTTTATGTTGAGTCACCATTTATTCTTTGAGCACCTTCCCGAGAGCACAACTGTCATTCTTACTGTAATGTGCTTGTCCCAAAACACGGTTAATTCTGACATAACTTTGACGCTTGTATCTTTGATATTTTTACTTCTAGTCTTCACTTGAACTCCAAAGGTGCCTTGGCATTTATGACAGGCAAGCGAGATACCACTTTATCGTATCTTCTTATGAGCATTACAATACTGCATATGCTTATGTGTCATGTTGATTATTATTATTGAGTTGGAATCTCTTCATAGCTTGCATGACTACTGGGTAAACTTATATGCATACTCTTTATTATGAATTTCCAAAGTATTTTATCATATGCTGGGAATATGTACATCTTATGAAGCATTATTGAGTTTCTTTTATCGCACTCAGTTTTCAACTGAATTGCTTGAGGGCAAGCAATAATCTAAGCTTGGGGGGAGTTGATACGTCCAAAATGTATCTACTTTCCCGAACACTTTTGCCATTGTTTCTTCTCTAATCTGTCTGATTTGGATACAACCAATGCGGACTAACATTGTTTTCAGCATAATTGCTTTGGTGTCTCGTTTTTGTGCAGGAAATCAACTTTCAGGAAAAATCCTAGAAAATATCGCAAAACTCCTATGTTACCAGAAGACTCATGGAGCTACAAGACGAGACGAAGAGGGGCCACGAGGGGCCACACCACCTAGCCGCATGTACCAGGGCAGGCCACACCAGGGGGTGGTGTGGCCACCTCGGACTCTGCCTCGACCTATCCGTTCGCCTATATAAGCCCTATGACCTAAAAACAGAGGGGGGTTCGACGTTTTTCCAGATAGAGTTCCGCTGCACCGCCACCACCAGAAACCGCGATTCAGAACCAGAAACTCCGTTCTTGCACCCTGCCAGGATGGGGTTTTGGAGGAGATCATCGCCATCATCATCACCAACGCTTTTCCATCAACCATCCAAGATTCTTCCATCCATGAGTGAGTAATCCTCCATAGTAGGCTATGGGGATGGTAGGGATTGGATGAGATCGTTCATGTAATTGCATCAGATTGTTAGGGCATGGTGCCTAGTATCTATTGTTAGTGCTTTTTGACATTGTTGCAACTTGTTATGCTTAATGCTTGTCACTAGGGCCCAAGTGCCATGATTTCAGATCTAACAAGTTATTGATTCATGAGGATATTATTGTTTATGATCTTACCTGCATGATGTATACACATATTGTTGTTTGGAAACCGAGGCCCCGAAGTGACAGAAATTGGGATAACTAGAGGGGATGGCTATGATATGAGGATCACGTGTGTTCAGGAGTGTTAATGCTTTACTCCGGTACTCTATTAAAAGGAGAACCTTAATTGCCAGTAGATTCCCTTGAGGCCCCGCTGCAATGGGTGGTAGGACAAAAGATGTTGTGCAAGTTCTCATTGCGAGCATGTATGACTATATATGGAACACATGCCTATGATTATTTAATACTAGGATACTTTATCTTATTTATCTGCAATTGCCTTATGTCTTGATTATTACATGAATTGTCTTGTCCATGCAACGCCCGTCCATCCATCCCTATGCCTAACGTGCTTTAATCCTACTTTTTACTGCAATTGCTACTACTGTCTTTATTTTACTACTTCTATTACTTTGCTATTACTACTACAAAACTGTTGCTACCAATAAACTGTTGCGAGCAAGATTGTTTCCAGGTGCAGCTGAATTGACAACTCAGTTGGTAAGTCTTATAAATATTCTTTGGCTCCCCTTATGTCAAATCAATAAATTGGGTTTTACTTCCCTCGAAGACTGTTCCGATCCCCTATTCTTGTGGGTCATCAAGGCTCAGCTGGGTAAGGTAGCCGAGAGCCAATCTCTCATACTGGAAAACTCGAGCCAAATCTGGTAGAAGACCTCGAAATGATGAGGGTGGTAACCAATGATGAAAAACCTGAAGAGATGGATTATAGCAACATGCCGACACTGGAATATACCGTGGAAGATCTATTGAATATGATCACCATTAAGAATCTAGGTATAGATCAAGGTAATGATGTTATGTACCAACAATTTATACAACAAGTAGCATCTAAGCTTCGTGGTTTACAAATAGAGTATAAAAGATTAGCTGATAAGCTTCCAGCTAACCTAGATGATATATTGGAGCCCACTATTAAAATTAAGTTGGGAGTTAATGAGATATCCGCACTTTGTAATCTTGGTGCAAGCGTCTCAATGATTTCCCAAAGACTATTCGATAAGTTAATCTTGGGGCCATTTGTTACAACAGAACTGAGACGGCATCTAGCCGATTCAACTTATAAACAAGCCGTTGGGATAAAAGAAAATATAGTTGCTGAAATTAATGGTAGTCCTGCTCTTGTTGATCTTATTATTGTGGACATGCCTGAAGATCCCATATCACCAATAATCCTTGGTAGTCCATTCCTAAGAACTATTAAAGCTTTGATTAATTTACATGAAGGGAATGTGAGAATAGGGTTACCATCTAGAGATCCTTTTGTAGTCCACATCCCTAGGAAAAAGAAGGTCGTGCCTAATGATGATGGTGGTGTAATTACTTTAAAAGCAAACTACATTCGAGTGGGTGTTCCACTTCACAAACCTAAGTGATTGCCATTGAGGTCAAGATAATTGACCTTAACTAGAAGCGCTTCATGGGAGGCAACCCATGTGAAATAAAATTTCTCTTTATATTTCCTATTATATTTTCATTATGTTAGTTTTGTTTTTGTTTTGTTTTGTTTTAAATAAAGAGTGTTCAAGAAGACATATGGAGAGAGGAGAAGAAATAAGGTAATCCTCTATATTTAATTTTACTAACACAGGGCCTAAGAAGTATTGCTAGATCATTACTTAGTATTTTTGCTGTTATCTAACCCTTTGATAAGATGTGAAAAGGTGCACGGAGCTACTAATCAAATTCCTCGAGTTTTGTAGTTCACAGTGTTCATAACGACCACTGGTACGACCGGAGTGGACCGCTCTATGCACCCGTACCACCTCAAGGCAAAGGAAGATAAATTTTTTGATGTTTGGCAAAAGGAATAGTGTCGATAAAAACCACTGGTACCACTAGACGCGCTCGTATCACGCGCCCATAGCGTACCCCTAAGCAAATATCTGATTATAAGCAGAAGTCACCGCAACGTTAACGACCAGTACTACGGGTGCGTGTGACCATACCGCATGTGACACCCCCGGGATCAGGGTTAAACAAATCCAGACCTTAGCCTGACATAATCTTAACCTACATATCGAGGATATCCAGTATGAAATTGGTAACACAATAGTAACCCTGCGACACAAAAATTATTACAGCAAGCTCATAATTGAGCAAAGAACTAAAATATTACAAGCAGAGGTAACTTACCACAAACATCAAACAATGGAAGGAAAATTATGCTATTAAGTATAACAAACTTAACAAATGGCCTAAGAGGCCTGAAGCATAACGATGACGTCCCAGCCCATAGATTCCAGGCTGCCGGCCAGGAACCCCAAGCTACTTGTCGGTGTCGATGTCGTACCAAACTCATCTTCAGGGGAACACTTACTCTAAAAATATCAACAAAGCAAGGGTGAGTATAGGGTGTACTCCGCAAGACTTATGGCTGGTGGGGTTATTTTGCATAAAGCCATCTTTGTATATAAAACAAGAGGGAGAAGAAGCTCGTCTCATCAGAATGTTTTAAAACGGGATAAGAGAGAAGCATCTCCAAAGAATTAATCATCATCTTTTGATATCCACCAAAGTAATCATCATATCACAACTAGGATCACCCCCTCGTACCCATTAGGAAGCATCCTTAAGCACACGTTGATCTGCCAAGTTTTACGATTAGGTTAATGTTCTCTATGATCTTAGAATTCAGTCACCAAGCGTTTATAACCGTGAACATGGCTTTTCGAAAAGATTTAACCCTATAGGGGTGCACAACTTTACCCACACGTACTAACTAACTCTTAATGCCAAATCATTAGCCCTCTTCCTTGGAAGGCCGACAGATGGTGGTTAGACATGACCTTTACCTTGCTTTCGCCGAGACCATGAGTCACGCCCTAAGGATGGTTCCGCCGTAATGGGTCAAATCACGAAGCCGGTACCTAGAGATGTGTGTCGAGGTTGGTTTACCAGGGGCGCCATCTACCCCAAGCAACCTCGGCCACACTTACGTACCCATTATGATGCACCTTGACCCACCAAATCTTTCAAAACATTTTCTATGCATATGTTGAATGGAATGCCTGAACTATGTGACACATGGAATCTACTAGGCAAGTTAGTCAGCGGAGGGGTCCCCATAAACCCCATGTGGTTGTACGCTCGTCTTGGTCCAAAGGCAAGAAGTCGGGTCCTAGTGGTTGATATGTCCATTTTGCATCACTATTCTATATCATAATTCACTGTTATTCATTGATATATTTCATATTAAGAGATGATACGTATGTAATTTCACCTGTTTTTGCATGGTTGATGACTTTTGGAGCATGGACCGCTGCAGTCAGGATTCTGATGGAAAAGGTGCTGTTTGGAGGAAAAATTTGCGAAGATCAGAAAATCCGGGAAAATATACGGAAATTCCTTTTTTTCCAGAAGACGAAGGCTGCCATAAGAGGGAGTGGAGATGGGCCACAAGGGGCCCACACCACCCCCTGGCGTGGGCCACCCTAGGCCGCGCCACCTGGTGGTGTGGCTGCCCTGGCCCACCTCTGGCTCTCCCCTCTGGCGTATATATTCCTCCCAAAACCCTAAGACTCGGGGAGCGACAGAAGATTCCGCCGCTCAAGGGGCGGAAAACACCGAGAGAGAAAGATCTCTCCGGCAGACAGATTTCTGCCGAGGGAATTCCTTCCCGGAGAGGGGAGATCGTCACCATCAACACCATCATCAAGCTGGACTTCATCAGGATCATCACCACCACCATCATTACCATCATCACCATCTCCATATTGCTGTAACAATTGGGTTAAATCTTGCATAGTTCTTAGGGGGAACTTTCCCGGTGTTGATTACTCTTTGTAGTTGATGCTATTGAGTGAACCATTGAATTATTGTTTACGTTCAGATTGTTATACATCATTATTCCATCTCTGATCATGATCCATATGATGTCTTGTGAGTAGTTCGTTTTGTTCTTGAGGACATGGGAGAAGTCATGTTGTTAGTAGTGGAGTTGTGTTGAGAAAGATTCAATAGTTTGATATTTAAGTTGTGGTGTACTTCTTCTAGTGGTGTCATGTGAACGTCGACTACATGACACTTCACCTATATGGACCTAGGGGAATGCATTGTGTATTTGCCTACTAATCGTAGGGGTCGCCAGAGTGACAAAAACCTGAACCCCCGTTAGGAAACCATTGCACAAGGGTCTTAGAGTTTAAAGTTGTGGTTAGGTTTCTACCTTAATTAGTTTTTTGTACTTACGGATGTTTGCAAGGGGTATAATCACAAGTGTGTATTAGTCCTAGGAAGGTCGGTACATTAGCACAGGTTCACCCACACAACACTTAGCAAGCTAAAGAAGATTAATCAACTATATGAATCGAAAGCACTTGACAGTCTTCCCATGTGTCCTCAAGGACATTTGGTCATCTTAAGTAATACAACCGGCTTGTCCTTTGCTGCATAAAGGATTGGGACACTTGCTTAATTTATTCTTATTTTCTTTTGTTTACTCGTACTTTATTTACTTGCATTATCAAAAACCCCTAACAATCTGTTTGCTAAGTATTTGCAGAGAATTCCTGATCCATACCACTAGCCAGCACCTTCTGCTCCTCGTTGGGTTCGACACTCTTACTTACCAAAAATACTACGATACACGCCCTATACTTGTGGGTCATCAAGACTATTTTCTGGCGCCGTTGCCGGGGAGTGAAGCACTATTGGAGAGTGGAACTGGTAAAGGAAACTTCTACTGTGAGTATTGTTTACTTCTGTTAGTTGCTTTATTTTCGTTATGGATAATTCGCTAAGTTTCTTATTTGGTAATGCTACTACCACTGTTAAGGTAGTAGATGAACCACCACCTGCTGAGAATGATGCTTTTAAAATACCTACAAGAATTATTGATCGTGTTATGGATAACTACTATGTTGGGGATGGAACTGTCCATCCCGGTGATCATTTACTCTTTATACATGAATTATGCGGGTTGTTCAAGTGTGCAGGTATCACTACAGATCAAGTTAAGAAGAAGTTATTCACATTATCACTGAAAGGAAGAGCTAAGGAATGGTATAAGCTATTGAAGAATGGTCAAGCCCTGGAATGGGAGGAAATAGTACCTCTCTTTTATTCATAGTTTTATCCTCCCAGTGAGATTCATAAAGATCGGAATCAAATATACAACTTTTGGCCTCTTGGCGGAGAGAGTACAGCTCAAGCTTGGGGGAGATTGAAGTTACTAATGCTCAGATGTCCCATTCATGAGCTCCCCAACAATATTATTATCAATAACTTTTATGCAAGGCTCCCTCTACATGACAAGGATTTATTGGATGCTTCTTGTGGTGGATCATTCACTCGCATGGAAGAAGAAGCTAAATGGGATCTTCTGGACCGTATTCAAGACAATGTTGAAGCTTGGGAGAATGACAAAGGTAGAAAGTCAGGTATAAATTATGATTATGAATGCACGGAATCTTTTATGGGAACTAATGACTTTCAAAATATTAGTAATGCTTATGGTCTTGATTTACAAGTTATTACAAATTGCTTTAAGGCTTTTGGTTCTTATATTGAAATTCCAAAAAGTGGATGGAACAAGTACCATGCACCTTATAAAGATATTGTTGACTGCGTTCATGTTGGGAGTACTAAGTATTGCACTATTGATCACATCTTACCTGAACCTTATATCGAGAAGATTCCCTTCCCAGATAAGGTAAAGGATCATCCTATGATAACTAGTGTAATCACTAAAAGTGAAAAGAGAACTGTAAAACCTGATGAACAAATAAATGTTGAACCTGTGGTAGCAATTGTGAAAGACCTTGTCACTAAAAGCATAGAAGATGGACACATAGTCTTTTGTGAGGATGCTTCTAATATTGTTTCACATCCTAATAGAACTAAAAAGGCTAGTGTCCCTGTGCTTTCCATTAGAATTGGTGATCATTGCTATTATGGTTTATGTGATATTGGTGCAAGTTCCAGTGTTATTCCTTATGAGCTTTACAGAGAAATTATGCATGAAATCAGTCCCTGCGAATTGGAAGAGATTGATGTGGTTATTCACCTTGCTAAAAGAGAGACCATCTCTCCAATTGGTATTGTATGATATGTGGAAGTTCTTTGTGGTAAGATTAAGTATCCTGCTGATTTTCTAGTACTTGGTTTAGCTGCTAGTAAAACTTATCCTATCATTTTTGGTAGACCTTTCTTCTGTACTTGTGGAGCTATTATAGATTGCAAGAGGGAGAAAATCTTGAGTAAGTTTGATGGGGAATCTTATGAGTTTAATTTTTCGAAATTTACTAAAGAACCTTGTGAAGAGGAAACCCATAATGAGGATTTTAGAGTTGAACAACTTGCTTCTATTTCTCTTGCTCCTAACAATGCTTTGCAACAATTTATAGAAGATCACGAAAGCGAGATCTTCATGGAAGAAAGGAATGAGATTGACGAGATTCTCCGTCGTCAACCCAAGATGCTTAAGCATAACTTGCTTGTAGAAGACATGGGTACCATGTTGCCACCTAAAAAGGATCCGATATTCGATCTAAAACCTCTCCCTGATGATCTTAAATATTCTTATATTGATGATAAAAAGATATATCCTGTTATTATTAGCTCTAAACTTTCAGGGAAAGAAGAAGAACGGTTATTGGAGGTTTTGAAGAAACACCGAGGAGCTATGGGCTATACTTTCGATGATTTAAAAGGGATTTCACCTACTATATGTCAGCATTCTATCAATATAGAACCAGATGCAAAGCCAGTAGTAGAGCACCAACGACGTTTAAATCCTAAGATGAAGGAAGTGGTAAGAAATGAGGTATTGAAACTCCTTGATGCTGGTATTATTTACCCTATTGCTGATAGTGAATGGGTTAGTCCTGTTCATTGTGTTCCTAAAAGAGGAGGAATTACTGTTGTTCCTAATGATAACGATGAGCTTATTCCCCAAAGAACAGTGGTAGGCTATAGGATGTGGATTGATTTTAGGAAAGTCAACAAAGTTACTAAGAAAGATCACTACCCGCTTCCTTTTATTGATCAAATGTTGGAAAGGTTGTCTAAAAAGACCCATTTTTGTTTTGTTGATGGTTATTCTGGTTTCTCTCAAATTGCTGTTAAACAACAAGATCAAGAAAAAACTACTTTTACTTGCCCTTATGGAACTTATGCTTATAGACGTATGCCTTTTGGTTTATGTAATGCTCCTGCTACCTTTCAAAGATGCATGTCTGCTATCTTTCATGGTTTTTGTGAGGAAATTGTGGAAGTGTTCATGGATGACTTTTCTGTCTATGGAACTTCTTTTGATAATTGTCTGCACAACCTTGATAAAGTTTTGCAGAGGTGTGAAGAAACTAATCTTTTCTTAATTGGGAGTAATGCCACTTCATGTTTAATGAAGGGATTGCCCTTGGGCATAAGGTTTCTGAAAGAGGCTTAGAAGTTGATAGAGCTAAGGTTGAGGCAATTGAGAAAATGCCATGTCCGAGGGACATCAAAGGTATTCGTAGTATCCTTGGTCATGTTGGTTTCTATAGAAGGTTTATTAAAGATCTTCTTCAAAAATATGTACCCTTTGTTTTTGATGATGATTGTAAGGAAGCTTTTGAAACTCTCAAGAAGGCTTTAACAATAGCTCCTATCGTTCAACCACCTCATTGGAGTTTACCCTTTGAAATAATGTGTGATGCTAGTGATTTTGCTGTAGGTGCTGTCCTTGGGCAACGAATTGATAAAAAGCTAAACGTTATTCATTATGCTAGTAAGACTCTAGATGCTGCTCAAAGGAATTATGCTACTACTGAAAAAGAATTTCTAGCTGTCGTCTTCGCTTGTGATAAGTTTAGACCCTATATTGTAGACTCAAAAGTCACCATTCATACTGATCATGCTGCTATTAAGTATCTTATGATGAAGAAGGATGCTAAGCCTAGGCTTATTAGATGGGTGCTGCTTTTACAAGAATTTGATCTACATATTGTAGATAGGAAAGGTGCTGAAAACCCTGTAGCTAATAATTTATCTCGATTGGAAAATATCTCTTTTGACCCTATGCCTGTGAATGATAGTTTTCCAAATGAACAGTTGGCTGTGGTAGGGGTAAGCTCGCGATGGAGCCCTTGGTACGCTGATTATGCTAACTTTATTGTCTCCAAGTATTTGCCCCCAACTTTTACAGCTCAGCAAAGAAGAAAGTTCTTTTATGATTTGAGGCATTATTTTTCGGATGACCCACACTTATATAAAGAAGTAGTGGATGGTATTATGTGAAGATGTGTTCTAGAATATGAACAAAAGGAGATATTGCATAAATGTCATGGTAGTGCTTATGGAGGACATCATGTAGGAGATAGAACGACGCAAAAGGTGCTGCAATCAGGTTTCTACTGGCCTACCCATTTTAAAGATGCAAGAAAATTTGTTTTATCTTGTGATGAGTGTCAGCGTGTTGGTAATATTTCTAGACGCAAGGAAATGCCTATGAACTACTCTCTAGTTATTGAACCCTTTGATTGCTGGGGATTTGACTTTATGGGTCCTTTTCCTCCCTCGAAAGGATATACTCATATTCTTGTTGCCATCCATTATGTTACTAAGTGGGTAGAAGCCATTCCTACGAAGAGTGCTGACGGGGAGACTTCTATAAAAATGCTTAAGGATGTTTTCTTTCCTAGGTTTGGAGTGCCTATGTATCTCATGACTGATGGAGGTTCTCATTTCATTCATGGTGGTTTTAGAAAGACCCTTGCTAAATATGATGTTAATCATAGAATTGCTTCAGCTTATCACCCCCAAACTAGTGGGCAAGTACAGTTATGAAATAGAGAAATTAAATCCATCTTGCAAAACACTGTTAATAGATCGAGAAAAAACTGGGCTAAAAAGTTGAATGATGCTTTATGGGCTTATAGGACTGCCTACAAAAACCCTATGGGGATGTCTCCTTATAAAATGGTTTATGGGAAAGCTTGTCACCTACCTTTAGAATTAGAACACAAAGCTTACTGGGCAGTTAAAGAACTAAATAGAGATTTTAAGCTCGCTGGTGAGAAAAGATTATTTGACTTAAGTTCTTTAGATGAATGGAGGAGTGAAGCTATGAAAATGCTAGGCTCTTTAAGGAAAAAGTTAAAAGATGGCATGACAAGCGAATACTTAAGAGAGAATTTCATGTTGGTGAGAAAGTTCTATTATATAGGTCTCGTCTCATATTTTTTGCAGGAAAACTACTGTCAAAATGGGAAGGACCTTTCATTATTGAAGAAGTGTACCGTTCGGGAGCAATAAAAATTTCTTCTTTACAAGATAATACTACACAAGTAGTGAATGGGAAGCGACTCAAGCACTATATTGCTAGAGATTCTTACAATGAAGATGTTGATGCCTTTCAAGTTATAACTCCGGAAAAATTTATCAAGGACCAAATTCAGAGACCTGCAGAGTCTGTTTTCAAATAGGTAACAGTTCTGGTAAGAAAAGTTCTGCGAAAATACTATCCAACTATATTTTTGTAGTTTTTAGCCAATAAGGAAAGTTACGAAGCAAAAAAGGGACGAATACGGAGCCAGGGTGGCTCACACCACCCTGTGGCGTGGGCCCACCCCTGGCCGCGCCACTAGGTGGTGTGGCCACTCCGCACTCCGCCTCCGACTCGTTTTCTCCCAGTACCTTCCTTTTATTGTGAAACTTCGTAATATATAACCCCCCGGATCTCCCAGGTTCGTATATCGTGTTTTCGTTTTGATCTGTTTCTGACAGGTAGAGTCCCAGATTTGGAGCCACAATGTCTTCCTCTAGATCACCCAAGGAAGATTCTTTAGAGAATATCATCAACCCATACATGAGAGAGTTGAAGATTCATCCCAAGGAGTTGTTGCTTGAAGATGGGGAGCTCCGGATAAAAGAGGTTCAAGGCCCTAAAGGTGAAGGAAGTCTCGAGGACAGGATGGAAGCACTAGAGCAAGAAGTCTTTAGGTACAAGAAGATGGCGGAACGCGAAGTGGATATTATCCATAAGATTTGCTCCGAACTCATCACCGAGCACCAAAAAGAGACTGCTGAGCTCAAGGATGAAGTCCTCTCACTCCGCCAAACAACCAACGAACTACAAGCACAACTCTACGACTTTCAAAATCAAAACTGTGAGTATGAAGTTAGGTTTAAACGCATAAGTGCTATTGCAAGTTTCAGGATGCTAGAGACCTCGATGTCCTTTCTTGATGGGGAGCCCTTACCTTGGAAGTCAGACGATGATGAGACGATACCACCACCACCGAAGGAGTAATTCGTCATCAGGTTTGGCATCCCCTTGGTTTGTTCCAAGCTTGGGGGAGTGCCGCGGTATCACATCACTATCTTCTATCTTTTTACCTTTTTAGTAGAGTCATATCATGAATAGAGAAGTTACCATGTAGGATAGTTTGCATTATGGAAGTGTCCCCTCTCTCGTTAGATATGTATCCCTTGGTGTGAGTTGCCGTTATGGAATATTAATGAGAAGTTATATCATTTACTCTTTTGCATAGCTTATATTAGTTTTCAATTCATGGTTATATGATTGATCTTGTCGTTAGTATTGATATCACTTTGGGATCATTGAGTTAATTTAGTTGGTTTTGGCAAACTGGCTCGGTCAGTAGCAATTTTGAGAGTTGAATGAAAAGATAAAAGTACTCTAAAGAAATATAATTTCATCATCTTTCTTTCTTTATTTTCTCATAAGTTTAGTATTCTCTAGTTAAGATCGTTTATGCTTCCAAGGAAGATTGCATGTTTGTCTTTATCACTTGTATGTTTGTTTGTTTGTTTCCTTTAACTCATATACTTGCTACCCAGCCTTGCTAGCCAAAAACCTGTACTGAGAGGGAATTCATCTCGTGCATCCACATCCTTTAAACCAAACCCATGCCATTTGTGTCCACCATACCGACCTATTAGCATTATTGCTATTCCAAGTAAATTCTTATTTTTATCTTCCTTCCAAATTAAACTTGTTATATGAAAATTAGTGATTAAAGCTCTCACGAACTTGTTGGCATACTTTACTTTCTTGCACTTAATAAACTTGAACCATTGTGCCCATCTATGTTGCGTATATGCTTGCGCTTTGTGAGTTGAGAATTAGCAGAACCATGTTGTCAGGGGGAACGCTTTCAACATTGCACTGGTACTTTGTACCAAGTTGATATCATGTTCTTTTGTCTATCGATATCGTCGGTGTGAAATGAAAGGGGAGCTTGTAAGTCCATGGAGTTATACATGTGTGTTAGAGAAACGCCTGGGCCGCTGGTTTAATCCATGCTGACATGGTAGAAACCTGCAGCGTAACCATAACGAGCATCTATGAAGCATTCTTCTTATAAAAAAAGAGTCCGATATTAAGAAAAAGAGAAAAAGAAAAAAGAGATTATGTAAAGAGGAAAGAGAGAAAAAAGAACCATATTCCCATGGTAAATAAGAAGATTGTTGAGATGTTTGTTGTCTGCTTGCCTTGTCATTTTGATATGGGGATTCTTCCGTATCATCGGGCAAGGGGTACCCCGTTGGCAGTTCTCTATGATACACATGTGCTCACAAATAACTTACCGGTGTCTAAACTTGAGTAGCATGAGGAGCGGCCCTCGTATTCAAGGGACATGAGATTCTCAATTTACAACTTGTCAATGCATATCCTCATATTTGATCAATTTAACCTTAACCACCTAAAGATGCCTATGATAGGGGCGATGAGAGCGGCTCTTTATGAAACTTGAAATCCATGCTTCCCTCTGCGAAGGGCCTTTCTTTTACTTTTTAGTTGAGTCAGTAAACCTATTCCCTTCTATCTCAGCAAGTATTTTGGGTTGTTGTGTTTCATTCATTCATATGATGATTTATTCAATCATGTTTCTTATGTTCCTTGTTTTGCACATTGCTCTTATCTTGGTGATTACTACTTTGAAAGCTATCATTGAAAAACCAGTTATTTGTGAACTCTAGTAAATTATCAACTATTCTTCGACCAAGAGCTAAGTTTTCCATTACCATTTACGATTTACTTTATGTATCTTTATTGTGTTTCCTTTGCTCATTGCAAGTTGATTATATAATAGTGAGTTGTCTTCTATTATGATCTATGTATTGATGAATGTGATGCTTCTTGTCCGTATTCTTTTATCGACTCTTCACTCCATAAACCTGAGACCATGTTTATTGAGCTCAGTTTCGCTTGGGGACAAGCGAAGTCTAAGATTGGGGGGAGTTGATACGTCCATTTTGCATCACTATTCTATATCATAATTCACTGTTATTCATTGATATATTTCATATTAAGAGATGATACTTATGTAGTTTCACCTGCTTTTGCATGGTTGATGACTTTTGGAGCATGGACCGCTGTAGTCAGGATTCTGATGGAAAAGGTGCTGTTTGGAGGCAAAATTTGTGAAGATAAGAAAATCCGGGAAAATATACGGAAATTCCTATTTTTTCAGAAGACGAAGGCTGCCAGAAGAGGGAGTGGAGATGGGCCATAGGGGGCCCACACCACCCCCTGGCGCGGGCCACCCTAGGCTGCGCCACGAGGTGGTGTGGCTGCCCTGGCCCACCTCTGGCTCTCCCCTCTGGCGTATATATTCCTCCCAGAACACAAAGACTCAGGGAGCGACCACAGAAAGATTCCGCTGCCTCTGCGGGGCGGAAAACACCACGAAAGAAAGATCTCTCTGGCAGACAGATTTCTGCCGGGAGAATTCCTTCCCAGAGAGGGGAGATCGTCGCCATCAACACCATCATCAAGCTGGACTTCATCGGGATCATCATCAGCATCATCACCACCATCATCACCATCAACACCATGATCACCATATTGCTGTAACAATTGGGTTGAATCTTGCATAGTTCTTAGGGGAAACTTTCCCGGTGTTGATTACTCTTTGTAGTTTATGCTATTGAGTGAACCATTGAATTATTGTTTATGTTCAGATTGTTATACATCATTATTCCATCTCTGATCATGATCCATATGATGTCTTGTGAGTAGTTCGTTTTTTTCTTGAGGACATGGGAGAAGTCATGTTGTTAGTAGTGGAGTTGTGTTGAGAAATATTCAATAGTTTGATATTTAAGTTGTGGTGTACTTCTTCTAGTGGTGTCATGTGAACGTCGACTACATGACACTTCACCTATATGGGCCTAGGGGAATGCATTGTGTATTAGGCTACTAATCATAGGGGTTAGCGGAGTGACAGAAACCTGAACCCCCGTTACGAAACCATTGCACAAGGGACGTAAGGGTCTTAGAGTTTAAAGCTGTTGTTAGGTTTCTACCTTAATTACTTTCTTGTACTTACGGATGTTTGCAAGGGGTATAATGACAAGTATGTATTAGTCCTAGGAAGGTCGGTACATTAGCACAGGTTCACCCACACAACACTTAGCAAGCTAAAGAAGATTAATCAACTATATGAAGCGAAAGCACTTGACAGTCTTCCCATGTGTCCTCAACAACGTTTAGTCATCTTAAGTAATACAACTGGCTTGTCCTTTGATGCATAAAGGATTGGGCCTCTTGCTGCATTTATTCTTATTTTCTTTTGTTTACTCATACTTTATTTACTTGCATTATCAAAAACCCCTAAAAATCCGTTTGCTAAGTATTTGCAGAGAATTCCTGATCCATACCACTAGCCAGCACCTTCTGCTCCTCGTTGGGTTCGACACTCTTACTTATCGAAAATACTGCAATACACCCCCTATACTTGTGGGTCATCAGTGGTGGCGAGCATGGGACTACAAAAACCACATCCCACCATGGCCTCCCATACAAGCCTTAGCATGTTTAACCTTTACCCCTAATCTTACCTCATCAGTATACCTTGTTCTCCTATCATACTAGATTCTCTACATTTGGTACATCATCTGGATGAACCAGCACTGACAGCTAAGCATGGCTAAGCAAGACACAGATAAGCTCTAGCAGTGCACACAAGACAAACCTACTTATGCTAGGAGCAGTGGATCCGGTGGTATAAGCTCAAGGGAGTAATGAAACAGATAGGATACTCTATATATCGATAAAAGACCACAGTAGAATTGTATGCATCATGGAAAGAATGAAATACTTTTGAAACCATAGGATTGTATAATGGTGGAGCTATGCTTGCCTTTTCGTATTGATAAACAATAAGTAGAGCTTCGGATATATTGTTCTTGACTTGATTACAGTTGGTCAAGTATTGTTCGTCGGTCTTTAATGGTGTTGATCTCGGTCTTTGATCTTGATCTCGATATCGTATTCTACCAGAAAGAACCAAACACCGGAAAGAAAGGGAGAAACGACTAACAACACGTGGGATCGATGCAATGCTCAAACAAGGATGATTGTATGACAAATTAAATTATATTGAAAGGAAATCCTATAGCATGCTTTCCAAATTAAACGGGGTTCCGAGGGGTGCAAACCCTAATACAGGAGAGACCCCGGAATCACCTGCGGGGGTTCATTTGTCTTCTAGTTAAACTTGTAATTAAAGTTGTTGAACAATGCATGATTATGAGTCTATTGTAAAGACCTCGTTTTTCTGGACATTTTGATATGTTACACACATATTTCTGACTTATAAATAATTACTTATTGAATTTCTAGTATTTATCTTTTTTCTGAAATTTAAAACAAAATTAGGAATTACTTCTTACACTGGGGCAGAGGTTACGCACTGGAGCTGACAAAGGGGCCCCTGGCCACCTCAGCTGCCACGCGGGCAGGTGGGCCACTGGCCGGTTTGACCAGGTCAGACCCGCGTCGCTGACATGAGGGCGACGTCACAATGACGTCAGCCGGCGGGCTCTTCCCAGAGCTTCACGGCGGCAGGCTGCTACAGGAAGATAGAGGAGGAGAGGGGTGGACCTTGAGCATGAGAAGCTCACCATGAGTGCGAAGGGACGGTCGGTGAGGCATGGGGTGGCCAAAATCGACGGGGATGGCGGTGGAGGTCGTCGGTGATGGAGGTATTGATTGGGACAGTTTGGACCATGCTGGCTTGCTCTGTTGGGGGCAAACAAACGAGAAGAACGAGGGATGCAAGAAGGCTGGCTCGGCAGGCCGGGGGATGGTCGGAGACGATGGCTCCCTGCATCTCCGACGAGCTAGGGTTGCAGAGGATAAGGCAGAAGGAGGAAGGAGAATAATTGGGGCTCGTTTTCTACGTGCACGGGGTCCTTGTAGTCAGCAAGAGTGGCGGCTGCACGTATCTTGGCGGGGCGATCATCGCAGCGATGGTGGACGGCTTCGGCGACGACATGCACCTGCTTCTCGTCGTCGCTCTTCTGTCAGGAGGAAGAAGAAAAGAAGAGGACAGCAAAACGGTATTGGGCTGGGGTGGGCTGCACTTGGGCCAGTGTGGGTCATGGGAAAGGTAGTAGGAGTTGTTGCTCCTGGGCTGCTGCGGCGGCAGATATAGGGGAAGGAAGCTGGGCCAGCCTATTGCGGCTGCTGCTCTGTGTCTCTCTTTTTTAGCAAACCTCTTTTCCTTTTTGTTTCCACTTTTGAGTTTGTATTAAATTTCAAACGTGTTTTTGTATATTCCAAAAACACCAGAGGTTTTGTAAAATTATAGAAATATCTTGGATCCCTTTTAGTCCATTTGGGTTCCATACATTTTGATACTTTTCAAAATATAAAAACCATTTGGAATAACTTTCAAAGAGACGGGAAGAACTAGGGTTAGGATTTTACTTTAATTTCTTTGCATGAATTTTTTATTTCTTAGGAAAATAATGATGCCCATGAATGCACAAACAAACCCTAATTAACATTAGCTGAAACTGGGATGTTACAGCTCTATCCCCCTTACGAGAATTTCGACCCGAGATTCCAAAGGTAGGAAGAGAGACAGAGGGAGAAAGAAACAGGGTCACTCTAAAGATAAGAGGGAAACACACTAAACAACACAACGAGTATCTCATGGTCAACTCATGAATGAGTGTTCAGAACAACTCTAAGGTGATGAACATGAAACACGTCAAGGTATCAGAGGAAACAAGAGGAGTTGGTTTCAAGTTGTTAGATAGCGGGTCTTCATTAGGATTGAGACCATGGAGTTTCAGAAGGATTTAAGCTTCTGAAATAGGAAAGCTTAAAACAAAAAGAACATGACCACAAACTTCGAGATACGAAACTCTACTAGACAGGTTAAGTAGGGCTTCAAGGGATATAGAGATATTGATAACCTAGTTGTTGAACTACTTTTGATACAGGAGAGTCACTTTTCATTCAACAGAAGGTCAAGACAGAAAGGTTGTTTTGTTGTGAGGACTCATAAGAATCACAAGGAACATGTAACAAGAGGAATTTCTGATTACCAAAATCATAATCGCTCTTCGAACATGATTGAAAAACGAAGGAAACTCTGTATTCATCCAGGTTTATCAAAATCTTTGCCACAGATCATGATATCACTTTACTCCACCAGGATAAAGAGGTAAGAAGATTCCTGATGGCAGGAGGAAAAAGAAACTTCATTCTCAGACTTCAATTACTTGGCACAATAAGATGCTTGCCAGCATAAAAGGGTCTAGAGGATCGACCGAGAGACATTTAGCAACACTACTTTAAATGTTCTCATTGATGTTCGAGAAAGCAGACATCAAGTAAAGGTCGAACTTCGGATACAAAGGAAACCATAAGAATATAATTAACTCATAGAAATGCCTAATGAAGAGTGGTTGTTATTTCTAAATCAAGAGAATATGGCAGTAGGTCTTTCGACTAATTGTGTCAACCATTACAACAATCTTGCCGGATTTCAAAGAAACCTAAGTCAATTCGTTGAGGAACACCAACCATCGTATATGCTTGAGATTCAGAATTCGTGAGGTGTAAAGATACTTCAGACTCAGCATGTCTGAATAGAAAGTGTGCAACATTTACCACAAAGGTAAAGTTACTAGATTCTCAAGACATGGACTTCAGTGTCAAGTTCCAATAGACTGAGCTAGATTGCTAGACTCATGTATTAACAACTTGTTAAAAGACAACTGCTCATACATCGAGTACTTGCAACGTAATACACCTGTGTCCATAAAGGGAATAAGGATAACTCTAATCGAATCCACAACGACATCTTTCAACATTTGTACGTAAATCGGAGAAGGTCACTTCCAACATCCAGAACACATACTTCAAGATAATCCTAAGATGGTTCTTGGAAATTTTTCCAACATTAATGCCAAATGTTCCATATGAATCTATTTCAGCATGGATAAGATAAGGATGTCAATGATGGGCTCAATAACAAACTTATCAAGATACTCCAAGATGATGAACTCATATGTTACTTGAACAAGGCAGAGTATTGGTCAAACCAAAGAACATGAAGATGTACTCAAGTGAAACATCACAAGGAGCAGCATCATCAAGATAGTCCTTGGAGCTGACTTTGATTTGACAATAACCCAAATCAAATCAAAAGCGAGGGAAGATAACATATCCACAAAGGAAATGCTATCTTTCTTTAGCACGAACAGAACTAGACATCCCTTTAAGATAAACTAAGTCGGATATAACTTTCATCTTACAACTCTCCAAGTTGTTGTTTAAGCTCAACCAACTAGTTCAGGGTATCCAGTACGGATCCTTGGAGAAGAAGCAGTTCAGAGAACTTACTTGCTCAAAAACTAGACAACACGGTCATGTGGCAACATGGCGATACTTCTAGAAAGACCTCTAGAATATCACGAACCACTGATATGTCACTTAGTTAAAGAGGGAGCTTGCTTGGTAAGGCAAGAAGGCATAGTCTTAGAGCTTGGGAACGAGCCTAACTCTTTGACTGGGAGAGTGTACCAGACTAACGGACTTGGTAGCACAATCGTCATTCGCTAACTGATAGGGTTAACCAATCATGCTATGAAGGACTCAAATGTCCTGAGAGTTCAAAGCAATAAGAACTGCTAAGAATCTTAGATGACCACATTATTACGCACACGTATCATTCTCGAGCACAAAAGCT
Organism: Avena insularis; assembly: GCA_023614405.1. NCBI lineage: Eukaryota > Viridiplantae > Streptophyta > Magnoliopsida > Poales > Poaceae > Avena > Avena insularis. The sequence goes on along the minus strand of CM042696.1, from coordinate 226,992,275 downwards.
CGAAGGAAGAGTGAGTAAGTATGTGTAAGACCATCACTTCGTTAAGAGGGTCATGAAACTCAACACAACCTCTTAGTATAAAAGAGTGTGATACTCTAAGATAGAACAGATAGAAGCTAACCATGCCTCTTAATCTGCGGATTACAACACTTTGACCTAGTCCTAGATATGACGAGGTACTGGAGTTTGTTTCTCCTGACATCCCGAAATGGTTTGTCTTGACGGACCACAAAAGTATCTTGCATCGGAAGGTACCAATGCACTTTACTACTTGACTACCAACTGGTAAACAAAGGTCGAAAACAAAAAGGGGAAAAGAACATGCTCAGGATATAATCCCAAGATGTGGATGCATATATTATTATTCTTATGAAAACCAATGCAAAGAAGGGATGGTGTGGCAGAGTCACGAATATAGATGCGAGACTCACGAGGAGTAATCTTGTCGTGATCTATTTGGTTCCATTAAAGAACATCTGCCATAGATAATGGTAGGGGAAGTCCTTAATTGTCGAAATTCAATCGCAACAGTATCCACAAGCTTGAAGACCAGAATTATAGTTCTAGTCATCCTGAGGTGATGCGTGAACATTATGGCAGGCGTCAATGGAATGGACCTTGGGTTAAAGATCAGCTTCATGTACTAGATTTTCAACACTAGAATCTCGTACAATCTAGGACCTTTGGTTCTAGTCCAAGGAATCTCGTACAACACTACAAGGTATCAATCACGTGGTATCTTCAAAGAGAAGAAAGAACTTCTAGAGTACCTACACAAACAAAAAGGAGGCACACGAGGCAAAAGGAAACCTCGAAGCCTAGAATAGAACACTATGGATCCTACAATATAATATTGTGGCCCACAAGCTAGAGAGATCATGATGGAAAGGAATCTCTCGAACGAAGCAGAGCAAAAGGGAACAAGGAACACACAACACACACAACTCTAGAGAACTCTACACTAGGTCAACTGGTTGAGAAACGACATGCCCAAAAGGCACCTAAGCTTTGAAAGACTAGAAGAGATATCAAAACTTTTTCCAAATCAACACAAGATAAGATGATCTAGAGTAAGAGCAAAACTGGATAAGGAGAAAAAAAAGCATACTAGAATTTTCGCAAATACTTTTCATCTTTGAAGTAGTTTTCATAAGCACTAGAATCAACATCGACCAATAGCAAGGTTTTCCTATGGTCGGTACTACTCTGATACCAAAAACTATGACACCCCTAGGATCAGGGTTAAACAAATCCAGACCTTAGCCTAATATAAGCTTCACCTAGAGCTCGAGTATATCCAGTGAGAAATCGGTAACATAACAGTAACCCTGCGACACAAAAATTATTACCGCAAGCTCAAAATTGAGCGAAGAACCAAAATATTACAAGCAGAGGTCACTCATAGCAAACATCAAACAACGAAAGGAAAATTATGCTATTAAGTATAGCAAACTTAACAAATGGCCTAAGAGGCCTGAAGCATAATGATGACGTCCCAGCCCATAGATTCCAGGCTGCCAGCCAGGAACCCCAAGCTACTCGTCGGTGTCAATGTCGTACCAAACTCATCTTTAGGGGAATACTTACTCTGAAAGTATCAACAAAGCAAGGGTGAGTACAGGGTGTACTTCGCAAGACTTATGGCTGGTGGGGTTATTTTGCATAAAGACATCTTTGTTTACAAAACAAGAGGGAGAAGAAGCTCGTCTAATCAGAATGTTTTAAAAGGGGATAAGAGAGCGGCATCTCCAAAGAATTAGTCATCATATTTTGATATCCACCAAAGTAATCATCATCTCACAACTAGGATCACCCCCTCGTACCCATGAGGAAGCATCCTTAAGAACATGTTGATCTGCCAAGTTTTATGATTAGGTTAATGTTCTCTATGATCTTAGAAATTGGTCACCAAGCATTCATAACCGTGAACACGTCTTTTTGAAAAGATTTAACCCTGCAGGGGTGCACAACTTTACCGACACTTACTAACCGACTCTTAATGCCAGATCATTAGCCCTCTTCCTTGGAAGGCTGGAAGAGGGTGGTTAGACACGACCTTTACCTTGCTTTCTCTGAGACCATGAGTCACGCCCTAAGGATGGTTCCTCCATAACAGGTCAAATCCCGAAGCCGGTCCCTAGAGATGTGTGTCGAGGTTGGTTTAACAGTGGCGCCATCTACCCCAAGCAACCTCAGCCACGCTTACCTACCTGTTATGATGCACCTTGACCTGCCAAATCTTTCAAAACATTTTCTATGCATATGTTGAATGGAACGCCCGAACTATGAGACTCATGGAATCTACTAGGCAAGTTAGTCAGCGGAGGGGTCCCCATAAACCCCGTGTGGCTGTACGCTCGTCTTGGTCCAAAGGCAAGAACTTGGGTCTTAGTGGTGGAGAGCATGGGACTACAAAAACCACATCCCACTGTCGCCTCCCATACAAGCCTTAGCATGTTTAACCTTTACCACTGATCTTACCTCATCAGTATACCTCGTTCTTCTTTCATACTAGATTCTCTGCATTTGGTACATCCTCTGGATGAACTAGCACTGACAGCTAAGCATGGCTAAGCAAGACATAGCGAAGCTCTAGCAGTGCACACAAGCCAAACCTAGTTATGCTAGGAGTAGTGGATCAGGTAGTATAAGCTAAAGGGAGTAATGCAAGAGATAGGATACTCTATCTATCAATAAAATACCACAGTAGAATCGTATGCATCATGGCAAGAATGAAATACTTTTGAAACAATAGGATTGTATAATGGTGGGGCTATGGTTGCCTTTTCCTGTTGTTAAACAATAAGTAGAGCTTCGGATATCTTGTTCTTGACTTGATTACAGTTGGTCAATTATTGTTCCTCGGTTTTCAATGGTGTTGATCTCCATCTTCGATCTTGATCTTGATATCGTATTCTATCGAAAAGAACCAAACACCGGAAAGAAAGGGATAAACAACAATCAACACATGGCATCAATGCAATGCTCAAACAAGGATGATGGTATGACAAATTAAATTATATTGAAAGGAAACCCTATAGCATGCTTGACAAATTAAACGGGGTTCCGAGGGGTGCAAACCCTAATACAAGAGAGACCCCGGAATCATGTGCGGGGGTTCATTTGTTCTTCTAGTTAAACTTGTAATTAAAGTTGTTGAACAATGCATGATTATGAGTCTATTATAAAGATATCATTTTTCTAAACATTTTGATATATTACACATAGTTTTCCGAGTTATAAATAATTACTTATTGAATTTCGAGTATTTATCCTTTTTCTGAAATTTAAAACAAAACTAGGAATTACTTTTTACACCGGGGCAGAGGCTACCCACTGCAGCTGACAGAGGGGCCTGGGCCACTTCAGCTGCCATGCGGGCAAGTGGGGCCACTGGCCGGTTTGACCGGGTCAGACTCGCGCCGCTGACATTAGGGCGACATCCCGATAACATCAGCTGGCGGGGCTCTCCCTAGACCGACTGCGGCGACGGTGTTTGGGGCCAGCGGAGATGTGCGGTTGCGATGGTTCGAATCAGCACGACGCGGGGAACTTTAAAGTGGCGGCGCTAGAGCCTATGGTCGAGGGAGAACGCCGACGGTGAGCAGTACTACAGCGGCGCTCGGAGCTTAACTGCGGTAGGCTGCTACAGGAAGATAGAAGAGGAGCAGGGTGGACCTTGAGCACAAGAAGCTCACCATGAGTCTGAAGGGACGGTTGATGGCTTGGTGTTGATGTAGAGCTCGTTGGGAA